>JAJTIW010000024.1:0-600000 GCA_021365295.1 Tricladium varicosporioides
TAAATAAATAATCTTAGTAAATAAACTTATAATAAATAAACAAGATTAAAAAACTTAATAAAATAAGAAAGAGTTATTTATTAAGTCTAGCTAAAAGCTAGTAATAAACTAATTATAATAGAATATAAAAGACTAAAAGTAAAAAAGAAAAAGAAAATTAAATAAAAGAAAAAGAAAATATTTTAAAAAAAATTCAAAAGATATTAAACAAGATAAATAAAGTCTAATATCTAATAAAATAAACTAGACTAAAAGAATAGAGTTCTCTAGAATTCTTTATAATATTCTTTTTACTTACTCTCTAGAGTAAAACTAGAATATTAGCTAATAAAATATAAATATTTTACTAATATTTCTTTTTAGAATTCTTGGCCCAAATTAATAATATTATAAATAAAGAGTTTCAAGATAATTTATTTCAAAACTTATATATTAATATAGACAAAGCTATAGCTATAGAGACTAGAATAATAATAGTTAATCAAAAAACTAATAAAAATACTAAAAAAAAAAATTATATTATTTGTTTTTCTAAAAATTATAAAGACTCTCTTTATAAAAGTAATTATTTTATTAATAATTAATTATTAAAAGACTAACTATTATTTAGCGAGATTCAAGAATATTCTAATATTTATACTTAAAAAAGCTTAGTAAACTAGTATATAATAAAGTAAAAGTCTAAATATTAATAATACTTTTAAGTATAATAGAAAAAGATTATAAAAAAGATTATAGTTATAAAAATATAAAATCTAGTAAAAGTTTATTAATTACTTCTAGATATTTAAATAAAAGTTTATAAATATAGATTAATAAAATTAGTTCTAAAACTCTTTATAAAATAAATTTATATAATCTAAAGATTTAATAAATATATAATTATATTTCTTTTACTAGATATTTTAGAAGCTTTTAATATAATTAATTTATTATATTTATTAAATATTTCTAGACAAAAGAGTCTTTCTCTTTAATTAATAAAGTAAATTAAAGCTTTTTTTATAGATTATATTATATCTTTATTAATTCAAGAATATATTATAAATATTTAGTAAATCTCTAATAAAATATTATAAGATTTTCTTTTATTTTTTATTTTCTTTTTCTTTTATAATATAAAGTTTCTAGAAATTTATAATAATTTCTAGAAATAAATTACTAAAATAAACTTTATAAATAATTTATATATTTTAATATATAATAAAATAACTATTAATAATTATTAAAAAATAAAAGAAATTTATAATAAATATTTTGACTAAATAAAAAAATTTAAAATATATTTTATTTTATAAAAATATATATTTATTTATTTTATTTAATAATAGAAAATCTTTAATTTAATAATTATAATTATATTAAAAGAAATTAAATAATCTCTAAAATAAAAGATTTAAGTTCTAAAAATCTAAATAAATTCAAAACTTAAATAAATAATCTATATAAAAGTAATTCAAAGAAAAATATTAATATATTATTATATTTTGTTTAATATTTTAAAATTAATATAAAAAATAATATTCAAAATAATTAAATAAGTCTATACTTTAGTTATATAAATTACTCTAATATATAAGACTAGAATCTAATATATCTCTAATAAATAATTAATTATATTTAAAAAAAAATAGTTTTTAAGCTCTTATAACTCTAAAACAAAGATTTATAAACTCTAGTAAATATATATAAAATTACTTTTATATAATAGATTAAGATAAAAATATTAATTCTATTAATAAATATATATTTTAATAGTTTAGTAATAAGATATAAAGAATAAACAAAATATAATATTAATATATTACTAGTAATTAATAAGACTTATATAATAATCTAAAAATAACTTTAGAAAAAAAGAAATTAACTAAGACTTCTATTATTACTAATATTCTAGAAAACAAATATAGAATAATTATATAAATAAAAAAGTAAAGTAAAGATATTATTTTTAGATAATATAATATATAAGATTCTCGCTTATATAGAGTTCTCGTGTATTTTCTTCAACTACTCTATACAAAATAACTAATCTTCAACTATAATATAACTCCTAATAGAATCTAAATTAATAGAATCACTTAAATACTCTTTGTCTTCCTTATTCTTTTCTACCTCTTTAATTGGCCTCTTTTATAGTCTTTTATATAGTCGTTTTGTAACTAGAGTCTTTTTTGCCTTTCTAGTAATTTTTAATACTTCAATTATATTAAACACAAATTGGCCTTGTAATTTAACTCTTTTGCTTTTTTTATAAGTCTTTCGTTAATTAAGTATTGTATTTTGTTCTTCTAGCTCTTTCCTTAATATTGTATTCTCAATATTCGCCCTTTTAAGTAGCTTAGCTATATAGCTACTATATTAACAAGTTAAACTTGTAATAATCTTACTACTTGCTAATACTAATTTAAATATTAAGTTTATTACGCAAAGTTCAATTCTATCAAAAAGAGAACTTTTGAGTACTAAGAGATCTAGTTAAAAGTTATTAGTTAATTATTAAAGAGTAATAGACTAAGATTAAAAGGGAGTAAAGAGTTAATTAAATATTTTATTTATACAAAAAGGTATTAAGCTAGTCCCTCTTTATATATTATATATATTCTCTTTTAAGAGGGCCTTTAGCTAAATTATTTAGTATAATATAACTTACTCTATTTATAAAAAGTAGTTAAGTTTAGCTTAAATAAGTTTATTAATCTTATATATATAATATTTCTTTATTAGACCAAATATATTTATATCTAAAAATTAAAGTATATATAAGTAATAAAGTAATAATATAAGAAAGTTAATATTATAATTAATACAAAAGCTAATTATATTTCTAATTATATAACTAGAATAGTTATTAGCAATAAATAAATATAAGTTATTTTTAGACTTCTTATATAACTTAGACTCAAATATAGTTTATAATTACTTATAATTATAGTTATTAGAAGTCTAACTACTTTGACTAGTAAAAAATCTTTAATCAACTAATATATTATATAATATTTAGCTAGAATTTATATATTGAGTCTTGAATATAACTATAAATAAAAGAACTCTATTAATAGTATCTATATACTCAATTATAGTTATTTACTCTTGTCAACCAAATATAGCCTTATAATATATTTTCTATATAAAATTTATAATTATATATATTAATTAAATTGTTCTAATCGCGAATCTTGTCTTATTTATATTATATATATTCTATAATTTATAACTCTATTCTATAAAATATACTCAAAATATTTAAAACTACTAAAATACTCTATTAAATATTATCTCTTTATACTTTATAAACTTTAATTGTTTAGAGTAAGTTTCTTTTAATATAGAATATTAATTTAAGAATCTATAGAATTATTTGTAGCCAATTAAATATAGTTAAAGAGGGAAAATACTTAGAGAGAAGGCAAACTTGATATATACTACACGAATTTCCTCAGCTGTTTCTATAACTAACACGGGAGTTGCTAGATATCTAGTATTTGTAAGTCGTGTAATCTATTGTTCTAATGTTTTTTCTTCCGCGTTTGAAAGTAATTAGGTCTCCTCATGGACTGTTGTGTATAGTTTACACCCAGCCATCCGATCAGTCAACGTTCGGGCCGGAACAGTAAAATAGGCTACTATAGCTCGAATCGATCGATACTCTTTGTTTTTCTAGCTAGTTATTGTCTTTTGTATATCTTCTTCGGAATATAATTTACTAGATCATTGTTTATAGCCCATGATAAATAGTTTCAAGGTTTAGAATATTAGAGAGTAGGGCGAAATACACGAGAACCCCATATAAGCGAGAACCCTATATATCACATTATAAGCTCTCTTTTACTAGATAAGTCAAGAAAAAAAGAAAATCTAGAAAAAATATAATATATATTTGTTTACTAGAAAATAATTATAAACAAATACAAGAATATTATATTTTCAAGTATATAACTTTGTTTAGATTCTCAAGTTTTAATAATTTCTTTTCTAATAAATATTAATAAATTAAAGTTATATTTATATTTATATTTATATTTATATTTATAAAACTTTTATAAGTTAATATTATAAACTTTTATTTCTTTTAAAAATATTATTTATTTTATAATAAAATTATTAAATTCTTTAGTTATTATTAATATAAATAATTAATTATATAATATAATTAATTCTAAATAAATTAATATAATAAAAGCTATTGTTAGTATAAATAATTAGCTATAGTTATATAACTTATTATATAATATAACTAGTCCTGATTAAGTTAGTATAGCAGAAGCTATAAAGAGATATTTAAGCTTCTACTTCTTTTATAATACAAAAAATATCAATAATTTAACTAACAAATATAAATAATATATTATATATAATATATAATTTGCTCTATATTACTAGTAAATCAATAGCTATAAAAGAATATTTAAGTTTTTATTTCTTTTATAATATAAAACAATAATAATTCAATTAATAAATATAAATAATATATTATATATAATATATAATTTACTCTATATTACTAGGAAATCAATAATTATAAATATTTTAATATTAATAATACAATTTTATTATTATAAAAAGTTAATTATAATTTTTAATTATTAAATTATAATACTTTTTTAATTATATATTTAAAAATAATATTAAATATAATTAAAGTCTTTTAAATATTTTTATTTTTAAAAAATTTATATAAATTCTTATATATATAAAATAAGTAAGATTTTAATATTTTAAATAAATATAAAATTTATTATTTTAATTAAAAATAAAAGTTCTAATATTTAATAACTTTATATTTTTTGAATTTTTAATCTAAAAACTAATTAATTAATATTAATTTGTTAATAATATAAACTAAATTATATATTATTTATATTTATTAATTAAATCTTAAATATTAAATTATTAAAAATAAAAGTTTTATATTTTATTTTTAGTTTTTATTATTTTAATTTAATTAAAATTAATTATATTATATAATTATTATAAAAATATAAAAAATATATATAATTTAAACTTTTTAAACTATTATTATTATTATTATTATATTAAAAAAAAAGTAAATTATTATAAAAACAAATAATAAGAGTATTTAATAATAAAAATATATAAAATTATTAAAAAGATAAAATAAATAAATCTCTAAAATTAAAATAATAGTTTTACTAAAGTAAAAGAAAGAAAATTTATTTATTTATTATATTTTTTAAAAGTTAGACTATTAAAAGAAACTAAAATTATAATAAAAAAATTATAATATTTTATTTAGACTTTAATTAGAGTTATTTTTAAAGACAAGAGTCTAAAAGAAAAGAGTCTAGAAGAGAAGACAATATAACAAGCAAGTATATTATATATATTATATATAAGTATATAATCAGAAAATAGTTACAAAGGGATATATATATATATAAGTATATAATCAGAAAATAGTTACAAAGGGATATATATATATATAAGTATATAATCAGAAAATAGTTACAAAGGGATATATATATATACTCGAAATATATTCTAAACAGACTTCTGGCGTACCTCCGGTGGAAGTCTGTCGTGCCTTACGCGGGTATAAGAATAGCCGAGAGAGGGTTTGAAGAAGGATATCGATTAGTTTTTTGTCTGGGGGGAGAGTACTACTACTTGAATATCAATTGAGTTATCTTGCTTGTAGCTGCGTCGTACCCTGCTATTTGGGCTTCTCACATTCTCTAAGTATAGTCAAAGATACTTTATTGAAAGTACTTAAGCTCCTATCTAAGAAAATACATATACTTATATAGAACCTTCCTGCAAGCTCCTCTTGGTCATGTGGCTCATCGACCCCCCGGATTCTCTGTGCTGCCAGGCAACCGAGCCTCGGGTCTAGGTCGCACGTGATAATGAAATCGCAACAATTAAGATAATAATCTATATTTATTAAATCTTTATTTTTGCAATTTTTCTTTATATTATTATTTTTGCTATTACCATTACTATCCTGTTTTATCGTACTATTCTTATCTTTTTATTCTTATCTTCCTCTTTCTTGTTCTTATCTTAAAGTACTTCTAGCTTCGAAGAAACTCTTCCTATGGAAAGATCCTTAAAATTCTAAAATTTTAGTTATCTAATAGCTAGCAGACAACTAAAGCTATTTACAGAGCGCAAACCACGAAGCTCAGGCAAAATTTCTCGAGCTGTGTTATATAATCCACCAATACTATTATAGGTCTCTTGCGAATAACCAGCAATATATTAAGGAGATTCTTCGAGGATATTAGGCGACTCGATTATAGCTTTCTTACCGGACTTCTAATGAGATTGCCTTGCTTTCATTTCAAGCTCTTTCTTTCCTTCCTTAGCGATTAGTTTTATCGAATGATAATACTATTATTTCACTGGCGAAAGGCCTACGTTATATTGAAGGATTCAGTGATATTCTATTGCCTAGGTAAACGTGGGTTTTAGCTAGTCGTGACACATTCTGGCATTTGGATGTTGATTTTTAAGCTCTTGAGTAGCCCCACGTTCTCATCCCTAGTTCTCTAGACATTTCCAATGAACAGCAACTTTAGTTTGGGGTTCGCCAGCCATTGCCTATTAGCCCACAGGGCAAAGAATAGGCTTCCAACAAGCACAGCGTCGGATGCTGCTACAGGTCTAGAACTCGTACTAGTCGAAATATCAAACCAGCCGAAAGACACTAGTGACGTGGTTTCCAGCTCACTCCATGTGCCATTCCAAGTCAATGGAGTTTCGGTAGATGAAGCTGGGGGAGTGATTATGGCTTGAAAGGAATTAGATGCGGCTGATGAAGATGGGAGTAGAGACACAGCACCTGCAGGATTGGAGCTGGTTTGTGAATCCGTAGTCCGGTTTGCGCTAGAGGCATTTCCAACGGCGCTAGTAGTGGTCGAAGTACTTGGTATCGTCGTAATGGAGTCCGAGGTTGATATAATTTGGGTGGTGCTAGTAGGAATAGAACTGCTAAGAGAACCCGAAGTGGAACTCGAGCTTAATGATGTTGGGGTGAACGCCGTACTACTCGGCAAATTCGCCGATAAATCTGAACTCGAGGTGGTTGTGGTTACGAAACTGGAGATGAGGATAGTGTCAGAGCTTGTTTGGCTGAAACTACTCGTGGCTGTTAAAGAGTTTTGAGCTGTTGACGAAGTTCCTGTTGTAGAAATGCTTTTAGGGGCTGACGAAGTCTGAACGGACGAGGTTTGAGTAGATGAACTTTGAACAGTAGAAGCAGCCATTAGCGTATATAAGGTTTCGGGAGCAGATGGTGTCAGAGTCAGTGATGTCTGTGTAGAAGAACTTTGGGCTGGGGAAGAAGTTACTAGCATAGGAATGCGTTGTGGGGTCGAAGAAGTTGCGTCTGTGAAAGAAATAGGGGAAGTGCTTAGAGGGGTTGAAGAGGTCGTGTCCATAGAAGGACTTGGCGGAGAGGATATTAAGAGGGAAGGACATTGGGAAAGAAAAAAAAGTTGTGTCTATAGAAGAATTTGATGGGGAAGACGTTAGAGCAGAAGAACTTAGAGCATTTGAAGAAGTTGTGTTCGTGAAACTGCTCCGAGGAGAAGAACTCGGAGCCGTTAAAGAGTTTGCACCTGTAAAGGAGCTCAGCGGGGAGGAGGTTAGGGGTGAAGACCTCGGATTAGTTGAAGGGATCGTACCTGTAAAGAACTTTGTGGAGGGGATGTCAGAATAGGAGAGCTTGGAGTGATTGAAGAAGTTGTGTCGGGAAAAGAAGTCGAAGGAGGAGAGCTTGTAGTTATTAGGGAGATCACACCCGGAAATAGACTCTGGGCGACGCTCGACGACGAAGAGCTTTGAGAGATAAAAGAGGTCACATCTGTGAAGGAGCTCTGAGATGACAAGATTGGAAAGGATAAAGAGGTTACATTTGTCAACGAACTCTGAGTTAAAGATGTCGAAATAGTTGAAGAGGTTGCATCTGTCAACGAACTCTGAGATGAGGATGTCGGAATAGATGAAGACATGGCATCTGTAAAAGAACTTAGAGCTGAAGATGTCAGGACGGCTGAAGACGACGCATTCGTGAAGGATATCTGGAATAGGCCCAACGGCGAAGAGCTCGAGAGGATCGAAGTCATTTCAGTGAAGAAAACTTGAGTTGAAGAGCTTGGGAGAGATGAAGAAGTCTCACCCGTGGAGGAAACGTGAGACGAGAAGGCGGGAATAGTCGAAGATGACACTTCCGTAATGGAAGTCTGAGCCGTGGAGCTCTGGGAAGCCAGCGAGGTCTACACAGAAGAATTTGCACAATTTGATGACGAGATTACGGTAGAAAGAGTGCTGGGTCTATAATGTCGCCAATGCCGCTTACCAACCCCCCTGGATCCTCTACCTAAGCCCATGGACGTGGCCCATCCCATGGGGACGAGGCGGAGGTGGTGCAGGTGGCGGAACTGCAGCTAGTAGGGGCGACGTGAGGCCTTTAATAACTCACTCGTTCTTGATCAGATAGCTTGCCATTGCAAAGAGCATAAGGGTATCGGCATTTGTGCAGGCTTTTTGGACATCGGTCTAAGCCAAGCTGATACACGGTTCCATCTGATAGGTGTCGTCAATAAACTTATTTGTCCCCAAAAACACATGGGTGAACTCGTGTAGGAGAGTCGCTCCAGCTGCTGTGGTGAACCAATCTAGCTCTTGCCATTTTGCTCTGGTCCCTTCGATGCCAAGGTCGCCAGATCCTGCCCGATCGCACCTGTAAAGGCAGTGGGACATATAATCATGGAGCGATCACGCGGTTGAGACAAGCCCATGCTGTACACATTCTGGCCTGTCGCGTCCTGGTGCACATAGATATCAACACCCACCGTTTCGCTTGCAAAACCTACTATCAAGAATACTTCGTTCGGCGTCCATCGCCCGACTTTCATGTCTATCAAAATAATTAACATCTCTTTCTATAGTATGGAGTATATACTGACACCACGTGCCTCCTGCCGGATGTACCAAAGGGTCGATTTGCTGGCCCGCAGTTCCGGGGAGAGCTAGGGTGTCTGACGGCTTCTGTTACTTAGGTCAATATTGAGCCAGAGAAAATGTACAAAAGAATATGACCCCCAAATAGGGGAAAGTAAGGTAGATGCTTCATAATAGTGCAGTCTGTATTTTCTGGTGTATAGAGGCGAGTAGGTACGAGAATTGGGCTGTTAATAGGTAAAAATTAACCAAGGATAGGTAGTAGGACCGAGTAAGCTTGAGAAGTCACATGTATATCATATCACCTCGTCAGCTTTCTATTCCCATAACATGAAAGTTGATCATGTTCAAAGCCCTCTCGAAATCCTTCGAGAACACTGTTGGTAAATCGGCCTTGTTTTCTTCCCTGTACTTGCGCTGCGCCAGGTAGTTGGTGTTGGTGAAGAATGTTTCTATGTGGTAGATTGGCTGTAAGAGGGCTGGATGCATAAGTACCTTTGCTATACGCGCTGAACCATTTGTTACGAGGCCCGGTCTACCTAGGGTTCTTGCAGATAAATTCTTGGTACTCAGAGAGGCATCAATAAAAACCAACGCTTTTCTCGCTCGTAAACAACCCACAAAACTCACAAGTAGTGCCCTTAGATTTATAAGAATCTATACAAATAATTAGGTCTATTTCGGGAAGGGTTCGCTAGAAAAAGTAGATGTGGGAGGTGCGGTGAGAGTCGACCAAGGACCTAATATCTTTTTCCGGCATATACAAGTACATTCTGCGTGATAGTGCAATGTGAAAGTAGTTCACCAACAAAAAATTATGCATGTATTCAGCCTGGCGGCGTCGCTTGATGCCTTGGGCCACCAGCCACCACCTTAACGGCACAGAACCAACAGTGGCCTGTAAGAGAGGTCTTGAAACCTGCAGAAACCGCACACCAACAGCATAGTCCCCCATTCCAACATTCCTTGAATGATTTTCAGCGTCTGCAAAGTTTGCAACACTACTGAGCCATTTTCTTCATTGTTACCAAGCCCCAGATCTATCAGTCTTGCATACTACAACCACGAAAGATTCGCCGTGGATGGTATCGAAAACGAAAAGAATTTAATACTTGGTTACCTGAGTATATCTTCCATTTTCTACGCCCTGGAAATTTCATCGCCTATTAGACACTATCCTCATAATGGCATCTACCACTATTCAGATCATCACGCTTTCTAGCAACAGTGCCTTCGACCAGCCTGCCACCCTTGCTGGTAAACAATGGAAAACAGCCCTCGACTTTCTTATCGCCTGCCCAGGTGTAAGTCAAATTTCCCTTCTTTCTATTCTAGGCAACAATATGCTGTGTTACTAGAAGAGATTTACATCCCTCCCTCGTCAACCAACTTCTCGTGTGTTGTATATTCATATTGCTAATTTGATTCTCAGTGGTCGAGCACTGCCTGGGGTCGTCACCACGAGTCACCAGAACAGGTCACTCTCCTCATCGGCTAGAGAGGTGATGCCATCCCAACCTTCCTCTCCACTCATTACTCTACATTCGCCATGTTGTTGGAACCTCTCCTGGGCGCTCCGCTAGATCCACCTGACGCCACTGATCTCTTAAACCTCGTTGGGCCTAGATTTCACAAACCTATGACAACAATACGTAAGCTAAATTTAGCAATTTGGATGAGGGAGAGCGTATGGTAGTATCCTGGGCATGTAAACAGTACCCATTTGAGCTTCGTTACCACGCGGCACGTGAGGCGGAACTAAAAGGCGAGGTTCATTGGAACACGGGACTTTCTCATGATGCGAGGTGGGCAATTGACCCCTCAACAAGGGAGGAGTTGGACATAAGTACACTTTCTATTCCCTCCTGATCATTCCCACCTCTGTCCTAATAATTGATAAGGAAGCTCCTGAGCTTAGTTTTGATCTCCTAAAAACATGACAAATGCTAACTAACCAAAGTGTGGATTATATTGAGTTATAAAGATCTAGAGACTGAGGAGCAGGTATCCCAGAGAACCTTTCTGAGAGAAGGTGTTCTCCACGGGAAGAATATAAAAGAGACCTTGTTTAAGCGAGTCGGGCCGCTGCTAGAGAGAGAGGGTGCTAGTGAGCTAGCGTACCATTTGGTTTGGGAAATAATCACTATAGGGCAAATGTAACGATTACTCTTGGTTGGTTACTGTACAGCGGTAAGCCTAAGGGTACATTGGGTTTCTGGGAGTGAGGTGGTTTTAGTTTGTGTTTTTCGCTTAGGGGTAAATATTACGTGTGGTTCTTATGAAATTACGTGATCTAGGCAGTATTGTTCTACGACCTGAGGTCCTCCTGGGAGAACCTCGGAATCCAGGATTTCATAGGTATTTTATTTATCAAACGACTAGATTGTATATAGGCCACAGGTGTTGGGATTAACAACTCCAGCCAATCGGATGAATTATATCATCAATACAACGAGGTCTCGAGGGCTTATAGCAGGACTCAATTAGAGTAAATCAAGTATATTGTTACTGCCAGCTGACTATTATGTACTTTTTAGAATGAACTACGAAAATCTTCAGGCCACATCTCGGAGGGCAACTAGTGAGACGTACCTGAACACACCTACTGGCGCTGCTAGACACTTTAGGCTGCTAAGCGTCACTCAACACTGAGCACACGAGCACGTACACTCTACTAGATAGTCAGCACAGCTATCACAGGAATACAAAGATTCTATATAAGACTGTCTTTTACCTTTGCCACAGAATATAGCACACCTGAGAGATACAGCGCCGACCAGAAATTAAGATTGTTACATATAGTTCTAGTTCTAATATTACTCTAAAGTATATAAAAATAAATATAAGTCTAGTTATACTAGTATCACGTAACGTGGGACAGTTGTACCAACAGAGTGAACTCCTGCTAAGGCATTCAAGTGAGCGTAGTAGATTGGTAAATAGGACTCTTGATTCTAGAAGGACTATAAGAGCATAGCTGTTTATAAGCGCGAAGTGATTGGTCAGCGCTTAGTTGTAAGGGTTTAGCATAGGAGTAACCTGTGTCACGCTGTATATTCTATCATGGTGGAGGGGTTATCATCACCCCACCCAAATTCAAGCTCTTTCTTTTCCTTCCCTAGCGATTAGTTTATCGAATGATAATACTATTATTTTCACTGGCGAAGGGCCTACGTTATATTGAAGAACTCAGTGATACTCGATTGCCTAGGTAAACGTGGGTTCTAGCTGGTCGTGACATTAGTAGCCATAGGAGAGCTTCTCCAGTGTGCCTCTGGTGCGTCTTTTTCCCTAATGTGAAACTATAACAATTAGATTTAAAAATTATATAAAGATTATATAAAATATTTTTAGGCTTTATCTTTTCAAAGAGCTTTTTAAAATAAGAAAAGTAAAAATAAAAGATTTTATTATTTTAATAAAAATTCTCTATAATATTATATTAGAGGGAACGTGGAAGAACGGAAGACATATACCTCTTTAGGTTTGGACAGCCCTATGCGGGCGTCTATATTACAGATGTGCGGGGTCTGCATACCTGAAGTTGATTGTTGATCCTGCACGGCCCCGCACGGAGATCCTTCGGAATGGTTGTACCCACCTGGGATTGACTGGCCCTGAGCGGAAAGATGTTCGAAGTTCATGACCCCACCTCTTGGATTGAGAGGGGAAGATGTTCTAGGAGTTCTTTAATAAAGCCTGGAACTTTCAAGGAGGATGTTTCCGTCGTCTTATTTCTATTCTCAACTTTTTTCCCGAAGTTATATACCTTACAAACTCGAGGGTTAACTGCTACGTTCGAACGTACATATATATCAACATGGCTCAATCACTTCATCCAATGATCGACAATGGCTTCACTAAAGGAAGTGACAACTTTCCTGGCGGGAAGCTGCATTGCCGCTGCTCCGACAATAAAGTTGAAGTAACAATCAAGGGAAATGTTCTTCATAACCATGCCTGTGGATGTTCGCTCTGTTGTATGGACACCGCTCCCCACCCTCTCATTCAAAGCCATGTCACGCAATTTCATAAAATACTATTACTGGAATAATTACTGATTCGCTCAATTATGAAGGGAAACCTAAAGGTGCACTCTTCTCGATCATCGGTGTTGTTCCCATCGAAAATGTTAAAGTGACCGCCAATGACAAGAAATTAACGATCGTTGATCGCAGTGCTACCATCCAGCGATATGCATGCAAAGACTGTGGAGTTCATTTATTCGGTCGCATCGAGAAGGAGCATGCATTCAAGGGACTCGACTTCATCCATGTGGAATTGTCAGATGAGAAGGGGTGGCAAGAGCCGCAATTTGCCGCATTCGTTTCTTCGATCATTGAGCAGGGCTTCGACGCAGCAAATATGAATGATGTGCGCTCAAATTTAAAGACTCGTGGACTAGAAACATACGATGCGCTATCTCCTCCACTTATGGATGCCCTCGCTACCTTCACATGGAAGAGCAAGTTGTAAAGTGGATTGGAATGTCGTAGGCGAGGTGGGAAAAGTGAGAAGAACAAATTTAGGGTAGTCGATGGCGGTTAAGGAAATCATAGATTCAGAAAAGTATGTCTAGGTGCATGTAAACAACTCTAAACAAAGATACCCTTTTCAGGTAAAATTTTCATTTGAAATATATCTGTGTAACTTTGTGCTGCTCATCTGTACTCTGGAATCTACCCACCATGCATTAGTTCCTCGCAGCGGCAGCAGCATTTGTCTGGAGTCTAAAGCATAGCTTGGAGTGACATATACTGCTTTACGATACACTATATTTGCTCATTCATGTCCATGGTTGGGTTTCCAGGTTGGCAAGTATATTGTTTTCAAAATATAGGATCTCCGACCTGAATCGAGTTTAAGTAAGCCCTTTACCACTCTGCAGCTCATAACCCATTGGAAAATGACCGCATACCACCTGGCTAAGAACCGTGCTTAGCATGTGTCCCTGTAGCCCATCACCCATACTCTATTTATTTTTACACATCCTGCCCCCAATCGTGCTTTGTGGCCAACCCAGGGAACTCCAAAATCAATAATCAACATGGAGACCTGGACATTTCTCATCACACCCATCCTTCTCACTAGCAGCGCCCTTTCGCAGAACTGCACCACCGACACTTTCAACGCTACTGCTGCGAGAATGGCGAATCCTTTGGGCTTGTGATACCCTTGTTCTTTGCTATTTTCTCCTCGCAAGATTCCTCGAGGTCTTCCCTATTTGCGGTCGCATCATATTCTAGACTAGAGGTAGAGTAACTTCGTAAGCCCTCGCTTGAAGGGCGACGGTCTCTCGTACTACACCTCTCACAGGCCCTATCTACGACTATAATATTTGCTATAGCAATGATCAGCCGCGAGCAGAACTAGTCAGATAGATTATCAAATTTGAAACCAGTGCTAATATAAGGGTTTAGCATAGGAGCAGCCTGTGTCACGCTGTATATTCTATCCTAGTAAAGGGGTTATCATCACCTCACCCAAATTCAAGCTCTTTCTTTCCCTTCCCTAGCGATTAGTTTATCGAATGATAATACTATTATTTTCACTGGCGAAGGGCCTACGTTATATTAAAGAACTCAGTGATACTCGATTGCCTAGGTAAACGTGGGTTTTGGCTGGTTGTGAGCTTGACTTGCATCGGGGTTACTATCTCTACCTTAGCAGGGTGCTGGTGTTGCTATGCTGTGTACTATCCTTGGGAAATTAACATACTACCGTTTTCCTGCCATATGAAGCATTCACTGCATGGTATTGGAATGAGAATGGGACTCGTGAAAATACCGTGAAGCGAATATGATAAAACGATTCCTATTCTTGAAATGCTCAGCATTTTCTCACAATGAAAGCCAAGACAGAGTACTATATTATAGGGCCTAGTCTGCCTAAACACCTATATTAGCATGATCACAAAACTTATGCATAGCCATGAGCTTTCAGCCATTCTAAGATAACTGCAGCATCCCGCTCTTTGTAAGCTGCCCGTCCTAAAATTGTATCATTGACAATGCCAAGAGTGCGATCGTAACCTCGGTTGTCTTTATCCTTAAAAAATGTTGCAATGTCCTCCGCTGCCTTCTTGTCATTGAATCGTTGTAGGCTTAGTTTGATGAAACGATCGAGGATCACCATGTTCTTTGACAACGAAGCATGAACAGAGTCGAAATTTTCCTTGATGTACTGCCAGAATTCATACCGAGTCTTGGGGTTGCCCCCCAAAGCCATACCTCCGGTATGTTTGTCTTGTGCTGCGACATCCTTGAAAAGAAACTCCAGAAAATCTGGCAGAAGAGTCGTATTCTGCAGGCGTCCCATGGCCCGAAGGGTTATTTCTTTGCCATCAACCGAGGTTGTTGTCGACCACTCCTTCTTAAGTGCGTTATATTCGGTGGTATCGCCGTAGCGCATCGCGATACCAAAGATCGCAGACCGTAGATTAGGATGAACAGCTGATTTATCCTTGCCACTCATATAGAGCTCAAACCGTCGACGTGCTTCGAAAATGACGCTGTAAAGTGTTAGCCAGGTCCTAGCCAAGAGTTGTAAGTTTGTACGAACCTCTCATGCCCATTTAAGCCTGCAGTCAAGATGAGAAGGGAGCGAAGCTGACCAGTAAGAAAGTCATCACTTGTAGATGTCTCCCAGCCGATCTTCTCAGTAGCGGGACTGATAAGTTTGAGAGTAAAATTTTTCAAGCCGTCTGACACTGCAGTATTTTCTGAGAAGACCGATTTGACTGTTCCAAGAGATCCCAATACCTGTGACCAAACCAGATAGTTTGTTTCTGATTGCAGACCCTCAACGAAAGCTAGCAGCCCCGGTGTGGCGGCTTCACCAGATATTGATAAGGCCCCAGCATCACCAATCAAACCTAATTTATCGTCAGTAGCCTCTCTTATTGATTTGGGAGATTTCGCACCAATTTTATCTGATATACTTAGTCGATCAACTTGGGTACTAAGCTTGGCTAGCCGTGCAGGAGGATAGTTGGTACGGTAGAAGCCAGCGTTGTCCTTGTTGATTTTATAAAATGTGTCATCAATGTTTCTAATAATATCTTCTTTCTTTGTGAGTCCAATAGAAGTAGCACCCTTAGTTCCCACCCGTCCCTCAATCCCGAGAGGAACCCACCAAGTTGTTTTGTCATCCTCGGGGGCCACATCACCTGTTGACAAATAACGTGACTGTTTGACACCAATTTGGCCAGGCTCCTCACTAACTGTCAGAACAGGGAATCCGATTTTTCGGACCCAAGGATCGATCAATGCATTGACATCTTGGTCGGATGCTTGACTCAACGCTGACCAAAGATCTGAGGTGGTTGCATTTCCGTATGCATGCGCCTTCAGATAACTCGAGACTCCTTTAAGGAAGGTTTCCTGTCCAAGATGCGTTGCCAGCATACGAATCGTAGAACTGCCCTTCAAGTAGCTGATAGCATCAAAAATCTGGTCCACGTCAAGAGCATCCCGAACAGGAACCTCAATGGCATGAGAGCTACGAAGGGAATCTAAAGAGAAAGCAGTTTGCATTCCTTCGGAGACGAATTGCGGCCATACATTCCAATCAGGGTGGATATGATCTGTTGCTAGCCATCCGACCCATGTAGCGAATCCCTCATTAAGCCAGAGCTCATTCCACCAATCCATGGTCACAAGATTGCCGAACCATTGATGAGCAAGTTCGTGAGCAACGACGTATGCGATCCTATTCTTGAATTTTGCATCTGATGTTTTTTCATCGAAGAGCACGGCTGTGGTTCGATATGTTACAAGACCCCAACCCTCTAGATATTGTTAGTATAGCTTCATAGGTGAGGGTTTTGGTATTCAACAGAGGATATGAACATACCCATTGCACCATGCGACTATGAGGCACAGTCAGCAATGCATAATGTAATAGACAGGGCTCGCCAACAAGTGGCCAAGGGACGAAACTTACAAATTCATGAACAGCAAGTAAATCTGACTTAGGAAGTGGATAGTCGATATCAAAGACCTCTGAGTAGTAATCGATGATCTGAGGCGCATGATCCAAAGCGTACTGAGCCTGGTTCTTGAGCCCTCTGGTGGTATACACCCGGACTGGTAAGTTTTTGCCATTATACTTGCGTTTTGTGAAGTTTTCAATGTACTCAAAGTCGCCTACAGCCCATGTCATGAGGTAGGTGCTCATCAATGGTGTTGTCTCAAATGCGACGACCTTGAGACCCTTCTTGGCTTTGGCCACACTCTTTTCAGGCATATTGCTTAATGCTACCTGATCTTCAGGGAGTTCGATTTGAAAATCAAATGTTGCCTTGAGATTGGGCTCATCAAAGCATGGGAAGGCTCTACGAGCATCACAGCTCTCAAATTGTGTTGAAAACATCACGTAGTCATCACCATCTTTTGGGACAGATGAAGCCGGGGTGACAACAGGCTTATATTTTGACCTGTAGAAGCCAGCCATATCATTATTGATAGTTCCCTGAAAGTCAAGTGCAATCACTGCCTTCTCCGACACTGGAAGCTCCTCAGAGAAGGATATGGTAGCACGCTGCCTAGGCGCATCGTAAGATATTCCAGATGCTTTGAATGATTGCTGGGACTTGGTGAGCTCTAAGGTAACCTTAGCGGTATGGATCTTGAGTTGATGTGTATTCAAGACAATTTCTCGAACACCTTTGGCAATCTTAGCAGAGATTTTGACAGTTCCTTGATAGCTGAAGGCGCCCCCGAGCTCGATGTCGTAGATGGAGATATCATAGTGGGCGGGTCTAATGAAATCGGGAAGAATGTCGCGATCAGTCATGGTGGAACGAGTCTCGTAGCTACACCCTCGAATGAAGGGCTGGCGGAAGGGAAAACGGGCGTTTGCGTGTCTGATATGTGGTCGGATCAACGGGCTAAAATGACCAAGCTGTTGAGAGAATTGGTGTTTCTGGGCTCGAGATGTATGCAATAAAGCAGAGATATGAAGGTGGGCTTTATGAGATAGAAACACACATGGATGGAAGTTGAGTCTGAAGACAGAAACCACCTGTGGTCTCTGCAGCATGAGGGGAGCGGGAACGGAGGGGTGATTGTGGTGGGGATGTGGGTATGGTTTGCTTGATTGGGTGCTCTCAAGTACCTATGAGAAGGCGTACCCGGTACTTACCTTACTAAGCAAGAATGGGTTTCTCGAAAAAATCTGATTGGACAGCCTTCCGGCCTACGGAGTAAGTATCCGGTGAACCCCTGCCGCGCAAGGCTGATAGAAGTGTTGACGCGCAAACAACCTAAAAAACCTTCAATCCGAACAACACCAAATCTTTCGTCAATCCTCTCTTACTACCGATGCAATGGCTGCCGGGCAGAAATTATATCCGCGCGCGACCGTGAAGAAGATTGTCAAGGCACATTCAAAACGACATGTCGCTAAGAACGTAGATGTTTTGGTCAGTTTAAACGCGTCGTTCTTGGACAGTACTGATGTTTTACTCAGATATTCCTCGACTATGCCCTCTTTCTACAGACGTATGCCACCACTGTTGCGATGCCAATGCACATACTACTACCCGCCTGATGTTGGCAATGCTAATAGGTGGTTAGGTTGATGAAAGAAGCTAGCATTAATGCAAAGCAAGCTGGGGAACGCGGCATCAGCGCAAAGAGTGTGAAGAAAGTTACTGAGGTGTGTTATATCGAGGGTCTCCAAGTTTTTCGCTGATCATATTTCAAAATAGCTCTCTCTGGCGAAATTCAGAGGTTGAGGCATTGCATAACACAGAAGCCTGATCGGTTATACTAGAGTGACAGATGCAGGGGCATGTTTGCATATACATATACTGGGAAAGGAAGCTCGAGGAGCTACTGACGGGATAATTCAAGGAAATGCTAGAGGCGTGGTTGACATGGTGCGAAGAAGCAAGGAAGCGCAAACGCCCTTTACGAGAGTGGATGAAGCGAGGTCAATGGCTCTATGGTGTCGCCTTGTTTGCTGGTGAGATGGCCAGCTGCTAAAGCTATAGCATGCTCCGTAGCCAGGGGTAGCACTAAAGACAGGGGTTGGCGGCCAAGTAGCAGTGAAGAGGTGTAAATATTAATATAAAAAAACACAAATAAAGTATTATTTCAAGAAAAGAGAATCAAAAAAATCACATCTGAGTTCAAATACTACATCAACCCCTTCTACTACTTTAGTTACTCGCTATTTTGTTGTGTATGGTGACTCCTCCCCGTTGTTCCTTGAGATTCTTCCATCTTCGCTTAGAGGTCTTGGGCCAGCTCTAGAAATATTTGCCCAAGAACTTCACTTTCAACCTCTATACTACAACTCACAAACCTACCGAACCTAAAATTATCACTTTTGTTCCGCTGATCACGCAGACTCCTCCTCCGCACACGATCCCTTCCTCAAAAGATTTTTCATCTGTGACAAAAAAAATTCTAAAAAAGTCGCCCTGCACCACTTCAGTCTGTCTGCACGAATCCATCCAGTTTACACACACCCTTCTTCATAATGGCATCCTCTGCAACCCAAAACCCAGTCGTCAAGCCTGAATCGAAGTCCTCGAAGAAGAAGAAGGCCAAGAGCACGTCTGCCGACATCGAAACCTCTCCTGCTCCAGCAGTTGAGACCTCCACATCCAATCCCACTGAGAGCAACAGCGGAGACGGAGCCTACGAAAGCCCATACATTAAAGAGTTGTATAAGTAAGTTGTAGGATACAATCGCCGTGTTTGGCGGAGTCCCGGATTCTCCCTTGATGCTGATTTAGGCAGCTAACAAATTCTAGGAGCATTCGAAATGTGAACAAGAAGATTGTAAGTATATATCGGAGCTTTCCCCACAGGCCAATGCTAATCACGTTGGTAGACCAATGCCTCCAAAGTCGACAATATCGTTGCTGAAAACCCAGGCAAGACTCTCGATGCCCTCGTCGCTGAGCGCAGGATCAATGCCGATCAAAAGGCACAAATCCTCAAGAAGCCGCAGCTCCAAGCATCTCTGGCACAATTAGAGGAACAAATTGCACAATACAAGAAGTTCGACCAGGAGTATAAGGCAAAATCGCAAGCAGAGAAGGCCGAATTCGAGAAGACCCTCGCAGAGCGCTCGAGCAAAGAAATAGAGGAGGCAGTCACCGCAGCAAATGTGGAGGCAGTCAGCAAGGCCCGGAGTGAGCAAGAGAACAGTCTTCTGTTACTCTCGCAATTCCTCAGACTGGCAGCGATTCGAAGAGGGGATGATGAGAACCCTGAGTTGGAAGAGAACAAGGCTCTGGAAGGCCTTTTAGCAAGAGTTTATGGTGGTGATGCATCGGCAGTTGCTTCCATGAACAACCTCCTAAATGGCTCTGGCGAGCAGATTCCTTCCGTTAACGGCGACCTCCTTACCACCACTTGTAAGTGTGCTAATGGTCCATCCCTTTTCATGTCTAATTTGTGGTAATGCAGACTCTGAGATCAAGCAACTCGTTCTCGCCCAGGCTGTACCACTTACGCCCACCGAAGCTACTGGGCTTGCGGAGGAAACACCAGCCGCTGAGACTGCTGAATATCCAGTTCAAAGCGATCCTACAATTGCAAATGCTGGTTTGACCGAGCTCGATGATCCATCTACCACTGTTATGACCAATGGGCACCACGAGGCACAAGAAGTGAAGGGTATCCCACAAAATTCAGGCATTGGCGAAGGTGCCGCCAATGCTGCTGCAGAGGCGAAGTGGGACACCCAAAATGATCTGTCAACATCACAGGAGTGGGTTGAGGTTCCTCGCGATACTACCGAGACCGACACTGGCATTACTGCCGCCCCCACTGCCCCTCCCAACACCCAGAGCTGGGCTGATGATGCGCCCGATAGCCCTGTTGAGGTTAGTACTCTGTTCTTTGACATGGTAGAATTTGCACTTTCAAATACTAATTACTACATAGACAACCAGCACCCCACCCGTGAACAAGGACGACGGCTTCCATGAAGTTCAGCGATCTCGTGGTGGCAATAGGGATAGAGGCCAATTCCGTGGTGGACGTGGCCCACGGGGTGATTATAGAGGCCGTGGTAACTTCCGGGGAGATGGACGTGGACGCGGTCGTGGTGGTGCTCGAGGACCACGCCCTACCGAGTCGTAGATCTTTTGGTCCATCTCGCTCCCCTACTCACCACCATGCTGGTGGTCCCCGTTCACACGTGTAATATCTCCTTGCTTCTTGTTTTGCAGCATCATAGGCGGGCGAGCAGGTACTTGTAGCATTGCATTTGTGTAAAAATGGCTGGATAGCCAGGCTCTCATGGTATGGAAATGGGACTGCATTGTTTCTTTTCTTGCATTGTCACGCCGCAGTTCTTGTTTCTTCTCTGGTGGAGTATGACAAGGAAAGTGTCGGGATAGCTGAGGGGTCTCTAAAAGCACAAGCTGGCATGCATACATGAATCAGTCGGTAAATGACATGTAAAACAAATCCAACACGGTTCCTCTGTGACGTTCTAATGTCCTTTACACATTTATTTCTCGCCGTCGCCCTGTTTTCTTTTGAGGGTTTAACATGTAAGTTCCAACCACCATCTGACCAGTTTAGATAAATATTAGGCTGTCAAATCGTCAAGAGAAAAGAACTGTGCAGTGATGTGTCCTGGTTTGAGATGACAAATCAGCTCCTGGGGAGGGGCTTCAGCAACTAGATTTTGCCTCGTCCATAAATTCGTTTATTCTTGTTCATCATTTAAGAATGCGAGAATTTTAGGGTTGCCGTGACATAAAAATTTCTCAGGGCTTGGAATCTTTGAGTTCTTGTGCTGAACCTAATAGTAAACTAGGAAACTCGACCTGTCTAACTAAATCTACGGCTGATATCTAACTAATTTTTGCTGTATCCCTTCTACCCTAACAGTGAATCATACATGACATCTTAACTCTCAGTGTAAAGTATCGCCATCAATCGCTTTCATTTTTGTATTCTTCCATCGCTAGCCTGTTCAATCATAGTCGACATATTCTCAAATCTAGAATCCACGATCCCTTCTCCCATATCCGTGATATTCTCTAAATCATTCACATTCAACGCCACCACTGTGAACACTAAACCTACATCAAATACAAGTAGGTAAAACTCATGCTTCATGACTGCCATATTCTTTCCTTGAATATATTCACAACTCTGACGGTATTCCTCACGAGAATAGAAAGTGAAGAAGCGTATAGTGCATACATATCCTTCCGCTAAACATCCCCAAGTCTGGAGCCTAAGGTGGAAATAATAGTTGAGCTGCGCAGTATACATCGGTGGGATGTAATCAACACCGAAATAAATAACGCTAAGAAAATAAACAGCAAAACCAAACCAATCAAAATCAACTTTTGCCAATTCTTGCACACCGACTCCCGTTTTCTGCGCCATTACTCATTTTGCCGCCCATGGAAGGAATTAGAGGACATCGCTACAGATGAAGAGTTTCATAAGGAGAGGTGTGTGTATTAGATGGTGGAATGAGCCGTTGAGGCAATGAAGGGTGCTTGTATTATGTAGGCGCCGAGGATGGCGGGAGAGGAGTGGAGAGAATATGCGCCTGATGTGGCCTATCCATTTAAATTAGTGCGTGTTAGCAGGCTAACTTGTGTTTGAAGGTTGCGATTGCTCGAGAAAGAAAATGGAGTTTCATAGCATTTTGTGGGTGTTGTCCTAGTCCCAAAAATGCTCTTGTGGTAGCGAAGTAGCGATACTTACAACCTCCTCATTCGATGAGAGGAATGAAGTACCATTTCTTCTTGAACATCTGAAATATATGGAGGGAAGTTATGGTGGAAAAGCAAGCTGTGAAAATGATTGCTGCGGTGGGCGATGGCTCATATTTATAGAGGGCGAAGGCGTTAGACTCACCATTGCTGTTTGTTAACATTGCCATGACAGAGTCGCAATATGCACTGAAATGTTCGTTGCGAGTTGAATTATAAAGAAAGGCTCAAGAAGATAGATATAGTATGAGGAAATTGAAAAGGAGCCTTGAAGCTAGATCTTTACACAAGTGAGGATGTGGAGTTGCTTTTCATATACCCGTATCGCATACGAATATAGTTAGTATCTTATGTCAAATTCCTTTTCAAGACAACCAAGTCAATCCACATCAGGTTATATAACACTGTAAGTCGTTATATATAGGCTTGACAAACATGTTCTGCGTTCTGTACCGTGCGTTAGCCATAATCTTATCGTCACAAAGTCCCGTCACACAGTAGCCGCAGTCGCTTGTCGTACTTCTTTCTCGAGCACTTCTCTTTCTTCTAGCTAGTGGAAGGACCGGATTATATTCTGATAATGCTATTAGTCGCCACGGTGAAGGAAGTGCGCCTTAACTTCACTTCATCGAGTGACCTAAATACAGAAAAAAGGCTAGATTTGATTTCTTAACAAATCTTGGTGGGCCAATCAATAAGATCTACGTCGAAGCAGCATACGCACTCAAAGAAACTGTTTCTCTTACATAGATGCTACATGCTCAAGTTCTTGCGTTATATCCGAGGATATTTGGTACTGCGATGATACCTTCATAGATAATACAGGTCCTAGATTGTACTTAGGGATGATCTGAAAATATTAATCATCTTGTTTTATAATCCCAGTCGACTATGTGCTACTTCTACACAAGCTGGAGGATAGGTATTTTACATAATTTGGAGGGACTATTTCTTATTTTATACAATCATGTGGTTGTCCACTGGAGTATTTTTCCACAGCTAAAAGTTAACTTCATTTATTTTCGGGGTGAATGTAAAAAACGAGTAAAACGTATTGCCGTCGATTAGCCGAGTCACAAGCAACTCCTAAGCGCGTGGTTCTAAAGACCAGTTCGAGAGATCCTGTCGACAGTGCCCTGAGTAGGGTCTTTGAGATTGGAGCTCTGGGAGTTTGCGGTAAATAGAAGGATTCGGTCAGCTTGCGCGTCCTAAAACTATCCTCCATGTCCCATCGATAATTATTCAGTCAAGGGGGCAGACTCCGAGGCACACTGGTGGGTGCAGCATCATTGGGTAGCAACTTCATGAGGGTTTGCAAGCACCCGGAACCAACCCAACTCCACGACGATGGCATAAGATAGTAGCTTCACCAGTACCGTGTGTGCCGCTGCTTGATTCTGTCTTTAGCGCAATCAGTGCTCAACATGAGGCTATAACAATCATTGGATAGGGGAAGTTCTATTAATATGATGTATACTGAAGGGTACTGAGCCGAAAGCATCGTGGAGGGTATTTGACCTCGAGATATTTGTTTAGTAACGGGGCTATTTTACCATTTCCTCACAGTCCCTCTAGGGCGGCAACAGCATATCCGGCCAAGCTGACTGAAATGCGAATACGAGGTAAAACTAAGCTGGAATGGATTGATAAGCGGATAAGCGGAGGGACTTGGGTGGAATTTTCCTTTAGCTAGTTAATTCCAAGGCTACATACTGGTTATTCACAATTAAAAAGAATAGTGGGAGCTGCGCAGAACCTGTATGTTTATTGATATCATTTTTAGATTGATATTTATTGACTAATATGTTATGTTAAAGCCTGGCCATTATTAGGCTAGGAAAAGTTGGCAGGCTAGCAATTGCCTTGTTATTCACTGTAATTCAATAAGCACTAACTTGGTATATCTGCTGCCATCTTTGAGACCATGACACTACTCGTTATACCACCAGACTGTGCCCGTCTCGAGGAATTGGCAAGTGTTCTCCACTCAGCAATGGAGAGGAGATCTAATTTACAATCCCGTTATCTTCACGCGACCAAGATCTGATGGAAACAGTTGTGTGTACACCGTTAGACGAGAGCCGCTGATGTGTTTGTGTAATGTAGAGATGGATATCCCACGGAGGTAACCCTTAATACCAGATTGGGCCTCAATAGCTTGCGGTTTTTGAAAACCACGAACTAATGCAAGCGTCGTAGGTGTCCCGCTAAAGTGTTGCATCTCTGCCCTTCCACAGTAACCATTTAGAGCTACTAATGTTCTGAGTGCTGGCCCCCTTTTAATAGTCGGTCCCTGGATAGCATAAAATCATTAGTGCAACTCTTTTACATTGATAGACTACACGAGACACAGCACGACTGGCGAAGTCAGCGGAGAACCTCAACATGGTATCAACGAAACCCGTAACTTGCAACACTGCTCAGTAAGTGTTCTTAGAATTCAAGGTTACAATCGCACTCGAGTTTTCAAATATTATTTGTGTCACTCTTATTTGACAGATAGTTACTAGCGCTAAACAAAAAAACCAGGGGCGTGCATCATCTAATCTGATGACATTCGGGACTATTCGCTTGCATCTCCGATCGAGGGTCCCCGCAAATCAGGGGCAGAGGAAATTACTTTGGACGTGACAATGATCTAGCCGTTCCAAACCCCACGATTGGGGCAAACATCTAAAAGCTTAATTCAACGTGCAGCGTTTGATAAGTAGCTGGTTGAGACTAGGAATTTAGGAGAGATGCCAGCATTGGTCTAGGAGGTTGGTAGATGAGACGAGCTTGATTGAAAAAGGTTGCAAGGTGCTCCACGAAAACATCTTGAGATCAGGCTTTTAACTCTTCGTGCAGTGATGCGGAGCACATAGCGTCGCTGCGACAGAAAATTGCATTCCATCCGTACAGTGATCAACAATAATACAGTGTTGCTCGACGTGAAAATGGAAGAAAAGGATATGGCGATAACGAAAAAAAAAATGCTTGAAAGCACAATAATTGGTACCGGAGTACTGTGCTGATGCAAAATGCTACAGTGAGGATCTGACCACTGCAGCTACAAATATATTCCATGAAAGTTTAAGAACTCGAGGGCAGAAGAAAACCATTCATGGTTTTTACGGGTCAAGGCAAGGTGAGTGGCCCGCCACAGCAATCGGCCCAGCAAGCGAGGGGTGCTAGCACTGCCATCAAACTACTTCCCCGCTCCTCTATCCGTAGCTGAGGATATACTTGCAAAGTGATGCAATAGGTTAATCATGTTGTGAATCAGCTACACAACGTATAACCCTCCCACAGACGAACGAAAACGGCATGAAGAGTTGGGTTGCGAATATCGAAGGTCATTGAGCAGCACATCCATGTTGCGAACCGTCTAAAATAACTTTTCTTTATCACGAAGAAGCGTTTTGCGACCACTTTTGTAGATGTCACAGGGGCGGGTTGAGGCTGCGATTTTATGTGGAGGTACGGTGGCCGAAACAGGGATTTGCTGGGGATCGGATCATTTGTGCTGTTGGATCGCTTTATGTGGTTAGCGCTAGCGTCAAATCGTTCGACTTCGAGAATCGACACCTCGCTGCTCGAACTCTCCCTCCAACAACAACATATCGACAGAGGCATTGCAAACTTGTCTCGTCTGGGCCACAGAATATTCGACGTCGGGCTTGAGTCAACGGCAATCGCGCCATCATCGGAGCTTCCCAGCGGTCGCTGGAGCAGAATCCGCCCTCCGCGAACCCCCCCCCTCGCAATTTCGAAATCCAACCAATTTACACCCCGAAAGGACAAATAATCGGTCGCATGTGAGAACACGATGTCTGCAGATATCGCGGTGGCAGTTCCGCCTCCTGGTCATGCCACGGAGGCGAGTGGACTGCACTCCCCTCCCGACTCCAACACGAAGGACGCTAGCGACAGTGAGCTTTCCGACATTGAAGACCAGGAGCCAACGGCGCAAGTCCCCACAGAAGACCCTGACGATATTGGGGAGGTATACCCCGCCTACTGGTCAAATGATGGAGTTCCCGTGTTCACTCCCACCATGGAGCAATTCAAAGACTTCACCAAATTTGTATGCCAACGCTCTCTAGGATGGCGCGAAGGACGAATTATGCTAACAAAGATTAGATGCTTAAGGTCAATGATTATGGTATGAAGTCCGGAATCGTTAAGGTTATCCCGCCAGCTGAATGGAAGGCTGCACAACCACGACTTGACGAAACAGTTAAGAAGATCAAGATTAGAGAGCCGATCAAACAAGATATAATGGGAACAAGCGGCACTTATCGTCAGGCGAACATCGTACACCAGCGGTCATATAACCTCCCGCAATGGCGCCAATTGTGTGAACAGAGCGATCATCAACCTCCAGCAAAGAGAGGAGAGAGGCGTGCAAACCAGGACAAGCCAACACGTTCTACACCGAGAAGCCGAGCCACGGCAACCCCCGGTAGCACCACACCGAAGCCAAAGGGTAGAGGTCGGCCGACAAAAGGAAAGGCTAGAGCTGCAACCGTTGATAAAGAGGAGGAAGGTACCCCGGATCGCCTACCAACCCCAGTCTCGCCGGCTATGAAGGCAGAAGATGATGATGGTGTCAAAATGGAGGCATATGACGAAGATGAACCACCCGAAAAGCCACGCCTTGGATCGAGGCAGGCCAAGGCATCCAATCCTGTCTCTGTTTCGTCTAGACGAAAGAATAACCGTCGTGAAATGGCGGCCAAGGTAGATGAAGAGGCTTTCAAAGGCTTTAAGTACGAGTTGGAAGGCGAGGACTATTCAGCAGAACGCTGTGAAGAGCTTGAACGGGCCTATTGGAAGACCCTCACCTTTGCCGCACCCCTTTATGGTGCGGATATGCCTGGTACCCTCTTCGACGAGCGAACAACGTCCTGGAACCTTGGAAAGCTAGATAACATTCTAGATGTTATGGGTTCAAAGATCCCAGGTGTCAATACTGCTTATTTGTACCTGGGCATGTGGAAGGCCACTTTCGCTTGGCATTTAGAGGATGTTGATCTCTATAGCATCAATTACCTCCACTTCGGTGCACCGAAGCAATGGTATAGCATCGCTCAACCTGACGCACGACGATTTGAGGCGGCTATGAAGACGATCTGGCCTGGTGATGCGAAAGCCTGTGATCAGTTCCTCCGACATAAAACATTTTTAATCTCACCATCACGCCTTCTCCAAGACTTCAATATTAAAGTCAACAAAATTGTTCATCATCCCGGCGAGTTTGTCATAACCTACCCCTACGGCTACCATTCGGGCTACAATCTTGGTTACAACTGTGCAGAGGCTGTCAACTTTGGTTTGGAACCCTGGCTTAAATATGGCCTCGTGGCCAAGAAATGCGAATGTGCACAAGCTCAAGACAGTGTCTGGATCGATGTTCACGACTTGCAACGTAGATTGCGAGGCGAAGAGACTGAGTATGAGGAAACTGATGAGGAAGAAGAGGAGGAGGAGGAGGAAGATGATAGACATGTCGGATTGGCAGGAATGCCTACACCACCAGAGAGTAGTGGTGACTTGAAACCAAAGGCACCAAAAAAGAAACGCAAACGCCCCGTCAATGAAAAGAGTGAGAACCGGGATGTCAAGAGGGTTCGGATTCGTATAAAAGCTCCGGCCAAAGAGCCTTGTGTTCTATGCCCTAACGATATCCTATCTGAACCACTACTTCATACAGAAGACGGCCAGAAAGCTCATAGGATTTGCGCTGAGTATATTCCGGAGACATCTGTTGATGGTAGTACTATTATTGATGTTAAGTTCATTAACAAGGCTAGATTGGACTTGAAGTGCAACTATTGTCGATCCAAAAAGGGAGCATGTTTCCAATGCTCCCAAAAGAAATGTACCAGAGCTTATCATGCTACGTGCGCGGCTGCTGCTGGTGTTTTTGTTCAGCAAGGCGAGATTCCCGTTTTTGGTGAGGATGGAACTGAATACAAGGACTGGGCTATCGAATTTAGTTGTCGTTTCCATCGCACAAAGCGCGACAAGAAGCTGGATAGCGATGAGCTTGATAACGTTGAACGACTTCGTAAGGCTGGCGCTGAGCTGAAGGTGGGCGAGACATGCCAGGCTCAGTATTACAAAGGAGACATCTTTGCAGGAGCTGTGGTCGAGAATTATCCGAGTGAAGAGATGGTCCTCCTAGATATTCTCCCTCGAGGGTAGGTTTTCCAGATTTATGAATCTTCCTTTGCTAATTTGTTATAGCGACCGCGTTGAAGTTGAGTACAAGTGGCTTCTCATCCCCAACCCTGCCGATTACAATCTTCCAAAGCCTTCACCAAATGCTATCCCAATGCCAAAATCCCGCCAGGACAAGGAATCACTTAACACGAGTAAGCGCCAGGCCGACGATTTACCAAGAGCAGATGATCCTTTTGTTGAAGGCCACACATGGGCTGAATTCAAGTGTGAGAACATTCAGGCCAATCGAGCTCAAGTAATGGTCGATTTCGACAAGGAAAACCAAGTATGGTTCTATCTTGGCAAAACTTCCACGGAAGCCAGGGCCCAATTTACGGAAAATCCAGCAAAACCTCGAAACAACCCGAAAGGCAATTTCCTGGAAACTATTCCAAAGCCTGCTCCAGCCCCCCCGCGACTATCTTATTCAGCCTCGTACCCAACAGGTACCAAACAGCCAATCTCAATGGCCGTGAAGGCGACATCTCGGACAATCCTGCCTCCAAGATCGACTGCCTCAAGGCCGGAGAAACCATATGTATACAAGCCTCGCAATAGTGGTGATATGTATCGTGTTGATCCCCAAGCTTACCGTTCTCAGCAGAGTTTCTTGCAGAGATCAACTCCTTATGCATTTGGCACCGATCCGAGATGGCAATCTGACTCGGCCTCGCCCAATTCATACCCTAGCCAGCCAACACCTGCTTCCAGTGGAATAGTCGCAAACGTTCACCCTGCTTCCCCACCAGCCCCTTACAAGCCTACATATTCAGCCCCGCCGCCGCCGCCACCAAAATTAAATAATCCATTCGGTACTAGACCGCCACCCTCTCGACCAACATCAAACGTCTTTGCGAAGTATCCTTATCTTCAGAAGGAGCACAATAGATCACCTTTAGAATACAAGAGCCCATACAGACCTGGTGGTGGATTCATGAATGGATATCAAGGAAGCCTCGAAAACCAAAAGGAGTACATGAAGCAGATGATGTTCCGAAACCGTTCAAGTAGTACTTCGGTGGGCGACCCAGCACTAACTACATGCGGAGATAGTCGAGTTCCGCAGAGTATTGGTCAACCCTCATCAAATCCCCCTTACAGTACAAACTCAGCAACCCCTTACGGTACCTACGGATCATCATCCGTTGCAAGACCGTCGCCAGCACCATCGATGGTCTCGTCAGGGCCTGCAGCAACTGTCAACAACTGGGAGCGGAAAGAAACCCCACAGCTACATCCTGCTATACGTCAAGAGTATCATATGTCTGTACTCCAGGAGCAGCTTAAAGAGCCTCATGTTTCGCCTCCACAGCACCAAAGCTCCGTCCTTCAACCACCGCCGTTGTTCGAGAGACCACCTTACCTACCTCAGCAGGTGACGCATTATAAATCAATGCCACGACCATCGTATAATGCTCCGCCGGCGACCGGTACCCAAACCCAACCTCGTTCGGTTGGACAAGATCATTATGACAACTCAGGGGCTGTTAGATCTCTGAGTGCTTCTCACCCTCAACATTACATTAACAGGACCCCCCCCACACCTACCTCCTCAACTCATCAACAATCACCTACCATGTCGACAAATGCTAGTTATGTGACTTCACAGGTCTGCAAAAATTCCCTTGTTCACGACAAGTATCAAGCTCCCGCCGCACATTATCCATCTTCACAGCAGCCTGAGCAGTATCAACCTCCTCAGCCGGTTGAACACCATGCACCTTCTGCGCACCCTACACAATTCGAGGTGTTGCCACAGCCGCTGCAGGACGCATCCCCACAAGTCCCGGAGTACCAGGCTCCTCAACAACCACAGTACCAAAGTCAGCCAGTATACCCACATCAGCAGTATTTCAACAGACCACCTGAGCCTTCGGTACCTGTCCCTCAGACGGTGAGACATGGTCCACAGACATACCAGCCGGCCGATGTGCCTGTGGATTCATCCTCGATTATCGAAAAGATGATCAAGAATCTCAAGAAGGCAAAAGATGTCGCCTAGAAATAGCATATCAAAAATGGAATGAGACGGCAAGCACGAGCTAATGAAATGCACGTTGTGAATGAATTTGGGGGAGGGGTAGGGGGTTTACTAGGCGTCTTTACGTGCACTTGTAATTGTACAGGTCTCATGGGGAAAGGCGTACAGTCGACTTTAATTATAGTCTGGTTACACTGGATTTGGCGTTTTGGCAACTAATTTTGGATGTTGGCTGTTATGCATCTTCAGTCCTCGGTACGGATTTTATTTTCGTCCCAACGTGGGGAGAGGGTGCGATTTACACCACACGTTTCTGATTTATCGGGCTTTCCCTTCGTCTGCTCTTTTTCTCTTCATCCGGGTCGGCATTTGATCTGGCATTACGCATTAGAAGTCTGGATGTACACCATGGGTGGCAACTCAGTAATAAACAGATGGATGGAGCATGGTCAAAGGCAACACGTCAGAGCAGACATAAGATTTGACATTGTAAATTAGTTTTGCTAGCTCTCTACAATGCGATGCACTTCCAGAACTCAGCCTCCTTCCCATGGGTTACTACTTCCCATGCAAGTGACTGACTCATGCAAAAAAAGGCCATACCTTACAGGGCAGTTTCGTTGGATGTGTTTTATAAGAATTTGCTAGACACTCAGGGGGGTTGCGTACTGTGATCTACAAGTAAAAAAATTCGATCACTATTTTGATGCTTTTTCTTCAATGCTTTTTGTAGATTTCTATCAAATTAAAATGCATGACTCATGCTCTTGCCCTGTTGATTTGACTTAGCGGAGCCAATTCCGCAACATCTTAAGTTTGTATCAAAGTTTGGGCTTCCCCACAATTTCTCAAGGTGTTCCCCGCAGCGTCTTGATTTCCCCCTCATTCTGCTTGAGATTGAAATGTGACCGCTCGTATTAGATAGATTATGTAATAATACTTACAACTCTGCTCTCATCCCTGCGACATCGGATTTAATGACTGTCAGTGCAGAACTGCAGGTCCTCTAGGTTCTCCTAATGCCTCTTTGGTGGGATAAGCTGAGCTTACTCATAACTGCAGGTGTCTTAATTGTGCAGGTAAGTGTAGGTATATTTCATGGCGTCCCAGATCAACAGCACTTTGCGACCTTCGTGGAGGATCAGCTGCAGGGAATAAGAGGGGTAGCTCTTGCCTAGGCAATGGTCTATTCCAAATGGGGGCACAAACCTAGCTTCGGTTTGAGGGGGAGGGGTACACCCGAGCAGTACTTGGGGTAGGACAGCAGGAACCTACAATGTTGTGAGCCGCGACGGTAAGTACATAAGTCCTGCGTACCTTCCTTGGTGTGAAACTATCTTGTCTTAGTTCCTCACACCATCCCTCATTCTCCGTCTACCTGCAACAAGTACTTTAAGGCCACCTTCTCTCTCCAATTGATCTACCTATTGAATCATATACTAGCGGGCCCTCAGTATGTCGACATATAATGACTCTGTCGGGGATGTTGACATTATCTTCGCTGGTGGTGGAACGGCCGCCTGTGTAGCCGCTGGACGCCTTGCAAAAGCCAATCCAGATTTGAAGATTCTCCTGGTCGAAGGAGGAAGAAACAATCATAATGACCCCACAGTTACAAATCCAGCAGTTTATCTCAGTCATCTTGCTCCAGATAGCAAGACTGCTCTTGTTCATCTTCCCTGCCCTGCTATCAATTGAACACAACTGACTCCAACATAGTTCTACAAATCGAGGGCATCAAAGCATCTCAATGGCAGAGAGGCTATTGTACCAATGGGAGGGATTCTTGGTGGCGGATCCTCAATCAACTTTATGATGTATACTCGGGCCCAGGGGGTTGATTTCGACACATGGAACACACCAGGCTGGACTGCCAAAGATATGCTACCTCTCTGCAACAAGCTTGAAACCTATCACCCAGAGGGAGACGGTCTCGACCAGAGTAAGCATGGACACAACGGTCCCATACATATTAGCGATGGGGGCTATAGAGGAAAGAGTGAGAACGAATTTATGGAGACGGTGAAGAGCATGGGATACAAGGAAATCCAGGATCTGCAAGACCTTGATGCTGTCGGAGGCTTCTCGGTATGTGCAGATACTACCTTGAGGAAAGGCTTACTAACTCAAACAGAGGTGGCATAGATATGTCAGTCCGGATGGGAAACGACAAGATGCTGCACATCGATATGTTCATCCATTGATGGAATCTGGGCAATGCCCCAATCTCCATATCTTGCTTGAAGCGAAAGTCATTCGTGTCCTCTTTGACGTGTCTTCTCCGCCAAAAGCCATTGGTGTTGAATATAAGCCAAATGAGGAGCATCAACCTTCTCTGGCGCTCTCAAGGCCAATTCACAAAACCATCATGGCTAAGAAACTCGTTGTAGTAACAGCAGGCGCTCTTGGGACTCCACAAATCCTTGAACGTTCTGGCGTTGGGAATCCCGAAATCCTAAAGAAGCTTGATATTCCTGTCATTGCCGATTTGCCTGGTGTTGGAGAGCAATATCAAGACCACCACCTGCTCTTATACCCCTACAAGTCCTCTCTAGGCGAGGCTGAGACTCTGGATAGCATACTTAGTGGGCGAAAGGACTTCATGAAAGCTCTTGGTGAAAAGGATCCTATGCTTGGCTGGAATGGAATCGGTATGTACCTCTGAACGACTAGTAGCTGCCAATCTAATATGCAAGTTAGATGTTTGCGCGAAACTTCGTCCATCGGATGCTGACATCAGCGCTCTTGGCCCTGAATTCCAGAAGGACTGGGATCGCGACTTCAAGCCTTATCCTACTCGCCCAGTCATGCTTTGTGGTGTTGTCAATGCCTTTCTTGCAGACCCTTCCCTTGTAGAACCTGGTCAGTACATGACAATGGGAACATACACTGCGTACCCATACTCTAGAGGCTCCATCCATATCACATCGAGGGAAGATGTTCTCACCGGTTACGACTTTGACGCCGGCTTTTTGAATCACCCTTCAGACATCAAGAAGCAGCTCTGGGGTTACAAGATGAGTCGAGAAATCGCCAGAAGACTCCCGTACTATAAAGGGGAGCTAGAGCTCGGCCATCCCAAGTTCAAGGAAGGTAGTAAAGCTGCTCTTTCTAGTGACAAACCTTCTGGAGAGATCAAGGATATTGAATACAGCAAGGAGGATGACGAGATAATCGAAGAGTGGATTAGAGGTAACTTAAACACAACATGGCATTCATTAGGCACGTGCGCAATGAGGGAGAAGGAGAAGGGGGGTGTTGTTGATGGAAGCTTAAACGTTTATGGTACAACAGGGTTGAAGGTCGCAGATCTGTCAATGGTTCCAGAGAATGTTGGTGCCAACACTAATAATACTGCTTTGGTGGTTGGTGAGAAGGCAGCTGTGATTATTGGTCACGAACTTGGAATCGAAGTCTGAATCTTGAAGGAAATTGCTTACGTTGCTTACTGATAGGATGTATAAATATACTTGGGAGTCGAGAAGGGAAACTAGTGACGAAAGTTGCTAGTATATTCCTGATAGTCAAATACCATTAGCTGTTCAATTTGTTGGCCATATTTCCAATAAAAAAATGCCTTGAATTAAACACATTATATCCGGATACCCAAGTGCACTGCAAACGATGCCACTGAATACCAATTAAAAACAAATCGTACATACATCCATCGAAGTCGGGATAATGGAAAGCAACTTGGGGTATCCTGTCGAATGAAACACGCACGCACCCTCCTTACCTCCCCCAACTAAGTTGAAATTACGATTAAAAATTAGGGGTCATCAACCAAAGAATCCTCCAAAGAAACTTGATCGCTTTACATGCTTGGTAGCTGGCTTTGAATCCTCTGTAGGTGGCGTATCCGTGCTTGCTGAGGCCTCGGAGAGCTCAGTGACGGTTGCACTGATTGTGGCTTTGACGGTTGCCACCTCTACTGGAGTATCAGAGGGCCTTTCGACGGCTTGGGTTGAAGTGCTTGGCTCTCCCTCAATCCCCCCTTCTGCTGGGGCATCCCTTGCTGCTACCGCTTCTTCTTGGGCAAGGGGTGGGGGAGCTAGTGGTGGGGCCAATTTCTCGAGAAGAGTCTCCGTGAGCTTGTCGATTGTTGCTTGCATGGCATTGAATCCTGTCCATAGTTAGTACGATGACGTTCCGAGGAGGGGAAGGGGGACGTACGTTGGTGGAGAGCATCGATGCTTTCAGCAGTCGCTACTGGCACAATGGGTGCTTCGGCAGCTTTGCTAGCGGCAGCTTCTTGAGCCTTCCCGCTGGCAAGGATCGCTTCATGGATGGTGTCCATTTCTGAACCATGTCAGTGATTTCAAGTCTGAATTGAGCATATGGGTCACATACTTTGATGCAAAGGAGCTAAAGTATCCATGGGGTCGGCAGCAGGCTTCGAAAGCGTTTCTTGAACATGGTCAAGCTCTATGATACTATTATAAATATTGAAATTCCCTTGACCGGAACGCACGTACTTTTCTGGAGGATGGTAACATCTTCTTGGGCATTGTAAACTGGAGCCTCAATGATCGTATCAAGTTCTAGTATTGGTCAGCAACAGGGACCGTATTCGAGCGAAAAGGAAATACTCTTATGAACGCCATCAATATCAGGTTCGGGTTTGGAAGTTAACGCTTCCTGCATCTTGTCAAGTTCTACCAGAGAATTAGTGTCATTGCAAAGCGAAAAATGTCACAACATACTTGAATGGAGACCATCAATATTTGGCACGGGCTTTGACGAAGCATCTGCCTGCAATTGATCGAGCTCTGTGGGACATGTTAGTGGTGTCTCGAAGACAGAGGGAGTTACTTCCTTGTGTGGATTCCATCAAAGTCTGGTTTAGGTGCATCTTGGGCTTCTTGCAATTTGTCAAGCTCTATTCATTGTCAGTTGAAGCATCAAATACTCAGGACACTCCTTGTGTAATACATACTTGAATGTAAGCCACTCAAATTAGGTTCTGGCATGGATGCTAATGCCTTTTGCATAGCGTCCAATTCTAGCTTGCAATCAGTAATTGACAATTGCTGTCTTAAGTTAGGGGGATTTTACTGGTGTGGATGCCCTCTATGTTTCCTTGTGGCCGAGCCGCAAACTCTTCCTGGCCCTTGTGCATCGTGTCCAACTCTGTAATTTAATAAGCAAAGACGTCTCAGGTGCATAACATAAAACACATACTTGTATGAACCGCATCTAGACCCTCCTGAGATTTCAAAGCTAAAGCCTCGTGCATCTTGTCCAGTTCTATACACCAGTTAGATTGGGAGAATCAAGTTTTAGATTCTTTAACTAACTAGCATGAATCGCTTCGAGGTGTTCCGGGGTGACTTTTGATGTGGTGTCGCTTGGCTTGGCAGCCGCGACCTCTCTGGCAGCGAGATTCGAAGCAATCAAGGCATCGAGTTCTAGCATGCGTTAGCAATAAAACAAACATACAAAAGCGATACGTACTAGAATGGATTAGAAGCAGACTCTCTCCATGTGTGTCGGCAGGTACAACGGGCTCCGCATGTTCCTTACTCATCTCTAGTTCTGGAGATTTAATAAGTGCGTCTTGTTTCTGTTCAAGAAGATCGAGCTCTATTTCCTGTTAGGGTTGAATTTTGCTGAACGGGTATGTAATTCCTTACTTGCATGAATTTGAAGAAGAATTTCATCCGAAATGGATTTCTCCCCTGAAGGTGGTGGTTGGGAGATCACAACTGGTATAGAAACTGGCTCTGGGCTATCAGCTGTTTCTGGCTCCTCGACCTTCGCGGCCTCCCTTTCGGCCCCCTTGTTTTCACTTTCTGACAAAGTTGCTACAACAGGAGCCGGGATTTCGACTTCAGGAACGACCTCGGGTTTGCTCTCCCCTACAGGCTTTAATTCCGCAACTTCTGGTTTCAGTGACTTCTCAACTATAGCAGGTACCTCTTCCGTTGGCGCACTGACTAGGGTTTCTTCCTCCTTGACAGGAGCTGGTGCTGGTGTCGTGGTTTCCGGAGTAGTCTCTGCTAATATAGGCTTCTTAGTCTTCTCTGAGCTTGATGTTGCCCCGATAGTGATTGTTCCATCCTCAGCTATGTTCACAGATACATCCTTGCTTCCGCTCCCAGACACTACAATTGACGTTCCTTTCTTCTCCTCCGCCGGCTGCACATCCTTCTTGATAGGCTCACAGGAAGCTTCTTCTCGTTTCCCTTCTGCAGCCGGAACTACAGAGGTTTCCTTCTCGGCGCTTGACGAGTCGGAGGGCTTCACGGATTTTGCATCACCTGACGCGTCTGGAGCCATATCTGCTGGTTCTGAAGGCTTTACAGCAGGCGTGATAACAATTTTTGTCTCTTTGGAAGTAGACGTCGACGCTTTCTCAACAATAGTTCCGGTGGTGGAATCGGCGATGGTTTTGGTTTTGTCAGTAGTTGTTGAGGTTGCGATCGCTTCAATTTTTGAATCTTTAATATCTTCGGAGAGATCTTTGCCGAGCTCCTTGACCACATGACCTGCACAAGGCATCAGCACAAAATTCATATACATGCATTTGTGCAAACCAGGAATTTTTAAGTTTAGATAGGGAGACTTACTGCTTGCATCTATAGCGATATCAGATGCCGTTTTCTTCGCGGCGTCTGCCGCCATCTTCCCGAACATGGCGACACTTCCAACGATCAATTCAGGCTGAACAATAGAGGCGATACCAATCCCGACCGCGACTGCTCCCCTGGAATCGGATCAGCACTGCACAGGTTGATACGGTATATCAACTTACTCGGCGATTAGCTCTGGGTGAGCCTTAACATCTTCAATAACGACCTCCGCGCCTTCGACAAGTTCTTCCCCAATAGTCTCAACAACATCAACTATAGCTTCCCCGACCTTTACAAGTACAGGTCGTTCATCTTCCTGTAGGTCTTTCACTTCCTCCCCTAGACCCTTTCCAATAGTTTTCAGGTCCTCTGCTGTCTTCTTCTGAAGCTCTGCTACCACCTTCTTTCCTGCTTCAATAACTACTTCCTCGGTCTAAAACATCATTAGTACGTCACTGGATCCAGATTTTCCCGTGCAAGGTAGACTTGCTGCTTGTACAATGGCAGCGGTAACACTCGGAGCTGCTGCTGGAACTGTTGGAGTTGCTGATTTCGCAGCTTCCTCTGGAACCTTGGTATCACTTGGGACGGCTGGTGTTGGTTCTGGGGCTTTTGGAGCTGTTCCAGCTGGAGTAGGCGGAGGGGATGGAGGCGTAGTTTCCGCGGGTTTCGAGGCGTCAGCCATCCTCACAAATCACTTCTCAATGAAGATCCCAATAGGAGTAATCGAAGAACAAATCAAGTGATCGGCGGATATCAAATTCACAAAGGAACTGCGAGGAGGGACGTCAGAGAAGATCAACAAAGGTGGAAAAACAAAACCATTTATGGTTCTAGACATTGTGCAAGACATCAATCAAATAAGATGACCTCCCTGGTGCGGATCTTGTTGCTGCACGCTGCACGGTCTGCCGTTCGTACCCATTCTGGATCAAGGGGTCCCAAAAGTGCCAATAGTAGGGTTACAATTACGCCGTGGCGTGGGTCATTCGGAGATCAGGCTGCTTTCTATCTAGCTTGAAAAGATATCAAATTCATATTAGCGAGGTTGCTATTACAGGATTGGGGTACGAGAGCTCAATTATGAGTTATTTGAAAGACAGACGAAGATTATATTTCACAATTTCTTGGGATGTAGACACCTACGCAATGTTGTTTCTTAGTTGGTGTGCTATTGTGCAGGGAAGAAGCTTTGAACCATTTCAGGGATCCGTTTAGTGGACCTCGGCTTTTCTTCTTGCTTACCCTTGTTAAGAAACGGCGATTTAGAATAGGATCAATTTCCGTACACAAAATGTCAAAGTTTCAGCCGCTGGAATTGATTGCATGTGTGGTGACGATTCGATTCATCAACAGGTCCGTGTTGGCTTGCAGACCTGCAATGATGATGTGCATTCCCGAACATGAAATCTTTGAAACACAGGTCAATTCTGGCACCTCTCATTATCAAGTGCCACATGTGCATCAGTTCATTATTGTCATACTACATACTGTTTACCAACCATCATCCTACACTTACGCAAATCGAGCCTCATCAAGTATATCCCATGAGCCTAATCCTAAATCTGTTACATTTAATCCTCTTCCATTCCGCCTAACCTTTCTTCACCTACTTCTCTGATTTTATCACCCAGCACTGTTCTCCCATACCTTTCAGCAACTTTCCCAGCAGCCTCGATCATTCGTCCAGTTTTATCCCTAAGGAGGGATACCATCTCTAGTGCCCTCATTCCTCTTTCTTCACCCTCTCTACACTCAACAGCTATCATTTGCAGTAAGGTCTTATCGATTTCTAGTTCCATTCTAGCTAAAGCTGTTCGTTGAGTGTGGGTGGCATTTGTATAATCTATCATATCCTGTTGCTGCGCAGTTAGAATACTCTTGAGAACAAAAGAGCCTTCTAATTTTCTCAATTCGTCTCCTTCATTCTCGTTCTCTTCAGCATCCTCAGCCAGCTTTGATTCAGAAGATATGGGAACTTCAAAGTCAAATTCAGAAAGTAATGGTCGTGGAAAGTAAGGGTATTTGTCGCCACCTTTAAGAATTATGCAATGAAATTTGTTGTCAGCAACTGCCACTGGGAAATACGTTTCTGTTTTCCGCCCAGATGCTAGACGAGAGAGTAGCTTGGTATCGAGCAGCGGAACCCAAGAAGCCTGAGAGGGAGTCCTCCAGTGAAGCAAAGTGAGAAGTGTGCCAGTAGAGTCATATATACATGGCTCCTAATATGTGTCAGAAGCGAATTTTCACAGCTGGGAAAATTTATAACTTACTCCTTTGTCTGAAAAGAAAACACTCGTCACTGTCTCTCCATCTGGCAGTGCCACAATATCTTCACTCTGGCATATCTCATCTCTCTTAATATTTTGAATTGTGTAGAGGATTTTAGTGTTGCCGTCAGCACCCACTGGGCCATTGCCAAGTGTAAGAACATAATCTCTCCAACTAGCACAAGAGATCGAAGGACTACTCTTTTGCCTATAAACCCGGTATGGAATACCGAATAGGGTATATATCCGAACATAATTGGCGGTTGTTGTGACTGTAATGAAACAGTCGCTCAGAGAAATTGCAGTGACATCCTCACCTTTTGGCAATTGCGTTCTCCAATCTGCCCTTGTAGTCCAGGTTTCATGGGGTCGATAAAATATGGTTGCTAGGTTCTTTACATCCGCTTTGCATGAGAACAATGTTCCATTCTCATTTAAGCAAGCTTTGTCGTAAAGAAATGTATCAGTGAAATGAAAATCTCGATGAAATTCATGGTCGTAGAATTCGACTGTGACCGTATTGTGGGTATCTTGGTCAACAGTCCAGACGAAACCAATCAGATTGAGACATAGGTATTTTCGATTTCCTCGCCAAGGTGTCGATCCTGGTTGAAAAGATTCGTGGTATTGGGGTTCCCAGGTTCGGGCAAGTCGCTTGCTAAAAGGTCCATCGATATCTCCATTTGGTCTCTTACCATTACCATTCACACCTAGGGCATATCCAGCTCCATCATCATCTTCGACAAAATCATCTCCATCATCTATTACACCACCGAGAATCTCGTCAATGGAGTCGGGTGAGCGTTGCCGTGCATCTCTATGTGGAATATCTTTGTGGCCATTCCCTAATGGACGTCGAGCGTTTGCAGAGATCTCGGAAAGAGGATCATGGATAAATGGTGCTGGTTGTTTGCCAAGTTTTATGAGATTCGAATTGGCCTCCGGTACGAAATTATTGTAGATGTACACTTCGCCGTCGGTGTTGGTAAAAGACAGGAGGTTCATGCTCGGGTGCCAGGCGAAATCCATAACGTTAGCGTAATCGTAGCTTGCAATTTGTTGTTGTGTTTTCGTCTCCCATAACACGATTCTGTTATCTTTACCTGCAGAAACCAACATTGACCCGTTTGGGGACCATGCTAAAGCGGTGATGTCTCCCATGTGGCCGTTCGAGAACACTCGTTGATATTCCCAATCGCCCCGAGACATGACCTGAATATCTCGAGTTGCTGTTGGAGCTGCAAATGCCCTTCCATCTGGATGCCATGCTATTCTACCCGAAATATCGTCGGTTGTCTCCACAACCCTGATCAACCCATCAATCTTTCGTAGGAGTTCGGGCGCATCGTCGATAAGGGAATAGATATACACAAAGCCGTCTGTACAAGAGAGTGAGATGTATTGAGAACTAGGATCAAAAGATACGTGCTTTGCTGGCTTTTTAAGGTCCCGAATGTACATGATAGTGCTTGTATCTGATGTGCTGACAATCTTCACCACCAGTTCATCACTCGCCACAGCACACCATTTGCCATCCGGAGAGATACAGACATCGCGAATTTGGAGGGAGCTTCGGACAAGAAACTTATCAAAGGACATTGAATCGAAATCATATTTGCTAACCGTTCCATCTTCCGCTCCAGCGATGAAGAAATTGTTCTGGTATGATGAGTTAGCATATGTCTTTTATTTATTACTTTATTCCAAGTAAAAAAGATTCAGTAAACTGACAGTTGAATCCACGCCAGTGAATAACTCCGGGCAATCTTCATCGATATTCGCAGGCTCTCCATCAGATCCAGTTGTGTACACACGGGCGAGATTGTTCGAACCAACGGTAATCAATTTAGATCCATCAGGCGTATAGGAGAGGTATGTCAATCCTCGAGTATGTGCAGGTCGACCTCGAATCCGAATCTGAGTAGTGGTCGCCATTCTGAGGGGTTGCAACGGTAATTGCGTATTTCTTGTTGGAGTAGTCGAGAAAATAGATCTAGGGAAGACGCGCAACGACGCGTCGTTCAATTTACGCGACTTTCCAGGGGCTACCCCATGTCATGCGACCCTCAAAAGATCACCCCGCGATGAGGCTTGAAAAAAACATAATCAACCACAATTCAACGATGTCGCGATCCACGGATCCAGGACATTTCTTCCAGACAGATGCATCCGAATCAACGCGGGCTCGCAGATCTGCGAAGTCTGGAAACAAACATGGTAACCCCATAGTACTACAATCAAAAATATTGCGTGCGATTCCAGATCCGTTCTCTGAGACCAGCATATACATTGCAGAGAGCGCAGGATGCATACGCAGAGTCGACATCCAGGTATGTGTGGAAGAACCCTGGCCGCATCATTTGATCTTGATGTTAACTGTGGCAAGCAGACCAAAGACACAAAGACTGTCTATAGAGGTCCCACCGCTCCAGTCACATCGGTAGCTGTTGGCGGCCATGGAGGGTCTACAATATTTGGAGGTTGTTGGGATAAGAATATTTGGAGCTGGGATAGAGAAAGTGGATCAGTAGGGCGCAAGTATAAGGGTCATTCTGACTTTGTCAAAGCTGTACTTTGCTGCGAAATTAGTGGGAAGCATGTAAGTGGTAGTGTCTTGACAAGCCAAACTCCTAGTAACCCTACAAACAGTTGCTCATATCTGGTGGAGCAGACTCTAAAATAATAGTATGGGATATTGAAACATGCGACCGCCTTCACACTCTCCGGGACAATTCAGATAACATGATGGCCTTGCAAGACCTAGTTATTGATCTCGAAGAGTCCAACGACAATGAAATCGTCCTGATATCCTCAAGTAGTGACCCTCATATTCGGCGTTGGCGAATAAGTCTTTCTATCGCGTCACAAATTATTGATACTATCGATGAAGGAGCGGAAGCTCAGAGTAGGACCATGAGAGACACAATTTTGGAACATGAGACGAGTGTTTACCAGGTTTTGTTTTCTGGCGAAGACGAAAACTCTGATTTATGGACCGCAAGTGCCGATGGTACGGCCAAATGCTTATCACGAGCAAGAAACTGGAGCGCTGAGGAGATTTATGCTCATGGAGATTATGTTCGAGCTATTGTTGTTACCTCAGATTGGGCTATAACAGCTGGGCGGGACGAGGATGTGAAAATATGGAACCGATCCACCGGGAAGCTGTGGCATATCTACGACGGCCATTATGAAGAGGTCACCGGTTTAGTGCTTCGGAACTCGGGTAAATCAGTTGTGAGCGTCAGTATCGATGGTACAGTAAGAACATGGGGCCTTGAAAAGGCAGTACTTAACAAGGCAATCGAAGAAAGAATGGACAGAATCAAAGGTGTGGTGAAAGAGGAAAAGGCAAAGCCGAAGAAGGGCCTCTTGACAGCGGAAGAAGAAGCAGAACTTGCCGAACTTATGGATTCGGGTGAAGAATAAGCAAACATTATCGGGATATAACCAAGATCGCCATAACCCGCAGCCGCTGGGTCTACAGAAGCCGTGTACAATCGGAAACTACCACAAAGGGGTACCAATACTCGGATTCGCTTTAACACAGCATCTGGGTACAGCCAACCGTATTCCCACTTTCAAGATTAGCACCCTTGCGACCGAGAGTTGTGATCGCATTTCTAGACGGAATTGTTGCCAGATTCCAACTCTTTTGTTGAAACTCTTCACATAGACATTTGTCCTCTCTCCATAATTCTCTAGGTGGGATGGGGGGGGGGGGCAGAGGGGTCCTGACAGCAAGCAGCTAAACGCATATTTTTACACTAGCTAACGCATCAGAACTAAAGCCGTTTGTTTTCTCAACGTCCCACTATAACAAAGAACATTGGCTTTTAATAAAGTATTCTCGAAATTTCCATTATTAGCTCCCTTACGCTAGCTCCTGGAGCTACGGTTTATTTTATGACAGATATCCCAACTACAATAATGAGTCTCAAGCCACGCTTCTCACTACATGTGCCAGGTCTCTAACAATTGTAAATATATAATAAACGACCATTAAGTGAAATTAACCGCTATACAGATCTAGTTACTTGATTTTTTCTCTCAATCAGAGAGACAAGAGTACGCCAGCCTCGAGGTGCAAAGATGGGGGATAGGGGTTGCATTATTCAAGCAATCCACATTGACAAAGCCATATGAAGATCATACTTCGGGAACTCTTTCTGCAGCCATCCTCAACAGCCAGCACAATTATTGTAGGCCTTGACAAACAGTTTGCCTGCTCATATCTCACCTTCCAAACCATTGCAGGTTTCACGAGGGACTCCATGCCAGTTCCCGTGGGCATCAAAGTTCCTGAGGAAGCTGATGGACCTCATGAGTGCCAAGGGCTGTAGTGAACCAGGACTCGGCCTCAAAGATCTGCTATAGAAGCTGGGCTACACATCTATCAGTGCCGAGACTGACCGAAACCGCACATCAACACGGCTTGCGCAGTTGATCTGGTGAATTAGATCATAATTTCGCGGATGCTAGAAGCTTAGAAATGGTGATATTTTGAATGCCTAGCGTGTTTCACGGAGTCCGTATTTGGTGGGAATGAATTCCGGAAGAAACTTTGTTTCGGCCGGAAAAGCAACAAAATACGAGTGTATTTGTTGAAAGCTGCAGCGTAAATGCAACGATGCATGCATCTTGTATTTTGACTACTGTCACCGACTTGAACACAACATGCAAACACCTTGTATTGCGTGCAGGGTGGAAATTCCTCAGGGTGGGCAAGCGTGGAAAGTTGCATACGCCAATCAAGTTCTAACGGACCGATCGGAGAATATCACATTGGAACCTCGAGGCCTTCAAGCTGGAAACACTTCAGTCTTCGCACAGACTGAGGAAGATGCACGTCCTGGAAAAGGGGCACGGATGGATGTCTGATCTGAGATATGACGGGTGCCCATGCAAGAAGAAGATCTATCATATTTCCCGAACCCAATCCCCAGATCTCGGGTCACATATTGGACGGACCCCGTACCCAAACACTATCATCGATGGCTACGATCACCACATCGTTGTTTCGACTGAGGAATGCGCGCAAATAAATGCAGGGGCTCTCCATCAACCCATCAGAAAGTCCAGCTCCAGTCAAGTGTCGTTTATAGGTTTCGGCAGGGCGACCCCGACAGAAGCGTTGAAGCGTTCACCAGATGCTGAGGGCTGGCGTCAAACTTAACCTCGACTGATTTCAGAGCTCCAATCAACTCCTTATTGCTAGGCTAGTTGCAGATCTCACATGTTCTTCCTCTGCAACCTCCCGGATGTCTAGCAAAACGATGTGTGCCTGCAAGGTTTCAAATTTCAAATTTCATCATGAATAAAGGACTCGCTAACCTGAACTTCTGATGGGCGGTCGTGCGAAGATTGACATTGTGCGCCTGTCGCTCCTTATTACAATACAAGGTGAGACTACTGATGAGCCTCAACATCAATTTCAGGAGAGATAGGCTTTCCAGGCGACGAGGCGCCTGTCGTCTCTAGCTCACAGCTTCCACCACCTCATTGGCCTGACGGAGACCATCGACTCTCGAACTGGTGGCGTGAATTGGATCTTAACCACTTCCGAATGGTCGTATTCCAGGAATGGCTCAACTGGCTTGATCCGGCTTATGCATTTTTCAGGGATTCCTGCACGCTCCCATAATTCTCCTTCAACTAGCTGCTTTCTCCAGTTCCGCTACCCACGCTCACCACCCACTTCAAGCATAGTCCTGCTCACGTCGTCCCAGAAATTGCGTCTCCTGGGTAGCATGTCTCTGAAATCTCTGAAGGTTCGTCATTTTACGTGCACTCCTGCATCTTTGCTTCCTTTTAGTGTTCTCATTTCTAAGTCTGCATCTTGTTTCCTCCTCTACTGTTCTCCAACTGCTGAATAGCCGTGGCGTCCTCTAAACATCAATCCATTACTCTATCCATTTAAAGCCATAATAGCAGTACTTTATACAAGCTATCCTGGTGCGTCATATTGCAATCGCGGAGGAAGTCCCTTAGTAGAACTCTTTTTTCTTCTCGGAATTCAGCTGGACCCGTCCAATTCGACCCAAGATGGAGGCTGTCCGGCCACAAGGATCGCTTGAGGGCGGAACTTTGGTTGCAGTGGAAGGAGATTCTTACACCATTTCTACACAACTACGACTTCTACCACCCTCACAAAAGATTTTGGTCCTCCCTTCCCTCAGTGATATCATTCCCGAGACACCAGAAAATCAATGTTTCGACGCTCGAGCATTCATTCGTGATGTCTATATAGCATTCTCGGAGCGAACTGAAACAGCACAGTCATTCATAAAATCCTGGACCAGCGCGCAACCTAGACTTGTCTTTATGAATGGAGGAACTATTTGCGCACGGGCAACTTGTATATCAAGGATTTCAGAGAAAATTACGAATGGGAATATCGCAGAGGCAGAGGTGATTTTCAATGGAATAGTACAGGGTGGGGTTGCGGGCTTGCTGGGAGATGAGGGGGTCCAAGAAGTGACACCCATAGAATATGAAGATGTCAAGGAGGAAATCACAGCCGATGAGACTATCCAGAAGCCTCAAGATCCAACTATGAAAGCCATGCAGGACGCAGAAAAACTCGATCGTGAGACGGCAGAACTGCAGCAAGAGGGAGAAATTCATAGAAACAGTTTCCATACATCCGAGGAAGTTCCAATAGCACTCGAAGCGGACTTTAGGGGCAGTGTCATGACTATGCCGGGATTCAGATCTGACTTAAGGACGACTCCGGAGAGAAATGTCCTCTGTTCAAGTCGTGGGGATGATATCAAGAGGACTATCTTAACTGTACGGAACCGACCAAGTATTGCTGGTCCTGGATGTCCCCTTGAACAACGGTGTTCTGTAAATTCAGCATACGATGCGCGGTCAAGCTATACTGCAACCGACACACATCAAACTGGAACGGTGAATGATTATGACGATACCACCGACACATTCTTATCAATGACTCCATCTCCAGGTGTAGTCTATGGCGAGGCCTACCTAGTTGATGTGCAGACTGCATTGCCAGAAAAGGAAGTGAAAAGAGTTAAATCTGTTGACAGATTTTACCACAGCAACTCAAAAATCCAAGAGCGGGTTTCCGGGCAGACACTCAAATTGAGACATACAGTATCAACGGTCAACCTTGGAGGTCGACCTGTATCGACGATAAAGATACCTTACAGTGGTTCCACAAAATTGTCTCGAGGAACCTTCATTAAAGCTTCAGAGACGACGATTAAGAGATCGCCTATCTCTACCAGGTCGTCAAGTTCTTCAACTGCATTAAGTCAAATTCCCACGCAACATGGCTACTTTGACAGAGGTACCGACGCGGTTAGCGACCTCGCTGTGAAGGAACCTGCTGATGATAGAGAAGCCGAGTTTATTCCAGTCTTTCCATTGGTGGAGGACTTCGTAATACATTTTTCCGACTCGAAACAAAATACCATCCTTGAATCAGTAATTCAGTCGTACAAGGATGCCACTTACTCAACACTCCCTTTATTTCCCAAGGCATACTCGGATGTGCCGCCCAGCCCAGCGTCTTTCTCAATCTTAGAGCACAGTGGAACTGTGTCAAAGACCGCAAGGTTCGATATTGGCTTAAGGCCAGACTCTAGACTCACCACGAAATTAGATGATCCTGGTTATCAACGTCGACACTCATACGGTCCCTATAGCTCTGATAATCGCTACCCTGTGGGTATACAGCAGCCATTGCCATCACGAAATAAATTACTGCGTGCTGATAGCGGTGTTCAAATGCCAGACCCCCCAACACCTTCCCGAACACCGCAGTTACTTTCGAACCAAAACTCAAAGTTTGTTGAATTTTCTCTACCTCCTACAGGAAATGCAATCAGCACTCAAGACTCATTGCGGCAATTACTCAGTGTGCATCTTCCCGCTGGAGAGAATGGTTTCAGTCAGTACTGCTACCCAGTAGGACCTGAGGTGGAAAGGCTGTGGAAACCGGTATTCGGGAACGATAATAACTCAAGCACTGGTAACGAAGGACGGACTGTTGACCAAATCATTGCCTTTGGTTCTGAGGCTGGCGTAAAGAAGGAATTCTTCCATCAAATTTCTGGCCATGTTGAGCGCCTGGGCGTGAAGAAGGATGGTGTGAGCCGGAGCGCAAAATTGAATATAACGTATGTTGTACATCCTTAGCTTCTACTCACTTGACATAACTAACTTCTCTCCAGATATTTGATCGCAAATATGATGCAAACCTTCTACAGTCTCCCACCTACTACTCAGAGAACTTTTAACCCGCTCTCAAATCCTGAGCTTCTGGCAACTCTTCTTGTTCCTCAATTGGAAGCCTATTTGGCCAGCAACACTTCGACACGCTTTCTCATGTTACACTACCCTACAGACAGTCTAGCAACCGTTTTCGCTCTCCGCAAACTCTTAGGCGGCGAGATGTTCAAAATTGCAGGAATTTTGGACTCGCTCGCGTCAGATCCTCCTTCTTTTGTTTTCCGACCACGAACAACCTTTAATAGTCCTTTCTCCAACGAGTATCCTAAACACCCTCGAGCGGATTCCCTTCAGGTCACCAAGCAAAAAGCATCATTTGCAAATACAGCAGTCACCAAAATGCCTTCGATAAATCTCAAACAGCAAGACAACCCCATTTCCTTCGCCCGAGCAGACTACCTTCTTCCTAGCACTGCAACTGATAATGAAATCACCACATTCCTATCCGGAATCTGGAAAACACTGATGGAGAAATCATCTTTTTACACTCCCGAACCAGATCCCGAGCCCACTGTGGTTAAGTCGGTTCAGGCTCCTCCCATACCTCCAATTCCTAGAACGCCCTCAAGGCCGGGAACACCAGTCCGCTCTCGATCTCGTACAAGAAGCATAGTCACGATCAACAAGACACACATCAGCAACTCTGCCACCACCAATACCGGCGCCGCCATCCGCGACCGCGACCGCGACTCTACCTACCCACCCTCCCGCTCGCCAACTCTCATCCAGGGCGCCCAGTCCAACAATTCCTGCCTCCACAATAAAACTGGCTATGCCCATTCCTACGCCGCGAGTATCGTTAGCATACGTACCGCACATACGATACAGAGCGAGCGAGATGGGGGAAGAGGGAGAGGTGGTGGTGGGGATAAAGGGGGTTGGGAAAATTTCTATATTGGTGATGAGGATAGTGATGATGATGAGTTCGATAGGATGATTCTTGGAAGATTGCATGCGAAGATTGTGCCGGAGGTTAGGATGGTGGATGCAGGGAAGTGGGAGCAGCCGGAGAGGAATAAGAGGAAGGCCTTGAAGTGGTTGGGCCTTGCTTGATTGCCGTCTTTCGGTAAGAATTATCGCTTATGCTTTACACTTGCGTTGGGGTGGCTTCAAAGGGCCTTTAGTTTGATTACGTGTGATTTGGAGACACCTATATATCCTGTATACTAACTGTGTATCCCGTATTTGTACGATGCGCGATTCACTTTCGTTGGGGGCTTGTTTCTTTAACGGTGGGGGGCATTTGTAGCTTTTCCTAACTTGCATTGCATTGCTTTACTTACAGCATCTTCAATACTAAGGTTGTTTGATGGCATAATAATAGATATTATTTTAAATCAAATTATTATTTTTATAACCTTGAAAATAAGAGCCTGCCACTACCGAAAGCGGCTCTTGAAAGTAAGACATAAAGTTTGCTAAAGATAAAGTAAACTAGCCTGCCAATCCTCACCTAGGGACTAAAAGGTTTCAATGCCTAGGATCATATTCGAGGGTATGCTTCCGACCTCACATTGAACTTAGACCTTTTATAGGTTTTGTGCGAGTATGGACATCAAACAGTGCTGCGCCCTGGGCTGCGCTTTTGATAACTCTACCCTTTTCTAGGGCATGTTTTTGAGTATAGGTTAATCGATAAGGCTTTGGAAATTTCAGCAAACTACTGAGCATAATCTCAATATTGCTTTAGCTTCTTACGATATGAGATTAATTTCTGATATTGGTGATATGCTGCGTTGAGAGCGGCGTATTTTCAAGTATTTACTGATGCTGTACAACTCGTACGTCTACAACCCAGAACTCCAGATGTATCAAATCCCAGTGAACTCCTTTTTCAAAATATGCTGTACAACCCCCTAGCCGTTATCTCTGCCGTGTATCCCGACCATGTTCGGGTGCGTTTGTCCAGAACGCTGGACATGGGGACCCTTCCCTGTTCTTCATACCACCAAGTAGCCAATCCGTCAAACCAACAACCTTAGCACCAACACCTTTCTCCCAATTCCCACCCTCTTGGACATGTTCAATAGTATGGCTTACAATTCTTCCTTCTTCGTCGAATTCGAAAATGAATAAACCAGTGAACTCCTTAGTATCATCCTCGCCCTTGCCACCACCAAGCCATTCCGTGATTTTATCAACATTATCCTTAGCTCCAATGCCCTTGTAGAATGCCCCAATTCCTCTCCCTCTTGTTTTTCCAATTGTCTGCCATCGTACGATAAGTTGTTCGGGTGTTGTTGAAGATGACGATAGGGGGGAATGTGACATTGCTCGATTTTTAATCATGCGCTCTGAAAGTATCTCAAGCTTCACGTTTCCAACGAGGGGCATCCTACCCCATGCTAGAGGAGAGGTCCATAATGCGGCCGAGTAAGCGACTCTCCCGGAGACCGTAGGAAGATGCGGGTGTGTGGAGGGGAATAAGTGAAGAGTTATCTGTGGAGAGAGGATATCTTGGGGAAGTGGTGATTGCAGAAGGGTTGGTAGACGTTCTTGTAGGATTCTTAGCGCTGCACTGATTGTTAGTTATCTTGCGATTGTGTTACAGATGGTTGCTTGCTTTTTCCCAACTTCAACGTCCGTCCATCTGGCGGTTTGTGATGATTAGGATTGGGAGGAGGAGTGACGTTTCTCTGAGGTGCGGATCCTGTAAACCAAACATCTGGCAGAGGTCTACCTGGACTGACTGTTGCTAAACATCTTAAACTGGTTTGACCGGCATGCTGTACAAATGGTAGAGGTACATTGCCCTGTACAAATGTTTTGGGACTGGATCTTGGGACACTAAGTCGAGCAGAACGTAGGAGGCTGGAGGATGCCGACATCAGCCTGGACAATTGAGTATGACCTCAAAAGACATCAAGGGAGTGGAAAAGTACGCTGTATTTGTAGGGAATAAGGTCCTTCAGAGTTTCGGTGATACCTGGTTCCTGGGAGCTTTATCGATTAGCTTCTTTGCTTAAAGCAGCTAGCGGTCAGGACTTACAGCAATAGAATTCTCCGATAGAACACAATAAAAACTGCCCAACGACAGTCATCACCTGTAAAAATACGTTCAGCAGGACGAGGTTGCATCATCAGTTACACTCCGCCATCTTTCTAGTCAAACAAAAAGATATTGTGGTGGTGAATCCTAGAAAACGTGAATGACAAGGGGGCTGTTTCACATCACGTGGAAGGATTAGGCGAACATCTTAAGACGTCGTTGACCTTCAAAGGTCCCAGTCGCGATAACTTGGATTCCATCCTCCAGCAATCACCCACCTCCCATCGCACCTCCCATCTCCAAGACTTGCATCTTCGATAAACTTTTACAAAGATCAAACACAGTTGTCACCATGAATCCAGAGTAGTACGTTCTCCTGAGCACCAACCTGATCCTTCGCAGTCATTCTAGGAAACATACGCCTCTGCCTATCGAAACAAATTACTAACATTTTGATTCAACAGAGTTCTTCTCCCTTAACATGGCTTTCGATTTGAAGTACATGAGCACAATCTGCCATGCTCTCCTTCCCGATTTCACAACAACAACGCTTACGAGACCCCTAGATACGATTACCTCTTCAAGCTCCTCCTTATCGGAGATTCCGGTGTAGGAAAGTCTTGCTTGCTGTTACGGTTCGCCGATGATACTTACACAGAAAGCTATATTTCAACTATTGGTGTCGACTTCGTAGGTTCAGCCTTGGGTTTATTGGGGGCTACTGCTGACAACTTGGCAGAAAATCCGGACAATCGAGTTAGATGGCAAGACAGTGAAGCTACAGATTGTAAGGACCGCCGAGCCCCGAAAATATGGCTACATTACTGATTTTGGGGTAGTGGGATACTGCTGGACAAGAACGTTTCCGAACTATTACGTCCTCATACTACCGTGGCGCACATGGTATTTGCGTGGTCTACGATGTCACGGATATGGACTCTTTCAACAACGTTAAGCAATGGCTCCAGGAGATTGATAGATACGCTACAGAAGGTGTCAATAAGTTGCTTGTAGGAAACAAGAGCGATATGTCTGACAAGAAGGTTGTTGAGTACACAGTCGCAAAAGTATGTTATCACATGGTCACGATCAGCTGCCTAACATCACATGGCATTTTGAAATCCAGAACAATTACTAACATGTACTATAGGAATTTGCTGACAGCCTCGGTATCCCCTTCCTCGAGACCTCAGCCAAGAATGCCAGCAACGTCGAGCAAGCTTTCTTAACAATGGCACGTCAAATCAAGGAGAGAATGGGGACCACGACCGCGAACAACAAACCAACAGTACAAGTCGGACAAGGACAAGGTGTACAATCAGGATCTGCTGGTGGCTGCTGTTAGACATCTCCTTTTGTGCTACGAAGATTACGGACTCCTGGTTTTCTTTCCCTCTCTGCGCATTAGAACGACTGTCATTTGGATTGGCCTCTGCATTCCAACCTTTCCAGCCTGGGCTCCAGGATTTGGCGCATACACCACTGCAAAGCTCTGCAAGACGCACGGGGAATAGAATTGTAATGGTGGATGGACCGGGAGGATAAGTTGGTGACCTTGGCGTGTGCGGGGATTTGGGGATCGGATTTTCATATTTCTTGTTTCTGAGTGCCTGGTTCTGCTCCTTTGCTGCTGCGTGGTCTTTTTCATCTTTGTTATTATGACAGACAAGGTTGTTGATCATGCAATCAATCAATCATACTTGAGAAACTGGGATAATTGCGTGATTGTGGAGCTACGCAGCGGTGAGAATTTGTGACTGAATCTTGGAGAGTTCGCCGCGAACAGAGGATTCTTAGAGTGACTTATGCGGTGGGAAATTTCGAATCACCTATTCACATGTGAAATTAGTGTATCTCTTCTTGTCAGTGATGAATTCTTACACTAGATGAGTATTACCTATTACTAAAATAATCCTAAATATCTTCCAGTTATGCTGTACTTGGAATCTTTGGCCCATCAATCCCCAGCAAGTGCTGAAATAATTCCATGCCATCATGTGTAATCACACGGGAGTAGAAGATATGCAAGTAGGCAGCGGCGGCACCTTAGGGGCGGTTACAAAGCAGCACGACTTAGTTTATAGACGTAACGGCTAGCAAAATTATGGGTTTATACAGATCTGACAGCCTTCTCGAAAGCATAGAGTTAATACTCACCCTAGTCTAGCAGCTTGCTGTCTCTTAGCTTTCTGGAATAGTGTTTGAAGTGTGAGGCACGCCGAAGTGGTGTAGGATATGGAGCAGCTAGGGTATTCAGTAAGAGCAGTCGAGAATCTTTTGCCCACACAATCCTCGAATTCCACAATATCTTAGCCAGATCAACAAGCTAGATAAATAGAACTTCATCCGGTGGGTCCAGGGTAAGAAGGTAACATCCATAGAGGTTAATGCGCTCGCTTGGCGTAATTTTTTTCTCATAGATATCTAATACAGATGAGATTATCGTTTCACGAAATCATCCACCTTACCTTCAATATCCATCAAAATGGCATTCTAACCACTGATGATAAACCGGACACAGTCAATACGACAAAAACAAAGTACCTGGACCTTACATTCTAGTCATGTATAAAGTCTGGAACGAATGCGTGTCGTATGAGCGAGACCTCGCGTATTTTGAGCACTACATATCCTCCATAGAAAGGGATTTGTAGTATTAGATGTTTGGCACGTATGATGAGGACGAAAAGAAATGCGAGCTCCATAATGGGACTTGGAAGCGGTTGTGAGACTAGTGGAGATGCTGCTGGTGCTCATTACTGATTAGTTAGATCCGGGTGAGCCTTGTTAGGACGAATTATGGCATCTTCAGTTTCTAAATGCCATTCTTCCAACAGTCAGGAAATGAAGTGGATCCAATGATCCTCATTGACAACTAGGACTAAGATCATATGTACCAGTCATAAAACTCATCAAATATAATGGTACCAAAAGGACAAGGCCCTGCCGAATTCTTTATGGAAAGGGATTTGTCGAGACAAATATTTGTCACGCATACCCGGGAACAAATGCTATGGGGACTTGAAAATGGCCTCTGCAGGTACCTTTATATGCTTTCAGAGTTGATTCAAAAGTGTATCACTGACTTACGGTAGCCCTGGAACAATCTTGGTTAAAGAGCTATAGAAGTATCGCTTTCCTCATGGAATCCTAGCGGTTGCTAGGCTAGGAGCCGGGTCCGATGACCTCGTGGGGAGTAAGCTAGGTGCACCGCACCCTAAAAGGGCTGTCACGAACGGCAAACTTGTCGCATTAAAACTTCAGAAAAGCTATAGCTAGCAACAAGGATTTTATAGATAATATAGTAGCTATGAAGATTAAACTGCTTCATATATACGGCCGAGCAGCTATGGGCAATCAGCCTTCGCAGCGATGCTACGAAGTAGTTACAAGCAACGGCTGCAACATCCACAGGCCAGAGTGGACGCAAAATAGTCAGTTGTCAAACTAAGGAATCGTCGTATCTTCACCAATATTGTTGACGCAGACGAGCTACCTCGAGGAACGGAGGGGACAAAAATAGGAACATAATACGGGAATAGCATAGCCGTCTGTGCTGCAACAGATCAAAACCAATAGTGAAAGGCTGCTCAGGTAAGACCTAGCAATCATTCTGTGGCGCTGTTTGTTGGGTGTGAAGTAGACTTTAGTGGAGAATGTTTTTGAAGTTTGTGGCTTGGCTTACATTGTAGCTTTTTGAAGGAACTGGTATAGTTCGTACTCGTTCAGGGGAGGTATGAACGTGGAAGATGGGAATACATCCCGAGTTATACACACCATGGACTGAAAGACCACGAATTAGAAGTCACAAGTCGAGAGTCGCTGATACAGAGTCATGTATCGAAAGTTCATAATTCAAAAAGATGCAAATTGCTAAATTATCAGAATGTCCTGCACTGGGCTTCTGTGATGTCTATACATATACGCATTGCAAATACAGTGGTTCACAAATCTCCATATACTCATAAGCTAGTTTGTTCCTCTGGCATACAATGAAATGTGAAACCTAATTGAAAAAGTATGTTTCACCAATTCTAGACTCACAATTCCTAGGTCCTAAATCCTGGTAGCCCTCGAGTTCAATGATCCTTGGGCCTTGGCTAGATGTCTGGAGGTTTTTTTCTAATCCCCAAGCGTCCTGATTGTTTTATTCATAGTTATTCGCTGTCGTGGTAGCCGTGGTTGTGGGTTGGGAATCCAGGGTTGGGAATCTAAGAACCGTCCTCTTTGCCACTTACTACGGGACAGCAAGGCGCAATTGGACTAGCAGCCATATAGTGTGCTAATTCGGTGTCCTAGCTACTTTGATTAATTTGAGGCTTTGATCCCGGGGCTCTGGAGACCCCAGGTCCTCGCGGTCTTGGATAGCGGCCTCTTACTTAGAAAAGTAGAAGAGGGGTGTAAGGTTAAAGAGAAAGGAGGGCATAGAAAAGTGTTGCCTTTTATAAAATAAAATTTGCTAAAACTTTTCTAGTCATATCTCTGAATCAATTGAGTGAGTTATATAGGTCCCTGTTTGATTTTTACATTTAAGATGTCCCCCATCAACATTTATTTCGGAAGACCTTTACAAGAGTAGGTTTAAACCTTCGCCAGATTGTGTTATTCTGGGTCGGTCATGAGACCTTTAAGGATCATACCTTCCAATTAATTGATATAAAAATTAACATACTTCATGATTTCGAGGTGTAATTTTTCCTATTTAAGGGGTTGGAACATCCAGATCAAAAAACCATAGTCATGAATGCCCCATATATAGGGGATAAATATTGCAAGCAATGTGGGATGAGCTGTGGCTCGATACGCATAATTAGCACCAAGAGATCAAATATAATATGTAATAAGATAAGAAGGTAAGAGCGATGAAGTATTGGACGATGATTCCTTCCTCGTGAGAGACCTGGCATAAAAGGGGCAACTTCAGTTTTAAGCGAATTGAGAAGGAACAATATCACAAGGTTACAAGTCCGCCCAGTTAGAGGAGTGACAAAGCAGTGTACAAGTTTTGAGTTACAAATATTTGAGAATTTAGTAGCTAGATGTATCATTCAAATATATGAATTATCTGCTATAGTAATAGGGCTGGTATTTAAATGGACCATGGGGTTTGCCGTGCCATACCGAAACGATGTGACTTTTATAGGGAGGATGAACGCAACGAAGGTATAAACTGGTGGTAGGAACAAGATAAATCTGGCATAATTCGAGCAATATTCACTCGCAAGCGAAAGTTGATGGGTTTCGAGAATTAGCATACCGGATGAAGGGTGATAGTACCTCCCGATGAAAACATTCACTTCGTTGTAGATATTTTCATAATGTTTATAGAGAGCACCAAAGGCTCAATAAGAAGCTCTGCCCTTTATTCCATGAGATTAATCAGTACCCATCCCTGTAAACTTTAGGGAAAAGATCTACGTCTCAGACTCTCTTCTCTCTCTCGCCTCCCTGCTAGGGGCAAAAAAACACCCCCGGTAGTTAAGCCCCCTGTTTAACTTTACAGGTATCAAATTAATATCCAAAAGTACTCTAACAGAACATGATAAATTTCATGAAACCTTAATGCGTTTGGCACTCAACAGGACTAGATAGAGTGGTGTATTTGAAGGGCACAACCCACCTCCAGCTGGAGAAATTCTTGGAAGCCGCTCATCACCGAGGAATACCTTTCCTTTCCTGAGACTACACTAACTATAGCACCCATTTTTTTTATTTTTAAAAAAAGGTTAAATCAGCGACCTCTCTCTAACTTCTTTGGTTTAACGATTTACCAGACCCAAGTCTCCTTCAACTGTCAAGCCAAATGCAGCAATGGGCAAGTAATGAAGCATACCAAGAGAACCTGCGTTTAGGATTAAGGGTTAATCTGGCAGGTATGCTATCTATAATTTAAGCTTCAATGATGTCGATACATGATTTGAGGTACAAGGGAACACAATCGCGTTGGTATAGTTTCAATGCCCCCCAAAGCACGGCACTGACCAGATGAGGATGTAAATATAGATTTCCCGGGGTATGAGTGAATGCGGGCATGTGAGATTTCAGGATTCAGCTTCAACATGAACACTTTCGGTTCATTACCGGCTTCCCAGCCTCATCTCCCTTCCTATCAGCCAATCACGATTTCCCCCTCCCTCGAATTCGCTTCTCATCCTAACAAGCCCACTTTTCCAAACAAACAGATATATTTTTGAATAAACACACTTATACCAACAAATACAGCAAACTCGACCGGCCCAGCGATGTCGTTAAATCTAGATTGGTTCTATCATCATTAACGCCTGGTGGTACTAAAACCCTACCTTCAAACTAACTATACCCAGATTTCAAACATCTCTAAACTCCGCAATACCTCCTTCTTCTCACCTCTCAAAAGAGTAAAACACGACAGGTCACAGTCGGGATTTTCTCTTCCCTCGCTTGCGAGGTTCTCTTTTGTCTTTTTTTGCTTGTTGGTGCAATCATCTTTAGAAAAAGTTTGAGGTTGATATTTTGATACTAACCAGAGTTGGTGAAACAACAGATAGTATTCACTTCGCCTACCATAACACGCGGAAATTTAACTCCAGAGATGAGTCTCGGTTTAGAGTTAAAGCACCCAAGATGTGGGTTCCCTGGATCATGCATATTTTCTAACTGGTGTGAATTCGCATCCGCTCTAGGCATATCTACAAGGTCTACTGAGATGATTAGGTTAGAGTGACATGAACCACTCTCGTCATCCACTCGGTAGAGAAATCAGCACAAGAAGTTCATTAATAAATGGTTTTAATTTGACGCGTAACGGCTTCTTAAAAATATTCTAGCTACACTGGCCAAAGTCAATATCAGAAACAAGAGCTCAAAAGTACTGTGGTAATACCAAACCCTAGAGAATAAAGAGCGAAACTCCCGCATCTCGTCTAGAGGTGAGCCTTAGACCTTCCACCTTCCACCTGCATACCTCCACCGCTGGTTGCGCCAACCACATTCCCGAATTCATAGTCTTTCTACCCGTTTCGTTGAATATTTAAATGCTGGGAATGCTTATAGTATTCTAAATTTCTATGTTGGCGGGAGCAATGTAACACTCTTAATGCCGGTGAATCCACATTGGAAATTACATTAGAAATACCCAGTTTAGATGAGCATTTCCAAATTTGAGAGTGATTGAATTTCGTACATATGGTTACCTTAATACAGGGCAAGATTGTAATTCCTTTGATTCCTCATCATACTGTCGGTCTTCCTCACACGGTTTTAGCCTTCTCCCCTTCCACCCCTGAGCCCACACACCATATTATATCTACATTCCCTAACAGCATCATTAAACAAGAATAATAAATTTTAAATAAAAGTTTTTGGAGGGTAATCTCAGAATTCCAACAAGCAACAGTCTCTTCCTTCGCCCAGGAAGCAAGCGAGAGGTTCAAATTGCTTGTCTTTTCCATCACAGATAAATTACAAGTTCAACTTTGGAATGATTCTTTCGTGTTGTGTATATTTATAAGACGAGAACGCTGTTGCTGCTTTACACATTATCACCACCTTTTCTGCTATAGACTTCTCGTAATATCGTTAATCAGGAAGGGCATAAGAAGATTGAGGGGACGAGAGACGGATTTATATTCGTGAGTGAGGCGGGGATTGCGCTAATGCTGGCTTGTTTTTGCTGCTTTGGTAGGGGCTATCCTTTTTCTAGATCCTACTTTGTGCATTTGCTCTTTGATATTACAATATTAACTACCTCTTCCACTTCATCAGAACCACCCATGGTTACTTTGCAGGATTCATAGAATCAGAACTCCCACCCAATTTCTTCCTTTTTAACTCCATAGCCTCCTTCTTTTCGCCTCTCCTCCCAAGCCAGACCCCGAGTCCTACCAGTAAACCCAGTGCAGCAATTCCACCCACCACGCCCCCAATTATCACACCCTTCTTCCCGCCTCCCAGCCCGGCATCTACTTTGGGACCAGTACTCACAGTACTAGTTGGTCTTGTTTTTCCGGATTTAGTGCTACTCCTTGAGCTCGTTGGTGGCAAGTACGTGTAAAACTGCTCAACGGTCGTTGGAGTGAACGACGATAAGGTAGTGGCAATGATAGGCGTAGCAGGGTACGTAGATACGTAATCACAATACAATGCGTTTATGCCCGGGCTTGGGAATGAAAGTGTTGCGCAGTATAAATATATGCCTGAAGTACTAAAAATTTATCAGCCTTTGCATGATGTCGCCAAAAACGGAAAGAAACGTACCATTTCAATGTCGCAGGATCGTTCGGGCATCCCCCTGTGCACGTAGCATTGTAGTCAAATTTCCCTTTGTCTACGCACGCAGTAGGTGCTGGTTCAGCCGGGCAGCCTCGTGAGGCGTCACAGCAGAGGACCCCACCTGCTTGGGTAGGTATTGATTGCTGTGGAGAATAGTATGTGGTATTTAGGCTTGGAACAGGTGAAGTGGTTGGTACAGGGATAGTGGAGAAAATGCAGGTGCTGCTAAGTGAACAGCCCCATGGATGATCTGAGAGGAACGTCAGTTGGGAGGAATAGTGGGAGGAGAGAGGGAGAAACGTGGGGGGATATGTATGTACCTGAGGATCCGGAGATATAGCCGCATGTATTGTCGGGTGCTGCAAGGAGGATTTTGGGCGATGTTGTTGCTTGCCGGAGTTCTAGTTCTTGATGACTTGGTGCTTGTGTTGGTTCTGGGGCATTGGAATTGCCATTATCGAGTGTGAAAGTGGGTGTAGGAGGAGAATTACTCAATGCAATTGAATTCCCTTGCGAACATAACGTCAATAGTGATAGAAGTTGGGAAAAGTACAACATAGTAGAGAGCATGGCCTAAGTTCAGATGTAGAATAAGGTTGAGGAAGGGAGAGAATACCATACTCTTCAACATCAATCAGTATCAATAACTTTTTACACCTTCCGCCTTATTTCACCCGAGACAAGATATCTCACCCATTGAGAATCGTTTTTGCTTTTCAATTCCTCAATTTGGACTCGCCAAATCGAATCCAGTGATAAAAGGAAAAACCCCACCACCCATCACTCACGGTAGCATTCGCTTGGCGCAGATCGTATAAAAAGCGTGTTTCTCGGGTGCCTGGGTATTAAGACAGGGCTGAATATAGGATTCGTCATTGGTGAGGACGGAAGACTGGATAAATAGTTGTAGGCAAAATAGAGTAGGAACATGAAGCATGCAGGAGCTGAATATGCAGGGGTAGGGCTTAGCGGGTTGTGTAACAAGGAGGCACGTGATGTCTTGGTGGAGTCTGCGAGAGGTTTAGGCGGAATTGAGGCTTGTTTTATGTTTTTTTTGTTTTGGATATGATGTTGGGCTTGGTTTCAAGGTAAAAGCCTGGGTTGTGGAATGTTTTTCTGTAAACAGATATACTGGATGTTGATACTACTTAGTAGTTCCGTGAAGCGTACACTTATTCACAAAGAGGCTGCATCAAGTGATTTTTCACTCAGTAGCTTGTAAATAATGAGATACATGCAGTAGTTACGGAACTCTGCTTAGAATGTTCGCAATGAGAAGGAATATAAAACCTCTGCAGCTGGCAATGAAAATCTGCCTCCATCTTTAGATACAAATCTGACCAAGTAGTTCTTGGTATACTAAATGTAAATGCAATGACTAAGCGGGTCGAAATAGAAATCAGTACCAACTAATTCAGAAAATGTACCACACGGAGAGAGAGCAACATGAACGCTACTGCATTGTTAGATTATTTGCTGTGTTCTGTAACTTGGAGAGACTTCGACCAAGAAATGTAAGGAATGCAGCTTTTAACCCCTTTTCGTAGATTATATTCAGCCTATTTACATACATCGAGCTTGTAGAAGCTATCTGGAGGAATAGTCGCGAGATAGGAACTAGCAAGGAACATATTTGGAGGATTGAAGAATAACGCAGACATTAGGCATATGTCGTGGCGTGCATTGCATCTACTGAGTTACTTGGACTTGAGAAATCCGTCTGCTACTGGGAAATGCTACTTGCACAATCCTTTGGCTTCCAGATCGAGTATTTAACTACCCTTGATTTGTGATAATGTACATGAAATGATACTTGAATGTCTCCTTGTGGACTGCTCGACGTTGCTTTGTCAACTGCCGATACTTGAAAACCTGTATCTCTTAACGTGACACAAAAACATTACCATCATCGTTCCTTGTTGGGCTTACTTGATGATTGTAAGGGCTGAGCAAGACTAAAAAGTGCAAAGCTAGTATCACATATCGGTTCATCACAACTCCGCCTTGGTGTTAGGCTTTGAAGACCTGGAGTCCCAGAATTTGAATCTCAAGATCAAACTAGAAACCAGACAGGAGCATTCAATCTATTGATACTGGCTGGTCAGGCTTCGAGAAGCCACCCTCGGCAGCACATATTGACCCTTCTATCATGCTGGACTCATGCAATTGTCCGAGAACTCACTTAAGCAAACAATCCCGGCATTCACGGAAGAAAAAAGAATACGATCTGGGTGGACTATGGCAAACGAAGATCCAAGGAAGCAATGTTGTGTGACCGATGCCGCATAGCCACGATGTAGATTCCGAACAAGCCGAGAATCAGGGCAAGAAGCCATCAATTCGGAAGGCAAGGAGAAGCTTCTATTGCTTCAAATGTGCTAAAATCAGATGATGACAACTGAATTAGGTGGGGAAAGGATGAACACGTACGAAAAGGGCGCAGCCCGACTAAGCATTGCAGGAGTGGACGCTTGATGAGAGCTTCCCGCACCAAAGATTTCCAAAGGTGATTCAGATTCCCAAGCCAAATACCGGATCCCATTGCACGACAAACCAAGAAGAGAGAACAGTGGCTATACACGTGATGGTTTGATCGAATCGTCCCTGACCAATGTTAAGGAGACTTAACCCCTGCCGATTGTTCCCATTGCGAGACTGCAGGATCCCAGTCCTCCCCAACAAAGCATTATGATAGAGGCATGAGCGACCGAGACTGCATTACAGGGCTTTGCACGAGCTCAACTGCCGTGATACTCAAGTTATGATGATGTGATATGAGCGCTCTAGAGTCGTAGTCTTGGTATACGTCGTATTCTTAGCCCGCTCTTCGTCTGATATTTCGACCTTGGAACATGGTAATCAATGTCGGATATCGGATGAAGAGAGAGGCAGTGCTACGAATTGGTTGCTGGATCTTATCAAATCGTATCGATCGCTTGATAGAAGGAAGGCTAGATGTCATCCTGATGATGAATCAATACAAATTTATGGCCCAGCTGGCGTTTACGGGCTTCTCGTTCCTTCGTAGGTGCTGCTGAATCAAGGCGGGGAAGGGGGTCTGCTGTGCCAGTGAGCTTTCCTGAACCTGGCTTGTGGCTGATGATTTGATTTGAGAGTCTCCCATGCCTGAACAGAGATCGCACATTCGATGAGACTATGGTAAGGTGGACGAGGTGGATGAGGTGGATGAGGAGGATGTTCCGGGTGCCCAAGCAGAATTGTTCTTCTGTGCAGAAGCATCAGCAGAGTAAGGAGACGAGCGATGCAAAGAATGCAGAAGTGCAGACATCGCAACTTCAATTCAGCGCGGAGTTGGAGAAGCCGTGGCCGAATTTTGCCAACGCAAGAGCCGTGCTAAACCCTCTGCTACAGCACCCAGACTCAACCCCTGGCCATCATCATGCTGCTGCCAGACACAGGGGCACTCGAGGGGAATATTGGTGAAGGATCTACCCCTTGGAAACGTTCTTCCCCATGATCTGCGCCTGGTTACCGTCCCTGAGGCATCCCGGATTCCTGCTGAAGTTCTGTTCGCAGCGCTGCCATCCAATGCCATCCAGTGCGATCCAGTGCCATCCAATGCCATCACCAACGGCTTGACAGAGTTGCAATTGATGGGACCAGCGCCTGACAGTCCCACATAGCTCGTTAAGCCCACAAAGCTTGCATTATTGCTTGGTGTGCACTGTTCTATCATCTACTTGGATGTAAATCGCTCACTATTGTGTCTCTTCCCCCGCTCCCTTTCCCCCCCCATTGTTGAAGGTGCCACCACGAATACTGTGCACTGTGCTTGGCCGAAGGCGCCGCATTCCAGTGATTCCACATCCTCAACCCCATCTTGCAACTAAACTTGTGTAATTCTTCAGCGTTGCTACGGCACTCTTTCTGCGCTGTGTCTACTGCTGTAACACTTCATAACTCCAGGGCCGCAGAAGCCTGTCCTCCCCCTCGCACCGACCACTCCCACCGCCAAGCTGCCTGCTCTTCGAGTCCCGGATCTTCGGTTAGTCAGGCTCACGGCGACTTGCATTGCCCGCTTAACTTTATCGCCTTCTCCCAAACGCTGTCTGGGACCTCGAGTTTCATACTTCCCATCAACAACTCTGCGGAGCACAGCGCTTCCTTACAGATCCTGATCTCACGACGAGACTCTTCTTCCCGCCATCCCCGCCGAGGACATGTGAGCTGGAGGCCACGGGAACCATTGTTTAATATTTTCTTTCCATTCTCTCTCTCGCTCCTTCCCCACCACCACTCCTAATCATGGCGACGTCGACCGTTGCAAGAAGCATGTCGAGCTTCTTATCCATTGTAATGTTGCTGGGCACCATGGCCGCTGCACAAGAAGTCTTCCCGTCGAACAAGACTCTGCCGTCGGATATGACGAACTCAATGACCCAGTTGAGGTTATTCGGAGGCCCGATATACCAGCAGGAGAAGCCATACAACATCGCACCGCTAACATCGCAAGTTGGAAGAGGGCAGAGTTCAACTGCAGTCAGGGTATGTGTTTTTGGGGTTCCCTGAGAGTGGGACCATATCGGAACATTTAGAACATGGCTGATACGCTGCATACGTAGTCAATCTCCTACACGGGCATTGTTAAGATGGCAGATCCTTTCAGTGCCATGAATCTCACCACCGACGATATCGCTTTTATCAGCTGTGACCCGAACGATTCGAACGTTGATGCGTCAACGGTCGTACAACAAGCTGGAATTGCGAAACCTAAAGGTATCGTCCTCTACAGCGAAATCGCAGAACATTGCAATCTTACCGGAACAACATCATACACCTCGATCTACACGATGATGTCTGCGGCAGATACTCAGTCAATTTTGGAACGCATTAGCATATATCCTATCACAACGAATATCCTTTCCGCGCAGGTAGGAACAAATACCACGACCACAAGCAGCTCAGGCTCGCAGACTGCCAATGATGGCGGGCCAGCACCTACAACCGCTGTCGCCATGAGCATTCTATACAGTATCACCGGCATCATCACTCTACTCTTCTTGATTATCATCGCGACCGGCGCGGTTCGAGCCCATAGACATCCGGAACGATACGGACCCCGCAACGGATACTCCGGACGACCGAGACAAAGTCGAGCAAAAGGTTTGGCAAGAGCTATGTTGGAAACATTGCCAATTGTCAAATTTGGTGACCCAGAACCAACGAAGCCAGGGAATAGAGATGTGGAATTGGAAAATGGCAGTGTGCATAAACCTTCGGCTGAGGTTACTCCACAAGAAGTGACTGTACCAGCACCTACACGATCGAAGAACTCGCCTCTATCGCCTATAGCAGAAGACTCCCGCGCAAGTATGGCGTCGGGAATGGGCGCAGCTGTAGCGGAGTCTGTTAAGAGCAAGCCAGAAGAATCGTCAACTGCTGATAAGGAGGGAGAATTGGGCTGTTCAATTTGCACGGAAGATTTCATTGCTGGGGAGGATGTTCGTGTCTTGCCTTGCAACCACAAATATCATCCAGCTTGTATTGACCCCTGGCTATTGAACGTGTCTGGAACCTGTCCACTATGGTATGCTCTCCTGTCTCTACACTATTGATATATCTAATTTGCTATAGCCGCCATGACCTACGACCAGTCACTTCCGGAACATCTGGTACTGCCGGGACCGATGATCTTCCACCGCCGCTTGATGACGAGCATTCCGCTGACGCATCAGGAGATATCGAGCATCAACAACGTCGTCGAATGTCAAGATTCATTGATCTTAGCAGATTACGACACGCACCTCCTGACGAGCGTATCGCCGCACTTCGAGAGTTGCGAGAGCAATCGCGAACAAATGAAGAGCCGGTAGCGGACTCGGAAGAGACAAGTCGGCGAGCAAAATTAACAGGACGACTAAGGGACAAGTTCCGAATACGGACAAGAACACAAAATGATGGTCCTTCAGGCCCTTCACAATAAAAGTACCACATAGCCAAAATAATAATAAGGGGGCTGGAGACCTTACGACTTGACGACCTCATCATCTACGGCAACCTGGGGAGTAGGTTTGACATGACACAAACAATTACATAGACGGCGTTCGGGCTTCAGGGGAACATATTTACGGAAGGAGGAGTATTCGTAATTCAACGGTGGGAGCTGCAGGCAGATGTCTTACTCTGAATCATGATTTAAATCCTGTAACTCTGGCCGAGGCGGATTTTTTCACCATTTTTGTTGAGCAAGATGGAGAGGGGTTGGTTCATCTGTCTGTGGTGCATGGGATTGTGAGTTTCGGATTTCTTGAATTCGGAGTAGAGGCATACTGGTGTTGGTATAATTTTTTGATTGTAATATATCGAGCGGGCTGGGCTGAAGGAGCATTCACATTCACATTGATTGAATGGGATGGAGCAACGGTGTTGATAGCTGGCAGGCATGAGGATGCGATTGAAGTGGATACCGCCACGTACAAAATGAAAAATAAATATAGGTCTTTTGACTCTACGATTACCCATGTACTAAGACTCCCATTTCCTTCCAAGCATTATCTTTCGGCTATTGTTTGTGAATCATCATGTGCTTGCCAGGTTCTCCATGATTCGAAATTCTCCATAGTTCAGACGTGGTTTCGAAACATGCTCCTCTCTGGAGTTTGTTTATAGATATTGCCCATGTGTTTCATGTTTGGAAGGGATTGTTTCTAAACAGGCTTGTTTTATAAAAGGTTTCTAAACTCCAAAAGCAGAATACTGACCCTGGAAACTGAAGGTGGACCAAGTGAAGCCAAAACGATGCGAATTAATGTGTATTCTGTCTGTTAAATCTTCAGATATGCTGAAACAACTATCATCTATATATATTAAGTGCTAACAGTTGTAATATGACAAAAATGCGGACTCGTCTTCTCCCATATGTACTCACCACAGAAACCCTGGTCACTTCCTTGCTACAACTTTACAAATCCACTCTCCCTCCACACACGCATATTCCCCTCCAACCAGCTCTGGGAAAACTCTCCACAATTCCTGAGAGCCTCGCTAATCTCCTGCGTCTTGCCCGTCTCAAACACTTTGCTCTCGCCATCGCCACCTTCGGCCATGCCTTCAAAGAATTGTAGTAATCGAAGACCAGGTATCTCATCAGGACTCGCACCTCTGTCAGCGAGAGTGTTTAGTTTTGCAACCCAATCTTTCATCTCTACCCCTTTGACCCCTTCCTTTTGGGCTTGGAGCATGCTGACAAGCTTGCTCCATGGAATTGGTTTGGGGTTGACAATATTATGGACTTCATAGTTCACCTCCTCGTTGCCAATACTAGGGGATGCTAATAAGATATCTGAGATAGTATTTGCTGCAATATCAACTGGGATCCAGTCTACATGTTTATCGTCAAATTTAGGGAAGAGCTCGAAGTCAGGATGTAAAGAGGTAGCAAACATAATTGGCCACATCTCACTTGTATTCCAATGCCCGGTCTTTGCCGAGCCACCGAGCTGACCTACACGTAAGAGGTGGATGGGGATCTGAAGTTTACGAGCCGCAGTTTGTGTCATACGCTCGACAATGTATTTGCTTTGTGCGTAGCCTGTTGAGAGGGCGACCATGGGATCGGGTCCGATGGGTAATTCGGAGACGAAAGGGGCAGTGTGACCAGATCCCATGCATGTACTCATGCTGCTTGTGAATGCAAAACGCTTTGGGCGGGCAGCAAGGCAGAGGCGGAGAAGGGACATTGTATCTGAACTTCGTTAATTAGTGTAGCAGGAATTGGAGGTGGAAAGCACTTACTCCTAAGGCAATCACCCTCAAAGTCTTCCACACCAATATTGAAGTCCATCTTCCACGCATTTTGTATAACCACTGTCACCTTCTCTGCAAGTTCACTATACTTGGCCAAGTCGAGACCCAACAGCGGATCTTGCATGCTGAAATTAATGACTTCAACTTTTCCACCTTCTGCCAAGATCGACGAATCCATCCCTCTTGCCTCGAATGACTTTTGGAGTTTCGATAAATGATTTGAACCTCGGACCATAGCATATATTTTCTCAATCCTTGAAGAAGTAGAGAGAGACGCGATAAGTGATGTGCCGAGTGATCCTGACGCGCCTGTTAACAGAACGACCTCCTTTCCACTTGACGGGTATAGTTCATATATTTCTGATGGCCTTGCCGGCCATGATTTGAACTCTGCTTCTAGCCTTGAAATTATTCGACCTATTGTTTCTTTTGTCGAGGACATGCTGCTAGAGGGACTGAGACTTGGTGATGTACTGGGTGTGGGTATGAGGACCGAGGTCAGTTTGCTTATCGACGGGTTCTCAAATACAGTGCTGAGAGAGACTGGGCGGTGGAGGTATGCAGTAAGTGATGAGCGTAGAGATAAGGCAAGACGTGAGTCAATACCGAGGTCGTAGAAGCTTGTCCAGTCCTGAATATCTTGAAGTGGTGTATTTGAAAGAGACGACAAGAGGCTGCGAAGATACTCTACGAATGATTCGGGAGGCGAAGCGGACGAAGAGAAGGAGTAGCCGTCAGAAAATAGTTCGTCAATCTCAGCTGAATACAGTCGTTCTGCTTCCTTTCGTCTGACATTACCTTTTGGGGTGACTGGTAGAGTCTTGCCTCGAGGGAGCATGTATATCATATGCTGCATGATTTGTGAATGCCCAGGATATCTAGGATTGACCTCTTGTACTGCCTCCCAAACTTTATTTTGGGTGGTCTTGCTCCTCACATCATAGTCCTCGTGGATTTCAACCAATAGGCCCACGCATGGCTTAGAGTGACCCAGTGCCAAGGCCCGGCTAATTAACTTTGAAGACGTCTGTACATCTAATTGCAGTTGGCCAGCTGAGGTGTTTTCACCATTTGAATGCACAAGGATATCATCTCTTCTGCCTTGTAGGACATAGAAGCCACTACCAGGAGGGTCTTGAATAAACAAATCATTTGTCCGGTAGGGTTCGTCACTTTTCTCCCATAGTTGTGCTGCTAGTTCGAATCCTTTATGTACAACGCACTCATATAAGCCTTCTCCAACTTCTTCCATTTCTATCAAAGGATTATCGGGGTACAAATTGCGAAAAGAGTAGCATTTCGGATTGTTTCGAGTATGTGGTATAGAACGAAATGGAGGCCCAATTTCAGTGCTGCCATAGGTTGTCTTGACGTTCACACCTTTGGAGGTCAGAGCTCTGACAATGGTCTCGGAGAGTGCGGCTCCACCGGGTTGTAGAAGTTTTAAATTGATCAGAGGAGTGAAATCGCCTTGCTCAGAGAGGTATTCGTACATATTCTCGATGAGAGTTGGGGCACAGTGAGTATTATCGACTGGATGGCCCATGTCCGAAAGCGTCTTCCATGCTTTGAAGATACTAGAGGAGGATGGAGGCCACGCCAGAGGCGGAAAGGAAAGGACCTGTCCATTTGGTAGATTTGAAAGTGCAATTGAAATGCCTGCGATATGGTATCTGTGAAGTATTAGCAAGAAAATGCCGGAGAAAGGAATAAAACTTACAATGGGAACAATAGAAACCAGTTCTCAACGCTAAACTCCTGGAACAAACGATACATCCTCGCAATAAGCATTATACTCCGGTTCGTGTGCATGATTGGCTTCGGCATGCCGGTAGAGCCTGAAGAGTGGATGATGAAGGAATGTCTTTCCCAGACGTCCCCAAAGTCTTGGAACTTCACAGCATCAACCTCAGAATATTGAGTGGTCGGCTTTTGAGGCAGATTTTCGATCATCGGGAGCTTTCGCACACCATTTGTGTCCACGGCCGCATTCCTGACATCGGTAATGACAACTAAGGCTCGACAGTGCTCCAGAAGGTGGTGCAAGGCATTTGGCGCATTAGATTCGGCCAAGAGAAGAACTCTCACTCCAAGCTTCTGAAGAGCCAGCTCCGTGAAAAAGTACTCTATTGTCGTGCCTCTACCTAGTAAACCAACAGTAGGTTGCTCCTGTGACACATTTGCTACCTCGAGCTCACATTTAAGCTGCTTTGCATAGAACAATGCTAGGGCTTCAGTGGTTCTATCGAATTCGTCCCATGTTATAGGTGTATATGGAGCAGTTGGTTCCATCGATGATGGATATAAAAATGCCTTTTCGCCTTTGTAGGCTGCGCCATTGTGTCGGATCAAGGCTGCTAGGTTGACAAGTTTTGGGTTTGAATATCGTTTTGAATGAGGGTGGCCATGCAACCACCATAGCTCCTGGACGCGCTTCGAAGCCGTCTTTGATGGAATAACAGATGGATCCGAGCAGATATGTGCAGGTTTCGAGGGTGAGAATTCTGGCGAAGGGTGATCAAGCATCATGGGAGCCATCTTGCTTGAAGAGAGTTGCTTGTGAAGACAAAGAGATCACGAGGCTTTAGGATTGCCTTTGTCAGGTAACCCGTTCGCTGACACAAACGGAAAGAAGACCTTGCTTGTTATTGTCGTTCTTCAAGATGGAGGGGTGCTCCACAATCGCCACGGAACCAACACATGGGTCAAATCTCTAGCAACGAGGGCAACGTGCAACGGCGAGGCGTTATGAAATCCGGGAAGGCAGTGTAGGTTGGCAGATTATCTGATAGCGGGCGACATATATTCCATGAGGTTTCTGTGGTCCAACCTCAGCAGACAGCGCACCACTTTGATAAGAGGGGTACAGAGCCGGGAGCAAGAGGAGCATGGCCGCCGATCCATCCCGGGGGAGGAGAGCCATCGAAGTGGATAAAGACGGTTGAAGACAGCTCCCGGCCGCTTTGGCCTTTATCTCCCGCGACGGGCGGTTCTCACAAGGCTGTTGCGCGTGGAAATGGAGGCCGAAGACCTCCAATATGCTCTCGGCGACATCATGGCGGGAAGGGAGCTAAGAAAGTACAAGATACTGGCCGCGGGGAGAAGCCGAGTACGAGTAGGGCGAGCTGAAAGATGGGCTCTAGGTGGTTGAACAACGACCTGTCATCTGTAAGTCTGAGATCTGCTTGTGGCTCTCGTCTCCAGGTTTCCCTCGCCGTCGCGGTAGGAATTGTGTAGTTCATTATGCGTGCTCCTATCAAAATGGAAAGCGACGGCTTCATCTTTGACCAAAGTTGCGGGGCGAAAGCCGGGCTGACCTTGGCGACCTGCCCCCAGCAAGGTCAACCATCCGACTGGAATGAAAGCTAGAGCCGCTGGGAGGCCTCTGCTCATTGAGCCCACTTTCAACGGCCAGCGTGCAAACCATGCGGGCAAGCTGGGCTTATTGCGATAAGACAAAATGAGATGAAATCCCTCTGGGGCGGACAGCATCGAGACGCTTTGGCGATTTATGGGGAGTAAGATAGGGGACGCCGGTCCAGCGATATCAGCGATATCAGCAATCGCAATCACACTGCTGCTGGCCAAGAAGCATGGACGGCAACGTTGTCGTTGAAAAGCATAAGTGAGAATGTATTCCTGTGGTTAAGTTGCAGTTGCAGTTGCAGTTGCAGTTGCAGGTCGTTGGGTTTTCGTCTACATTACCTCGGTGGGTCTTGAGCCTTATTCAGCGTTTTATTCTTGGCATTTTTCCGTAAACGCGCGATTCCAACAATTTTTACCTCAATTTCAGTCAATTCGCAAAGTGGCTTGAATATCCACTCCAATTCGATTATGGCTGCAGCATACCTTCAGCGCTTCAAACTGCATTCGGATGCTTTCGCCAGCGGTGGCACAAGAATTCATTCCAACAAGGATCTCGATCCCGTCCCTTTCGAATCAGAGGAGAGGAAATGGACATGGCCCTCACTATTGGGCTTCTGGATCGCAGAGGCGTTTAGTATCTCGATGTATCAAGTTGCGTCGAGCTCAATCACGAAAGGACTTAGTCCTGGCCTCGCTATCCTGGCCGTGTTGGTAGGACATGTTTTGGTCTGTATCCCTGCCATGCTGAATGGATACGTCGGGTGCATCTATGGGATAAATTTCCCCGTCTTGATGCGTTCGACGTTTGGAGTCTACGGTGCCTACTTCGCGGTCTTTGTTCGCGGTGTGGTGGCTTGCATCTGTAAGTTGGATACTTCTCATCAGCGATATATATATGCTGATATTTGAAGGGTTCGGTACTCAGAGCTTTCAAGGCGGCCAATGCATTCAAACCATGCTGCAAGCTATTTGGCCTTCATTTAAGAGTTTCCCGAATCACATACCAGCCTCTGCACATGTCACCTCGGCGCAGATGTTGTGCTTCTTCCTTTTCATAATCATTCAGTTACCCCTCTTATGGCTGCATGTCTCCAAGTTGAGGTTTCTTTTCATGGCAAAGACGATTGTTATGCCAATCTTTGGCCTAACCCTGTTCATTTGGGCTCTTGTGGCGGGTAAGCCATACCATTCGCCCCCTTATGGCCCCGTAGCTAATATGGAAAATTGTAGCCAAAGGCTTCGGACCCACCTTCTCCAAAGGGACGCACATAACCGATGGAACACCAGCTGTTGTAGTCTTCTTTCAGTGTGTAACCACCGCTATCGGGCCAAAAGCTACCCTGGCACTCAACATGCCCGACTTTACAAGATATGCGAAATACCCTAAACAAGTATTCTGGACTCAGGCAGTCGGGCTATGTGTGTTGGTCACTCTCTGTGGTATTCTGGGTGTCACCGTCACCTCTGCTACACAGCAAGTTTATGGCGTTACAACATGGAACCCACTGCAGGTGTCGGCATTGTGGGGCAATCGGGCGGCGGAATTCTTCTCCGCACTCTGCTGGATGTTCGCCGTCATCGGGACGAACATCTCGGCCAACTCGGTATCATTTTCAAATGACTTGTCTCTTTGGTTCCCGTCGTGGATCAATGCGAGAAGAGGTGCATATGTTTGCTGTATTATCTCAATTGCCGCCACTCCATGGAACATTCAGTACAGCGCAGCCTCATTTTCGGCGTTCCTTGGGGGCTATTCCATGTTCTTGGGACCAATCGCTGGAATTATGATGTCGGATTTCTGGATTTTGCGAAACCGCCACCTCAACCTGACAAGCCTGTATAGACATCCCGACATCTATAGCTTTTTCTACGGGCTCAATATTCGCGCTTTTACTGCATTCATCTGTGGCATTGCACCAAATCTGGCTGGATTGGCCAAAGCGACAGGTAACAAAAGTGTACCAAAGGGCGCAAGCTATGTGTATAGTCTGAGTTGGTTGATTGGAACGATCGTCGCTCTTGTGATTTACACCATTTTGGGCAAAGTTTGGCCCATGGAGGATAAGTTTGAAGAAGGGCAGGTGACAGATGCGGATAGTTCGAGCCTAAGCCACAGCGATCCAGGGGAAATGAAGATGCCAATGCACGAAAAAGCGACAAATTTCTAGAGATTTAAAGATCAGTATGATATACGATATACGATATATGATATACGATATATGATAGATTATAGATTATAGAAAACGATACCCAACTCCTGAAATGTCTACATCTCCCGCTAGTCTTCCCCCAAATACCCTAGGTATATTATGGGGAGTCGATTCTCTAGAACCTGTATGCTGAACAATTTGGCAAGATCCTGCCTGGGAATGAGCCTCGACGGTTCGAACTTGAGTGTGCTATTCAACGAATGAAAACAATCATATATATTAAATTTCGTACGGTTTCCAGGGTTTACAAGATTTAGGAAAATCCCAAAGATCTCTGCTCTCAAAGGAGGGTGTCGATCGTGGATCAGGGGGCGATAAGCGAGCGGCCCGCTGAAACTACCCTGGGAAAGCACTTCTATGGCGCTAAAACAAACTCGAGGAAGTGCAGATTGAACCATTCCAACCAAAACTCCAAAATGCGAGGCTGAAAGTTGCTGAACTGCGATCCTTCGGAAGCCTCAATCCTCTGTTGACATGCGGCACAGCATCTACCCCAGAAAACCACCTTGGCTCTTGCATCTATGATGACTATGGTCCGTGGAATCCTTGCAAGTTGCTCCTTCACCAGGCTGCAGCTTTAACCTCAACCTTAATCCCAAGTACAAGATCACGACATCACCCCGACTTGACTATGGGAACTTGAAGGTAGTAAATGATCTGACACAACGATACGAGTTCTTTCCTAGTATCTCGGCCAGCGTGCGAATCTTTAGAACGCTTCGTGGATCGAACAGCTCACAATCATGCCTCCCTCAGCCACGGATCCAAAAGATCTTAGACTCGTCCTAAATGGGGCAAGACGGAGAGCCTTCACACTCCTCGTAGGAAATATTGTCACCCAAATGCGAAAGCAGATCGAGTATTCCTTCGATGCTCCAACCTTAGATGCAGCACCATTGTTTGCTCCAAGCCCCACACGTGATGGCAATGGCTCCCCATCAATAGATCCAGAGGAGCAGGCAAGGCAACAGCGATTAGAGGAACGACTTGAGCGATCTCCGACGACCCTAAAATTGCAAGCATTGAAAAGAGATGCCCTGAAATACTTTGACCAGTGGGCAAATGAAGTCAGGGTAGAACTAAGGAAGATTACGGATGGACCAGATGACGCGCGATCGGAGCAAAGGAGAAGAGAATGGTTGGAAACAAGAAATGTGGCTCCGCCAGCTTACACACCTGCTCCGCCAAATTACTTCAAGACTCCTGAGCAGGAATCAGCTGCTCTGGCTGCTGAACAGCGAGAAGTAGAAGAGGCAAAAGATGTCTCCATGCTGCACACACTTTATGAGCCAATCCCTACACGTTTCACTACTATCCCGAAAGAAGATAGAGTATGTGTTGTCAGCTGCTTATTACTGCTACTTTTGAGTTTGGGCCATTACTCAGCTCACTCAAGAACGTTGCTTTGCTACCTCGTGTCAAGCTTTACTCTACCGTTGAGTGTGCTTACTCATGAAGAGACTGAAGTTGCTAGAACTCTTATGTTGGCTTCTAAGCAGCTTTCAGCAGATGCCGAGACACAAAAGCGGCAGGAAGAGAACGCGTCCTCCCGGCGATGGAAAGTGGGTTTAGCGTCAGTCGCTGGGGCTGCTTTGATTGGAATCACTGGCGGCCTCGCAGCCCCGGTTGTTGCAGGTGCTATTGGTGGCATTATGGGTGGTGTTGGATTAGGTGGTGTGGCATCGTTTCTGGGGATCTTTGCAATGAATGGAGCTTTGGTTGGAACCCTGTTCGGGGCGTACGGCGCCAAAATGACAGGGGGAATGGTCGATCAATATGCCAAAGAAGTTTCAGACTTCAAATTCTTGCCTGTTGCGGAAGAATGGGGAGAGCATACCACGAAGCCGGAAGTCGAGGAAGAAAGTCGACGTTTGAGAGTCACAATAGGCATCAACGGGTGGCTTAACTCTGCAGAGGATGTTATCAAGCCTTGGCGGATATTGGGAAAAGATAGTGAGAACTTTGCTTTGCGGTATGAAATGGAAGCACTCTTGGGGCTTGGAAATAGCCTTGAGAGTATGGTGTCTTCCTACGCGTGGTCATATGTCAAGCTCGAAATTCTCAAACGAACAGTGCTGGCAACTTTATGGTCCGCTTTGTGGCCAGTATACCTACTTAAGATGGCAACAAGCATTGATAATCCCTTTGCAGTTGCAAGAAATCGATCTGAGAAGGCAGGAGAAGTACTAGCAGATGCTCTCATCAACAAAGCTCAAGGCGAGAGACCAGTAACACTTATTGGGTATTCTCTAGGTGCTCGGGTTATCTATTCTTGCTTAAAATCCCTTGCAGATAGAAGAGCCTTTGGCTTGGTCGAGTCTGTGGTTTTCATTGGTGCTCCCGTCCCTTCGAATGCGGATAACTGGCGAGCAATGCGTAGCGTGGTATCCGGGAAGGTGTTCAACGTTTATTCGGAGAATGACTACATTCTGGCATTTCTCTACCGCGCAACGAGTATCCAATTCGGTGTTGCAGGTCTGCAGAAAATCAACAGTGTTGAGGGTATCAGTAACCTAGATCTGAGCAAGGAAGTCAGTGGCCACTTGCGATATCCAGAACTTGTTGGTAAGATCCTCAAGAAAGTTGGCGTTGAAAGTGTGCTCGTCACAAACGACGATATTGAGGATGACAATACCGAAATCAAGCTCGAGGACACAGAGGATCTAATAGATTTCGGGCAAGATGATGATGTGAAGCCATCGAAGAATGAGATGGGTGGCTTTAGGGTAGTTGATACTCCTGCTCCAGATTTCTTTCAAACGCCAGCACGACCAGGAGAAAGTGCGAGAGCTATGACCACCATCCCGACACTCACAGACTCGCTTTCGCAACCCACTACTACCCCAGCTCGCATACCCCTCACAACAGCGTTTTCTGATCCTCTTCTCAACACAACTTCCCATCCATCATCAAGCCGCAACCCAACAAACTCAACCTCCACCTCTCCTCCCTTCACCACGAACAACAACGTCCTCTTCGACGCAGCAGATCATGCAGGGTACTCATCCGATGAAGGTACCGGCATCCAAATGCTCGACAATGACTCCTCATGCTCCTCTCCCATTCTTCAAGAAGTGCTTTGTGAGCCGATACCAGACGATTTACCTAGTATGGCTGAGTTGCCGGCGAGTCAAGGGTCAGATCGGAGGGAGAACGGGAAGGCCATCTTCGAGGAGCAAAAGAGCCTTGGCGCGTTTCCAAGGATGGGGGAGAGGAGGCCAAGTGTACCTGAGGGGAGGGGTAGTGGTAGTGGAAGTGGGAGGGTGAGTGGAAGCATAGGTGGTAGTGGAAATGACAGCAGTAAAGGAGAGGTGGATGACTAGACGCAGAACTGGTAAAGAGTAAAAACTCCTTTCAGGATTAGGAATAGATGTTAATTCTAGGTAGTAGTGGGGCTATGTTGGGATACTTTGATTAATAGCGAGCAGGAATACCCAGGCAATGAAAACTAGAGAAGACCAGATAACAATGTATATGGTTTTGCTGTGTTTAACATTCCACAACGGCATGCGAAATCTTAGGTTTCTCACCAACTCTCCCCGGTAACCATATGAGTGGCGGCCCTGAGCGACATAGGATCAATCCATTCTCTATCCTGGAAGCTATCATACATATTCACTGCCATCACTGCGGTAAATTAACACTATCATATAAAGCGGAACAATGCAACACGAGTCATTGCTCAAAAGTTATTGCTTTTATGGGAGATTAAATGCGTGGAATATTCAGAAGGAAACACGAGCAACAAGGCGAAAGTTCATCATCAAAGTGCCATAGCTAGCGAGCCTTTGCTACACGCTAGAGGAGTGCCAAAAGTGTTTGTCACCCTTGCGGGTTAACTCTTGTTGCCCTGGAACATTCTGGAGGGACTATGAGGAATTGGTTCGAGAGAAGAAACTTCACTGGCTCTTGATTATTGTGGACTGTTGATTGCGAGATATCCCATCTGACGGATTTAGAACGGATCACCTATCTCGAGACTTATACTGCCAAGAGGAAATTCGTCTTCAGGCGTCCCAGAGCTTTGGTGCATTCTTCCTAGATCCGACTACGCTGGATATGTATTACCTAGTGCTTCCTAACTAAGTCTCTTTTAAACAGCTCTTGCTAGTTAAGGTTTTCTTCTCGAACAACGAATTTAAGTTTTCAAGGAAGTCTAGACGAGATGGTAAGTTAGCACTAGGTTTACCGTCAAGGATTGCCTTAGGAAGGTCATCGAGTAATGCCAATAATGCCCCGAATGCTGCAGTTGCTTTACCACTTGTATGCCCCTTGAAATTCTTTACCAACCCCTTATTCTGCAAAGTGTTGAGATTAATTTTTTAAGGCTTAAAGAAACATAGCTACCTACCGAGACGATAATGCAACGCGTATCTTAACACAAATGAAAAGTCCAAGTCTGTTCTCGAAGGCTAGACAGTATAGAATATCTCTGGCCCAGAAATCGAGGACCCAACCCTAAATTTCATTCTTAAGACTCCTAATACACTCTAGATCCCTTGGGTCCTTCAAGGAGCCATTTTAAGACAAGTCTACTTGAACTTCGCTAGGTCAAACATTAGGTAGAGATATATCAATGATATGGTAGGATCTCTTCTAAAAAGCTTGAGTTCAACCTGCTACTAAAACCTATCGATAACCGCGTCAACTCTCTTTGACTAAGTTGCCTGTAAAGCCTGTTCGTCATGCTCTGACTATATATCGTTGAACGCGACTAGAAATTTCTCGACCACTGATTTGGAGCGTGGTCGTTTGAACTTAGGCTCAGTTACAGAGAATGGTAGACTTGTTCAGTTTAGGGGAATTTGGATTGCGTTCACCATAGTTGGCTGTGGTCGACCCTCTAGTTTTTAACAAGATCTTTTCAACAGCCCCAGGTTTTCTTAGGCGACACCGACCTTTTGCAACAGTTGCGTTCCTCAGAACTTGAAAGCCAGATTCTTGGGTCAGAAATATCGGGAAAGTCTCGTCTTGGCGAGAACTCCTTCTGTGTTCGTTGTCTGTTTTCTGGCTTTATTTGGTTGTGGGTATTGCGGGGTCTTTGCATTTCGGTGGCATGTTGACTTTTGATTGTGCTGCATTAAAGATGAACTCTGGATAGAGGTGTTTTATACGCATGATTGTGTGTAGTTGCTGGCGTACTTTGCTGAAACTAGGCAATTATTACTCAAATTTGACCGTAATACTAAGGTGAAGGGAGAGAGACTTAGTATTACGGTCAGAAATTAAGACGTGAAAATGCGAGATCGATAATGATTTTTGGTGGAACAGGAAAAACAGTCCTTTTAACCCCCCCCCAACCCCCCCCCCGATAATATAGACCCTTTGGGGAGCAATCAGAAACAAAAATGATAGCAAGTTGATAGGAACACGGCTCGGACCACAAATATTTCAATAAACAGGTCCGTGGCAAAATAATTCATAATCTCAGTTCCTCTATGTGTTTGGACACAATTTTAGCCTCGATTTTGACAGTCCCAAGGAGAACACTAAAAAATATATCATAGATTTATAAATGAACTAGAGATCTTACAGCACGGGTTTGGAAAATGCCTCGGTTAATTGTATGAGAGGGTCGATTGAGCACAGCCACATTTGAGTTGTACTCGGCCGCTCTTGTCCTTGATTCAGCTGCACCTTTCAAATATCTCGTCGCATTCATGGTAAAATATAAAACGATTCTAGCTACGTATTTTATTGTGTCTCATTTGGAATCATTTTAACTCTGTACCGATGTCATTCGGGTACTCAGTCGGCGACATTATCGCGACCAGCACATTATGCTGGACAGTGTACCGGGCCTGTCGAGAAGCAACTGGGAATTATAAGGATGTTACCACAGAGCTAGAGTAAGTTCCTGTCCACGTTATTGGGTATATAATTGACATAACGAGATCACTCCACATAAATTTAAAGAACTTGGAAGACGAAATAAAGAATCCAAAGTCTCTTCTTAATCGTCGTGGGGAGATTATGCAAAGTGAATTTAACCACATCTTGGAAAATGTTCAAAAATCATTGAAAGAACTTGAGCAAATGGTGGTAAAATATCGTAGTCTGGCAACGATGGAGAGAAAGACATGGGACAGGATGCGTTTTGGACTAAAAGACTTGAATACGATAAGGCAGAAGCTGACTTATCATACGGCTCAGATCAAGCTCTTCTTGGGTCACCTTATGGTGGACTCTTTGGGGAGAATTGAAAGCCTTCTTGAAGATTTCGTCCAGGAAATCCGAAATGGGAAGAGAGCACCTACGTTGCTATCGATAGATCATGGTGGTGACGAGGCCGATATGGGTTGGAAACAACTTGAGAGTGATCTGTCTGAAAGCGGGATTCCATCCAAGGATATAGAGAGACATCGACACGAAATAGAAGAATATCTAGTGCAGCTCACGGTAAACTTGGACCTCGAATCCCATGTTTCAACCATTGATTTTGATGGAAATGGTAGTCTTATCGAGTCCCCTGTTGAACAATTTTCGGAAGACAATTGGGACTCGATCTCCCAGCGGATGGTGAGTAACGAAGATACAATAACTCAAAGAAAGCGCAAAGATCTCCACACTGAAGGCTTCGGAAACCCGTCTTCTATACTTGAAAAGAATCCCGCATACGTTGTTGAAGAAAACAAGCGCCTAAAGTTAGAACTCCAAAAGGTGGCCACTGAGAACGAGATTCTCAGAGCTACGTCTGCACCATCCTATCGCGGGACTTCTGGTACCCGTCTAGATCTTCACCCTCCATCTGATTTTTATACAGAGGTGCCCCGCGATGATAGGAACGAGGAGCCAGGTCATATGATAGGATTAGGGGAAAGAGAAGAAAGATTGCTTAATGCAGGCTCGACGTGGGACTATATCACTGACCATCCGCTTTATAAAAAGGGTTTGGTGAATGTGGGCGAAGTGTCTGAAAGGCTCAAGAAAGTCTCGAAGGCTGATGGACAAAGTATAGTGTGGGAGGAGAGGGAAATTATAAAAGCTATCGTTGAGAGTGTTACGGATGGCACTGACGAGTTTATATAATCCGGTCTTAATACGTAAAGGGACTAGTAAAATATGGCTTAGTTATTTGCCAATCTGGTCTCGCTCCCAATATCCCACTTTACCATCTCCCAAAGGTGAATAAGAGGGTTAATTACAAAATGTGACGATCACGACACCTTTCAATTATCCCCTATACCTGGCCTCACTCTTCAGGAATACTTCTAGCTATCTTACTTAAAGGCAGCTGCTAGCTTATAATAAAAGTGTTGAGTTGGCATTATCATTGAAACTCTCATGGAAGGAGGACATTATCCGTAAAAGGCGACTACCGCGTCTTTTGCATAACTCACGATTTTCAGCTCAACACTTAGTGCAGTAGTCAAGGACATGCACAAAATGCCGAAGAAAGCGCACATAATTCTGTGCAAATCATGCTCAGTACAGGAATTCTGGATTTTTCAACTTGTCCACATGATGAATTTTCATCAAGGTTGAAGCTCCTCCAAGTATGTTGTTCTATTTTTGCTTTTTCGCTTAGCTCTGATCGACGCCAAGGCATCGTGAGATTCATGCCTTCTCCAACTCTTGCGGAATGCGATATCTTCAGCTGGGCAAAAGGTCAATGCGCAGGTTGACAGAAAACGACAATAGCTCTTTTTATTGGTCGAAGCTATCAAAAGTTCTGGGGAAGCTAGAAAGAGTCCAAGCTTTTAAGTGAGATGCTTGTCTATGTGCTACACACAGTTGCACACCTCTCTTCCGAACCATGGTTAACACTTGCTTGCAGATGCGGGGTCTATCCAATTACATGTTGCTCCAGTTGTGTGAATAGCCTCGCATTGTACAATTGTACAAGGTTGAAGTTAACCGATAAGAGCTTTCGAGCTTTATCAGCACTTGATCTGGCGGGGAGTGACAGTTGGGTTACATGCATTGTCCACTTTGGCAGGGCCAAGGTCGATTATTTGGAAAATTGTGTTTTGCTTGAACACCAAATGTATGGATAGGTGATCATCGCATTGTTACCATTGAACTTTGGGAGATGTTTAACGAATTTCGTAAAGCCTCGTGTTGATGGTAAAGGATGCAACTATTCAAGGCAGGACGATTAAGGACTTCATCCTAATACATATAAATACCAACCTCCTCAGATGTGTTTCAAAATGTGCAGCTCATTGTAGTGGTTTCTTCCTGCATATTGAACATTCTCTAACAAAATGGGTTTCAACACTTATCTATTATTATTTGTGCTTCAATTCTCCGCCGGTGCTGCAGCACCACCACGACCTTATATTGCCGGATCATTATCCCTTAATCCTGATCCTCTCAGCAAACGTCAGAATTCGGGCTATGAGCCATTTCGATCATGGTGTGGAGCTGGACCCGATTGTGCTAGCTCTTGTGGGGCGAACTATGTACAATGTGGTTCTAATGATCGTGATCTGCATTGCTTCAACCCTAGCAATCAAGAAACATGTTGCTCTGATGGGAAAGGAAGTGTGTAAAATAGCCTGCTGTAATACCATGAGACTAATTTGATCTCTTAGATTCCTGCCTGGGTGGATATTATTGCACAAAAGACACAAAAGATAATACTTGGTGTTGTCCAGAGGTGAGATGGTCACTTCAAAAGCCATTTTGACTTAATTCTAAACGTTTTTAGGGCATGGATGTAGAGTCTTGTGCAGCAGCATATCATCTTCCAGACGTGCTCGAGTCAGAACCAGCCACACCAGACCCAACTACAAAACCAAATTCAACGTACATGCATACCACTCTGCATACATCACCAAGTTCCCGAGCATACACTCTCCCAGGGACATCATACGGACTTCCTAGTAAACCACATCACGGAAAACCAAGTTATACACATTCCAGATACTCAAACCACACACGTCCTGGATACGCATCGCCAAGCATTTCAACTTACACACCCTCGATAAGCTATCCATATACTACCTCACCTGAGGCCACATACTCAAGTTCACCCTATTCGCCTGAGTCTACTTCCTTAACAACGGACTCTCAATATTACCCACCCCCTGTCTATACTTCATCTGGAAAATATGTGTACACTACCCCGACATCGGTCTACAAGCTTCCTTCATCATACTACAACACCTCTACTTCTGAATCTTGTGAAACATCCAAGTCTTACCACACAGATGACATAACAACATCCTCTTCTATATATACAAGTAAGACGAAGTATTCAACGCATCTGTATTCAAAAACCTCCAAATCATACTTGACGTACACAACATCAACGCCTAGCTTGTACTCTAGTTCTAAAGTCTCAGTTTCCTACTCAGAGTACACCCCATCAACTTCCTACCCAACGTATTCTTCACCGTCCTACCCAACGTATTCTTCTTCAGCACCCTATCCAACATATTCTTCTTCAACACCCTACTCAATATATTCCTCTTCAACGACGTACCCAACATATTCCTCTTCAACTCCCTATCCAACATATTCTTCTTCGACGCCATACCAAACGTATTCTTCTTCAACGCCATACTCAACATATAATACATATAATACAACGTATCAATCTTACGAATCGACGGTCGCATATCCGACATCTACATCTTCTGTTTCCTATCCAGAGTATACGCCTTCTACATCATATCAATCTTACACCTCCTCGACACCATACCCCATCTACAACACTACTCTTCCTATCTACCCAACCAACACACCCCCTTCCAGTTATCCCCTCACAACGAAGACTTATACACAAGAATGTCCCGGTCCGGCCTGTAACTACTACAAGCCAGGTATCTCGTACACATACTCAACCACAACAATCACCCCTTACTATCCGGGAGTAAGTACATACGGTGGCGCTCCTGGAACTGGCGGTGGAAGTTATAACTTGACGAGAACGACGAGTGCGGGGTTTGCGCAGGTTACTGGGGCGGCGGTGAGGAATGGAGGCGGGGTGAGGGTAAGGGTACTGGTGGTATTAGTTTTGGCTGTGGGAATGGTTTTGTGATACAGAGGGTGCAGATTATGAGTTATGAAGGCGTTATGGTGGCTTTTGGGATGTTTTTCTGGGGATCATTTATAGGTGGTGTTGCATACTGGAGCATGTGGTGGAGTTAGTGTTTAGTTCCTTTGAATCTGGTCCAGGAATGGTTAAATAGAAGCCAATGTCTATCATTTATTTTGTTACATCTTCTATGCTGTGGGGGATGAGCCTACTTAGCTTTTGCCGTTCAAAGGACTCTTCTCAGCATAGGTCGTGCTCTCAATCTCACTCGGGTATGTAAGTCCACCTTGCTTCCGAACTTCATCCATAACCTCCATAATCACAATACTCTCCTCCCAAGTCAACGTCTCGCTCTGCTTTTTGCCATCCCTTAAGCATCGAGCAGCCTCGTCAGCCTCCCAGAACATTCCATGTCCCCATCCCTCCTCGCCTTTCTTCCCATCCCTCTCTGGATCTTTGGGAATTGGACATATCACCTCCTCAACCTTACCCTTCTCACCACCTTGCATAATAATTCGATAGACCTCTGGTCTAAAAAGCGGGCCAATGACTTGGATTTCTCCCTTAGTCCCCATAATTCGACAAGCTGGCCCCGAGGCTGGACTTCCTTGTCCATCAGGTTGAGTCTCGACTCGAAGAGAAGTAGTCGCAATTCCCACTGTCCTATTCTTCTCCCAATGTAGGATAATACTCGTGTTCTCGTCTGCACCAGTATAATATTTGTCAATCGCCGCCAAAACTTTTGGTTTCTCCTTCTCGCCCTCCTGGCACAGGTACAGAATCTGGAATATCCACGTCAAAGAATAAATTCCTAGGTCAAGAAGTGCTCCACCAGCTAAATCCATATTCACCATTCTGTTTTCATCTGGACAGTTTAGCTTTCCTCCGGTTTCATCATTCGTTGTCAAGTTGAAACTTAGATCGGCTGCAACCCGTACCACTTTCCCAATCTTGCCGCTGGTGACGAGCTCGCGGATTTTGATACTGAGGGGGAAATAGCGTGTCCATACTGCCTCCATCAAAAATACACCCTTCTCCTCTGCAGTCTTAACGAGTATCCGTGCTTGCTCTGCATTCACAGTGAATGCCTTCTCGCACAACACATTCTTGCCAGCATTCAGACAAAGCATGGTATTTTGAAAATGATGTGAATGCGGCGTGGCGACGTAAATAATATCAACATTTGGATCTTTTACTAATTCGTGGTAGGAGCCATATGCCTTCGCGGTGCTGGGGGCTTTGATATCGTCGAGGAACGTTTGCGCTCGGGATGCAGAGGAGGAGGATGCGGCCGCAACGATGTCGTGGTTTACATCTCCTACGTGGCGGCTCGCAGGTGAGGTGAGGAGGTCTTTGGCAAATGCTACAATGGAAAATTAGACTTGAGTACCATTGACAATATGTAGGGATTTAGGAGGTAGGGCACGAACTGGTTGCTATGCCTCCTGTTGCTAGGATGCCCCATTTCACAGTAAACTGCTTTGTTTGTTCAGTCATTGTGGTGATTGACCTTTGATTTTGCGTGATTTCTTGGGATTGATTATTTTGACGGAGATAACAATCATGTAATAAAATGTTGTGGTTTTGATATAAGCTCAATCAACGAGCGAGAGGGGGTAAACTTTTTAAATGGTGGGGGTGTTTCCATCCCCGCCGGGTAAACTCAATGTGACGTTGACATTTCCAACCTCCCATGTCACCAAACATCACAACCATCCACTCTACTTCATACACCATGATCCACCATTTCCACTCTGCACTGTAACCAAGCTTTCTCTCCACCAGGCTCAACATTGGTAACCGAGTATTTCGCACATCAAGTGATGTCGTGCTCCCAACCATATTCCCGCTTCCCCGTGTAACAAGTGTAACAACCCTGGACATTAGTACCACACTTCAATTTCTATGTTTCCTTCTAGGATCTGGTTATCTGTAGCGAAATTTAACGTCGAGAGATCTGCGAGGCTGAGAATTGGAGACTGTGTGAGGGCGTACTACATTGGTACGATGGCTCATGAACCACTGCCTCAGAAGTGCGCGAATCTCATGATCTCATTTACGCCAAACAATCATCCTGATGTTAAGATCCCGAAGTTGATTTATGGGACGGCGTGGAAAAAGGAAAGAAGCGCGGAGCTAGTGTATCAAGCTATCAACGCGGGGTTCCGGGCCATTGACACTGCTGCGCAGCCTCGACATTATCGAGAGGATCTTGTAGCACAGGGGATTAGACGTGCAATTGAGGATGGAATTGTTAAGAGGGATGAACTTTATGTGTGTAATCATTCCTGACTGAGGGCTCCAGAGCTAAATATTAAAAGATCCAAACGAAATTTACCCCGCCATCAGGCCAGGACCTGAACAACATGCCATACTCCTCCACATCTCCACTGAGGACACAAGTAGAAACCTCACTAGCCTCCTCATTTAAAAACTTCACATTTCCGTCAACAAATGAAGAACCGTATCTCGACGCCCTCGTCTTGCATTCACCCCTCCCAGCCATTTCACAAACTCTCGAAGTCTTCCAAATCCTGTCCTCCTACGTTCCAACCAAAATCCGTGTGTTAGGGATATCGAACACATCGCTTAACATCTTGCAGTTCCTTGTCGCGGAAGCCAAAATCCCTCCAGCTGTCGTGCAGAATCGCTTCTACGCCGATACTGCATACGAAGTTCCTCTTCGTGCCTTTTGTAGGGAGAATGGCATTTTGTTTCAGAGCTTTTGGACGTTGACTGGGAATCCGAGGTTGACAAGGAGTGATGTTGTTGTTGATGTTGGAAAGAGATTGGAAGAAAATGGCGTTGCGAAGGGTGAAGGGAAGATGGTAGCTCTTTATGGGTTGGTTATGGGGTTGGAAGGCGTGAGTGTCCTTGATGGGACAACGAATGAGACGAGGATGAAAGGTGATTTGGAGTGCCTGAAGATTCTGAGTGGTCTTATTGATGGGGAGTGGTGCGACGAATGGAAAAGCTGGATGGATGCTTTCAGAGTGCTAGTGGGCCAAGATTAATCTTGAGGCAACATTGCCTGAATTTCGGCTTATCTTCCACTTGGGTAAGCAATGAGAAGAATTAACTCGAGCAGTGGCTAGCTGGTGGTTGGCAGACGTTTATGTTGCTGATGATAGTTGAAGATTGTTATCCAATACTGATGTCCATAGTGGATTGACTGTTCCCTTGCTGTCGTATCTATATGCATCCACAAGACACATAAAATGAAAGTAAATAGTAGCACCGCTGTCGTCCAGAATCCTGTATTAAAGTTATCATCGCCAGCTCCAGGTCACAAATATGTAATAGAATAATTCTCTTCCCTACATGAAACAACCCATACAGCTTCAACATCACTTACATGCGCCCTAGAGCAGGGCACTAGTAAATAGAAACAAAGCAGCATGTAGGGTAAGGAGTTCCACATCACAAGGTGTACAGAATCCCCGAAAAATCATCAGTACGAGAGATAATATCATAATTATCAACACTACTCTTCGAATGCTTCTCCCTTTTACATCGTTATCTAGAACGTTCTCCTAGAATTCGCTCCAATTGAACTTAGTACTGCCAATATTAATGCTCTTTGGAATTTAGTTCCAGATGCTCACGATAAAAAGGATTAAGTTGTTCGTTCATAACAAATCCCATGAAACCCTCACCCATGCTGCGCCTCGGATATGAAGAGATTGATTCCGAGTTGATGGAACTCGGCGATCTATTCTCATTATCGAGGGCTCCGATTAGCGCAAATATAGATAAAACACCACTTCAGCTAATACCCAAACATAAACTACCATAGTCCAACAAACTTCAGTCAGGGAATGCCTTCAAGGGATGGAGGCTTGCTAGCTAGGAGAGCTGTGTCAAGTACAAATAGCAACTAGCGCATACCACACTCTTTGTGCAAAGAATTATGTTTGATAGTTAAGAGAGAATATCCATATATATTCAGATTTTCTCACTAGAAAATTACGCAACAACTACTTGTGTACTTTGATGACTATAGTTGTTGAGGCTATACACAGCTTCGAGTAGCCTGCCGACGCTTTCAACATGTGCAACAAAAGGGTACATCAAGCCAACTTACTGTATCGCAATGGATGTGACAGCACCCATCCTGCTGATTGAACCCATATATTAATGGGAAGTGAAACACAAGCCCACAGGATTATTTGGCACGAGACCAGTGTTTTAGGCAAGGGCGAGGCTACGTCGATTTGATCTCTCCGGTATCGTGCCGTAAATGTTGGGTAGCTTCTTAATTTTATGGCATCAGTACTTGCTGAGAGTAACAATCTGATTTAGTTTTTTGGTGTGTCAGATTGTGAGCTTGGAACTGACCTAAAGAGCTGTTCACTTAAAACGTGTGCTGTGAAGCAGCATTTTAAATTATCATGGGTTGTGGCTGGTTCCGAAATACTCTTGCTTCTTTTATTTTATGTTAGCAAAAGAACTTTCCTGGCATGGCACTTGTGTGGCTAGGAAAAGTTATAGGCGGCATGAGGCTTGTTGCGTTGACTAGTACTTGCTACTCAAAGGATACCAAGACATCTCAAAGTGATGCTTTCTTTCTGGACCCGAACACAACCATTTCAATTATCTCCCTGCCCCCCTGCAACACATTTTTCACATTATGTATATCATAAGGTGCGATACATCCCACAGAACCAAACCCTGGTATCTTCGCAAACTCCGTTCCTCAAATGCCATTCCATACCATCCGAACGCCACAATATAAGTCAATCAATTAAAATTTCCAACGTCCACCGCATTTCTATCAGCTCTAAATTTCGAGATAAGTAGATATATGTGAAAAGTTGGAGCCCCATCCGCTCCGAAATCTAAAGTAAGGTATTTAGTCGTGCATTCGGCGGAAGAAGAGCAGTACTGGTGTGAATCCTCTGCTTGGGTTCACAGCGCTATTCCATGAACTGTTGTTGACCATTTCGTCGTCAAATAACTTCCACTTTCCATCCGGTCCCACGGTTGAGCAGATATAATGACCACCCATTGAGCTCCCCTTATGCTGTACTACAGCTAGAGTTTCGTACTTCGCGCAGTCTTCGTTCGTTTGGTTGATTATATTTCCAATATCCAGAACCCTCGGAACATCAAGATTAAGGTTGATCTTTCTCCCAAAAGCATCACAGCGCGAAAGTTGCAAGCAAAGGATATCGGAGGTAAGGTCAAAGAGACGGACTTTAGGTCGAGGTTTAGTGATATGGCAGTTCTCGCATTTATAGGGTACTATCTCACGATAGACTCGGCGGATATATTGCTGGATATCGGTTGATGGGAGGCGAGGGGCAAGACAGATTGTATGTTTGGTTTCTTGACCAGTGGTGAGGGAGGTGGTATTGCAGCCGCTACACTTGATAGTTTGGCGCCAATAGGAGACGAAGACGGATTCGACAAGGGAATAAATCCTTAGAGAAATTAGTAGAAATTCTTTAGAAATCAGACGAGGGACGTACGACGAGGGAAGCTCGGCTTGCATTCTCTTAAAGAAGAAAAGTAATTGCTCGTCTGGGTCGGCTTGTCCGGATTCCGTCCATCCCAAGCGCTTGATAGTGTTGTGCATAGTCCGGAATACGGCAGAGGCCTGATTAGGACGACCAGAACCTCCCCAATATGCCTGAGCGAGTTTGCGAAAGACGCAAGCAAAGCACTCATCGCTGCTGTCGGAAACACCTAGGCGTAGTTAGATATAGGACGGAAAATAGATGTGGAAATAGGAGAGCAAAATTATAGAGAGTGAAACAGAAAGTCGATGAACGAGAGTAACACTCACAGTGCTCGGGCAACACAAAATCCAAGAGCCAATTGACCAAAATAGGAATATGAAGAAGAGCTTGCAGAAGAGCAATCCGGTAACACAGGACACCAGTAATATTTGGCATGCCCCGTTGCAAAGCAGGAGGCATCCGTGACTGGTCGTCAGATAACTTCGTGGCCGTCTCCTTCCGTCTCTCAATCATTCCGGCCCAATTGGCCACCTTGACTCTCCTGGTCATTTCATCCTCAGTAGTGTCGTCAAGCTTTATAAGCTTGGTTCGTTCTCCATAACTGTCATCCTCGGCGTGAGTTAACTCACCAAACTTGCGTTTGGGAGGAGGACCGAGAGTCTCGAGAACAGCAACAGCTGAGGGAACAGTTAGTTGGTCGCTTTGTCATTAGAAGTTTGGAATACGAACCTTCTTCCTTGATCCCTTTGAATTTTTCGGGGAGCTCTGGTTAAGATATTTGTCAATGGATGCATAACAACAGCAATTCTGCTCAAAAAGACTTACTGCCGTCATCTGACTTGTGGTGCTTTGCAGCACGAACTGGTGACTCCCAATCCCCCGAGTGCAAACGCTTTGGTGAACGTGGTGAGGGGGATGGTGAAGACATTTTCGTTCGCAATCGAAATGGTAGATTAGGAGAAGTTTTTGAGCGGGAAGAATTTGGAGAGCGTGAGCCCAATATTGACGGCGGTGATCGAAAGGGAGATTTGGCAAACGAGGGAGATAGAGAAGAGCCAAGGTGGGAGAGGGATTTATACCTCTGCACAGTTGGTTGTCCCATGGTGAATATAATTGATTTAAGCGAGTTTGTTTGGTATTGTGTTGCTACTGTGTTGAACGCTACTTTGGCAATTTCGTATTGTGACCGTTAATAAGGCGAAGAAGGACAGAGTGACAGTCGTCACCTACTTTGTGGCGAATACCTAAATGTCCTTTGATACAATGGGTTTCGTCTGATGTGTTGAATGTTGCTATTAGACCTAAAGATACCCTCAATGATCTCGTGACAAGACCGAATGGCAATTGCTTCCCTCAAAGGGGCACAATAGTCTTCTATATGGATATTTCAGCTAGTATATATATGACTGATAGATGGAAATATATATAAAAGAATAAAACAATGCCCCTGGTGGAGCTTATGTAGTAATTCTTTACAAATTGGATTTTGGACTGGCATCGGGACAAGTTATTTCGAGGCGGATGGAGGAGGTTGGACGCTGATTGAGGTCTTTTTCAACCACAAAACTCAAGAACGGAGATATCTAAAAGTATAACTCAATGAAAGTACTTGTGCATATATTTTATCGATCTGGTTGGGCTGGCATGGTGTTCAAAGCGAAAAATCGGCATGGATTGACGTTCAAATCGCGAGGCAAAAAAAGTTCAGGTTGTACCCATAAATCCACGCCTCACCGCCCGCCAACACCTAAACAAGTTAAGCACGGGCGAAACCCAGCCACTAAGCCGTATTCTGATTCGCTCCCCAATTAAGGACAAAGAAAAACCATCTGAACATCAATCAATGTCTCGGGCAGCCACTGTATGTCTGAGCAAACCATAAAGAGCTTCTTTCAACGACATCCTACTCAAAATAATGGCAAACAACAAACTTGAAGAAAAAGTAGAGATTCCAGCGGAAACGTACGAAGAGGAACACGTGCATACCGTGTACGAGCAGATCGCGTCACACTTTTCGTCTACACGGTATAAACCCTGGCCTATCGTTTCGACCTTCTTGGAGAATTTGGCGCCTGGATCTATTGGACTGGATGTTGGGTGTGGAAATGGGAAGTATTTGACGGTGAATCAGGATGTGTTTATTGTGGCAAGTGACCGAAGTACGAACTTAGTGAAGATTGCTGCAGGCCATCAGCCTCATGCTGCTGTTGTTGCTGATACGTTGGCGCTTCCTCATCAGAAAGGAAGGTTTGATTTTGCGATCAGTATTGCCGTTGTGCATCATCTGAGTACCAGGGATAGGAGAAGAGAAGCGGTCCAGAGTATTCTGGATACCTTGAGGGATGGCGGGCAGGCTTTGGTGTATGTTTGGGCTTTGGAGCAGAAGAATAGTAGGAGAGGATGGGATGAAGGTCATGAGCAGGATGTAATGGTTCCGTGGGTGATGAAGACTTCGAAGAAGAATGCGGGGGAGAATGGAGAGACAGAAAAGACCTTCCAGAGGTATTACCACCTTTACCGGAAGGGTGAATTAGAAGAGGACGTGGTGAATGTGGGAGGTGAGGTGATAGAGTCTGGCTATGAGAAGGATAACTGGTGGGCGATCTGTCGAAGATCCGGAGGGGGTTGAAGATGGTCCTGGAAAATCAAACCATCGCACCAAACCTTACGAATAAACCTGCTTCTTATGAAGTGGAACCTCAGGAAAATATCAGCATGTCGCTGGCCGTCTATGAGCTGGTTATGCAGTCTATTCAGCTACCCAGCAATCAAAGGCACAAATACCAGAAGACTCAAGAATCATCAGGGGTTCAACAATGCCGCTCCCATTAAATTTTTCTAAGTCCGTCCAACAATAAAACCGAGAAGATGCCAGATCGATTGACAAACAAATCCATAGTAGTACATCAACTTCCTAATACAATCAAGAAGGTAATGAAGCCAAAGACCAGAACACCAATCCACTCCAAAGTCCTATGCTATCGTATGCAAGTCATCAAGGATATCATCTCTCATCTCATGCAACGCAATGCAATGCCATGCCACGCCGTGCATTTTCATGCTTCAAATCCGAACACCATTCGCAAAGGCGCGATCTATCCGTGTTCCCAAGCCAAATCCGATCCACAAACTCCTCGACGAACCGAGAACGAACGTCCATACCGAAATCAACAAGAATTATTTCATTGTCTCCGACGACTCGTCTCTCGCGGTCCCATATCCGGGCTTCTTTGTCTTTTCCCCTCTGACCGTGGAGTCATCGACCCAACTCCTGGTAGCATTGGTCCCGGACTCTGGTACCCGCCTCCGCTCAAGGGCATGGGCATCGACATTGCATGGCTGTATGCAGGCGCGCTATAAGGGCTCACACCAGTCGTCATCTCCGCAACACTGGGGAGTAGCGGACCACCTCCCCTACCCATTCCTCCCATCATCCCTCCTCCTATCGCCGCTAATGCCATACCGTCGCTCGGGCTTGGGGGAGGAACAGATCTCGGGGTGCTCTCTCGTCTTGCAGCGATCGTTCTCGATGACTGTCCTTGATTCCCCCGGCCGCCAGGACTTTGCACTGATTGCGAAGTGGTAGGACGACCGTATCGAGGTCCTGAAGAAGAGGAAGAGCTGATGGCGCTAGAATGCGATTGACTGTGGGAATGTCCTCGGGTTGGGGACGATCGGTGGCCTTGAGGTGGCGCGTCAAGTGTTACGCTGGATAGTGAAAAGGGCACAACACCAGCACGACGAGCCATATCTGCTTCGCCGAGTTGCCAGTGCATTGCCTCGGCTGCGCGCCAGGGAACAGCCATCTCTTCAGCGACTTTTGACCACATTTCTGGTTTGAATCTAGGCACGAATTAGTTTCTGGGAAGGAAAAGTTTTTTTGGAAAAAAAAAAATTCTACAGTTGCGAATTGCGCTTCTTGGAAGGTGTACTACCTCTCGTATAGTCTTGCCAGCTTGTTTTTGCGCTCTTCATCCCACTCACTCCTCCTCTCTAGGTAGTTCTGGTAATGCAGCCGGCAGCTAATTGCACTGCGTCCGGGAAGACGCTTAGAAATATCTTCCCACTTCATCCCCCCTCCCCGTAGGTCAATGATTAAGGCATCTTCCTCCGCTGACCATTTACTTTGCTTCTTAGCAGGAGATTCCGCTGGGTGGGGAGGCATTGTACGTTTTCCACTCGCTCCGGGGACAGGATTCGCGAGTGCATAGGAGCCTTCTGGCTGAACCCCGGATGACGGGACGGAGTTAGAGCGCGTGTGGTGTCTATGCTGCTGCTGAGGTTGCTGCTGTTGCTGTTGAGGTGGTGGAGAGTTAGACTCATTAGAGTCCGGCGCCCTTAGAAGATTGGAGATATCCACGGTGACGATCTGGAGTCGTCGATGCCGTCAAGAATGACGGAATCATGTGCGAAAGGGTGGCACGGTCTGTAGGGATGCCTTTGCTGCGTAGATCTTGGAGAATAACGCTCTCCTGGTCGATAGGAGGCTGGTTGAGCGAGGGTGTTGGCTGATTATCAGTTTATCCTTTCGTTGAAAAAGTTGATTATCAAAAGAAACTTAAGGACCGAAAGACCGTTCTGACAGTTGGGATTAATGTCAGTGACGTGAAACAAGCAAAAAGTAACTCTGGAAGACTTGATGGCTCAGGCGCTATTCGGCAGGGAAAATCTTGAGACGATTCGAGAGCCACTTCCGACGAGGACAGTGTTCCTATTTCAGGGCTTCACAGAACAAGTGCGTGGCTCGCGTAGATCATGACAGCCATCAAGATGATTGGCAAGGAGACGTCTGAGGTCTAGCCAATCGCAAAAGATGAGACGAGAGGTAGTGAAGAGGTTAGTAGCGCCAACGGAACAATACGTCTAGAATTTGCGGTGGACACTTGGTGGAGGAGAGGGGGACCAGGGCGAAAGATCGAACTCATGATCTCCAAAGCCGGTACATGGGGATGAGCTGGACGGATTGTCGGGAGGATGCGCGATGCAGATAGAGTGTGCTTTCCATGGTGGGGGACTCCAGCAGGGGTGGTGCTAGTGCGGAGGGAGGCCAGCTAGAGGGCGTGCTAGAGGGTGGCCACGAATTCATGCATGAACAGGAACATGAGTGCTGCTTGTCCTCTTGGGGGTTAGCAATTCAAGCACTTTGGGCCACTGGGAGATGGCGCAGTAGTGAGAAGGTCGCGGAAAACTCGGTTGAAACCAGGCGTGGAGAGGTTGAAACTCTTATATAATCTCAGACTCCTGTGCGACCCCTCAAGACCGTTTTGGGCGGCTGTCTGTGCGCAATCCGAACATTACATACATCTATCGTTGCACTGTACCTGTTGATTCATGACACTTTTAGATGAAGCTTGTCCCCCCCCTCTGGGACTTTGCGGGCCCGGTTCCAGCGCCGGGCCATGGGCCTGATGCCATGGCCAGCATTGCAACCAAACAGTTCAGATCTTGGATGGCTGGGTTGGACCAACGAACTGGCGGTCAACCCAACCAGGATGCTTCTCTCAGTGGAGAGAGGCCAGGGATCAAGGTGTATGATCTCCATGGCTTGCAGAACTCTACTGAGGAGTGTTCATGAACCACGATCTTCGTTGTTTCGAGCGCTCTAATGTCCAACTGAGCAGGTTCTCAAGCCACCGTAATCCTTCGCCCGTGGCTGGAGATGAACCCTACAGACCCATCTGCTACTTTCTAGTGACAGTCTGAAGCGTAAATCCCCGAGAATAGCTCGGATCTTGATGCCTAAACAAAGCAATATCGTCTGCGTTGTTCCTGGGCCCAATGCCGAAGAAACTGCCTGCCCGTTTACAAGGGAAACACCGTGTAGCAACGCAATAAAAGGATCCCGACCACAACCATGTGCTCACAATCTATTGTTCAACTCGATTCAGCAGCGGGACCGCACATCTGGCGGTGTAAAGACGCCAGTCATGTGAGACAGCGCTTAGCAATAGAGTTATGAAAATTGTTGAGTCAAGACGGCTCTTCAGAAGCAGGTCCAAACAAGGTATCCATGGATATCCATGAATAGATCAAGGTGAGAACTCTAATGCCACCAGAAGCTCAAGCGGAAACTCCTCACTCCTCTTGCATTGGCTTCCTCGGCCGCTAAGCAGACCTGACAAACCCAAAGCTGCCTGCAACCCAACGCCTGGCCTCAGAACTCTCTCGGAGCGACTTTGTTCCATATTGCGGTGAAAGGGAGGGGGAAGGGGGGGGGGAGGGTGCACCAGGCCATGATTGCATTTGTGTCCAAGGCGAGTGGCAGGCGTACCATCAGACGGTCCGCTTTATCGCACGGCCTTTAAAAGTATAATTTTGCCCTAGACGATGCCGTGCATTAGCAGAACCGCATTAATGGAGAAGACCGTGCTGCCATTGTTCTCGACAGTCAAACAGGATGGTGGCAAAGTGCATATTTCCAACAGTGCACCGATGCTGAGAGCCGTGAGATGTCTCGTCCGTTTGTTTTGCGAAATGACAATGGGAATTGTTACCAAGGTTAGTGGGAAAGGCACAGGCTGAACTGGAAACGGGTGGAAGGAAGAGCACGGAGATCCCCTTAGGGCATTCCAGTACGTTCCAACTCGGACTGATCCGAAATTATGCCTTGACAGCCACTAGAGGCCGGACATGAGTTCTCGCAGCAATTCGGCGAGTGACTGAGTCGCGAATTGTGATAATGCTGGAACTGCTCCAGGCAGAGGCATGGGAGAGCTGAGCGGCTGGGAGGTGAAGAGGCTGGCAGACCGAGTGGACTTGCCTGAGTTTCTCCCCGCTGATGGCAGGTAGCCCTTGGTGGGGGAGATCTTTTTTGAGCATCATCGAGGGGCACGCGTGATCGACGCAGCATTGGCACTGGGCAGCAGCGTCTCAGGACCCTGGGTTGTTTGAGAAGCGGTGAGGCATGAGCTAGTGGCAGCAGCAATTGTAATTGCAAGCTTTAAACCGGGCTACAATTGCATTTTGCAAGCTCGCAGCGAGAACAAGGGCTTTCTGGAAACTCGACGAGCGTCCGTGGAGCTTTGAGGTCACCAGGCGGAACCTGGAACATTTGCATCCGACCTCAACCCGCCAGGGCTGCAGGCCCGACTGCAGTTACGCAGTTTGGGCCCGGGTCCGGGCTGCTTTGGGCTTGGGATTGGGGTCCGTCAGCATCAAGAGGAGAAGAATGGGCTCTTGTGCATCTCGAACACCGTAAGCCACAGCGCTGGCACAGGCTCGCCGGCTGAAGCACCACTGCACCCATCACTGCACCATCACCACGGCGTCCAGGGCCCATTCAGGCACAAGGACCTTCACATGGCGCCCTGGGCAGGACTCTCCGATGCTCTCGCAGCCTCCTCGATCCAAGGTCGCATCTCTCAATCATGCCCTCTTCCGAAGGGCCAATTGCGGACAATTACCACCACTGATCTGCAAACGGGCATTGTCCAATGGAGCCCATAACTGTGGGACCGCCAGAGCCATCAAGCCTTGTGCTGGCTGTCTGAGCGGCGGGACGTGAAACCATACGTGAAGGGAGCAACAAGAGAGAAACTCACCAGAATAACGTTCACGTCTTTGCGGCTTATGCACGTTCTGCAACCTCCAAGCAGCAGCAAAGGCATGGGGTAGGATTCAAGACGAACAGTCGCGGAGGATTTGCCGCTGGTTTGGAGGCTCCAAGCATGGGGGAAGCTGGAGTGTGAGCGTGAATGCGAGTTGATTTGGAGTTGATTTGGTGACGGGAGGTGCTTGTCTACTTCCTCTGTCCAGGGGTTGACTCGGCCTTTCGGATACCAGCGTGCGAGTCGTGGGCGTGGTGGACCGCTGTGGCTGATGCGGGTGTGGCTGTTGGCGTGCACCTCGAATTTCCACCAGAATACGACTCTGGGTGCGGGGAAGGCCTGTCGCGTTACTACTGGCCTGTATGAATCTATATGAATCTATATGATGGGCCGATGCGTTTGTTTACCTGGTTTCCACGCGCTATTGCAGTATTATTATCACCTCAACTCTGGGCTTGGGAAAGAACGAGTGTCGTCGAAATACAGCGCTAGTCGATATCTGCGGCTGCTAAGGGCGGCCCACCTGGCAATCACGTTTATTTCCAGGTAAGACAAACAGGGTCAAACATTTCGTGGTAACGACGACACATCTCCCGTCCTGCTGTACAACACCCCAGCAATATCACATCGCATCGGAATATCACCAGGACAACGACGACGCCATCGACTCTTTCGGACTCCGAGCAACAACTCTATTTCCTCTCAACGACGAGACTTTCTCAAACACCTCGAACACCACGAACACCACCACCACCACCCCCCCTCCCCCCAAAAGCAAGCCACTCATCGCCGCACCCGTTGTCGCTAGATCACCAGGATTAGATCAACAACAGCCTTCATCTCCACGATGAGCTTGCAAACCGTGAGCGACATCCCGCTCCTTGTCAGCTCCGAGAATGCCTCCTCGGAGCGGCGCGTTACACCATCATGGACCATCGGCCAACTGAAAGCAAAGCTGGAACCAGTCACCGGCATACCGCCGTTATCACAGAAACTGATCTTGAAGCTCGGAAGCCAGCAGACGGTGCCAATTGAGGCAGCCGACGAGGAGAATACCCAGTTGTCTTCGTTTCCCCTTGCCCCATACGTGGAGATTCTTGTGAGTTGAGGAACCATTTTCTTCCGTTCGTCTTGTGCTTCCCCCCATGCTTGTTCATGTTTTCGCTTCGCGAAACATCACTAGTGATACAAGTCTTGGTGGCGGAGTCGTTTGAAAACATTGTCCGCACCGAGTCCAAGGAATGGGGCTAACCTAGAGCTTGAATCGAATACTGCTTCGGCGCAGGTGTCAAAGTTCGGAAATAACCGGTGTTGATTACGAGTCGCGTTTTCTTTCCATTTGGAATTACTTTGAATAGATTAGAATAAACCAAGAAGCCATGAAGTTTTAGGGTTCCTTCGAGCACTGACTCGAAAATGATCGACGTCTTGGAAACGTTGTTAAGAACGAAGTTTACCAAGCGAAGAACGAATCATACCTCCAGCCTCACTTTTTTCATGGTATCAGATCACCGGACTTGAGGATAGTCGACACGAACAATGATGTTTTTGATGCGAAAGAGTCGGAATCGGTGATCAATTGGGATATTTCTGGGCTCTGGTGTATGTTGCATCTGCTAAGTGGCAAATATGCACGTGAAATGGAACGAAACATCTCCGTGCGCAAGTTCAGAGCATCGATCGTTGATGGTGGATCCATTGTAGTCCAGTGGCTCTTTCTAGCCTCCTGCACACTTCGGATTGTGGAAAAATACTTCCTTATCGACGAGCTCTAGATTTCCAAGTTGCACTGACCAAAGTTTATCTGCTTTGACTATTGCTGCCGCTGTCAGGAGGTAGCTATCACGGAACTAAATCAGTGGGTCTGGTACCTGAGAGGTCAAAGAACAGGGCGGTGAAATATGTTTTGAGCGGAAGCTATCACTCTTTCCTGTTGCGATCTGAAGTGTTGCAGATCCGGGACGATCGCTTCCGGATAGAGGGTTATCTCCTCATCGCGGAAGATCGCTCCATTCACGAACTGTGAATATAGCTCACCTTGTATTAGTTCTTTGGTGTTCTTCCTTCTTCGAGATATCGGGAAGAGCCACAGCCGTTTCGAAGTGGAGAACCTGGTAGCAAATCTAATGAGTTACCAGTTGATGAGGTGAGAGTGCCTCTACCCTGGAGCTGTCATTGCGTCTGCTTCCCAAGAGGTTTTTGCCTAGGGTTACCATTGGCTCCCTTCGCGGCTTTCCCCTTTGTGTTCTCTATTCGAGGCTGTTATTGTTTCTTCCACTTCACTTTCCTTTTCTAAGTGGGCGGTACCTGTTTACACCCCACTATCTACTTCTTACCCCTCATCTCATGTAATCATTTGAAATCATTCATCACATCCAGAACCATCTCATCACAAACCTCATACCGGCACTCAACTCATCCGTAAACACAGAGGAGAGAAATAATCAAAAACTAATATTCTCTCACCAGGTAACCGACCTCCGGCCTCCTGGAGCACGTCCGAACTACACCGATCCCTCCGCCGTCCCAAAATACGAACTCCCAACCGCCATATACGAAACTAAAACTGACAGCGTCCTCGCCTGGAAGAAAGCCAATAAGCTCGGACGTTTCGACCCTGACGCTCCCACAATCCTCTCTTCTCGCCTCGCCGGCTACGCATCCGAGGTCGCAGAAAAAGGAATCGAGAAAGGAAGGAGATGTCGTGTTGGAGGTGAGGATGCGAAGAGAGGTGAGGTGATGTATGTTGGGGAGGTGGAGGAAATCGTTAAGGGACAAGGTGAGGGGGGTAGGGGGGTTTGGGTGGGTGTTAAGTTGGATGAGCCAGTGGGGAAGAATGATGGTAGTCTGGGTGGACATAGGTATTGGGGGAAGGAGGGCGATGCTAAGTTTGGGGTTTTTGTGAGACCAGAGCGAGTTGAGGTTGGCGAGTGGCCTGTTTTGGATGATTTGGAGGATATGGAAGAATTGTGATGCGACTGACCTTTGCTCACCTCATCGTGGCAAGACGAGCGGGTTAGATTCACCCCAGGTGGTAAGATGGTTGATGAGTACGACATTGAACGTTGATAAAAAGTGTTTACGGTCGTTGATGGCTGACAAGCACATGACCATCTGTAGTGACACTTATAAGGTTACTAATCGTTAAGTATTTTAGATAAACACAAAAGTCTGCACGATATTTGCGTCCCAAACCCTATATCCCTCACCTTGTTATACGACGCTAAATCTGGGCTAGGACATGACTCTCTCATTCATCATAATCAAAATGGAACCTGGTAACTCGCAAAGAGATTGGAATTTTCCACGACACTTGACGTAATTTCCGCAGGCAACCTTCATCATCTGAATCTGATTTGCCGCTTGTCGGAAAATATTCGAGTTCGGATGCTTAAAGTATAATAACACTTAAGTGCAACCAACCTTTCTCTCAAAATCAGCGACTATACATCAACCTCCAACTAAGTCACACTTACGATTCCCATCCCTCTACACTGCTAATCTCTCCTAATATCTAAACTACCAACCAAACCGGCCACAGCACCTTTCTACCATAGTTCCCACACCCAACCTTGGTTGCACGTCTGCAGATTAATGGCGGGCGAGCCGGTGAGAGTATGTTGTCAGACCGCCGCGTTATTCGTTTCATTATCTAGTTTGGTGTTGGCTCAGCGATGCTGGCTCGTAGCAAAAATGCTTAGTAGTTTTGGCGTGTATAGCCCTTGTGTTGGTGAGTAGGTTCGGTAAAGTTAGGGATGACGAGGTGGTGATGAAAGAGGGGTGTCTCACATATGCTGATGTTACTACGATATATATTTCGATGAAAGAGTAGTCTACTGATCTTACGTCATACACTAATCTCTGAATTTCCAATCAAAGTCCCCTTGAAAAGGCACAAGTTCGTCAAAATCCATTACACTGGGCTGATCCACATCCTATAGACAATCCTCCACCGGAGATCTTTTTATGCCCACTACTTTGTCCAACACAATTCTTATCTCGTTCTCCCCCACATCTAATATCAAAAAATTTCCTAAGCATATATGTTATTCTTGCGAGGTTTACCGCTATATTTTAATGTTCAAATCTCTGCGGCATATTTGGGTTCCTTCATTTGAAAATCTGTTTTCCATTCTTGGATGTGGGGCAAGTATCAAGAAGATCAGACACTTTATTTGCTGCTGAGAAGTATGCTTGTTCATATTACATGTAATTTAGAGTCAGCTTGTAAGAGAAATTGCAATAAAATGGTTGTATGTGGTAGAAATGCTGTACTAATCGAAGCTCGATCTAAATATTTACGGCCTCGTTAACATTATCATCGATTTTATATACACTCCTTAAACAGAGTAGTATATTACTAGTCCTACACCAGTTTTTAGCATTTTGACTGCTCCTCGAGCTAGACTGCATACCTTGACCCATGGCTCATGATCCCAACAGTACCAAATTCATCCTCTTGATTGTTAAAGCTACTGCATGGTGTCCTCGTTATAGCCAGCATGAATATAATCCAACCCTATCCTACTGGTACGTTGGATAGCTAACTTTTTGTGAATACAGGTTGCTCCTACAGGGAAGTCTCAGGTTTCTAGAACTCAGCCACCGCCATTGCGAATTTGCCCTTTGCCCTAGAAATCCTAGCAAGGTCACTATAAGTCTCTATACCTCTTCTCCGGCAAATAAATTCCAGATAATGCTACTAAAAACTCACATGGCGGAGAGATAGCCCTAGATTTTTAGACATATGCGATTGTTGCTCGTATACCATATATGTCTACCATGCAAGGGCGAAGTTCTCCCTCGCTATTCAGTATTTTCAAAAAAATTTCTTAGCCGCAAATGCTACGATAGTCCATTCGATATTATCTTGGATTTTTTGATTTTCCTTTTGCTATCTATTAGTAAAGGAAGCAGAATTCCGAATGGCCTTAGAGGGGCCGAAGGGACTCATCAGGCTGCCTGGTTCAGTAGCCGGAGGAATTTCAAGTTCATACATCTTCTTTTCATTCCCCGCCTTTCACCTTTGCTAAGATTCTTGTAAATCATGAAGTTCTTAATGTGATGAAGTGGCTTTTGCATTGACCCAAGCGGCTAAAAAGAGTCCTACTATCGGCAGGGGAGTCTCTTGAGCCCCTAGGCCTGTGAAATTGTTGTAAATAGCTAGAGTGATGATAGGAGGAGTACCTTGGTTTTAAAGGTTGGTTAGATCTTACCCTTCTGCACCAAATCTGCTCTCGTAACTTCTGTACAAGTTCGTGAACTTTCAACTCGTATATAAGAGTGTCCCTAGATAGTATCAACCATCAAACTAATTCCATATGATCCTGTTCATATTAGAATATTGTCCATGTGAAGTTACAAGGGGATAAACTCCGTGGTGGCGTGGTTAAGATATTTTAAGATATTCGAGCGGGATCAAGAGAGCCAGAACGCCGAACAACATTCATGCTTTTGCAGACAAATCGACTAATGTCTACATCCAAGCAATGCTGCACTTATAGTCTTCTTGCTCTACGACACGGACCATATCCCGCATCCAGCTCTCAGTTCTGTACAATTTCAAGAATTCCTCAAAGTAGCCCATTGTTCAGTGGCGTACAATCTAGGGCGCTTAAAACATAGTAAACGGGATACAGCCCATTGCGGCAACTATAGCACAACATGTCTCTTTCAATATTGAGTATGAGTAGCCTCGTTGCCCATCCTATATGTGCTTTCGAAGCAATGTGGCAGACACCTCCACTGTTTGGGGGGGAGGGTGTAACTTTTCGGGATGATAATTTTTAATGAACTTATTTTAGTTTTATAATGGTACGATCTCGAGCGGTCGCGACGGCCGAGCCTTTAACACCCATATGCTAAGGTTTGTTCAAAATCTATAGCTCATTCGCGTCATCGAAAAAGTGTGCCACTCCGCCAAAGCATTTTGGCAGCAACGGCCGGATTTGTACAAAGGCTTTCACAACCAAGACTTGAATCTTGTCGGAGTAGTTTCCGTATCAGTAATCTCGTTCTCGCCCTAGAGTTTAGGCTCGATAGCAACCTGCTAGATACTTTCAAGTATGGGGTAGATATCGCTGGGGTTTTGGAGATAACCCCGTGGCCAGGTTGGACTAGGACCTTCTTTTTGTTAATTTATGAATTTCTATCTCAGTTTGACGCTATGAAGTTGGTGTACAATATCTTGGCTTTCAATCTCTGAGCTGGCATAAAAAACATCAACAGAGTTCCCCGAATTAGCCTGAAATTGTAGTTGAGAGGAAAGTGTACGCGATAAACTTCGAGCCTAGTCATGAAAGAAGGGCGGATGAAACAATCTCAGAGAGTCAAACGCTAGGCCCTAAAGCGCCAATATTAATGCGTGGCAATGGAGGACGTCTGAGGCGAATGGCATGACTAGCAAGAATCAGGGTGAATTCTTGCTGTAATTATTCGCTTAGTTAGGAGGGGACAGGCGAATATGGAACGCTACCACCAAAACTGAAATTTCCATAACCACCCTTGCTTACTTTTAAAAGAAAGATGTATATACTATTGTCATAGTTAGAGACTTACTTGACTATGACAATATTAAAAAACACAAACTTGGTTCTTGGTCTCCATGCCTAGCTTTACATGTGACTCGATTTCTCGCTTGAGACGCTTCTAGAGCACGAAAGCTTCGAAACCAATGGCATAGGGATTGGTATTAAACAAGAGTGGGTTTCAGGGATACATATGATCGCTGGGTTTGTATTTGAGAATTAAAAAGTGAGTGGAGTCTAGAGTGTTAAGATGAACATGCGAGATCATGGATTAATTAAAAAAAGAATAAGGCAGAGCGATATTTAAGCCATAATAGCAGATAGAAACGAATGCTCTGGTTACAAGTCCTCTCTAACGTATGAGTAATCAATCTCATCCTTTTGGATTCTCGAAGTTTGGTAATTCAAAGTAAATGGGGGGTAAATTCTCATGTTTAGGATGTGTTGACTTTAAATAGGGGAACGTGTTAGGTTCCAATTATTGTATAGGGGATGCATCGTGCAACACACCAACAGCCATTACAGTATTGGACTATTTTCGTATATTTGTTTCACTTAGTATATCCCGTAGCAACCACCGACTTGATTTCTCACCACCCAAATATGGATTTGAACACTCCCCTCCTAATTCAACACAACTGACATCCGCCGCCACGCAAACCCCAAATTCGTCAACCAAACCTTAACTATTAAGGCTTGCACGACGTTGGGCTTTGCGGCTAATAGTCCGATTTCTATATAGGCCAATGATAGTATAGAAGCGAAATTTCCTAGGGGGGTGATAGCGAAGGATTAGGATAGAGGTGGAAAGGTGGTGAGTACGGCCAGGAATTAGAAGGGGACGAGGGAAATGCTAAGAGGATAAGAAAGTGGTTCAAAATATTCGAAGACTTCCTGTTATGGAGTTCTTACGACTGGGAACGGTCCGGCGTTGGCATGATATGGCCCTCCAAAGGTACCCCCAATCTTTTCCCCCCTCCATCCCTCCCGCTCCAACGCTATGTCACCATAGATAAAACCGAAATCTTCTTTCTCATTGCTCCTTCTGTCCCCAGCAGTGAGTACCTCGTCCACGTCGAACACATGAACCTTGATTACCCTAACATCAACCCTCTACCCGGCGGGTCTGAAACACAATGGTATGTCTCATGTGTGCAAGTGAAAATTGAGGGAGGTGGAAATGGAAGACCAAGGCTGCTGGTGGAGTTCCCTGGCGCCTATGAGCTAAGTGATCTAATTTCAAGCGCGAGTACTCATTATTTAAATGGGGTAAGGCCTTGTTCTTGCAAGTGATGCGAAGAGATCAATCTAGTACTAAACATGATGTAGACGGGCTACGTAAAGAAACCTTACATGACAAGGACACCTGGACCACCAGTCTGGAAGGGTTAAGTCAGGCGAAACAACAGGAGTTGCGAGTTGAATTTGGAACAGCCACCAACGAATGCTCAACCTTAATCTTGTCTCTCCTCGGAAATGTCTTATTTTCAATATTAGTCTGCTTACTATCGGATTGTTGTTACTAGTGCGGTTGCCTATGTTGGTCTGTGTTGTGGCTGTCATCCCGTTCAAGGTTGGGTGAGATTTCCGAGTGAATCTCCGTTATCTGGAACTTCTTTCCGAGCCGTGCCGTGCCGCCTATATATCGCCCGGGCCGAGACAACCTTATCTCACAAAGTCAGCTCAACTCGTGAACAAAAATTATGCCAATGATAGCTAAAATGATATTTTGGAGGATATACAACCGCCCATACTACTGTGCGATATGGATAGAAATCTACGCCCGATATCTACACAACCTATTTTCCATTCCCCATGCAATCCCTTACCATTCCCAAAACTCCAAGTTTTTTACCATTAATTCCTTAGCCACCTGGTGGCTGCTGCTGCACTTGCTGCCCATTCTCCAACAAGAGTCCATCTAATCGTAGTAAACCTAGACTCATTAACCCGTTCGAGGAAGTATTGCTGCTTAGTCGCATGTGCCATCTCCACCGAGTCACCAGATCGGTTATTTCCCGTGATTCTTCTTCACTCTCAGATGTAACTAGGAGTTGCATGAGGAAGGAAGAGGCAATTGCAAAATTGGCACGGGACCCTATCACGGGTTAGATCTGGAGTAAGGATTAGACATTGATACTTACAAGAGTGCCAAAATGCATCAAGAGCACCCCTTGATAGGCCTTCTACAAACTCCACAACTTCCTTCGCACACTCTTTAGCACCGGTTCGAACAGCACTGCGGCTCATGGTCATCCGTTGGTCCTCTTCTTCCCCCTGTGTCAAATTCTCGAGTGGCCGCATTAAAGCTCGGAAAAGTGTCATAGTCGCAACGATATACGCTAATGACAAAGATGAATTCCCACTCAGCCGAGTCAACCCTCTAGAATCAACCCGATCTGGTTGTCGAAGCGCCATTGTAGGGGGTAGAGAGTCATTCCATGCCTTGAGTCTGTTGCGCAGCGGTCGAGCAAGTTCCAGAGAGTGATTGAAATCCTTTGATGTGCGTCGAGAAGCTCCAAGGGTGTAATATGAATCCATAATGTCACTCAAAATCAACGTAAGTTCGGACAAGAGACGAAAATGATTCGTATCTATTTCTGGTTCCAGAAATCCTGGCATCGAGGTTGACGTCGTATCTATAGAGGGTTGTTCCAGGTCTTGATCAGTCATTGGTAGAACGTCAAAATCATCTGCCCGTATATGACTCGGCATTCCTGCTCCAAGTGATGCCCATTTGTCCATAATAAATGTTCCGTACCATAGTCTTTTACGGAGGGTAATCTCGAACGTAGGTATCGTTGTCCAATCACTACATTCCCTGGTAAGCCCCAGAGTTTGGGCCAAACTGACTGACCATCCTACCAGGCTTGTTTTCCATGGAGTATCAGTCGTGAATCGGTTCGTCGGAGCGCGTTGTAGCAGTAATAGACATGCTTGTAATGTAGCAAGTCGAGGCGTATGAAGTTCCTGCATAACAGAAATCCATGATATCCGAAATAATTGGTGAGCTGGAGGTGGTGAATGAACAATAGTCGTAGCGAGTAAATCATCGTATAACATAAACGGTAATGCCGTAGCATACATGGCGGATAGTAAGGACATTGGTAGGGTGTGGAGTATAGTCGGCGATAGTGATCCGTTCAGGAAGAATTCGCTTTTACATAGAATAGGAAAATATGGGTATACAAATCGAAAAAACAGCCCAATCAATCTCAAGGCCTCTTGTTCAGTGAACATATTTGAGATGTCCGTACGGGCTTTGGCCAAAACTTCATCTTCGACACGAGGCTCCCCTTTCTGGGCAAGGCTATCGTCCGCGAGCATGAAGACCACGGGAGGCTCCCCCCTCTCGTTGGAAACCCCATTCTGGTTTGCAGTACTTTTTATGCGTCGATATGTCAACTTCGATATTGTACACTCGTCATTCTCGTCATAATTGTAGTGCCGCAGCAAATATGGATTGGACTCTCCAGTTTCTCCAATGAAACGTGCCACCCTTGAAGTGTGAGAGTCCAATGGCCTTATTCGAGTGACACCAGTCATCATCTGTAAGTATGGGTCCATGTTATACAAAGGGGAGCCATCTTGACCGTTCGAGTTGAGCTGGTGTAGCTGGTTTGGTGAGGATTGAGACTCCAAGCCCTCGTGGCCAGTCAACCCATTGAATGAGCTGTCATGATTGTTGTATTGTGCGATGAAACCTGGGCTCAATTGATTAGTCCCGACATCGAAATGTTGCATGGGAGCTGTACGACGGTGCATGTCAGTAGGGTCTCAGGCATTGCGATCACAGAGTCCTGCTCGTACCTGAAGCTCCTGCCCCACTGGTCTCCCCGTTTGTAGCATTGGGCCTTCTCTTCTTCTTTGGCCGTTCCACGAAGGTACACTGGCGGCCGTGAGAGGAGCATAGTTGGCACGGTGGAGTGATGTCAATCTTGCAGGCAACCTGTCGAGCACGGCAGAAATCGCACGGTCTGTATTTGCGCGACTTGTAGGAGCGCGGTCCGGGCTGTATGGTCGGCGCCAATTCGAGGCCGTAGAAGTCGGTGGGCGACAGCGACGGTTGCGCGAAGTTGTTGTTGTTGTTGTGGGTGTGCGAATGCTGCGGTTGTGAGTCCATTTCGAAATCCAGACTCGAGCTCGCAGGCCCTCTGTAGCACCCTGAACGCTCACTGCTCCTGCGCCGGATTGTTGCTGCAAAAAGCAATCCCTATCCTTATCTCCTATCGCTGGGTCACGGTGACGGCGGAGCTGGCTGGCTACGGCGTGTTCGAGGGCAACACCACGCCTTCACCCACTCTACTGGATTTCAGGCGCGAAAGGAAGAGCTCGCGGAGAATCATTGAGGATCCATTATTTGTTCGAGAGAAAACCCCAACACGCGCCGGATGCGGGGATTCACGGTGAAACAGCGCTTCTAGCGCTGTCAACGCCATTGCGATCCCCACGGCCAACTTGCCCGTCTCTGTTATCTAGGAGTGGCCAGTTGCGTAGAAGTTGTGCACAGCAAACATCACTTATTCCATTTCAAGTGAAATACAATCTAAATGGCGTTTTCATATGATTCCCCCTCACTTTGGCGACAGCCACTCCAGCTGAACTTATTCCTCCAATTGCATAATCGATTGCGCCGTTCTCTATACGGTTGAACCGGTATTCAAGCTGACACCTTTTATCACACCCCCTTACCTCACTTTCATCATGTCTACCTCAGCTTCACTTCCCTCAGTGACGGGAAAGTCGACAAGAGCTATTAACATTCTACTCATCAACCCAAATGGAACATCATCGATGACGGAGGCTTGTCTCCGCTCTCTTGAAGACACACTCCCTCCTTACTGTACAGTCACGGGATTTACGGCTCCTCATCCTACACCTTCCGCAATAGAAGGTCATCTTGATGGCGTCCTTTCTGCCGCTGCCGCAGTACGTGCGGTAATACCTATTGCCTCGAGTTACGATGCTTATTTGGTTGCTTGCTTCAGCGCTCACCCGCTCATCAACGCACTTAGAGAAGAGCTATCTGGTCCTGTCATTGGCATTATGGAAGCTTCTCTCTATGCTGCTCGGATGCTCGGCGGACGGTTAGGTGTAGTAGCTACAGGAGCACGGAGTAAGATCATGCACGAGGACGCTATTAGGTATTATGGGCTTGATGGGTTCTCAGTCGGCTGCGAGACAACCGGCTTGGGAGTACTTGAGTTAGAGAGATTGCCTCGGGACAAAGTGCTCGGTTTGGTCGGAGAGGCTGCTAGAAGGTTGGTACAAGACAAGGGTGCTGACTGCATTGCTTTAGGCTGTGCTGGAATGACCGAAATGAAAATCCGATGCGAGGAGACCGTTGGAGCGAAGGATGCGGTCGCACAAGTCATTGATGGCGTCGGAGTTGGCATACAACTTCTAATCGCGCTCGTACGGGAAGGTCATGTTACAGCTAAAGGAGGAGTCTTCAGAAGCTCTCAAGACGGACGAAAGGCGAGAGGACAGCAATGGCTATAATCATAATGCATTAAGGACAGCGATGATTTAAATGCTGACGCCCCAATTCCATTATTGCGTAAAGAGATGTGAAGATTTTATTAATGTGCTGGGCATGGCAGTGTCTCTCAATTTGATGTTCTGAATCGTTCCTCGCTTGCTGGCCAGCTTTCCCCCTTTTCAACTTTACGCGAGATATCGTAAAACTCGAGAATCAACTATATTTCATTTGACTTCTTCTTCTCACCTGGATTTACTTACTGTCATTCGCAAGGTACCCAAATTAGTGGGCACTTTGTGTCCATAGAAATGACAACGATTTTCTTGTAAGGCCTGATAGGTACTGTTGATTCAGATTTGATGATTATAGATCTATTTCATGCTTGTAGTCTACAGCAATTCAGGCTCTACCACTCCAGTCTGTATAGTAATAGGACCATATTGATCGATCCTCCTATGCCTATCAAAATCAAAAGTCTTCTCTTTGCCCTGTCTGCAATCCTCTAGATCAATCTCCGCAAACACAATCTCATCATCCTTTCCTTTCGCTTCGGCAATCACATGGCCTTCTGGGCTGGTTATACAGCTGCCACCGATCAAATCATACTTTCCATCTTCCATTCCAGCCTTTGCAGCACTAACCGAAAAACAGCTATTCATATACGAGTTTCCTTGCATGACTAACTTATGGTGAAAGACCGCATCCTTTTCTGCCTCTTCTGGGGTCATAGGCTTTCTCGTACCCCAAAGATCTGGTGCAAATCCAGCAGTATTATATCCACAAAGCACAACCTCCACACCTTGCAAGCCATAGCATCTCCAACCTTCAGCCCACCTTCTGTCATTGCAAATCATCATTCCCATAATTGGATCTCCTTGCCCCGACTTAACATCGGCAGCGCCCTTCTTCTTTGCTCCCTCCACAAGGCCTGGCGTGCGGAAACATTTAAACCCCAAATTTCCAGGTTCGAAATATCTCTTCTCAAGCTGATTCACAGCGTCTGGGTTCTCGAACGGTTCTTTCGTCCCTGGTAAGTGCACCTTCCGGTACTTCGCAATGACCTCTCCTTTCGTGGCTGAGTAGTAGATACTTGCATTATATCCTTCCCCAGTTTTCGCCCTCTCTGCAAACCCCACACTTATATCAACACCCAGTTTCTTTGCCTCATCGAATAGCGGCTTGGTGTTTGTGGCAGTAGGCAAGTCATCCCCATGCTCAAAATAAGAGTCTAATTCCTCTTGTGAATTGATGAGATGACGAGGGAAGAAAGTGGTGAAAGCAGTCTCCGGGAAGAGGACAAGTTTAGCACCAAGACCGTGAGCTTTCTGAAGGAGAGCGACCATGCGAGATACGACTTCTGGGCGGGACGTTGTGAGGTGAATTGGGCCCAATTGAGCTGCTGCCAGTTTGAGGGTTCGCGGCATCTTGATTTTCTGAATAATTCGATTTGGTGATCTCTGGCAACCCAACTGAATTTAAAAACGAGTTTCTTAGAAAATCCAAAAAGTCAGACGTATGAGGGAGGCTGAATCTCAGCCTTTCTTCAAGTCCAAGATTGAGTCTACATCCCACCTTCCAAACCACCCTTCATTATTACACATAGCCTCCCACCTATCGCAATCTGATACGGGCAATGCAACTGAACTTCGGATGAAAGTTTGTGAGTCCATTCCCGGCCAAAATCCGCGATCAATACTGTTCAATCCACTCTTCTTTTGTTGCCCTCTTGCCCTTCACTCTGGCGCACTTCTCTATCACTAACTTCATCATCATTGCCCCTCCCAATCCCTATCTACTGCCCCCTCAGCTCTTATCGCTTTGCATAACATAAACAACCGGCAGAGTGGCACCACCTAAATTTAGGCTGCAGCCCTAGCTTGCCCGACGGCCAACATTTTGTTTGGGACCCCAGTCACCTCGTTTAGACCACACTGCATATCGGAAGCGCAAAGATTAGTGTTCGCTAAGTGTGGAGATGAGGCTTGCCCGCCAACACCACCTCCTGTTGCACCAAAACGCCAGGATGACTGAGAAGTGAAAGATGGGACGGAAATTTTAGCGGGTTAGGCGGAGGATGGGTAATACAGTGGAGATGGAGAGATAGGAAATAATATGAAAGGGAGGGTGGAGGGGATTTTTAGAGGAAATGAAGGGAGTGTTTTTGTGAGGATTGGAAGGGAAATATTTGATAAATTGGAGGACGATGGGTTTTGATTTGGTGGTCACGAATGGCATCATTGTACGTTTTCTTTGCTGATTCCTTTCCTCCAATTTCTTTCATTCCAAATGCCAGGCGATCTTCAGTGGCAAGGACCATTGTCTTACCTGAAAGACATTTCTAGAAGTCGCTTCGGTAAGGGGAAGAAGAAAGGTCGCTTTTCAACTCAGAAACACAAAAGGTTTCCTACTTGGAACAGTATATAAATCTAAACAAGGAAGAACATGTCACATACGACCATAGACTGAGGAGAATTGGGCATCCCGTCCGCTCTGCCATACACAAGCCTCAGATCGGTGGATTAGTAGTTGGGTGGGTGACCACCAGCGAATACCCACTGTTGTATGTTTTTTGAATGTTTTTTTTTATTTTAGCAGTTTTACTTAAATGCGTACAGATACCCCCGCTTATGAAGATAACTTTTACACGAGGCGCATGCATGCTATTGTATTCTGTGGTTTTTTTTTCTTTTTTTCACTCTACGTTACTTGTGAGTCTCCTGTCATAAATACTAATTCTTTCTAGGTCACCGCCAGCGAAGTTCTCGCTCTAGGGAGTGAGATCGGAGTCAAAGACGGCAAAATCTCCTGTCTTGGAACATCTCTACCTCGAGATGCAAGTACCAAGGTCCTCGATGCCAAAGGAGGCTACATTACTCCCGGTGGTGTAGACTCGCATGTTCACTTCGCACAGGATAATAGCCCAACAGGGGACGACTTCACGAGCGGTAGCAGAAGTGCAATTGCTGGAGGGACTACTACAGTGATTGCATTCGCATCCCAACTCAGATCAGAAACTTCAGTCATTCCCTGTATCACAGAATACCATACCCGCGCTAAAAATCAATCATACTGCGACTATAGTTTCCACCTCATTCTTACCAATCCAACTAAAGAGATCATGCAAACAGAAATGCCGCTTTTGATCACTCAGGGAATTACAAGTGTAAAACTATACATGACATATGAGCCTATGAAACTTGGTGACAGCCAGCTACTCACTGTGCTGATGGGTGCTCGAGCACTGGGTTTCACCACCATGGTCCACGCCGAGAACAGCGATATAATCTCTCTCATTACAGACCGCCTTGAAGCCGTTGGTCATTCTGCCCCGTATTTCCATGCCATATCTCGACCACAGATAGCTGAGAATGAAGCTACCTATCGCATTATCAGCTTGGCGGAGTTGACTGATACTCCGATCTTGATTGTGCACATGAGCAGTGAGATTGCTATGAAGCATGTGAGGAAGGCACAGACGAGGATGCTACCTATTCATGCCGAGACCTGTCCACAGTATCTGTTCTTGCTCAGTGAGCGGCTGAAGGGATCAGAGAGGGATGCTTTTGAGGGTGCGAAGTGTGTTTGCAGTCCTCCGCTTCGCCATGATCCCAAAGACCTGGAGGCTATGTGGCAGGGCATTGCAAATGGTACATTCACCACCTTCAGTTCTGATCACGCACCTTCGACATATAACCACGCTGCAGGCAAGAAGTTGGGGCTGAGGGATGGAGTAATGCGGTATCGCGATATTCCAAATGGTGTCCCAGGTGTCGAAACGCGGCTGCCGTTGCTCTTTAGCCATGCCGGTCGTGAGAAGGATTCTAAGTTGAGCTTGCACCGGTTTGTTCAGCTGACAAGTTCTGATCCTGCGAAGCTTTATGGGCTGGAGGGCACAAAGGGGAACATCGCACCAGGTTATGATGCTGATCTGGTGATCTGGTACCCAGAGGCGGAACTAAAGAATGGAGTGACGATTGAGCAGAAGAATCTGCATCATGGTGTGGATTATACGCCATATGAGGGCATGACAGTGAAGAATTGGCCAAGGTATACGATCCTACGCGGAAAGGTGGTCTGGGATAGAGATGGCGAGGGTATTGTCGGGAAGGTCACGGAAGGGAAATTCTTAAAGAGAAATAAAGGTAGGATTGTAGTAGGCAAGCTGGGGGGCGAGGTCAATGGTATGCTGAAGAGTGAGCGAGAGTTCTGGTACTAGTAGTTTGGGACTTAGGAATGATACCTCTCTCTGTGTATTTATGCTTACTCTTTTTTTGCAAACCAATATAAACCAATTACCTTGCCTCTCGAAGTAAGGAACGCGTTTGTTATTTTTACATCTTGCGTTATCCTTTTTTTGAACGAGGCTATTGTCAACAATGTTTCGTAGTCCATTTTTGTGCAGATAACTGTTTCTAGTATATTCTTCCTGTTATGACGATTTTGTATGAAGAAGCTCATGAAGTAGACAACAGGTAATTATTTAGGATATTGAGGTGCCCTTCGACTGAACCAAGATATGTTCAATTATAGCACTTCTCTATTGTCTAGTCCATAATGTCTTGATTTAAAACAGAATATCCATAACCTACTTCGTTGTGGATGGGGCTGAATGTTACAAAACTATATCCTGAAGCCACGAGAATCGAACACCTAGATAGGAAACTGGGAATTATACTGGGAGCTATTCACATATGATGAAATTGTGAGGAAGGAACGACTCAGGAAAAAGGAGACATGGTGGCTGCGAACTGGGTAGATTAAGGTAGGGGTAGTTGTGATAGTTCCCATATCAAAGGATATCTATAAAAAGAAATATGTAAAAAAAAAAAACAGTATCGAGGGCCCCTCAATGCGAGAAAGGCCTCCTTTTAAACTCCTCGTCCTCTTCTGGCTTTTCAAGTGGCACATTCACCATGCTCGGCTCTATATACCAAGCGGGGTCTCCGCCACCTTCAATCTGAGTCATACTCCAGCCATTCCCTAGCCACCTTAATCGATTTTCGTCCTTTGATTCATACTCAAAATCTTCCCACCTTGGTGACCTTAGTGTCTCGAGACAATGCAGTGGGCTTCCTGGCCACAACCCGGTAATCCTACTTCCTTTTCCACCCTCACTTCTGTACCAGGAATTACAGTTATCCATGTAAACAGTCCTCTTGAAATATTCATCGATATAGGCCGAGAAGTCTCTGACCCTCTCAGCTTTCGGCATCATCGATGTGTAATCTTCCTTTTGTAACTTCCGGATACATTTCACAATATAGTCTCCTTCCGTCTCGATCATGATTGTGAGTGATCCACTTCCAATTACGGAGTTTGGACCAAGCATCATGAAGAAGTTAGGAAATCCATCCGTTGCTACGGTGAGGTAAGTCTCGGGATACGGTGTAAATTTTTGCTGGAGCGAACGGCCATCCTTACCAAAGACGTGGAAGGGTGGCGGTGAAGAATTGTTGAAGCCTGTTGCACATACTAGAGCATCAAGTTCGATACTTCGGCCAGTCTCTAGAGACACCCCCGTCTCAGAAATTGAGGATATCTTGTCAGAAATAAACTCGACATTGTCTTCAACGAGAGCTTCAAGGTATCCAGGACCAGGAGTGAGTCTCCGACAACCTACTGCGAATGAAGGCAGCAAAGATTCCGCGATCTCAGGCTTCTTTTCCAGTCGCTTCCTCATCATTGCTCGGAAAGCTTCTACAGCACCTTTCTGCATATCGGACCCTTGGAGGGTAACACCATGGACCATGTTTGTGTCTACTTCGATCGTTTTCCGGAACTCGAAAAACTTCTTAGGATCCGTGGCAAATTCTTTACGCTGTTCAGGAGAAACTGTCCATATCAGCATAGTTCCTTAAATTTCAATAGATTTTTTACATTCAATTAAATTAGGGTCTAGACCCAACTGCATCATAACATCTGTATACACATTAGCGAGACCCACGTTTGTATGCGCGGAAAAAGACGTACTATCCCCGAAGGGGTTCGATATCCACGTCTTGCTTCTGATGAAGCAGGTCAGATTGACTCCTTCGACTTTCTGAAGACTTGGAACAATCTGAATAGCACTTGAACCACCACCAATCACTCCAACCCGCTTGTTTCTAAAATCGTATCTAGATATGTATTTAGTAAATTCCTTTTAAGAGCATGGGAAATATACTTTTGATTCCAAGCAGCGGAGTGCATCTTCTCCCCTTTAAACGTGTCGAGGCCGGGAACCTTCGGCCAAGCAATATCATTCAGCGCCCCTCGAGCAGAGATGAGTATATCAGCATCATCATCTATGATATTGCCAGTGTTCAAATCCTCTATCTTTATCTTCCTATCACAGAGTTAGTCATCTTTCCTTCTTGACCAGTTAATCAAAGGCTTACCATTTCTTTAACGAATCATCCCAAGTACAACTCGTAACTTTATGCGACAACCTGACGTATTTCATCACACCATACTTATCAGCAATTCCTCTCAAATAACCCCATATCTCCTTCGCTGGAGCATAGAAAGCAGACCAGTCTGGGTTTGGGTCGAAAGAATATTGATAACTGTGAGCAGGAATATCGCAAGCACAACCTGTCTAAAATTAAGAACAATCTGAGAACCGGGGAGAGTTCATTACCAGGGTATCTATTTTCGAACCATGTGCCTCCTACATCTTCATTCTTCTCATATATTTGAAAATCTACATTTCGTAGTCGCTGTGGAACTCGGATACCTAGATAGATGCCAGAAAATCCAGCTCCGATTACTCGGACCTTGAGGGGACGTAGGTTCTCGATTGGCTCATCCTTGATAGTAAAAGAGGTCGAATTTCCCATCGCGTTTATACTTCGAGACTGAAATTAGCGGAGCGAGTAGCTTCAATCGAGGCTAAGAAGGGGAAATTGCTCAGTAGCACACAAAGATAAAGCACGTGGAATGCCTCCAAGACCTTCAATCTCCTAAGTATGAAATAGTCGGTATAGGAACTATGAAGACGGTGCAGTAGCTCCCTCTTTATACTTATACTATCTTCTAAGCCACATATCCACAACTTGCAACTGCCAACCACTGCATTTCACGCCATTGTCCGTGACTCTGGGAGGCCTCTATGGGCGGATATCTGATACCGAACCGAAATGCCGATAGTGTTGCTGACTTTTACATGACTGAGATTCGGTACACCCTCTGGGTGGCTGGCAAAACGGAATAAGTGGTGGGTCGTTATAAGTGCATCAGCGATCGGAATTACTGATTTTGCGGGGTTGCGGGGTCGGCTAATACTCGGAAGTGGGGCCCACCATTTTAACTATGTGGCAAGCGAATGTTAAAGGGGGGTAAGGGGGGGGTTGAGAGAGTACGAAAGAGTAGTTCTTAACTTTATTGAAGAGATGCTTCTAGGGGCCTAGAATGAGACGCAACTGTGTATGAAGCGCATTATTTGCCCTTACATCCCATAAATTTAGAAGAGAAAGGTGCATTTTTCAGACATTAAATAATTACATAATATATTGTGCCATAAAGGACACAAGTATCCCACTCGTCCAAGTCATTATACTCATGTATTTCGGACCCAAAGCAGAAGCTGAACTGGTGTTCGTTACTTGGGCAGCACTGACACCTGTTCCAACTGCATTTATGGGAGGGGCTGATGCCGCGCTCTTGCTCAAGGATGAGGCAAGGATAGTATTCAGTATTGTTGTTTTTGAACCCGTCGCTGTCCCTCTCATTGTTGAATTTTTGGCACCTGTCGAGTATGGAGCACTGGTCTTCTTCAAAGTTGATGAGCCACTTTTCGGTTTGGAAGTGGCTACTGGTTTACTAGACATGAAAGTCGCACTCGGGCCTGTCTTGATCGGTGTCGTAGCTCCCATAACTAGACTCATGTTAGCTAACCATATCTCAAAAATTCATATCTAACATACTCGAGGCTATAATCCCACCTACTCCAATCCCAGAGGTTAACGTACCAGGAAGGGCAATTGTCTTCACTCCACCGCCAGGAATCTGCTCAATTATGCCACTAGGTCCCAAACTCAAGACCTCGTGGTTTGGCAAAGTGATAGGAGCTCCGCCAATAGTCATGGTTTGAGTTCCGTAAACAACGGTGCTTGCGCCTGGTATCGCTGTAATTGCTATCCCATTTATTGTTCCAATGACCACGGCACTTGCAGACGGAATTGCATATGTTGCGACTGCACCGCCAGGTTGCTGAACTATCAAGCCAGAACTCCCAAATGTTGCAACAGCATTTGAACCTGGAATAGTAATTGCTGCACCCCCGGAAGTTACCGTCTGTCCTCCAATAATAACCGTAGACGCTCCAGGTACTGCAGAGATAACCTGACCGCCAACTGTGGCCACAGGTACGGGGGCAACCGCCGGAGTTGTTGCAGCCATAGCAGGATTTGGATAATAAGTGCTCGAAACACCAGCTCCCGTAACTACTAAACCAGAAGAGCCCACGGATACTACGACTGGCACACTGTTCGAGTCCGTAAGAGTAAGCACAACCCCCACGCTTGCTGTAGACCCGTTTGGAAGGATGATATTGCTTGAATCAGGTGCAGCGCTAATAGTATTGGTCCCAATGACAGCAATTACTGGTGGCGAAGTGGTCGTGGGTATGTTTTGAGTGACAGAAGCTTGAGACAATTGAGTAACGGGGGCCTCGCCTGGATTATTTGTTGATACCGGAACTGACACTGGTGGTATAACAATATTTGATGAAGCAGGTGCTGGAACTGATTCGAGAGGTGGGATGGCTGTGGACGTTGCGGCTGCAACTGCGGTATTTGTATTCGGTGCTTGAACAGGTAAAGTTACAATTGGGGCCGCTGGTTCAAGGGTTGATGTTATAGGTTGAGGTTTCGTAATGATAAGACCGGTAACAGGTGGAACTGCTACTGGTGGGTCAAATAATCCAAGATCCGCATCTCTCATGTCACAATCCTTCCAGTAATTTCTAAATACAGTTAGCATTAGTTGAGGTTTGGTGGTAATTCCTTACCCTCCTAGCGAATTGATTTGTGATGGCCACGAGATTCGAGGAAAGCATCTATTAACCTTGCCATCTACAGGATGCGTTAGGAAAGAGTGATGTTCTTTTTGTATTGAATCGTAAGAATTAGTTGAGCAGTCATTGAGATCTGATAGAGTCAACAATTTCGGAGGCCCCATTCTTGTCATGACTATTTCGTCTGCATAAGGTTGGAGGGTATAAACATCAGTCGGATTCATAACAATGACTTGGTTACTAAATGTTGGTCCGAGTTGTAGACAAGGACGATTGTCTGCCCAAATTGTCTCAACAACTAAATATATTGATGGTGATGTCCTGTTCCAAAGTTAGCACCACACCTGCCCAGCTGCATCCAAACGATGTTTCATAATTGCGACAATGACTGGCGGGCTAGACTAAGGATGATGGAAGAGATATTTGATTGTACTAACATGGTCATAGAAATAGCCGGATTGTAAATGACCGAGGGGTAAGTGATATTTCCACTAGGTTCAGGAAAATATGAAACTGTGACCGATGGAGCGACACTACACCTCGCTATTAGTAAATTCAATCATTTATAATCGAATTTGATTACTCACATATTGCAATGCGTCCAAAATGCGCTCCCTGTTGAATCTAATTCTGTGCATGTATCTATAGGTATGCTTTGATTTCCCCATTCTGACATATACGTAGGAAACGTAGGCTTTGCCGTGATCAGACTATTAGTACTACTACTAGTAGTTGATGCTGAACTTGATAGACCATTTGAAATGATTGAAGTTGATCTAGTTGAGACCGAAGAGCTTAGGCTGACTGGAATCACGGTTGCTGTCGATAACACCACTGACGTAGACTCCGAGGAGGTCTTTGTGGTTGATGTAGATGTTGTGTTAAAGTACGAAACAGCTGAACGAACATTATGTTCTATGCAGGATTAGCAACTAGCGCCATTTTTAAAGACTACTCGATATGTCGCAGAGACAACATACTCGAACCATTGCATCGTGTTACCCAGCTCAACAGGACTACAACCTGGAGCACCTGGTTAGGTTCGAACCCCAAAAACCACATCATGATGAGTTAACGCCAGCAAAACAGCAAAACAAAACGAGAACCAAACGAGTGTGAGGGATCATAAAGAGCGTTTATTGTTATTGAGGAGGTTGAGATTTGAGCACAACTATCACCCAGGGTACACTGATGGCATCGGCTAAGATTTACAGAGCCCCAAGTACATAATGGACGTGCCCGACTTCGAGCATTTGTAATGATACGACTAAGTCGGATAAAAACAATAGGGCTGGTCATTGGGTGATTTCTTCACCTCGCCATCCTTCTGCGATAAAGAGGCACGTTTTGCTGGGATTGTGGAAATGATGCGGGGCCACGAGGACTGCGCTTTGCAACTGCAGGCACATATAATATTGACATAGCCTCACACTCTCGAGAAGGGGTCGCAATTTCAAGGTGCTGACATCAGATGCAGGTAGCTCCAGGATTCTGAGCCTCTGCACATAGACTTTTTCATCCGCGGCTAGGAGAGGCCTCCCTATTGAGTGAAGAAAGAGGCACAGCAATAGGGACCTCCAAATGCGTGCATACTTGCGAGTACTACCGTTTTCACAGAGAATAACCTCTCTGTTCGTAGTCATATTCATTCAGTTCCAATCGCTTGTTCAATACAACTTACGTCAGATCAAACGTTTAAGAAATGATGTTGAAATTGGTTAGAAATCTGGGCGTAGAATCCGAAGATCTGAGTTTAACAGGGGCGGAGATTGAAAACAACCCCCCCCCCCCCTGGGACATTATGTACCTTGCCGTAGCGCCACTCTAGCCTAACTGGGAATCATACGCGATAATTAGATATCCTATGGCTCGTAAAAGGGACAGCACCGTTCACTCCTCCTGTCTTCAACTGCAACCGGCTTGCAATCCGCTACCCGCCCTCCGAGGCCACCCACTCCGAGCCTCTCCCTCACCATGATGCTGACTTCAAGAAGTGCTGGACAGGGCTGAGTTTGAGTGAAGACACCAGCTCAACTCTCCTTTGGTCTTTCGCCCCCAGCCTTTTCCAATTTGGATAACAATTTGGGGCGTGAGTCCGAGCCACCACATAGACAACAATTGTTACCAAATTGGTCTCTTTCACCACAATAGAGTTGCCATTATGTACCATTTTTGAGTCTACTACCCCTCTATTGGGGTAATGACGGACAGGACTACGATGAGGGAATAGGTCGATCGATATGATTCGATCACTTGGTACGTGCGAGAACGAAACACATAAAAATAGGCTATGAGTGAAAGTGCCGTGGTGATGCAGAACTAGAGTAGCATTCGGTCACTCGGATAAGAACCATCCCAGTCTCCTCATTTATCAGAACGTGGGCACAAGGTGTCGCTGCAAGTACGAAAGTGCCCTGTGCTACCTTACCGATCTGGCGGACTGGTCTGAGTTCCTTCTTCCTGCCCGACTCATGCTTCTCACACATCCTTTTTTCTGCTTTTCATGGGTATCAGGTCGTAGTCCGTCTACCATTTATTCCTCATCCGGCCAAGAAAAATGCAGCAGTAATGCACTTTCAGACATTTTGTCCATTGCTATTTGCCGTGGACTTTTTATCAAAAGTATCAGCATCACCGTCTGTCAACATTTGGAGTGATGTAAAAGAGAAACGTTCCGGTTCCACCACGGCGGGACTGGCGCCGTTGGTTGTCCCACCAAGCCAGAGCTGTGCGTCTGAGTATTATCTTGTCCTAGCTTCATTGTCCAACATTACTGACTCTACTTAAGGGGATGGCGTTGATGGAAAGTGGTCTTCTCTGGCGCTTAGTGTTGGAACCCCGCCACAGAATATTAGAGTAATTGTTTCGACAAACTCTCCACAGACGATTGTTCCATTACCCCTCGGCTGCACGATTGATCCAGTACCAAACAACTGTGCCTACGCACGAGGAGGGCTCTTTAACCCAAATATCTCGTCGACCTGGAAGGATCAGGGTTTATTTGGGATCAATGGCAACAATGTTGGATTCGAAGCCAACCTCGGGTACACACAGAATGCGGACTATGGCTTGGAGACTTTGGGCGTGGGCTATGTTGCGAGTGGAGCAAGTGGACCTGTTCTCGTCAACCAGACCGTTTCCGCGATTGCAACGTACTCGCCATTCTATCTGTAAGTTCAAGGTCACTAAATGTATGAGGAGGCGAGTCAAACTAATTTAGTAGAGGGATATTTGGTCTGGGAACGCAGCCAGTAAATTACACGAGTATTGGCAACTTTTCCGCTCCCTCCTTTTTTACCTCCCTGAAGTCGAGGAACCTCATTCCGAGTCTAAGCTGGAGCTATACTGCGGGTGCGAAATATCGTAAGCTGGGATTTTCCTGTATCATGGACCTCAGCTAATCTTCGTAATAGAACTTAAGGCAGGGCAATTCGCCCAGCTCATATTTGGGGGTTATGATTCTTCAAGATTTGTCCGAAATTCAGCAAACTTCACTCTCGCGAGTGATATTAATCGTGACATAGTAGTAGCAATACAGGCTATCACTTACAGTGGCACAACTCAAGCCAGTCTTCTGGCCAAACCAGTTTTTGCATTTATAGAATCTACGGATCCAAATTTCTGGCTTCCTGAAGCAGCTTGTCAGGAATTTGAGAAAGCGTTTGGATTAACCCTTGATGCTAACACGGGTCTTTACCTCATGAACGTTTCGCAGTATTCTGACCTTCACGCCAAGAACCCGAAAGTGAGGTTCACTCTTGCCAACAGTCTTTCAGGCGGACAGTCGGTAGATATTGCTCTACCTTTTGACGCATTTGCGCTAGCTGCTAATCCACCTTTCACACCTAACGACACCTTTTATTTTCCACTTCGAAAAGCGGCCAACGATACACAATACACGCTCGGCCGGGCTTTCCTACAAGAAGCGTAAGTACAATAGTCATGTAAAATAATGCTCATACTGACTTGGGTAGATACCTGACAGTCAATTATGAGAGGGGCAACTTCTCGGTCAGCCAATGTATTTGGGATGATGGTGCTGCAGCACAATTAACCACAATCCACCCAGTTTCCGATAGTATTGGAGCAACGGGGAAGTCTAATGGTATATCTGGCGGTGCTATCGCGGGAATTGTTATTGCAGTATTGTTTCTCCTAGCAATGACCATGTGCTTCGTCTTCTTTTATCTACGTCGGCGACGCACCAGGGCCACAGTTATTGAGCTTATTGATCGTAATGGCACTTCACCGACAGCTTCGTCCGCCCCGATCGCCCCGGTAAAGAGGGAGGAGGGGGTTGGAGTAAATGAGTATTATGCTCCTGACTCCAAAGAAGAGCAAGGACTTCCAGTATATATACCACCAGAGCCCTCAGAGCTCTCAGGTGCTCCAGAAATACATCAACTTCCTGAGCATGACAATAGAGAAGGAGATTACGCTTCAGAAGCCCAGAGAATGATGTCTGTAAGGAAAGCATCAAACACAGCGGAGCTACCTGGATCGGGTTTTTTACACGAGCTCGAGGCCAGTTATCCCGAAACACCCGAATTAGAAAGTCCAAATAGATCGGCAAATGTATCACCAGTCATTCAGCCCACATCCGTAGCGCGGTCGGAGTCTTCAACATCTCGTTCTAGACCTCAACGATCAGAAACCTTACGATCCGATATAGTTAGCCCTATAGACTCACCAATTCTACCTCACCTGCAACCTCACGGAACTCGAGAGATGTCTCCATTAAGGTCGTGGCTTAACAGCGCTTTAACACGAGAACGTAGTGGAAGCCAATCAACTACTGTCAGCTCTTTCTCCACACCACAGCGATCTAGAAGACCATCCTCACCCTCTGTCTCGCCATTTACATCAAGAGGTCCTCCCACAGTCGCAATTCCACTTTCAACCCACCCTTCTTTTCAGGATCTACAGAATCCAAGATGATTTCCAGGAAACCATGATCCCGTATCCATAGCTATTAGACATAAAGTCAAAAGATTAGCTAAAGTGGAACTCGATTATTAGTTGGGATCCACGGGGTATTGATTATCCGTTACGGTGCCCCTTTCGGCTCTCGCTAAGGATGAGAAATAAGCTGAGGGGCACATGGCCGACAGATTGCAGGAGTAATCCTCTTGCGGCGAGGAATGTAAATACAGAGATTATTTTTGTACATATATTCATGCAAAATATTTACGCCCTAATACTTGCGAAATAGCCAATACATGGACGAATTCACAGTGTTTTGATATCTATTATGGTGAAGTAATACTTCTTCACCAAACGAAACCAACAGGGAACCCGTCTCATAATCTGGTAACACAACGAAACAAAATTTGAAAATCATACCTTAACTTCAGGTAACCACGATTCGGCTCCCTCTAAGCAGGTCACGCCGCCTCCGCGATGTCCATTACCTTAAGGCTGATACAAAGTGGCACTCTTGGCAGTACAAGCGATCCTCTGAATATCCTAAATTCAATAACACAAAGCGAATTGGACGGATGGCTTGATTACCCCACAACGCCTTTTCATTTATCCACCTCGTATTCTCGATGCGATTCTCTTCAGCTGCAGTTGTTTAACGTATGACGGGGTGAAGATCCTCCCGATTTGTTTCTGAGGCGTATATAAAGTTGGGTGACTCTGCCGGCTCTTGGGCCGTTGGGATGTGCAGCTTTTAGATTGCTCGAATAAATACTTAACAGTTTCTCCCAAAAATCTCCAACTCCCGAAACTTTACTACACCTCATAATCTTTCAAGATGCAGTTGACTTCAGTTCTTACCACTTTCCTCCTTGTGGCGAGCAGTATTGCAAACCCAACACTGACATGTTAGTATTCACTTAACCCAAACCACACCTTCCAGACCTTCCTATACCATTTCTGACAGCTCGCTAACAAACCCATAGATGACTCTCGTGGGCTCTGCAAAGCGCCAAAGTGCACATCTTTCTGCCCAGATGGAACGTGAGCATTCCTCACTTCCTCTAACGATACGATCATCTCACTAAAACATCTGCACTAGACCATTCGACTGCTGCGTGACATATATCCGAGACCCATGTTCTGATCATCAAGCATGCAAATGGGAGGATTGTATCTGTAACTGCAAGAATGGAGCGTAAGTTTCCTGATTCCTTCTTCTCATCAGAGCTAAGACTAATGTTATATAGCGGCACATATATCTGCAATGCTCAGTACTTCCGTGATCCCTGCGCCCCGTTGCCCTCCGCTGCTACCGCGTAGAATGTTCTCGATGGGATCATTGTTGAGTGGTTGGGAAGGGGATTTGGGTAGCGACTGCAAAATTTTCAAAAAAGGAGGCGCACTTGGTGTACCGGATTTATTGCGGTGGTCTTGCTTCCGTATTCCTTCTGATTATACATAGCAGATTCGGGTTTAAAAGCATACGCTATTGGAATCTAAGATCTCTTCCAGCCATTGTCGATCATGATCTATCCGGGTGATGAAGTGTCTTGCTACCCAAGACATGATCAGCGTTCTTGACACTCTTTTTGAAATCAATTGATACCCCTACAGCATGTGCTTGTCAGGAACCTACGAGAGCAGAAACTTTCTATCCCTAGACTCTGAGATTCTTAAAAACACGCTCTGATGGCTTGTCATCAGATTATGCTCGGGGAAAGAAGGTTCTGATATGCAGGTACTCGGGAGGCCTTCCCCGGACAAGCGAGTTAGGCAGCAACTTTATATCGTGTTGTGGTTGGATATACTAGGTGTTAAAATTAGAATTGTTATTTCCCTAGATAATTCTATATAAAAAAAAAAGTGCCGAGATATCTCAACAATGATATCAGCTCTTGAATGTTCAATTGTTCATCGTATGTCAGGGTTGACCCATTAATATTGCTTGGATCCGACGCGATGTTAATATGCCTTCCAACCAATCACACTCCCCCCAGTTTTGCCCTGCTCAACATAAAATCCGTTTACTTTCAACGTACCACATATGTAATTCAAAATCTGGAATAATTTTACTAGCTTCGTTCTAACTAAAGAGTGGCGTCGCGTAAGTAAAGGAAATTGCTTGACTCTCCATGTAAAATGTGTAAAATTGCTTTATGGGTAAGGTCTAGCTGGTGATCTAGACTGTTGGGAGTGTGTACCCGCAACGAATCTCTAATATATACCTCGATGCACTGAAGTTTGCGCTTCGGAAAGATATCAATTCTAGGGTTTCCATTTACTATCTGTATAGCTATGGGGCTTTTAAAGATGCTTCCGCTTTCTTAGTGTTTTGATATTTGCTTGATATTCCCAGTCTAAGCGAGGTACCATGGCACATTTGAAGTTTAATGCAGATTTTACATAGTTCTTAAAGCTAAATAGAATGAGGTAGGTTTCAAGGATTTCTTATCTCATCTCACCCAAAGTCGAACTAATAGTCAAATTCTCTTAGTAGTATCTTAACGTTTTTCAAGAGAGCATGTACATGATATGCAGGTACTCAGCACAGACCAACAGGCAGCAAGACATGGCTTCACCGTGCTGATTTCAACATCAACATCACCTCCACTAAGCAAGGTACCACAAGTTCACCAACTTCATATCATTATACAATTTTCACGGTACTTTAAAGGTTAAATGAGTCTACCTCTCTCAGACCCTGATTGGGAGCACTCCTACCCTCCTATAGATAAGCCCTTATTTCCGTCTTTCTTACTCCTCCCCACCGAGATCCGCCAACAAATTTGGAAATACACAATACAGCCCCGAGTCATAAAGATAGACTGCCATCTTCTCCATTCATATAGTCATCGTGTCTGGTCTGACAAAGATATCTTTGAGTATTACGACGACAGCTTTTTCACGGAACAGTCATGTATAAGTGGTTGCTGGAACGAGGCTATGTGCCAACACAAGAACGTCCTTCCCCCACGGTTTGGCTTCAATAGCCAATCTATTGTTTCGGAACTCTACGTGTGTCGAGAATCACGTGTTGTAGTTCTTCCCTCGTATATGAAAGCATTTGAGAACAAAACGACTGCACCGGTGTGGTTCAACTTCCAACTCGACACCTTGTACGTTGACTGGCAATGTGCCGGTCATTCCGATATTCTTTGGCCGGTTAGCGAGCTGGGAAGTGATGTGACGAAGATTGAAAAGCTTGCTATTTGGCATGTAAGGCCAGCACAGCTTGACATTGTTTTCAATGAGAGCGGAGAAGGATGGGCCTATGCAAACCAGTTTCCCGGATTTTGGGCTGGTGACTCTGAGCATAGGCTGCAACGATTCCTCACTCCGTTTAGCAGTGTCAAAACTGTGACCCTAGTGCATAGGCAACACACATCTGAGGTTGATGAGGTGAAGGATTTGGTAGAATTGGACGGAATGTATGAGATTCAACATTCTCTGAGAATTTTTAACAGCGCTACAAAATACTACTATAGAGACATGGAGCGTGATCGAATAGACGAGGAACAGGATTCCTTGGCAGATGCTAGACAGCAATCGGGTATAAATCTCGACAAACTATTTATTCTCAATAGTTGGACTGAGGCTGAGATTGACTATGAATTACCGCATCCGGAAATTGGGCGGAAAACTATCACGACGAGGAAGCGATGGTTGGAGTATCAAAAAGCAAAGAGGAGATATGACGAGCGGAGAGATTTGTTTGAATTCATGTTTCCAAAACCATCAACAACGGAATAGGGATGTATGGTTCCTCTCTGGCCTCAAGATCTCGCAGCGGTGTCAGAGGTGTCAACACGACTTGAATAATACAGGGTTATTCATCGCTCCTAACTGTGTTAGATATCTATGACAGGGGAAGTACCATAAATGCAGCATGAGAGTGTCTTTCTCACTCCTATATGCCGAGAACACTCGGAGGTGCTCACCGCAAGCAAATGGATGTACGGAACCTGAGCGAGGTTCATAAACTACCCCTAAGTCACTATTACCTGCACCCACGACAGTCTTGTATACGCTACGTTGTTGAATCTACATAGAATCCGGCTTAGCTTTTGTATTTAGGACTCCATTATACACAAACGCGCAGTTTAACGAACATAGAACGTATATACTAGACTTCTTGAGCGTGTATAATGACTTCTTTTGACACAAAAATGCATAACAAATGGCTAGACATGAACAAAATCCGCTGTCTTCCACCCTGGCTTGCTTAGGGTCGGTCGAATTCGTACGTCGTTGATTGTCAGAGCGTCAGATGTTTTTATACTAGAACGAGGCACAATCTGAGCTTCATGAGGATAATTAACCTTTAGGTCACGTTCATATCATTAGCTCAGCAGAAAATTCGGAAATGCGTTGTCAACTATTGCACAGGAGTTTTATGAACAGGTGTGATAAAGGAAATGTGTATGCCCCGTAACCCTTCCCCATCTATTGTGCTTTCGATGCAACGATCCCTGCAAATACGATTAGTATTTCATCTTATATGTGAGTAGAGAATGCTTACTCTCAACGTCAGCTACACTCTGTTGCAAGATTTGTTGAAGAACTTTGGGGTTCTCAAGCTCCTTCTGAATCTTGGCAATAATGCTGTCCGACAGCTCCTTCTGTTGGCGGATCTTTACCTGTCCCTCATATCTAACCCACGAATCAAGGACAGACTTGGCCTCAGCAGCAAGGGCAGTGGTTTGCTCGAGTTCATAAGCCTTAGCCTCGAGCTGGGCAGTCTCCTACATCTTGTGAGCAATTCATCGGGGAATACTTCCGAGTTTGTTACGGACCTTTGAGACCTCAAATAGAGTTTTAGTGATATCCACAACGCTGCCCAGTTGTTGAACGCTCTCAATTCGCGTCTTAACAGCCTCGGTGTGGTCCGCACGAGCGGCATTCAAGATACCCTTAATCTTGTTGACCTGCCCTTCAGCCCATTCCCTATACATTGGTCCACCATACTTAAATACGGCAGTCCATACACTCAACAAGCAGAGCGCAACGATTGTCTCCTCGTTCACAACGTAGTACTCATTGCTGAGTGCGTAAATCGCAACACCAGCTGTGGACGAAAGGATCGCGGTCTTCGAGATCAACGAATTGCCTGGTAGCGAGTCGAGAATCGATTGCGCCTTCTTCTTTGGGTCCTCCACTGCCGTTGTCGATGCTGATCGGTAGCTTGTGATGGATGTTGTGAGAGCGGGAAGGGTGCGGAGAGGAAGAGCTGGTCGAAGACGAGCGGCGCCTGCAGCTGTGGTCAGTATATCGCGGGCGGCAATTGCTTCCAGAAGCTCCGCAGGGCACTCAATTACTCACCTACAGCGCTTCTTGCCAAACGGGATGCCATTGTGAGATGAGGGGAGATGATGTTGAGCTCCTTGTCGTTCTTGAAGGGTTGAAGATTTGATTCGGGAGTCGGTTGTTGCCGTTTTGATTGACCGCCGCCTTAGCGCCGAAAGCTCGCTGCCTTTAGATACTCTAAAGTTTATCGTAAATAAAATATTAACTAGGTCCAACCAAGCCAGAATTTCGACATTTTTGCATAGGGCTCACACCATGCCAGCGGCAACTGCGGTAACGAGCCGCCCTGAGAAGAGGAAAAGAGTTAGCCCAGAAAAACGACCTTCGAAACGGGCACGATCGGAAAGCAGCGAAGAAGATGGCCAGGCGCAAATCCTACTTCTCGAAAACGAGATATTCGAGTCCAAAAAGAATTACAACAATATCGTAACTCTGATCAAGATATTTACCAACGACACTGGGGATGCAGATGACTCAGTAGTAGCAGCAATATCACTATGTCGAGTTTTTACCCGACTTCTTGTCGCTGGAGAGTTGGTGCAAAAGCGGGGTGGGAGTGAGAAGGAAGCAATTGTGGTCAAATGGCTCAAAGAACGATATACCGAATACAAAACTGCTTTGCTTGATATACTTGGAGAAGAGGGTATTAGTGCTACAGCACTGACTCTGTGCATGCGATTGTTGAAAACGGAAGGAGAAAGCATGCAAAGCAACAAAGAATACCAATTCCCTACAATGTTCCTTACAGGAATTGTTGCAGCACTTTTACAGCCTGAAAGTGATTCGAGTGCACGGAAGGAATTTAGTGAAAATTTTGTGGAAGAATACGATGATATTCGATATTACACGTTGGATGCTATTCGGTAAGTACTTGACTTTATATTTCGAATGCTCCAAATGTTAATATGTTTTGCAGCAAAATTTTAACTGAACCGGCATCAAACCCATTCCCAGATTCTCTTTTTGGCAATATTCTTGAAATACTTACAACTATCGAGTCTGTTCCCGAAACGAAGGAAGAGCTGGAAGACTTTTATATACTAGCCCCCAAAAACACGAACCATGCTCTATATTCTCTGACACAACATAAGAAGCGAGCCCAGGGAGCATGGCTTTCTCTGATGCAACTGAAAATGGACAAGGATCAGAGGAAATCGATCTTGCGGCTAGTGTCCGACTCAATTGCACCCTGGTTCATGAAGCCGGAACTTCTCATGGATTTCTTGACTGATTGCTATGATACCGGAGGATCGACATCGTTGTTGGCTCTGTCAGGCGTGTTCTACTTGATTCAAGAGAAGAATCTTGATTATCCCTCCTTTTACCGAAAATTATACTCACTGCTTGATTCCGAGATTTTACACTCCAAGCATCGATCAAGGTTCTTCAGGCTGCTTGACCTGTTTCTGGCATCTACCCATTTGCCTGCTGTTATGGTTGCAAGCTTCATCAAGAGATTGTCAAGATTGACACTTGCTGCTCCTCCCTCAGGTGTTGTAGCTGTCGTTCCATGGATCTACAATTTGTTGAAGAAACACCCTACATGTACTTTCATGATTCATCGGGAAACAAGGACAGCTGAGGCGAAGGAGCTCTTAGAGAATGAAGGGATGGATGATCCATTCATTATGGAGGAGGAGGATCCAATGGAGACCCACGCTATTGAGAGCAGCCTGTGGGAAATAGTAATGTTGCAATCACACTATCACCCAAATGTAGCGACACTTGCAAAGATCATTTCTGAGCAGTTTACCAAGCATGCATACAATCTGGAGGATTTCCTTGATCACTCCTATGCAACGGTAAGTTCGTCTCTACGCACGGAATTACGTCTGTTAACTTGTTTACTAGATGATTGAAGCAGAATTATCCAAAGATGTCCAAAAGGTACCGGTTATTGAATATGAGATACCCAAGAAGATTTTTGTGAAACATGATGCGGGGTCGGGGGCAGAAGATAACCTGCTAGTGAAGCTTTGGGACTTCAACTAAATGTAGAATAAATTAAGAATTGAATGGCCTCTAAATTTGAAATGTCCCGATGCTAGTTTGCGATACACTGGCAAGACTTGTTAGACATGTATTACTTGATGAACTGATCAATAAACTGTTTATGAAGGTTTAGACGTAGGGCCTATCTAGAAACCTCGGAAGCACAAACTGCGCCCCTCCAAGCCTCCACATCGAATCTAAGATCAGCAATTGCGACCTGCTTCCCAAATAAAAGCGCTTTCCGATTACGCATTTCTAAATGATAGTTCTTGGCAAGCAGAAGCGCTTCAAAGCAATCATGCGAATCAATTGATATAAGCGCCAGGTTTGTTGCTTATTTCAACGCGTCAAAGGCTGACAACCTTCAACTCTTGCACCACTTCGAACCTCACCACCTATATCCTGCTCACATACCTGATCCCTACATACAGTATGCCGCTGCGGGATCTCTTGAAGAAGAAAGACAAGCTTGCTGGACACCATGGTCAACATGGCAAGGCTCACGAGGCTGCGTCAGAACCTGACCCTAAACCCGAATTCGTATTCATGAGATCCGACACACACAGTCAAAACATTATATCACCCCCATCCTTCTCCTCCGCGGAGTCTTCCAAGCAGTCATCTTACGTAGATGTACAAAGCGAATCAAGAACATCAAAGGGTTTCTTTGGTCGAAACCGAAGCTCCTCGGCCGTTTCAAACATATCAGCAGTGTCCAATACCTCCAACGGCAGCGACAAATCGAAAAACACCAAGAGATTATCACAGCGGTTACATTTCAGAAAGTCCGATGTCGGTTCAGCGGTCGTGCCGCAGAATCTGCCAGCGATTAACGCGGGGGATGGTGGGGAAGGGACAGAATCACAGTGGGAGAAACGAGCTACACTGCTTGCAGGCCAGAATCAACAGGAGAGGTCGAGGAGCAGACCAGGCACACCAACAGGATCTGCAGTAGATCTGGCGGGGTTTAGGGACATGTCTATTGGGGGGCAATCTGTGAAGGAGACTGTCGTGTTGACCAAACAAACGGACGACAATATACAAGAAGCAATTCGCCTCCATGAAGCAGGGGACCTGGAGAGGTCGACAGCGATGTTTGGGCGATTGGGAGATCCTGATGGAGAGAATAACGCTTTGAGCCAGGTGCTATACGGTCTCGCTCTCCGGTACGTCGATCGGGCCTTCATTATCGCACCATGCAACCCCCAAATCAAATGATTACATGGTGAAATCATTTGCAAACAGAGTTTGTGCTAATGTCTCATGGTCTAGACACGGATGGGGTATTGCTCCAAACCCCACGGAAGCTGTGAAATATCTGTCTGCGGCAGCGGCAAATGCAGGACAGATTGAGAAACTCGCTTTGGATGCCGGAATGACCAAAGGAGGAGCAGCTAAGGGAGAGCTTGTTCTCGCGATTTTTGAGCTTGCTAATTGCTACCGTCATGGATGGGGCGTGACTGTTGATAAAGTTGCTGCTCAGAATGTAAGGCAAACCCATGGGTTGGGCAAAAGCGAACTCTCAGCAACTGGACTGATAGTTAATCATAGTACTACGAAACAGCCGCAAACTTAGGTGACACAGGTACGGCACACTCGATCTTCGCCCAGCCGAAAGTCTCAGTTAACTGACAATGTACTAGATGCCATGAATGAAGTTGCCTGGTGTTACATCGAGGGGTTCGGCTGCAAAAAGGACAAGGTACGTGATCGATCGCCTGGGGGATACCGAATGTTCCGAATAGCTTCATGGTACAATAGCCATTAAGCTATCAGCCTCGCAAGTCCTGTGGCTTGCGTATGCGTATTCCCCTTTGATGACTGCATTTGGGCAGCAATGGGGCTTTCACTCTGCCTGTTACCCCACGCAACAGAGGCTTCAACCATTCAAAAGACTATGAGGCTAACAAGACATGCGCAGTGGGCAGCAGCAAAATATTACAGGCTTGCCGAGAAAGCTGGAAGTAAGACCCTAGGTAATTCTTGGTAAGTCAAGTTCCATGTCACGTTATTGTTCCAAATGGCCCAAATCAGTCTGCATGTTCATGTGCATGGGCGGCGGCCTAGGTGGCCATCCCGTGCATCGAGTTCCAGAATGACTTGAGCGATTCCGACCGATTCGCTCTCACACGTCCTCTTAAATACGTGGATAAAGTCGGCTGACGATTATTCGTGCGTTCTACGTAGGATTTGGAAGGAAAAGTACGATGCCCCGAAGAAGTGATACTGCCGCAATTTTTTGTCTCGCCTTTCACTCAGTTCGTGTTGTATATGTTGGTCTTTTTCGTGGGGTTGTGATCGTGGGCGATTTTGGCAGTTCGGCTGTGGTCTCAAGCGGGGTCAGCCATTGCTGCTCATCTGGACACTATTATTGTCCTCACTCAGCTCTCTTGTCCGGGACGTCATGCAGCAACGGATCGGGCTTGAGACATTTTATCATTTTCCGAGCTCGATGGTTTTTTTTCAACCCCGGATGCAGTGGCACAGCTGGAACAATTTACGAGTCCTCGGGGCGCATGTCTCTCAAACTCCGCTCGCAAATCCTTTGGTTACGAGAAAGTGGCTGTTCAGCACCAATTCTCTTCTAATACAACAGGCGTGGGTTTAGGGATGAGGGGTCGTTCGTGATACCTTACATATGGGCTTTGGTCTATGGCGCAGCAGTAGCAGTGCTTGATGCGGTGCGTTTAAACCTTGTGTTGTGTAGCTCTAGGCTCATCTTCAGGTTGTTGCTTCGGAAATTTTCGAGCGAGCCTAACAATCAATCAATCAATGCTTATTCCCCCATCTTGAAGCTTCGCAGTTCGATTTGTTGCTGGCGGTTCGTCCACCACACCTTAGGCCTCATCAGTGGTCGGTCGGTCGTCTAGTAGGTCATGTACAGCTGTGCATGACAGCTACATACATACCCGAGGTCTCTTCTTCCCCATCGGTACTGTTGGCGTAGCTTTCATGTACACCGCGCTGTACCTGCCATGTTCGTACAGAACCTTGAAATGAAGCTTGAACTTGAGCTCAAACTGTGCCGTAGTCAGCTCAGCGTGTACGATTAGGGCGATTATCTGATGTTATCTCTCTCCAATCTTCACCGAAGGAAAGTTACAGCATTTGCCTATTCACATCACATCCCACCTCATCTCACGTGTTCCATGCCTTCCCCTTCCACTGAGAAACTACCGCGCTTTCCAAGAATCACAATCTCGTAGTCAACTGATATCAGTAGCCTTCCCCAAATGACCTGAGCTATGCATTACATCATGTTCACCACCCGTCCATCCTTCCCTCCCCCATCATCGATCCGGTCACTAGAAAATAGATCTACCGAGGACCCGAGTCCGAAACTCAAATAAACTGAGCTGATACCTATACAATATGTAATATGCGTATCAGATATAGCTCCTGCTTCCGTCGTAAACAAAGAGGCTGGAGAATAAAGTGGAGATGCAAAATAACGTATGTTTATTTTCTTTTTTCTTCACCAGAGGAACCAGATCCAAGGTGTTTGGATTGCAACGCGTCATGGTGGGCATTCTTGCCCGGGCGTTCCTTGCAGGATTTTGGTCGGGAGAGCCTGGCTTGGGGAGGTTGGTGTTGATGCAACCGCGAGACAGGTTGACCCAGCCTGGATGTTTTGAGGCAGGAACTCAGTCGCGCCGAGGTCACGGGCAGGAACGGGTCGGTGCTTGGGTCGAGGTTAGAAGTTGGGTGGTGTCATGGCGAACTTTTTTTTCCATGTTTGCTGGGTGAAAATTTGTACCGAAGATTACATGTGGAACATACGAAAATCTAAGAGAAACACGATAGTGGCGTGAAGAGAATTGATAAGGTATGGTGGTACTGGGTGAGCGATTGAGGGGAAGGGTGTGCTGAATTCGAGCTGAGGTTGCGGTGAGTGGTGGCACGAGCCGAGGGGTGGGTGTGTGTACGGCATGCAATGGGGAATTGTATGCGCATTTCGGTAGTTCATTGTCTCGAGCCTGTGTCCTGTGCTCAGAAGACTAGAGATATGCAAATTATGTGGTGATCTTGTGGAGGGATGCACGGCAGATGTCAGTGTTGCAGTGTTCTGCTTCATGTTGAGTGGAAGATTAGAAAGGCAAGCCACGATGGAAGGTGCAAAAGGTAATGGTTTCTTTTAACAAAGATTCTCCGCAAGAGTGCGGTTGAGATGAATTGGTTGTGGAGAGCTAGTAGCTAAGTAGATACAAGTAATATTGCCTCCCTCCCCCCCCAGTAAATACATGATCTTGATATCCCAAGAAATCGTTGTTAAAAGAAAAGGTTTGAGCTGAATGAGCTCGTGTGGGTCCAGGGCCTGGATTCTTCCTCCTCTTCCTCATCCCGACTCGACTCGAACTCGCTGCTGTGAGCTGAGGAATATGTCGTTCTGTTGCAGAAAATGCGATGCATTCGTGATTAGATCTTCATGATCATCAATTCACCTCCTTGCTCTGTACTTCCTCCAATAAATCACCCCTTCGTCAAGCTCTGATGATGCGTGCTTCGTGAGAAATTCGTTCGTGAGACGTGTATGTAGTAAGGTGTGCGTGGTATCTTTAAAGTCGTGAATTTCGTAAATTTCGTTTCGTTGCTCGAACGTGCCATTCTCAGCCATGAATCCGTAATGCCCAATATCCCGAAAGAAAAGAAGATAGCTACGTAAAAAGAGAAAATGAAAATGCAAAACATCCTTGGGGACAAACCCCCCTCTTTTCCCTTTCAAAGTATTCAATTTACATATGTCCAAATGTTTGCCCGATTCCTTCGAGCGAACGCGGTATGACCCATAATGATCTGTCTGTGCTCGAGGCAATACATGCAATTCGTGGATGATTGCATGCTTTGGCCAGCTTGCGCTGATTGTTTCCGTTTTCCCTGGGAGTTTGATGTCCCTCCCGTCCCTCCGATCGCTCATGCTGATGAAAATGCTTAAAGGAAATAAAATCAAATAAATCAACGCTTCGCTCGCTTGCTTGATGGCTGGACAAATGAAAACACAAAATATGCGCGAGCAGCAGACTCTGTACGCAATAGAAATAATCCGTTGTTCGTAAACCATTGACAGGAATTATGCCGTCAGAATAGTATAAAATGTGTGATGTCTTAGGTGCGTGGGGGTACTTCAGCCTATTGCAGTGTTGCAGTCGTCTTGCCCACCCCGTGAATTGCAATCCGAGACCATCTTCGCAAAGTTCCGAACAACTTCACTAGGAACCTGGTCCCAAAGTAGGGATCGAGTGTAAACTTCAGCAGCTGACTTCTTACTGTTACTTCGCATTGCAGCTAATGTTTCACCGAGGTTCCGTCGTCCTTGAGATGTTGATGGCTGAGGCGCATTTTGAAGGAAGTCATGAGAAGTGAGACCGTTGTACTGTGCTGCTGATAGAGAGAAGACTTGCTCGTTATTCTGTTCCTCCGTTGGTTGAGCGAGGGAATCAGCGAGATCACCAAGGGAAGAAGGCTGGACACCGATCATTTCATGGCCTCCCATGGACGGCATTGGAGTGGCCGACCATGCGTTGGCCGATTGCATCGGGGCCATGGCAGCGACACCCGAAGGCGTCTGAGGGACACCAGCATCCTTGAAGATGTCCTCAAGAAGAGTAGCCGAAGCTGCTCGAACATCTTCCGGAACTTGAGGAACCGGAGCAGAGGAAGATCCTTTCGAAGCGACAAAAGCACCCACGAGGAGGAGCATTAACAGCAGGCCTTGAGCAGCAGGCTTCTCGGGTTCGCTGAGCAGCGAGTTCTCCTTCTTCGTGGGGACGAGGGCGTTCTCAATCTTGACTTGGTTCTCGACGGCAAAGTCGTCGAGGAATGAGATGTTGTCCCAAGCACTGTCCATGGTAAGACCTTCGATGTCGGCGTAGTCGGTAGTAAATCCTTGAGAGCTAGGAGCAGCGGACATTGTGGTGCTCTCCAGTCGTTGGACGTGCTCAGTGAGAACGCTGACCTTCTTGCGAAGATCACCAGTCTCGAGAGTGTGACTTCGGACCATCTCTTCCTTTTCCATCTGCATGTTTTCGATGTACTGCTGATAATGTTGCTCCTTTCGAGCCCAGTCGTCTAGAGCGAGCTTAGCCTCAGCTAGATCCTCTTCGAGGTCGTTGATCAAAGCGGTATAGTGCTTCTTCTCATCTTCGAGCCGTTCCGTGTGCTGTTTTTTTCGTTGGCGGGAGTCAAGACTAAACCAGTTAGTAAGTGGGTCGCCGGGGAAGAACGACAGTTACGTCGTGAGGATGGTACTTACGCTGCTTGTCTGTTTCTCAGCAATCGCTTCTGTTGCTTCAACTCCTTGATCTCCTGCTCGTCGGTAGACTGGGCGATAAGTTGATCGATGTTGGTCAGGTTTCTTTCGGCCGGGATATCAAATCGGGCATTCTTCTTTCGGATACCGTCACCCCTTCTTGTCATCTCTGGGTGCGATCGGAGAGTTGGGCTGTGAGGTCTCATACGCTTGGGCATGGCACGGTGATCCATAGCATCTGGTACCGACCATTCCTTTTGCGGTGAGGTTGGGATGGAGCTGTTGCTGTTGGAGGAGAATAGTGGGAGTTGTTGGTTGGTGGGATTGCTAAATGGTGTCTGCATTGGTCTCTGGAAAACAGGAGCGTTGACTTCAAATTCAGAAGGAAGTCCATCGTGTACTTGCATGGGCGTGCTCATGCCCGAGTTGTTGCTCATGCCCCATCCGTGACCTTGCTGCCCATATGACTGCGAGTCGATGCGCATGAAGGGGTTGTTGTTCTGCTCCACAAAAGGATTGTTCGACGACATAGGTGGTTGCTGCATGTCGACATGTTGCCATTCATCAGTCTTCGGCGAGAACAATGCTGAGGAGACAGCAAACGAATCTCGCCGGCTACCGTTCATGGGTGGTGACATCTCTAATCCTGAATCCAGCGCACTGTGGTCGAGGATGTTCTCGTCTAATATGCTTCCTTCGTCCTCTTCAAAGTAGTTCTGTGTGTGAGTGTCGACAGTCAGTGATGATGGCCGATAGAAGTTGTTGTGCATGGAGAAAGCTGCCATCGTGGAAAAATATTTGGTGTTGGTGGGGAAGAAGCGAAGTTCGGATGGGATGGCGGTGAAGCGACAAAAATTGTTAGAAAATCGCCCCAAATCACAGTGATGAGCAGCAGTATTTGAGTAAGATAGTTGCAATAGAAATCACTGACGATGAGCCGAGTGATTAAGCAGTTTCGAGTTCGTGTAATGACAATCGTGGGGGGGGGATGTCGTCCGGGTGAGGGAGCAGACAAACGTGGTGAGCTGTAAAATACCGTTGGCAGGTATGTATGAGGAGAGTCTTCGCGATAGGGAACGGGCCCTCCTGCCTCTTATCCCATCTGATGGGAGCCTCCTGCGCGGCAGGCGGTGGCAGCGGAAGAGCAACAGCTGCTACTGCTCGTCCCACCCAAGCCCAAGTGGGCGCCGTGGGCAGCATGAAGGGCTGGCAAATCAGCGGGCGGCGTCGAGATTCCTCCACCGCTCCAGCCAGCTTGACCTAGGTGCTCCCCCGTTGCGAGCCTTCTAAGGGATTGGCCCTGCACCTGCTCCCACAAGCCTGGCAGTTGCAGGGAGAGGCCAGGAGGGCAGTTTACTAGGGAAAACGGGAAAAGCAAGGCGGGTGCAGTGCGGGTGCAAGCGATCGTCCGCCAGTCTCCTCCTCTCAACTCTCTCATCACTCGAAACCGTGGAAAGCGCCCAAACCACAAGAAAACCCCCAGAAACCACCAAAGACTACCCCCTTCTGGCACAGTTTGGCCCACAACTAACCACCCCGTGGTCACTCTCGCACTGGAAGCACTCCCACTTGCCCGCTTCGCTCTAGTACCGCTCACCATCGTCCGCTCCTCCCACGCCTCCCGGTCAGGTTCGACAACTGCAGACAGGTTGGGCATCTATGGGGTCGACATCTGGGTCTCGCTGCCAGACTCTGCGTGTGAGCGATGGCGCCGATAGGCTGCCGACTCTCAGTTGCATGCTCCCCCAGCAGCCGTCAGTTTGCCCTTACGACAAAACCCAGGCCCCCGAACGCTCATTGGAGTCGCCAGGCTCTTGTGCTCCGTCCTCCCGCCAAAAACAGTAAAAGAGTCACTGACGCGCAGAGCGATAGGTTGGAAGCCCAGCAGCGAGCGTGCTGCTGCGAACGCCAATCGTTCGACGTGAGGCATGCTCGACGTAGCGACATTGCTCGATTGCCAACTCCCAGGAATAGTAGAGTAGGCGTTGTTTGTGATTTGCTTTTTTTTTTGTCCGAACCCCGTCCTGATCACTTGTGGGCTCTAGAGTCAGGACTGAGACTGTGGGCTCCGTGGGCAATGGGAATGCCGTCACGCTTCCCCGACCAACCCCCAATGTTTCCTCCGCTGCCAATACGCACTGCGACCTCACGGTCGACGTGAAGCCCTACGTGATAGGTATCACCCTTAATGACTGGTGTGATGGAACTGCGAATACCTTCGAGTCCTACCTGAACAATAACGCTACGATGCCCAACGGGTGTAGGGCACACGACCCCATGCGCGAGAAAGGTTGCTCCCCTTATCACACAGTCCTGATACCCATTGTCTCGTCTCCCACTTGCTGGAGACTGGCGGCGGGAGAATGGCGACAGGATTTCCCTGGACAAGCCTAGCGAGATCCCTGTCAAGCCCACCAGAGCCTTATTTGGACGTGATATGTGACAGGGCCAGGGGAAATCATTTTTCTTCCGTGTTCCGCGAAGAGATTCTTTACCGCTCAGCAGTCGAAATAAGTCTGGTAGGGCGCATAACGAGAGCTTTGGGCGCAAGATTGCGCGTATGACGCCATCAAATTTCAGAAACTCTCCCGAGAGTGGTTCTCAGAGGCCAGGAGACAAAGCAAACTGCGATCATCCAGGTATCGTGAACTTCTTCAAGGGGGCATTTTGACGCGGCAGATGAGAACCGAGGGGCTTCCAGAACTGTCCAATGTCAATAAACAAAGCATTGTAGCGGTGAACCCTGCACCCGGGTCTTTGGCGACGAACAAGTGGAGACCGACAGAAGATTTTTACGCGTTTTCCGGATTGAGTGGCTGGAAACACAACAATTCCTTTGTGTATGACCGCATTTTGACCAGAAATCCGTCAACCTCAAACGCTGTAGACGCACTGAGCCCTACAATACGGGTTACCCGGCGAGCAGCAGGTACAGCATCTCACCGCCAGGCTCTATTTCGGGACCAGGAAGACAACCCGATGAACAATGGTATGCTCTGATCCGCCAGCAAACAAATACTCCCAACACAGTTGGATTGTTAGTCTGAATCGCCTGTTCCTGCTTCGTAGAATGCCCAGCCTATACAACGGCCTTGTTATCAACAATCGGTTGGTGTCGCAGAAAATGTCCGGCAAACGACATGGGAGCGCTAAATGGGCATGCTTCTTGTCCCACGATATTTAAGATAGAAATGCATATGGATACTGCATTGCAGAGTTTCGTCCGGAAAGCTGCATTTTATGCAAGGCTGTCTCTCACATCACGTTCTTAATTCCAAAAAAATATGTTCCTGAACGCCTGAAATGTAAACTCTATCTGATTTCTGGGGAAAGTGAGATTCCAACCCCGCGGATCTTGGGGTGAGATGTTGCTTTTTCGGATGGGGGCGGTGTAGAAACCAGGATTTTCTACTTTTGGACTATTGATTATAACAGAATCCTAATATGACAATCGCTCTTTTCCTCCTATCCAATCACTTGATTCTGCAGCAGGATCTTGAAACCCTTCTTCAGGACCCCCGTGCAACTTTCAAGTTGGAACAGAGCACGTCTGAGTCACGTTGTTTCTTGACGAGTAAAAGGAAGACATGTCTTTGATATTGGGGCGTGAGATCCGACGGTAACTTCGATCCGAGCCTGAAACATATTTTCAAGCTTACTTTCAAGCTGAGAGACAATTCCGAAACCGGAGAACTCTCCCAGAGGGACCAAAGAAAATGTTGAAAATTTCAAATGTAAATGGAAAATAATGTTAAAATATGGAGATCCTTAATGGCAGAGATAGCTTTGAAATACAAGAAGTTTATTGGTAAAAAACGGAACAAAATTTGCAAATATTATTTCTATTTTTCTCTATAGTTTTTAACGCATCGCTCAGTTGAGAGCGTGCTCTTCAAGACCGTGGGTATTGTACCCGGGTATTCCCTACATCACCACCGCAACGCCAGACGAATCCTTGCAATGCAAATAGACCGCAACTCCTAACCAAGACGTAGGTGGAGCACTCAATCATTAAATAGGGAAGGAAAAGGGTGGGTATCTAGTAGTCGGTCGAACGGGCCATATGCGCGACTATTTGACCAGCCTCCTCGATCGACCGAGGACTAGGCAGCTACTAGGAGCCATGTGAAGATCAGGAGAGTTGAACGTAATCCTGTTGCATGGCTTCCACATCGGGTCTTCCTTCCTCATCGCCAAAGAATTCCTCATCAAGATCATCAGAATCAACGTCGTCGCTGTTGATTTCTTCATCCTCATCATCACTCGAGACATCACTATTTTCGTCCCCTGTCGATGGGTCTCCGGGTTTGGTGTTGCTCCGCATGACGCTCGCCTTGAATCGGTGCGGTAATTTGCATCCCTTTGTGGGACATGTACCTATGTTGCTGAAATCAGGGCACTCATGAACATGCCGTTCCTCACAACTTGTTCCTTTCTCGCAATAACCATATATGCCGAAGGCTCGGCATACCAAGGCATTAGGAGAAACACGAACATGAGTATAGCGGCAATTGGGATTCGAACAGTTCCCTTTAGCAAAGTGCAAGCAAGCTGGGGTTCTCTCTGGGGTAAGATCATGTGAAAGATCGCACGACTCTCCACTTGGACAGGAACCCTTTGAAAGAAATTCTTTGCAAACAGCAACCTTGGAAGGATCATGAATGTACCGACATTTCGGACCTTTCGAGCAGGAACCTAAACAATTGCATTGTCAGCTGAAACCCGAGACTCCTCCTCGTCAATGTATCATATTCCGAGTGTATATAAAGAAAGGAGCTACCCGTTTGTGTGAACATCTTGCATGGTTCATTAATCTTCTTGGTGACTGTTTTTCTCCTGGTGTAACAGCAATTAGTATCGCTCAAATGCATATTATCCATGCAGGTAACACGAGGTGTATGGGCGTACCGGTGGGCCTTGATGATACCAGCGCGGTACAAATTGCCGTTTTTGCTTCTGTGAAATCTAACACCACCAACCACGGCAGTTTTAGGTGTTGCCTTCGCAGCATTCAGATCACCTAGGCAATGTGAGCCATATTCAGAGTTGGAAAGCTCACCCTGTCTGCAATCCTTTGGCAAAGAAGAAAGCTCACCGGGAACTTTAACAAGCTTGCTGCCATTCTTGGCCACCCGAAATTGAATTCCTTGGACGTTGATTTCGTAGTTGCCTGTGGAAGAAGCAGAATGGACCTGCACGCTACTTGGAGCATGAATATTGCTAGCTAAGCGTTGCAGATGTCGATTGAATTTTGTTTTCTCCCTTAAATCTCGTTGCGCCAACTTTTGCTTTCGTGTTTCCTCGATAGCTTTAGTTCTGCTTTGGCTCTCTTGTTCATATATTGCCGTGTTGATGAGCTGCAAATGGCGGTCTTTCTTGGTGACCCAAGCTGAGCTGTTGCCTGCTGTCTTGTTTATGGAAGTTTCTTGGCTCTCGTTGTGTATCTCTTCTGTCTCGGGTGTGTTTCCTGTCGAGGTATTCCCGTTCAAGACCAAGGTGCGATTGCGGTGAGTTCCGGCGGGTCTGCCTCCTCTATATCCTCTAGCAGAGTGACCGCCCCGACTGGGTTTCCATCCTGGGTTCGATTGAGGATAGTCTTGAAATAGGTAAACGCGCGTTCGCGAAAAATCGTGTGGTGACCTACTAGAATAGCTATTTGTTCTAGAGTCATGATTAAACCGTGACTGTTGACTCGGGGTTTGATTATTCTTATGCCGATTAATCTGGCCTGTTGCAGAGCGTGAGATCAGTCTTCGAGTATTGTAGATAAGGCGCGTGGCAAACTCACCAGCAAGCTGGCTGATTTTCGCCAGAATATCTTGGTCCTCGGAGGCCATGATTGATGGTTTTCTATTTGTTAGTTCTTATGAAGATCCCAAATATTCAATATCTATTGCGTATGAGGGGCTTGTTGTATGCACTAAAAAAATACAAGATATTAGGTGTGTCGCAACATGATCACTGGTTGAAGTTGTTTGGTGAATTGGGAAGCGGCTATCGTTGTGACACAAACTAGCTCGTAATGCGGCTAGTGTCATAACCTACGCTACCATTTACTGAACCCTTGTCAGTTTCTTGAGCTCTCTCCGCGTTCATTCAGGCGACAACTGACCAAGAACCGCTCTCTTCCTCTTTGCAGGACAAAATCGGCATATCAACTTGCGTATGGAGCAACTGCGATAATACGCCATTCCTGGATCATGGCGGATAACACTTTCATTAAGCCTGAGGGCTATATCAAGCCGGATCCTGAGGCCATAGGCGCATCGCCCTCTGCGCAGGATGAAGATGATATATACGAAGATGCTGGCGACCTGGAGTTTAACACGGATAGCAAGTGGCAATCACTCTATCTTGCGCGAGTTCCCAAGTATGTCTGGGAGTCTTGGTCGCAACTGGACGACGATGCGGAAATACAAATAGGAACCATTAGACAGACAAAGATTCCAAAAGGCAATGGGCAGTTTGATGTGTGTATCTATGTTAAGAGTAGATGGGTAATTGCTAAATATTATACCAGGTGTCCCTGTCAATGTTGCTCTCCTCGAACGTCGCACAGCACCAAATGATTCCCAAAGAGTACGAGTTGGATGTAACAGATCAACATGTGAAAAACACGTTCGTTTTCTCAGAACAGGACCTCCCAGGCTTCAAATCTAAAGCGGCAGAGAAATTCAATCCTGCTACGGCCAATATGCCTGCGAGATTCAAGAGACCAAAGCCGGCAAATAAGCCCTATGATCCCAATAAGAAGTTCGAATCATGGACAAAGAAACCTGTACCAAGTCAGTATAATATATAGATTGTACTCCCAAGCTAACGCACTTTCACAGAACGAACTCAGTTGTCAGGTAGGGTTGCACACGAAGTCAATTGCGTAGCAGTGGAGAACGAGGAATCACAACGACTCTTAACAACACGAACTCTAGAAGCAATGAAACCTAAAGCTACGATTAAATGGCTCGGTAATCAAGATATCAATGCTCTTGATGATAAATACATACAACCTGGTACTATTGCAGCAAGTCAAAGAATGGCTGGATTCATCGTAAGTATTTGTGTTACTAGTTAGGCAACGGATTTTGACTGTATACTAGAAAACTGGTGGGCAGGCCTCGAACAAAAAGCGACCCCAAATGGCCAAAACCGCTCGTATGCCAGAAAACGAGCTTCTGGATCGTATTTTCGCATGCTTCAAAGAATACAAGTATTGGTCTATGAAGGCTCTCCGCCAGAAACTTCAACAGCCCGAGGCATATTTACGCGAAACGTTGGAAAAGGTTGCTGTTCTGGCAAAGAGTGGAAGATTTGCTACCCAATGGTCGTTGAGACCTGAGAATCTGGCAGCAAATTATGAGATTCTTAGTGATGAAATGGCGCCTCAAAGTATCGGACCAGAAGGAAACGATGATTCAGAGTTTGGAGACATGGATGAAGATGAAGATGAGGACGTCAAATTCGAGGATGTTGTTTCTTAATCATTCGAAAGGGTAGCCCGCATAATACGGCGTTCGGGGGTAGCAAGGGGGAAAGGTAAGGATTATTGTTTGCATTTGGCTGGTGTTTTCGCGCATTCACAGGAAGTCTACAGAATGCAGATTTATCAGAAACAGTAGTTTGAGATGATAATCCTCCTCGCATAGAGAGGATTGACACCATATCAGCAATGTTTCCACTCTCTGGTCATGTACCACATCGAGCTCCAATGCCACTCATACACGTGCATATTCCAACTATGTACCTTTATAAGACGCCAGAAATTAATACAAGCCAAAGCTTTGAACTCCACAAAGGCCTCCCACGCCAACACCATCAATACAGATCCCATAAACCCTATGCCAGACCATGCATAGCCCGAATTTTTGATCAAATTCCCACCATGACGTAGCCAAACTCCAAACGAAATTCAACTACTCCAATACTTCACTCCTACCAACATCACCTCACTTAAGATGACTTTACTGACCTCCTGAGTTATAACGCTTGTTCAATGAGGAAGACTATTGGTAGGTGTCGCCTCTCTAGTATTCTCCACAACCTCCTTAACAATCCTCTCCACCTCCCCCCTACTCCCCCTAACTGCCCACCTAACGTCCCTATTCATTCCACTCTCCCTGAAATCCACCTTCCTCAGGCCCCCATCACTAAACGGTACTGGCCGTGGCGCTTCATCTAATAATTTGGCAACTCGAACTGTACTCAACCACACACACTCCTTGAACTTGACACTCTCAAGTAACTGCAATTCGATACAGCACTTAATAATATCATCTGCATAAACAGGCATTAAATCTTTGCTCTCCCAAGTATGAGCTTTCGGAACGTCCGAGACGAAGATCTGGCGATGGGTGGTGGTAGGTTTGAAAGTTGGGCTCTTGATCGCGAAGTCAGCGCCGAGTTGAAGCCGGGAGAGATTCAAGCGTCGAAGTCGTGTACAGCTCTTAAGCACATGACACAGTCCTCCAATAGGGACGTCCCTCGTTCTGTGGTATGATTTTAAAAATGGAGAGGCGGGAGGGTGCGTGGTAGATTTCTGCCCCTTCACATTCACCGTATGGATATGTCTCACCCAATACATATCATGATGGCGCCATTTGAATTCCCTCCATCCACAAAGATTCACAAGTTCGTTTGTAACGGGATCGGTTCCAAGCTGGTAGAAGTAGGAGAGGTCGAGATTACGGACTTGGAGCGCATAGTGCGGTTTGTGTGAGATAGTGTCGGTGAATTGGGCGAAGCGATAGGTAGACACAAAAGTTGGAGTTGCGTAGAGGTAGGTTGCTGCCAGTTCGATAAAATTGGTGTTGGTAAGCATTAGGGAGTGAAGGTCGAGTTGAGAGAGGGAGGAGAAGATTTGGGTGAGGATTTCGGAGGGAATATTAGTTAGTGAAGGGGTTGGGGACATGGCTGATCTCCTCCTGCGAGAAAGTAGAGAAGAGGTCATGCTTTTTATAGAAGTAGATGAAGACGAATTTCTCCTCCTGCGAATGACATTTCTCTCGGTTTTGCGAATGGGAATGGCTGGTGGGATAAGAGAGCGGACTGGTTGTTGACGATAGCTACGTGGTGGGTTCATATCATTTTTGGCTTCCTCAGAGACAGGTTTGAGAACAGCTGCCATTTTTGGTCGAGGTCCAGCCGGTGCATTTCCATCTATCTGAGAAAGTATAGACACATTTTGTCTTCTTGGTGGCGCACTTGATGGGTTGTTCAAGAAGTGATGGTGGCTGAAAAGGAGGCCGTTTGATCTTTGAGACAAGAGAAAAGGCTTAGAGTCTTTTCTCTTTCGGGAACTCCTATGAGGAAGTGTTAGTATGACTTCTCTAATGACATCATTCAGGGACTTTGGGGTGTTGTGTTCACATCTTGATTGTTATAGCCTTTCCAACTCAAAGGTTGCACAGTTTAAGTTTGTTTGTCCAATCGTGAGACTGTACAAAAGAAAACAACTCAAAAATAGCAAGTCAAGCAAACGCCAAAGGAGAGCATAAGTTTAAGACGCAAGAATAACGTCAAATTATCCGGACTATGCGCCGTACCCACTGACATGTTCCCCAAGAAATTGGCGTTTTGAAATGCCTCATACAGCCCTCTTATTGAAATCAGGAATTCCAAGAGGCGGGTCCCTGCGTCGATATGCGTGCAAGGCCGAAAATAACAGGTTGTGAGTGGACGAAAAGGAGCTCACATGCAGAACTACGAAGGTGCATATGTATTTGCTGGGAGCTGGATGTTCTAGTGCTTCTTTTTGGAAAGTCAAAGATGGAGGTGGCAGTGGTTGATGACCTCGGCGAAATTAACATGTCTAAGGACAACACACTTTACTTGTCTTTCCATTTCTACAGGAGTATTTAATCAACTCGATAACTGTGCCAGAGAACAGGAGTTTTAAAGATAAGTTTGACATAGGATATCAGAGAAATAACATGAATGATCTTGGTCGTCAGTGAATTCGGGAATCCAGACTTCATGTGGGACTCAAAAAAGTTGGGTACATCAACCTTAGTCCGTTCCTGACTCCATTTAAGTCGGACATAGTCCCCATCGTTGAAACGGCCCAACATCGCAAGAATGGGTATTCTTTCTAGCATGGGAGTTGTACGCCGCGACACAAAATCCCTCAAACTGCCAAGCGAGTCTGACAACAAGCCTTTATCCTAAATACACCGAGACGGCGATTCGCAACTGTCTTTGAGGATGAGCTGATTCGCGCATGGCATCTAATATTGGTGGAACAAATCCAACAGGACGAAAGTAGATGAATTTTGCTGTCGAATGTGTTGTCGGATCCCAATCTGCAGTGTAGCACATCGACTGCGTGGCTGAGAGTCAGAGGTGATCAGATGACTCCCGTGATGTGTGCATTTCCATACGCCGCGGGCTATAAAGGTCGCACAAGATGCTACCAAATGTGCAGGTGCCTGCAACCTAAATCACTTTTTGGAGCATCAGGAGCATTCATGTGGATTGTTTGAATGTTGACGGTGGGGTCGCTGACCGTTGTGTCTTATCGGCTGATAAGGATTTCGATGAGGGGTCTCTTCAGATGCGCCGAACATGACCGAGCCCTCGGGTTTTGGTCTGTTTTGGGTGTGAGGATTGAGGGGGTTTGTTAGGCGGGTAGAAGGTTCCTAAATTCCGTTTGTACTACCTTATTTAAATGTAGTTTGTCTGGAATAGGCGTCAGCTTGATTTAAGACAGATAACATTCCGGGAATATAGTTTGTCCGTTCTGCATCCATGACATGTTTGGAAACTTAAATAATCGCCAAAATTCCGAGTATTGTATTAAACTCTTATAAGTTAGCTCGATAAAAAGGTGCTCTCCCAAGTGCTCGACATCGAATTTTAATTGCGGTATCCTCTTTTAAATAATCCTGCTTTGCTGTGGGAAGAAGTGTAGAAAGATATATAATATCTATAACTGCTTCCGTTTACAAGATCGCCAGAATTGTTTTCATGACGCACAAAGTCGTGCTCTATGAAGCCTCCCAATGCTGTTTCCTTGCCAAGTTGAGGGGTATTGCTTTTGCGGTTCGGTAGTGGTGTTACTTTTGCATTGCTCTTTGTTACTGTTGTGTTAGAAACCGATCCAAATCATTCTTGTCCGAGTGTGAGGTCCTCGAACTTCTTTACCTAATTTTCGAATTCTGCGGTGGGAATATTTTTCCCACCTTTAAAGCCTCTCCACCACTCCTTACTCTCTTATTTTCCCTTTTTTAAAGCTTGTCGATCAAGTAAACACTAGTAGATGTGGATGTGGATGGTTCGAGTCGCAAGAAATGCCAAAACGAAAATAAGGCAAGACGACAGCAAATGTACAAACAAGGAGGAGAAAGAACAAAAAGAAGAAACTAAATGCTCAGATTGGGAGCACGAAAGTAGTGGTCGGCTTTCCGGGACGATATGTTGAACAAGCAAAAACGACCGGCCGGATCAGAGTGGATCAGAACAAAGACTAAGACGATGACGACCGCAAAGGCGACATGTATTATGCCAACTTCTAAACTGACAATAACTCGCATTTACAGCACCAAAAAAGACCACAAATGAATCCACAATCCCGTTGCATAGAACCAAAGATTTTCTATTTGGTGATGGTAGGTTTTTGCACAACAGAAAATAGTATCTCAAGAACTATCGCTGAGAGCAAGAGCGTGCACTCAAAAAATCTTCCATCAAAAAGACCATATTTGGGATCATCAGCAATTTAATAACAGTGGAATAGAGCAGTTACATCCTCTTTAGGAGGAGCAGTCGCAGATTGCAAGGATATAATAACTTTCAGATTTGACATGTAGTAAATCTTTGGTATTGGATATTATAGCGGCTCGAAACGTCGTATGTGTGGTGCAGAATAATCTTAAGATTGGTTTTACACGGAGCCGAATTAAAGTTATTGCAACCCTGGAATCTCGGCTTTTGGGGGGATAAGTTTGATGACCCTATAAACTTGTAGTCGTGAGTGATTGTCCATTCTAACTCAAACTAAGATTCAAACTTTTTAAGCATGACGAGGGATACAGTTGCAGGTGAAGTAGAGGTTGTTGTAGATGGAGCTGGGATATCCTTCAAACCTTAGCTCACTTGTATCTGTGGTGTGTACATAGAGGAATTATAAGGAGGAAAAGTTTAAAATTTTGAAGACTTGATGAGTTGAGGTTGAGTTCGAGGCATTCAGTTTTGAGACCGACAGGGGTAGCTATAGCTCTACAATATAAGCGAGCCTTTAGCGTATATCTGCCTCCATCCTGTCTTAAAGCTTTCCCCACCATAACCTTCAGCCTTGTCTGAGCTTCTAATTTCCACCCTCTCTTTCTTGAATCCCCAACTACCACTACGAATCGGCATCATGGCATCCCCAAAGATCGCCTCGGCACTCAAACAGATAGCAGGATCTTCGGACAAACAACAAGGCTACGAATCCCTCCTCGCCCAGATCGAACAGGCATCCTCCCCTACCCAGCTACCGGGAGACCTCATCGCCGTCATCGATGCTATATTTGCAGACTCCCTCGGCATAGTGTCCACACGATCTTTAGCTGGCATATTTGTTAAGAAAATCCAGACACTCTCAAGCAATGATGCAAAAATTGCTGTTGGCGAGCATGCTCTTAACATCTTCACATCGCAAGCATCCTCTTTCGAAGAACAGAATGCGCAAGTTCGAGAATTAATGGCGGATGCATACGAAGACGATGAAGATAATCTTGCCGCTGCTAAAGTCCTCGCTGGGATACCGCTCGAATCATCGCAAAGGAAAGTCTCAAACGAGGATAAGGTCAAATTCTGGATTCGAATCACGCGAAACTATCTTGAAGTCGACGATACAACACTCGCAGAGCAATACCTGAATAAGGCAAAGAATCTGATTTATACGGTCTCCGATAGAGATTTGAATTTACATTTCAAGCTGTGCCAGGCTCGCATCCAAGATGCCAGGCGGAACTTTTTAGCAGCAGCTCAGGGCTATCAAGATATAAGTTTTCTGCCAGTGATTGCGGAGGAGGAGCGACTCCATACTTTAAGTATGGCCATCAAATGCGCTGTTTTAGCCCCAGCAGGACCCCAGCGCAGTCGTACATTGGGAAGATTATACAAGGACGAGAGAGCGGTGACCTTGGATGAGTTTCCCATACTAGAGAAGATGTTCTTAGATAGACTGTTGTCACCCGAGGAGGTTGCGAAGTTCGCTGAAGGTTTAGCCGTGCATCAACTTGCTCGAACTTCGGATGGCAGTACCGTTCTAGCCAAGGCTGTGGTTGAACATAACCTCAGAGGCGCCTCTAGACTTTACAATAATATTAGCTTTGATGCTTTGGGCCTTCTACTAGGCCTCGATGGTGACAAGGCAGAAGAAACGACAGCTAGGATGATTGAACAAGGCCGTTTAGTAGGCAGAATTGATCAAATTGAGAGGGTTATCTGGTTCGAGGGCGGCGAGGCGACAGGAGAGAAGGGAAGTGGTCGCGCTGAGGGCGTGGTTGGCAAGGAGTTACGAAAATGGGATTCCAATGTTCAGGGTTTGGCCGAGGAAGTTGAAAAGGTCACGTCTGAACTACAGCTCCGTTACCCTGTGAATATTTCCTTCAACGAGCTTCTTTGAGCTATTGCTAATTCCCGATCTAGGACTTCGTTGCTGCAAACTTAGTGGTATAAAATAGTTTATGCTAAGGATGTAGAGATTTGTCATGGCGTTTAGGGGTGGGTAGGTACATAACCTGTGATTTGGCATCATAGCAACGGCGTTACGAAGACACGAAATAACATGGCCAGAGACAAGAAATAGAACAAAATTTTCCAGACGTCAGAGTCTGCAGCTCCTCAAAGAATTGTATGGCATAGTTGTATTCATGAAAATCAACATATCTCATCAAGCCCCCATCATTCTCCCACTCCTTAGTCGTTTCCCCTCTCTTCTTGAGTCTATAATAGAAGGATTCATAGCCCTATTTCTCTTTAACTCTAACTTCCCATCATCAGAAGTCTTATCCCGAATCGGATCTTGAGTCGCAAGACTGTTCCGTTTGCTGACAAGGTCAATAATCTTCCCGGCTATCACGTTGCCGATTAGGTCATATCCTTTAGGCGTGAAATGGATACCATCATCCCAAATCTCCTTTCGTTGTGCTGGTGTTGCAGTCTTCCAGGGAACAATATTATGAAGGTCTAACGTATGGCTGTTCCCATATTAGTACACTTCCCCTTGCTGTACAGTTTTATTACTTACTAGTGCTGTCCACCCTCATGATTCATAATTGCCGAATTCAACTTGTCAATACGTCCCACTGGCCTTGGTTCAGGTGTAATCTCAGGAATTGTAAGAGCCAGTACTGTGGTTTCATGGGAAAGAGGGATTTCCCAAACGAGTTTGAGGGCTTCGTAAATGTCGAAAGCGGGACGGCCGACGCAAACGTCGTTTGTGCCACCTAGTACTACAGCGAAGTCGTATGGGTTGTGGGGGTGGACTTCTTCGTCTGGTTGATGTGAGCAAGTGCTTGAATACAATTTGAAATCTGGCCCTAAGGTTGAGATTTGAGGAGCTGGAAATGAAAGCAGAACGATATCGATTGCTTTATAAAAACCCTTTTCTAGCCGTCTCCATCGAACCATGAGCTACTAACTCACTCAATCGAGCGTGCATCAACCCACCATAAAAGTGTCGTCAGTCCAAGCTCGAGGAAAGGTTAAATTAAGGGAATGCCAATCTTCACTGAAATTACTGGCTGCCACCAGCCTCTCAGTATAATTGTGGTCCTATCTGGCATTCTTAAATTTGGCGAGATTACCACTTGGTCTCAACGAATATCAGGTACTGGGAAAATGACATATGGGAACGAGAGATATACAATTCTCGAGTCAACTAAAATGGAACATGGCTCCTGACGTACATAGTATGTCCATTCTCGGTAAGAATCCTCCAGGTGGACTTGCGACTTGGTCACCATTTTGCCCTTGCTCATCTATTGTGATATTCCAGGAAGGAAATGCGCTTTCTAGAGACGCTTGTAGTGCAATTGCATACGGATGATATACGGTCCCCATCTTTGAGAATCCATGGGTAATACTGTCTCCGAAACAAAGGACGTGAAGACTATTAGCTATAATCATCGTGAAAAGTAGTCTAGTAGTCTCGAGTAGTTACTAAAAAGTGGATCAGGGCTCTACTTCAGAAATATATTATGAAAGCCTTCGGAATTTCAGATGGAGAAGTTGCTTGAACCCGGTATTTGTTCGACTTCTTGAAAGGTCGTTCTCTCATGAGTATAAGTGGCAGAGGTCTCAGATTGTGACTTTCATGATTCTATGGCTGAAACATGTTCGAGAAAGCCGAGGTAGTAGAGCCTTGAAATTGAGGCGCGAAGTAGTCGCGTTGCCATTGGCGACGGTTGAAAACAACCCGTTTTGATAGGGCGAGATGAGATCTTTCATGCTCTTACATTCAGAACGCGATAATTCTCTTCAACGACGCGCAATTGTTTGCTTTGCTGCCGGATCTTTTGGATTGGAGCATGGAATTACGAATTACGACCTGTACCAAATACTCTGACACCTATTTATAATCGAATCCAACATTCATCATCATGGCCACCGCATCACCAACCCCGATGGGCTCTTCTCACTTCGCATCTCTTTCTCGACGACCATCCTCGAGACAAATATACAAACGACCCATTTCGAGGTCATCGAATAATCGTGGAGACGCTATATCAAACATACCAGTTGAAAGCCGAGCACGCACATATTCTTTGAATGACAGTTCCGATGATGATATTCCTCCTCCTATGAGATTTAGCGCCTTGACAAACGCATTACTCAACGACTCTGCACCTTCCGCAGACAAGTCTCTTCCTACAACCGCACGAACAACTCCAGAGCCAGAGAACCAAGAAGGATTTCAATTTAGGGCGGGTGGAAGTGGGAATACAAGTCAGGATCGAATATCACCCCCTGATGGGAAATTAAATAGCCCATATCCAAGGAGAGTCGTACGACTAAGTGGCACACCTGGGTCTTCTACGCTTCGCAGAGCAGGATCTTTATCTAGTGCTGTCAAAAGACGTAATGAGCAACTAGCAGCAAAAGCAGAGGACCCTCAGGATCTTAGTACACCAGAACAACTCCCACGAACTGTTCGAATACCTATCACTACCTCCGGAAACCAATGGCAACCCGGATCGTCAGCAAGAGCTTCAAGAGAAGCAAATTCAGCATCAAGGAATGAAGATAGGGAAAATGCTGCACCGGAATACCCGACAACCGTAGGAAGATCACAGTTGGCCACTAGTCAGGGCAGCGTGTCAAGATATGGATCATCAACAATCGGACGTCCAAGGTATGGCGAGGAGCCAGGGCAACAAAGCTCGATGCGATTTAAGGGAGTTAGTAAAGTGCGCGGAGCATTTTTGCTAGGACCTGCTCGACGGGGAAGAAGACGTATGGACGACGAAGACCAAAGTCCGGTAGAGGAACAGGGCAGTAGATTGGAAGCTGCAGGGTCAAGCCAAGAGCCACAGAGTCAAGAATCTCAGGAGCCGGAATCACAACCAAATTTTGAAGCAGATCCTAGTCAGGAGCCGGGGGATAATCGAGTAGCCGCACACTCTTCAGCATACAGGGACTTCAATTCGGGCAGTCCCATCAGCTCAAAAGATATCCTTAATCCAGTACTAAGATCGACATCCCCACCACCGCCGACATTGTCAAGTGCACAGCGCTCAATCCAGGAAGCTTCGAAGCAGCGGGCTGCGATACAACCGGTACAGCCTGTTTTCAAAGTTCCTGCACCACGTCCAGATTTGCCTTCAAACCACGACCAAGAAAATGAAGCCCCTCCAACCTTCAAGAAGAACAAACAAGCCCCTTTAATTCATCTTGACAAAATGGAGAAGGTTTCTACACGTCCGGAGAGCATGGACATGAGCGCCTTGCGAACTGGATCACCAGAGAGACGCCCACTAGCTCCCAGAAGTCAAAACACTCCAAGGCGGCCTGCGCCACCACCCCCTAAAATGTCGATCCTCGAGGCAGCTACAAGCACTGCGGGGGCAGCTACAACCTCGACTGCTAGCCGGAAAAGAAATACATTAAAGGTCAATGGCAAGATCTTCACGCGGCTTGATTGTATAGGCCGAGGAGGTAGCTCGAGGGTCTATCGAGTGATGGCTGAAAATTCAAGGTTTCTTGCATTGAAAAGGGTGTCATTAGCAGATGCTGATGAGGCCGCTGTAAGGGGTTTCAAGGGCGAGATTGATCTCCTCAGAAAACTAGAGGGTGTCGAGAGAGTAATTCGTCTCTATGACTACGAGCTCAACGAGGAGAAAGGGACGCTCAGTGTAGTAAGTAATGACCAACCCGCCATCTAGATATACTTACTAATATCTATTGCAGCTCATGGAGATGGGCGAGCTGGATATGATGAAAATGTTGGACTTGCGATTGAAAACCGAGCAAGCAAAATTCGATCAGAGCTTTGTCAGGCATTATTGGAAAGAAATGCTTGAATGTCTTCAGGCTATTCACGAGCATGATATCGTTCACTCAGATTTAAAGCCACACAACTTCGTTCTAGTCCAAGGACGCCTTAAGTTGATTGATTTTGGTATCGCCAATGCTATTCAAACAGACGAGACGGTAAATGTGCATCGGGAAACACAAATAGGAACACCCAATTACATGTCACCTGAGTCTCTTATGGACTCAAACTCAAAACCGGATTCCCGAGGAAGGATCCCCAACGAGCCTAAACTTATGAAACTTGGAAAGCCAAGCGACATTTGGAGTTTAGGATGTATTCTCTACCAGATGGTTTACGGCCGGGCACCATTTGCACACATTCAGAACCCGATGCAGCGTTGTCAGACAATCATCAACTTCAACTACGCTATCGAATATCCTTCTCTCGGAGTTGGAAATGTCCCTGTACCTTCAAGTTTGATCAAGACTCTAAAGAGATGTTTAAACCGAGATCAGCATCAACGACCTTCCGCCACTGAACTTCTCAATGAGAAAGATCCATTCTTGAACCCTGTGGAATATGATAGTAATGCTCTACCTATTACTGAAGAACTGCTTGGGCGTATCTTATTAAATGTAGCTGCAAAGATCAAGGATAGAGCACCAACAGATGCAGAGCTGCTTACAGCCTGGCCACAAGGTTACTTTGAACGGCTGCGTAAGAATATAGCGGAAGGAAAAGCACTGTGAGATTTGTTTTACTCGCCAAACATAGTGCTGGAGCAGGCGGGGAATGATTGGATCGTGTTAGATTTTGATCTTGTTGTTTAGCGTATGCAGCCATAATCGGCGAGGCGTTTGTGGGTCTGAGAGCATTGGGTGTGGTTACGGATATACCATTTTTAAAAGCAAAAGCAGGAAAGCAGGCGGCTCGTGTTATACTACTTATTTGTAGTTTGTATGAATGATAGAACAAGATTCAAGCTGTCCTGACGTTTGATCCAATCATCATGTGAGGTGCTTCAAATTGGATACAAATAATGTGGCTCATTATTTGCTGCTCTGGTTTTCGTTCGGACTGGTCCGCTACAAATTTTCTAACCAGGGAAAGCACTTGTGAGCTCCCTTTCCTCTGTAGCGAACGTCTGATTTCGATAAATGAGTGCTGTATTCCTACCTATCAACCCGTTCTCATTTGTATAATGCTAATATGTAGTAAAGCCCTGTATTCCATCACTTGCTTGCACATTACTAGAGTTCCTTAAATCAATCTCACTTTCTTTCATTCATCCAATTTATTTCTCATTTATATTAAAAGAATTTTCTATAGGACATGAAAGACGATCAAATCTTTAGCCCTCTACAGGCTTAATAGAGGTAGTGAAACACCTCAAGCCATCATCAACACTTTGTATGACCCTCAGTCCTTTGTCAGTATTCTTTGCTACACCACGGCTAGCAAACTTTAATCCCCAATCTGCGTTACCACCTTTTACTTCCTGAGGCGGGCATAATTTCTTCATTAATGCCAATATATTGCAGCAAGATACAGCATCAAATGCTAAATTAAATTTCTAGTGAAATATTTAGGACTTCTAAAGGCTTTACTGATCCTTAAACTTGCGAAAGAAGAAAGTCCTAGGGACGTGATATTGGTCAGATTTAATCTTATTATTTTATGTCACCCTAATGCTTACAATTGAGTACATTCCTAGATACAAGAATATTTGAACAATGCGTAGTCTAATGCCCTATGCCTACTACAGCTCTTCATTGTTGCGGGGGAGAGAAGGGGATGGGGGAGTGTTCAGGACCAAGAAGCCTTAAGCTTGATTGGGATGAAGTCCGATAGTTTAGACAGCTTTGCTGCGGAATCCTTCATTGAAAGTGTCTTAGGTCCCAACGAGGTACGTATCATTCTGAAATGCATAGAGCTGCTGCTGACCATATACAGCGGACCGAGCGCTTTTACGTGACCTTGGGGATATCAACAATTGCTGAAGTTGGATTGAGTACGAAGCTTCTGTCATAACACTTTACAGTATTAGCATATATAAATCAAATTGGAATTTTGGACATACGTTTCCAGCATGCATGTACCATCCTGAGTAATGTCGCTTGTCGCCTAGCCTGAAAGTTATCCATGCTTTACACTTCCCACACCTCCCTTTCCAGGTTCGTGTCGCTGCATTCACTTCTACGGCCGATTCAGGGTCTGGAAAAGTCTTGCCAGTCTCAGCGCAGATTCCATGGAGCAAGACGCGGTGATTCCACCATGCTGTTCCGGTATCAATCCATCGGCCAGGTTTGCAAAGGCCACACCACCCCTCTCGCTTGAAACCACGAACCCAGCGAGGAGAATAGCCATCGCCTTCGAACCTCAGTTCATTTGGTTGCACAGTCTGGAGATCATCTATATCATCTGGTACCGTAGGAGATGGTGGATCCTCAATCCGAATTTGGGGGAGACCAATAGCGTCCGAAGTACAGGCATCTATATTTAAACTGTTTGTGCGTATATGTGCTCGCTTTTGCCGTCGTTGAAAGCTACACTCAGATTGTACAGTCGCGCAGGAATGGGCACTGCTATGGTCAGTAGTATCGCTTCGCCTGCGCTTTCTCAGATTGGACGATTCTGCCATAGCACTACCCACATCAAATTGTCTTCGGAGATACTCATATGATCCACTTATGCCTTTCGCAGCCCACAGATCTTGTCGAGCTGCTGCCTGGGCTAGTTCTGCGTGCTTAAGATCTAGGGCATGTTTCCTAGCAAGGTTGCTTTCTGCTGAGGAAAGTTCTTCCAGATTGTAGTTGAGCGGGTCGTATTTCCTCCCACTGTCGTTACAAGCCGCAAAAAGCTCAACTGCCAAGTGCAAGTACTCATCAGCAGGTGGATTAGTCTTTTTCCGACCCATTTCCTCATCGACATCCAAATGACTGACAAGGAGGACAAGACACCTTCGAACATGGCTTTGTATACACAAGCTGTAGAATACAGAGAGCCACCACTCTCTGCAATACTTGCTATTTGGCTTGAATATAACTTTCGAAAGTAGCTCCGAGTAAACCTCCAAACTGTCATCCAGCCTCGCCAGACAGTCAATATTACACTGTAGAGCATTGCAGCCCCGATGGGAGTCTCTTGTAAGCTTGTTAGAATCTTGAACACGAACAGCTTCGAGGGAAGCTTGTAAGCAAAGTATTGCTTTGTTAATCAACTGGTACTGTTTCGCAAGTCAGTATATTACTCCCAATCCTGGCAATCGCCTGCGTGGACAACAATACTTACGCTTACTTCCTTTTCTTGATATAGTGCTGCGGGCCATAGAAGGTCTTCGAGGTCTGATTGAATATCGATTGTGCAAGACAATTCGCTGTTTCGAAGTTGTGGAATTTGTTGGGCTTCCCACAAAACTTCAACCACTCTGTGGTGCAAGGGTGTTGCTCCTGGTGTATTTTTGGTGGAGTAAGGAGAACTCGATGAGCAGTCATATCCGAAGTTGCTAAATTTTGCACACACTCTTCGGTATATACTTGTAAAGATCCCATGATCGTTATTAGTTTCGAGGAGCGAGCTGTCGAACTCGGAACTATTCCATAGCCTCTGCCTATACGTTGTGATTTCAAGTAGGTAGGAGTTAGGTCCCTGTGCTGCTGTCGTCGAATATTGGGTATCCGGGGGGTCTTCCGAGGGTTTCTCGATATCCAATTTAGGGCATAATATAACAGAGGTTAGGGCATCTTGTAATGTACCGCGCCTGCATCCCACAACACGCCAAGGTGTTGCTCTGGTGGTAGGGCAGCGTTCACAAGGATCTTGAACATCACACTGTGAGTAGTTAGCATTACTGTTCAGGCTCAAGATTTAATCCCGACCAACCTGTCCTTTCGTAAAACGACAATGCCAGCATGCTCCTATTTCCTTGAGTAATTTGATCGACGCACGTGACTCATCACTTAATGGCCCGCTTCTTCGGGGCCCTCTGGTTTTTGACAAGAATATTGCCTTGGCCGTCAAGGTTAGGTCGACCACCATTTCCTTGGAACCATCGCCGTGGTGAACGACTACTACAGCAGATGAACTAGCACTCACTGGCTCGGCGGTGCCGCTAGCAGCTACTTGGTTGCTATCCTCGACAGGTAGCTCATCTGGACTGACGAACGTCTGGACAGACTCGACTGGAATTGGATGAAGATTTCGTGGTTCTGATTGAGCACTCGAGTCTGCTGCGAGAAAATTTCTCATCATTTTGGCAAGAACTTGCTTGGAGACAGGCATGTCATCTTTCTGGCTTGGCTGGTTTGCAGAATTCAAATCCATATCCGGGTCACCGAAGACGGGCATTGACTTGAGAGGGGGATCATCTAAACTCCTTAGTAAGACTTATGGAATTTGGTAATGACCTTACAACTATTCATGAGCCACCCCCCTAACGCCTGTTCATTCCATGCAAGGTGGGGAAACTGTGATAGATGCGTGGAGGCAAACTCGGACCACGGATTGAAACCATTTTGCTCTGGTTGCGCACTGTTACCACCTTTCATGCCAGTGATGTCTTTACCTGGCACTTGATCATGAAAGGGTGGTTGATCGAGTATTTCGTAGTTTGAGTGATTCATAGCGGCGGACAAAAACCGTGGTCGTGTTTCCGCGAACGTTGTCACTATTTTGAGGCATAAGGAGAACTTGCGCTTGATAGGGAAGAAATATTCCGAATATCCAATGAGAGTGTTAATGAGAGATATGCTTGATCCTCTAAATTAATATAGATACGAAAGAGCGTTTTCTATCCGCCGCATTTAGCTGAGTGTAGGAGCTTGTAATGGATGTAGGTGAGAAGTAATATAGTCCCAAGTTTTGGTCATTCAAAAAGAATATCTTCCATGTAGGAATGAAATAGAAAAAGCTAAAGGACACCAAGATCCCGAGCTTTGCACACCGTGACGAAGATTAAACATGTTTTTCAAGAAAGAAAAAGTCAGGCTGGCTATGTCTCGTAAAGCGGGAACGACAGAGTTATCATGGCGGTGAATTCGCGAAATAAATCTAGGTTGACCCATTCGAGGTTAGTGTAGACCCACTTTCCTTTCAGATAGAAATAGTGGGCCATTGAAGTTGCACACACCCCAGGGTTCCTTGCATGGTTGATCAGCCGTCACCTTGAAAGAGGACCGACATCGATCACCGCCAGAATTTTTGATTGATTTTTGGACCGAGATAGATATACCGCCATCAAGGACAAAGAGTAGAGCAGCCAGCGCCCTATTTAGTGGCAAAAATATGGCTACAAATATATCACGAATAGTGATGGGCACCGTCCCAGATACTTCCCGGAAAGACAAATTACGTTGTTTTCTATACCTTTGCAACATTCTCGCCGATACAAATGTCACGTGTTGATAATTTCTCAATTTTGAGCGAACCAACTACCTCAACCTTCCGCATCATTTACCCACCTGTGCACCATGTCCGTTACAATTGTGATAGTCCAGACTGTTGCTCCAACTTCAGCCGACTATCGGATTTAGCTCGACACAAAAAGACTATTCATGGTCCGAAAAGAGAATGCCGTTTCAGATGTGGGTATGCTACAGCCAGACCAGATAAGATGAAGGAGCATACACGGAACAAACACACTAACAACAAGGTTTTTAAAAAAGGTATGCGGCTATCATCGCGGTATATATAGCATAGATAGATACTTATACTTGTAGTGCCAATTCAACGACGTATTCGCGCTCCCGTAGATCGAACATTCGATGAAGATCTACCACCATGGGAAACATTAGAGTCGACCAAGACGGTAGAAATAAACCAAAATGGCAACCATTCAAATCTTGCGGCCACCAGTCTGGACTTTGCTGGCTTTGGAAGTATGGCAAATAAGCTGGTTCAATCAAAAGATATAGTCCCATACGACGCTCAAATTCATGGATTCGGAGAGTTCTCCATGATTGACTTAGACGAGCCGATGCTGAATCAAAGTCATCATGTTACCTGGGACCCTTTCAGTGACTTTGCTGTTCATAAATCACAGGGACGGAATATGTATGATAGCGAGTTCCATACTATGCAGTGGATGTAATATCTTGGGTTCGTAATGGTGTGCCTTCGGTTTGTGATGTGTATTTGCTAGGTGTTTGATGACCAAGGGGGTTTTGTACTCGAGACAGGAGTTTCCTTAGATTTTAAGAACAATTCACAGCGACTTACATCTTTTTTTGGGGCACTTATATCACTAGTCTGCCGTGTGTCACTAAATTTATACAACATTTGAAACGCAGAATGGATCAAGGAATACTGTATGAACATGAGACGGACCCCTTCTCTTGACGTCCTTGACGCTGTTCAAAAATGGACCCTCGCCGCTCACATGACGCAATTCCCCTCTGGTTGGCGGGGTCAAAACAGCTCAAATCGCAACACCCAAAAACTAAACCCAATTAATGGCAATAGAGCAGTGAATAGAAAGATTGTCAAAGTGACATAAGCCTAAGCATGTGTAGCTGAACAGCGACAAAGATATTGCGACGGCCAAGCTGACAAGATGTGGCTGAGAAACAAACGAGTGTCCAGTGTGAGGGGCAATAAATACAGAGGGGAGCAAATCATTTGCACAGCCTCGAACGTTTTCAGCAAGTACTTTCGAGGCCCAACCGCGACAAGCCACCTGCATTTGAATCTTCAAAACGTGCCTCTCTCTTACACCCTCTCTTCCCTCTCTCACGCCGCGATTTCAGTTAACAAAGCAGTGAAAGAAAGGAAACTATGACTGGACCATCGACGTACCTATCCCCCACCTTATTGTTCCCTACAAGGAGCACTCTCCAGATTTCAGGGACAAGAGCTGACAATATTATCTCCACAATAGTCCTGGCCAAGAAGGCCCCAACTACGCACCTCCTCCTCTACCCGCAGGTTGGATCGCACAAGTAAGTTATTGGGGGCGAATCCCCGTTCAGACCTCTGACTGTCTATCGAAAATCTCCTGAGTCTTCATCCCAAGACTTTCCTCGAAGACCTTTTCCAAAGCTTTCCAAGATTTTCCCCTACGAAATCCTTGCTGACTTCCGTTATCTAGTGGGATGGAAATTCGAAGAAATACTATTTCGTGCAACTATCGACTGGCGCTTCACAATGGGATACTCCTACGCAAGCAGCACCCAGCGGCCCAACACCGCAAGCTACTCCCCAGGGAACCGAACATCCATATGGCACACCAAGTCAACAGCAACAGCAACAAGGACAGGGAGGACCGGGACCGCAGGAAATTATCCAAAATCCAGATGGGACGCAGAGTGTTAGGGCTGCGGATGGAAGTGTGCAGCCATATAGTGGAGATAGGGGGCTAGGTGTATGATTTTTACCAATGTGAGGCAGAGGGAGATATACTGACTTGTGCGCGATAGTCATTTGCGATGCAGCAATTAATGGGCGGTGGGAAGAAACAGAGTTCAGGTGCTGGAGGATTGGGAGGACTTGCTACCTCGTTCTTGGGTGGCGGCTCATCTTCTGGTCATGGTTCGAGCACTGCGCATTCGAGCGGTGGTGCCGGAGGACTTGTTGGAGCTTTAGCTGGAAGTTTACTTGGTGGCGGAAAGAAGCCCAGCGGACAATCTAGCACAGGAAATTATTCTGGTGCGCAACAGAGTCAACATAGCCAAGGAGGTTTAATGGGTAATTTGGGAGGCATGTTTGGTGGTGGTGGACACTCAGGCTCTGTATGTTGCAAATTGTGCAAGTTTTTGGGCCCGGGCTAATGAAGGAACAGCAGCAGCATGGAGGAAGTGAATATGGTTATTCCCAAAGTGGGGGCCAGTCTGGAAGTTATTCTGGTTCTGCGCCACCTTCGAGCTATCAACCTTCTGGGACTGCCCATACTTCATACAATGCGCCTCCTCAAGGTCAACATAGTCAAGCACCTGGTTCCTACGGCCAACATACTCCCTCATCACAACCATACAATGCTAATCAACATTCATATGGAGCTCCCTCCAACCCTCAGCATCCGCAGCAGCCATCTTATGGCGGAGCAGCACCACCATATGGTGGAACTCCACAACATGGTGGACCCCCACAACAACAACCTCCTTATGGTATGCCCGACTATTCACATGATTTGACGTGAGGGCCGATACTGACTTGTCTTTAGGAGGACAACCACCCCACCAAGATTCCTATGGACAGGGTCACCAGCCACCTACAAACTACAATTCACCACCAATCCCCCAATCTCAACACTACCCGCCTCCCCCAAACCAGCAATACGGTGGTCACCCGCAGCAGCCAGGCGGCCCAGGTCAGCCAGGCCCTCCTGGTCAGCAACAATATCCTCCTCCCCCAGGCCCAGGATATGGCCAGGGACCTCCTCCATCTGGAAATTTAGCACAACCTCAACACGGCCACTTCCAAGGTGCACACAATGCCGAGCATTCGGGTGGTCTTTATGGTAACCCTGCTCCTGGCCCTGGTGGACCTCCCGTTCCCATGGGTTCTCATCCTGGCCAACAAGCTGGCCAGCAGGGCGGACCACCAGGCGGATACGGTGCTCCTCAGGGGGGTTATGGAGGACAACAGCAGCAGAGGTGGTAATCAAAAAGTTTTTGATTTACAGATAATGAAGCTATGGATTTGCGTTTGTTGATTGGAGGCCGACTTTCACTTAGATGGATATCCCCATATACCTCGTGTAACTTCTATGGTCATCAATGACAAATATGAATAACGATATGAGCATAACTAGAATTTGCTCTCATGAACATAAGTCGAAAGTACTAACGATCCTTCTTGTTGCTGTTGGTGTCTTTGCTGTCGAGATCCTGCAACCAATCACTTATGTATTTAGCGAAATGCCAGCTTCCAATAGCAAGTAGTGTGATATATGCTGCGGTAGGAACTAAAGATCGCGGAAATACATTGAACAGGAATGGATCCAGTATAATATCGACATAAACGGGTGGAACATGTTGCATTAGAGTCTTGTTTGTGGTATAATAATCTGCGGCTGCAAAAACACGCAAGAATAATATCGAAGATAGATCATTAGATGTGTGTGTGGACTTCGAGTTTCTTCTGGCAATCCTGGGTTCTTGGTCCTCAATGTGGGCTGAATCAGCCCGCTGAAATTCAGAAAATTCTGCTAAAGATGTAATCAACTCAGTAGTGTCAAACACCGTTTGAAGATCGTATGTTTCGAGACGGAAAGATGTTGGTTGCTATTAACATTAGCTTCAAGTAACTAAAATTAAGATGAACTTACGGTTGCTGCCCAGCAGATCCTAACTTCGTATCTCTGGCCTTCCTCTAGCCTGCGCAAAAGATACCAGGAAGCTTGCCCATGTTTAGAGCTAGCTGTAGGAAATTCTGCTCGGATATCCGTCCTCAAAACCCAATGCTGTGGTGAAAGAGCTTCTAGTCGTAGGTCATCGAGTGTAGGATATTCTACTGGAACTTGGAGACTCGGCGGGCCAAGGAATATCGTTTTTTCTGTATTGGCTATAACGGAAGCAAAATGTATCAACAGCACCCAGAATATTTTCCAGAAAACGAGTAACATTTTGACAAGTGGAATTGACGTTTTTCTCTTCAAATTGTGGTAGATGTCAGATTTCAGGGTCGTGCAGCTCCAGCCGTTATGGTGGGGTTCCGTAATCAGGAGCTTGGACCTTCAAAGCCTTGATCGGGATTAGCGTTCACAACACGCTCCTCCTTTTGTTTATGCACGGCAGGCACGATGCACGAACCAGCGAGCAAGCGAAAATCCATATTCCCCTGCTCTTTCTCCTTCCCCACTATCTTTCTCAAGTTCTCCCGACCACATTGTTGACCTTGCCAGCAACATTTGCTGCTTTCTACACAAATACTCCGTCATCCATATTCGACGTAAACCAACCACACCATGCGTGAAGTTATCTCCATCAACGGTAAGGTTCCCCTGACGCGCCGCACACCGCTCATATTGTGGCTCTCTCCCTCAACAGAATATTTGTACTGACTCTTCTGCCATTTCCCAGTCGGTCAGGCCGGTTGCCAAATTGCAAACTCTTGCTGGGAGGTGAGCACCAACAGCTGCCAGAGACACAACCGTGTTAGGTTTCCCCCTGCGATACTGACATGACAAAATTAGCTTTACTGCCTCGAGCACGGTATTCAGGTATGTTTATACCGATCCTAACCACGCCACACTACTACCCTTCTATATTCTTTGCTAACACACCAATCTACAGCCTGATGGATACTTGACTGAGGAGCGCAAGGCCGCTGAGCCTGATCAGGGTTTCAGCACGTTCTTCTCCGAGACTGGTAAACACCTACACTATCCTTATCTCAGGACGAGTACTGACGCGTTTCCTACATCCAGGACAAGGAAAGTATGTTCCCCGAACGATCTACTGTGATCTTGAGCCCAATGTTGTCGACGAAGTCCGCACCGGTACCTATCGCAGTCTTTTCCATCCCGAGCAGATGATCACCGGCAAGGAGGATGCTTCCAACAACTACGCTCGTGGTCACTACACTGTTGGCAAAGAGTTGATCGATCAAGTTTTGGACAAGGTTCGCCATGTTGCCGACAACTGCGCTGGTCTCCAAGGTTTTCTCGTCTTCCACTCCTTCGGTGGTGGAACTGGTTCTGGTTTCGGGGCTCTTCTCATGGAGCGCCTGTCTGTTGATTTTGGAAAGAAGGTCAAGCTGGAGTTCTGCGTTTACCCAGCACCACAAACCTCCACCTCAGTCGTCGAACCATACAACTCGATTCTCACTACACATACTACTCTTGAGCACTCTGACTGCTCTTTCATGGTTGACAATGAAGCCATCTATGACATTTGCCGAAGAAACCTCGGTCTTGAGCGTCCCAACTTCGAGAACTTGAACCGCTTGATTGCTCAAGGTATTTTCAAATGCTTTTTCTACTTGGACCAGCCTGACCATAAAAACAGTTGTTTCTTCCATTACCGCCTCTCTTCGATTTGATGGATCTCTCAACGTTGATTTGAACGAGTTCCAAACCAACTTGGTCCCGTACCCTCGCATTCACTTCCCTCTCGTCGCCTACGCTCCAGTTGTTTCTGCCGCTAAGGCGTCTCACGAGACCAACTCCGTGCAAGAGATCTCTATGTCTTGTTTCGAGCCCAACAACCAGATGGTCAAGTGTGACCCACGTAACGGAAAGTACATGGCTACCTGCTTGCTATATCGTGGTGACGTCGTTCCCAAGGATGTCAATGGAGCTGTTGCGAGTCTTAAGACCAAGCGTACTATTCAATTCGTCGATTGGTGCCCAACTGGTTTCAAAATTGGTATTTGCTACCAACCACCTCAAATGGTCCCGAACGGCGATTTGGCTAAGGTCAATCGTGCTGTGTAAGTCTTGAATGCAAGTTTTTCGAAAGGCTCGTTTTCTAACCTGTGGTAGTTGCATGATCTCTAACACAACCGCTATTGCTGAGGCCTGGTCCGCTCTTTCCCACAAATTCGATCTTATGTACTCCAAGCGCGCTTTCGTGCACTGGTATGTTGGCGAAGGTATGGAGGAAGGAGAGTTCTCGGAAGCCCGTGAAGATCTTGCTGCTTTGGAGCGTGACTACGAGGAAGTGGCTACTGACTCTATGGAGGCCGATGAGGGTGCTGAGGCAGAGTATTAGGGGTGCCGCTGAGCTAGTTGCATGGTTATCTCTTGTGGGATTACATACTTGAGGCCTAAATTTTAAGCCATGATACTGAACATGATGCAGCATCGGAGCGTTGGAGCTTCGTCATCTCCAGCGGAGGTTCATAGAGTCGTCCTTGTTCTTTTCTTTTCGTTGCGCACTTTTTGAAGGGCTCTCCTTCGATTAGATAGATGGATTATGTACCTTTGTAATCCAGACCCGTGTTATGCAAAGCAACGTTCATAGTCAAACTTTCGCGCCTTGATGATTTCCTATTCTCAGTGTTTCTTGCAGTACCCCCTAGATCATTGTTCTTACATGACATCCCATCAAGTTTCCCGAAGTCACTCATCACTTTTACTCAGGTTGATATGAGGATTTCGCCAGAAATTGTTACGTTTATGTGCAAGACCATTTAACGAGAAATATCATCATTGGATAATGTCTAATAGAATTCCATTGTCAAAATCAGACTATTATGTTTCGTAAGGCTGGCTCTATACAACAAAAGCCCGCAAAACCTAGGACTCAAAGCGCCAATCGCCATAGCAGAAACAATATCATTCCATCCATTCCCATGCATGCTATTATATCACCTATTCCGATCCATTTCCTGAGAATCAAGCCCTATAACTATGAGATAGCATCAATAGGCTCGTCCTCAGCAACTTTCCGTCGCCGAACCTCGGTCTCATCGAGATCAACTCGAACTTTTCCGTTGGCTCCCGTGCTGCGGGTTGCGGTTGCTTTCTGCTTTCGGCGCTCTTCTTTGGGCGGTTGAAAGCGCTTTCGTACGGTCTCGATCATCTTGCCAAACCAGTAGAAGTTCAGAGTGTTGAGGATGATGTTGGAACCTAGGTAGGTGAAAGCGAGCCAGAGGGGGACATACTCCTCGCCTGCGAATCGCATAACACCCGTATCAAGAGGAGCGGCGCTATTCCCAGCTGCTGCGCTCATACCTGCGGCTGTCCCATTGTTCAGAGCATCAATATGGATCGAGGAGGTAAGGGGTTTGTGGTTAATTGCTTTCCAGACGTCTTGGTAGACGCGGACAGATTGGTATGTGCCCCAGACAAGACGGCACGAGAAGAAGGTGAAGAGCAGGATTATTCCATTATACAGTTGGGCTTTTGAACCGGTCATGTCGAGTTTGTCAAAGAACCAGTGGAAATTTAGGAACGGGGAGGAAAGCTCGTAAAGGATGAAGGTACACCCGTAAAAGTTGACGAACGGACGCTGGAGAAATAATATTAGCATATAGCTGGCAAATGGAAAAATTAGGTATATACGCACGAAGCCAAATGAAAATACCAAGAGAGCACTGAGAGCATGGGCAAGCATGCCAGGCCCGAACAGCTTTACGTTCTGAAGCGTAACCGCCAGGTCCCATAGGAAGTATCCAGTTGCTAAACCCTGAATCATCCCTGCTGCTCCAGTATATCCCCAAATCCGCTGCTGCCAGTCCATATTCTTCCGCTCGTCATCTGTGAACATTACCCACAAGGCAAGCACGTTAATAAGGGTACTCTGGCATAGTGAAACCACATGCACATCCCAGTTGATTTTCCGCTCTGGCGAAAGCTTCCCATACTTCACTGGAAATAGCTTTCGGGAAACAGTAGGCGCTACTACAATATTGATGAAGTAGTACCCAAGAAACGAGCCGAGGACTTCGTGGATATGGAGAGGTAAGGTTGGGAGGTAGAAGTAATCCGCGAAAGGCTGAACGGCCTTACTCAACCATGGCGGATTTGGGAAAGGGAAAGGGTCGTGCATCTCGTCGACGAGATCTCGAACAGAAATATATTTGGAATGGACAGAGGATCTGATGCAGGTTGCGAGACAAGCCTTCCAAGGAGGAAGTTGACTCGTCTGCAGGCGGCTTGCTTAAGTTGCAGAAAGTAAAGCAGGCTGGCTGTCAAGGCTGTTCCCGAATTCGGGGTTTCCCAACAAAAGGCAGTTGGTCAAGGATGACGGTTAGTCTAAGCTGAATAGGGGTCGTCTTTCAGGGGTGAATTCAGGGCCGTGGTGACCTCGGCTGCTTGCATTTGACTTCCCCTCTTCGTTTTTAAAGATTAGAGCTTATAGTGTCAGAAAAGTCGTTGTTTGAAGATATCAATATGTTTATATACATTTATAGCCCTATTCACTACCAGCTTATCGGCGTAGGATTATCTTGTCTCACCGCCATGCCTGCAGCTGCCTACCTTGAGCAGCTGGACAAGGCGCATTACCCACTCTCCAGGCGGCCACGTGAGTCAGGCCTGAAGAGTATATTTGGAGCGGGTATACCTAGGTAATTGTTAACTAACTATGACTGACAACTTTACCTTGGTATACGGTTAGCCTCCCTTGACCTGCATCGTAGATAATGTCCTGTACTGTCATCCTTGGCCGGGCCTTAGAAATACCACTTGGTAATTTATTGCTGAAAACTACGAAATCCGCTGTACTCCCTTCACTAACCAAGTCAGATGACTTTGGCCATATTCCAATAGCTGACTTTGCTCGAGTTGATACACATTCCTGGGAACTGTCAGTAGACTGTGGGCTGTTCATCCGTAAATAGGCAACCCACAAGCAGAATATCTGCATCCTCTTTGGTCCCAGCCTGATATATTCCGACACCAAGACTTGCAAGGCTGAGAGGATCGCAGCTTCCCTGTGGAGTGAAGGCGTTGCCCACATTGTTGATGCCTATGGCTCCATTCAAACTGTATCTCTTGATCATTTGCGGGATTTGCAATGTCCCCCGCACTCTTTCACCCCCACCGGACGCCTCATTTGGCCTTCCCATCATAAAGAGGTCTGATGTTGGAAGACCTATAAAAGATACCGGTAGCCCTTTGACCTTTTCGGCAAGAGATATCCACTGGGACTCATCAAACATAGTAAGGCGAGTACAGTGACCGAAGACTATTGTTCTGTCAGGCGAATTGGGTTCAAAAGGCCACCCAGTATTGTGTAGAATATCCAGAGCTTCCAATACCATACTTGGAGTTGCTGGATTAAGGTGATAGTCGATATGGAAGTCCACATGAAGACCATAAGACTTGGCCAAGGAAATTGTAAACTTCATGTTGGAAATCTGTGCTTCGCGGTCTCCATCCTTCTCAGCATAAGGTGTAGAGCCGATTGCCTCAACCCCGCGCTTTTGCACTGCTTTCTCAAGAAGCTCTTTCATTTCCTTGCCGTTATCCGCGTAACTAACGATTGGATCCTGAGCAAAAACGCATATCTGGACGTAACATTGATCTGCGAACTTCTTCTTGAGAGCCAAACCAACATCAACGCATTTCATGCCAACACTTTCATCGACTTCAACAAAGGCCCGCATGTGAGTTACACCAAATGAGATGCTCTCTTCAATGAGAGCTTGACCCCGTTCCATAAGGTCATCGTATTCAAATCGAGACTTCGCTATACCTAAGAAGAAATGAGAAAAGAAACCATACATTTCAAAATCATAGATAAACCAGATAAGTTAGAAATACCTACTTGTCAACTCTATAGCTTCCACAAAGTCCCCATCTTTGATTTCTAGATCTGTATATTTTGGATGTGATAGTAAAAAGCACTTATCAAGATGAATATGAGGGTGGCAAAGACTTGGTGCCACGAAGGGAATTCGTTTCCCTTCAGTTGAGCTATGAGACTCGCTCACCGATGTGACAGAACCATGGTGGCAAGATACATTCCAGCGACTTTTAGGTGGTTTTCCCGCGATGTAAACACCTTCGAAGGAAACATTGGTGTCGTCCCCACTCTGATGCTCGGATGTCATTATAAGCAAATATTAATGGGGAAAATAAACGGGATAGTTACTACACTTAGTAAGTGCACAAGATAGTACGAACTGAAGAAAAATTGTGGAAGTTTTAAAGAAGTCTGTTACGTTGAAGCTGGATGTTTGGGGGGGGGGGCTTGTCAGACTGGTCCCACACTTTTCGGGGAGCTTCAAATTTGGTGGCATTCAGAACACGCATCCACAACCCAATCGTATACATTTCGGAATCTTGCCTTCGCCACAATGGCAGATCCCCTCTATGAACTTTTGATAACATACTTCGACACCCCTCCCCCACGAATACCTCCCAGCTCGACCGATCCTACAACAAATGCCTACCTCTCCCGCCTTACCACTCTACCCCTCTCATCTCTCACAAGCACAGAGCCACAATCTCTCGCCCAATCCACTCACTCTCTGCTCCTGTCACTACAGGCACTTTCCAAACGGTCGCATAAATATATAATCGATTCCTCTACGCATTTATCTACACTGGGAACCACATTACCAGTCCTCGCGCAGTCCACAGCTTCCCTCCGAGATGCCATCCCCAAGCTCGATGATGCTGCAATCAACTTCAGCGAAACCTACAATCTTCGCGCCGAAAATACAAATCCACTCCTAGACCGCCGAAGGAAAGCTCTGCTACTATCGCGAAATATCGACCGGCTCTCTGATGTACTCGACCTCCCTACGTTACTCTCCTCAGCCATATCATCGTCCTCTAATACGGCGGCACCTACGACTTCAAATGCTGCTTCCTCGAATGCTACACTGAATTATGCATCTGCACTAGATTTAAATGCACATATCAAACGTCTACATGCGTTATACCCAGATTCTCCTCTTATCTCCAGTGTTAGTCTACAAGCGGAGACAGCTATGCAGGATATGTGTAGCAATTTGATTGCAAGTTTACGGGGGAATAGTTTGAAATTGGCTAGTGCGATGAGGACGATAAGTTGGTTGAGGAGGGTTGCACCAGAGCTAGATCTAATACCAGCGAACGCATCTATTTCGACCATGAGTTCTATGTCTACAAGTGGGGGGACCAGAGAAGGCGCATTAGGAGCATTATTCCTGGTGTGTCGATTGTCAAATCTAGAACAAATGCTCTCAGCCCTCGAACCATTACGAGAATTGGCAGACCAAGAAACTTCCAAGCTTAAGAATCAATCTGGAATCGCTAAGGGAGAAAAAGAGCGGGAAAAGAGCAAATGGGAAGGTGGGCAGCAAACAGAACGATATCTGAAAAGATACATCGAAATATTTCGTGAACAGAGTTTTGCTATTGTAAGCATGTATCGATCAATATTTCCGCCTCCAGCAGTGACACCTGAGGGACTCAAGGGCATGATCAAGTCACCAGGATTGGAGGATCCGCTGCAACCACTACCGAGTGCTTTGGGGACATTCCCATTGAAATTAGTAGGTATGCTAGGGGAGACCTTGAGAAAATACCTCCCGAACGTTAGGGATAGAAGTAGTCGTGATAGTCTTCTCACTCAAGTGCTGTATTGTGCTGGAAGTTTAGGGAGATTGGGTGGAGATTTTAGCCTTATTCTTGCTTTCTTAAATGAAAGGGAGGATGAGAGGGAGGATGAGAGGGAGGATGAGAGGGAGGGCGAGGATGAAGATGAGGAGGGGTCTAGTGAGGAGTGGGTGGAGGTTATAAGAAAGCATAGGGTATTGGCTGGAAGGCTTGAGCTAATGGTTGGCTCAAAAGAGCATTAATATCACAATGGCACTTACCGAGATCTTCTAAAAATCACTTTGACTAGGAGGACAGGATTTATTGTTGGTATTAGGAGATCGCTAAATATTAGACCAGCATTATCTCAGACTAAAACCTTTGGAAGGTCCCTTGTGTTCTGAGATTTAGAATCCGATAGTTTGACCTTCAACCTTTCAAGGCCAATATTTTATCACTAATCATGATTCTTTGACTCAAATTTGACAAATGCAGAACCTCAAATTTCAAGCTCCATAATAAATCCCCGCCATCTGCACAGCTTTAACCTTAATTCGACGACCAAAGAATGCTAAAGCAAGTGACAGATCGCTAGCGTCGAGCGGTCCCCGATTTTTGGGTGCAGCCAATGACAGTCGAGGAATATCTACTTCGTAAGCCGCGTCATCTTGATTTGAGCCACCTTCTGTTGTTTGCAACATCACCTTGTTTAATTCTTGGTAAAAAACCATCTTGTGAGGGTGGGGAGCTACGGGCTAATAAATGCCATTATCATATGCAAATGGGTACTACCTGCAGCCCAATAGCATCGATATGTTTACAACGCAATTGCACCACCTTTCTTGGAGGCAAGCCGCACAAACATGATTGGAATATCATAGATCATTGATCAAATGGTTCTCGTGCAACACAAGAGCACGACATCAACGCTTTCAACTAGAAAAGCCTCGACAACAGGATCGGCGATTGTCACACCACGGCACCCATCCACAAAAAATATATATCGCGGACTAACCTTCTCCAAGATTATCCTCGGTAGCCACGTCTTAGAACCCTTAAAGGGAAGGTTTAGATTTGTTTAGGATTCGCCTGGTTGCCCTTCGGGCCAGTTACCTCAGCAAGCCATCAATCCAGGAACCAAATCTCCTCTCACGACTTTGCAAACTCTCTTTTAAGAACATGAGGGCTAATATTTCCGCTTAGGAAGGTTGCAAAAGACGAGAGCATGGCTACAGTCAGCCCTTGCTTGTCGATGTGATTGTTCCATTTAAAGCAGAGGTTTTCTAAGAATGGCATTCCACCCTGCATACCTTAAAGCAAGCTCATGATTAAGAACCCTCCCTCCAAATGTCATTACACCAAAGTTTTAGGAACAACCTTTCTGAGCTATTAGCTTGGAGCCATAGCAAAAACAAAAAAAACCTTCATACCGCGACCCACCATGGACCACGACTTCAGCAACCGCCTGAATCTCACAGCACCTGGGATGAATCCTTATGCTACCCGACATGGAGCATGAGAAGCAAGTGCTTATGGGGGAACCATGTTTCTTCCATAGACAACTTGAAACCCGATTAGAGAGGTTCTCATCTAGTGAGTCACCTTAGGCCCAATTTTAGCAACCATTGCTACCGCCTGTTCCTAGGAGGAGAGTACCACATAGTAAAAGATCGAGGGTAGTAGAATAAAGTGATATACGAGTAAACGAACGGCCTTGATATAATCTGGAGCGACCTACTATCCCGTATCAGAGATCTGCGAAAGCTCGCAAATTAGAAAGTCATTATTTACTTGTATTTGATCGTCAAGGTATTTAGCAATGCCAAGTGGCATACGATAAAAGGTCAATATTTACAAAGGCTTAAAATTCCATAGCCTGCTACTAATAGTTTAGTGTTGAGTGATGCCACAAGCATTTCTTCATCCGCCATGATGCTCTCTCCAACTTGACCCCCCACGAAGGGGTTCGCTCCTTTCCCTATTTTATCCTCTGTCGATGCTACTCTAGCTTGCAATCGTGCGTACAGGAGTAGCATCCACATCGGCAACAGTCTTTTTAGGGTCCTTGGCAGTCTCTTTCCTGAAGATACCACTGCTGTTCTCGCTCTGGCTCACAACCTCGGCCTCGTTCTTGTTTGCTTTTGCCTTCATAAATGGCAGGTGCCCCTTAACTTCCTTATAGCGCATGCAGACAAACATAGCAATAACGACCAACCAGTAAAGGTTATAGGAGATGACTGAGCCATATGTTGCCGAGTTTTGCCAACCGAGAATCGCATTGAAGATACCCCAGCCGCTTCCACCATTGAGCTCTGGGTTACCAAAATTGACATGCCAAACACTTTGATCAATATCATATGAACCCGGGCCGGCACCAACCTCTGCCGCATCCCCACCGACAATGTTGTTCCACTGTTGTTGTTGGAAGAACCACACGGCACGGGAGAAGAGACCAGCAGCCACGAGATATAAGATGCAGGTAGAAATGATCAAGAAAATCTGCAACTTTGATGAAGCTCCACCCCTAGTAGATGTTAGTATGTTCCCAAAATATATGAAGCAGGAGCAGCTTACTTGTACAGCAGATAACCGATAATACAGCCAGCGGCCATTCCCACAACAACCGCCAGGGGAACAGAAGTAGCAGGCGAGGAGAAGGTTACCCCGAATATGAAGACAAGAGCCTCAATACCTTCCCGGAGAACGGTGATGAATGGTATCATAAACATGGAGTATCGCTCAGCCCACATCTTGTAGGATTTGGGCACGAACCATCTCTGAAGTGCGCCTTTAACACCCTTGGAGCTCTGATCCTCGCCATCGATGAGTTTCCGAAGCTTGAAAGTCCACTTCTCTTGCATCTTGTTGACACGCAGTAGTGCAGCACCGAGGACAGTAATCATAATAGCAGCTATAAGGGCAAAAGTCCCTTCCCAACTATACTCAGCCTTTGACCAAGAATTCGTCTTGTGAGAGCCATAGAAGGCTCCAATAACCCCACACCCGATAATCACACAGATAGAAAGGGCAACACCGATACCCCACCAGACCTATGGACTCATCAGGTTTTAATTTCAATTACTATGAGATTTTCATACCTGTCGAACAAGTTTCTTGTAAACTTTTGGATCTCCACTCGGACCAGCAAGACTCTGCTTTAGGAACGCCAACAAGATTGATACGATCACCACGGTCTCCAACGTCTCACGAAAGATGACGAAAAAGACCGGAACTGAGAATACGTTTTGAGTCATTGTGATGCCCTCACAATTGTAACAAAGACAACAATCAAACTATCTCAAGGATTGCTAAGGTCAGTTTGATCTAGGACCCGCTAGAGAATTTGTATGGAGGAGTCAATCTACTGATCTGTGCCTTGAGACTTTTCGGGATGACAAGGCGAGGAGGCGCTGGATGATTGAAGATGGGGAAGAATCAGATAATGCAAGAGGATCTGATTAAGTGTCAGGCGGGAGTACGACTCGCTTCCTTCCCTTGGTACCGAAGGAGGGAGGGGCCAATAATGTGGTACGACCTGAAACCTTGTAACGGGTACCAATTTGCTCCCAAGGGTGGGTATGACTTGAGCCGATGATCGGATGCGCCTTTTGTTGTTGGTTTCTATTGCGCGGGGCGCGGATATCGCAGTCTGTTGGCAGATTCTGGTACAACGAACTTTAAGTTTCACCAAGCTTTTCAAGGAGGGGGGAAGCTGAGCGGCTCACCCTTGTCTAATAGGGTAGGAGCAGTCAACGACGAAGCCAGAGGTGGAGCTCTGAGCCCAGATAGGAGACGATCGTTGGTTTTAGAGACGATGCAGAAGCTAGTATGTCAGAGGGAAGAGGGAAGATTTACCGTTCCCTGCTCTAGCACTTTTCAGCCCGAGGTTCTGGCAAAAAGACGCTTTGAAAGCGGGAAGAGACATGTTCTGCCAAGCTAGTCGATTACCCAACTCAATACGCCGAACATACCTTTTCTTGTTGTGCCGGGGCTGACCGCCTCGAATTGCCGCCAGAAAGGCCTTAGTGTTTTCTGCCGGATCAGATAACATGAGGGGTCTCGGACCCTCGAGCTCGGTTGGGCAAATTGAAAATTTCAATTCATTCCCGAGAGCGAATCAGAGGCCCTTGATGGATCTGATAACAAAAGCAATATTCTCCGACTGACCTGATCGCCAAGTTTAAGCGCACATTGCAAGCACTCCGAAGGTGGGTTTTCAACCTTTTGTACCCTTGTTGCTAGGATGCTTATTTCTATCAAGCTCCCAATGATCTGACCTGGCATCAATTGGGGTTTCTTTCACATCCTTTTTTGATATGTTCAGTGGGGCTCAGTTTCTAGGTTTTGGATCACTGTGCGAATCATACGTTTCTGCACCACTCAAACGCCTCCTGCCCGACTTGGCAGCCTCCCGTCCTTGGAGAATTGCCGACAACTAGTCAAGCTAGGCTCAAAAAATAGATTCCAAAAGCAAGAAACGTGGAGTTCTACTCGTGTACAAACAAACGTTTCGTAACCTTCTTTGTTGGCCGAGATTCTCTTGCAGGAATCTATTAGTCAAGATACAAAAATATCGAGCGCCCATTTCCACCTCATACGAAGCAGTTTCACTCACGTCGTTCGAGTTGGCACACTTCTCGAAGACCTGGAGTTGACCCTTCTGCAGCGTTGCAGTGGTAGCAACCCACTACACACCCCCCCTAACTTGCCTTGAAGTTAGTGGTCCGGTTGATCGAACGTACAACACACCAATTGTCTTGTGATTCGTTCGTATAGGAGTTCGATCACAGGCCGAGAGTCTTGCATCCACGTATCTGACATCCCGCCATCACCTTTAGGTTTGACTTGGCCATCCACACTATACCTGCAGCCTGCAGCCTGCACGAAAACTGCAACCTTCCCTCCCTTCGGGTCATCGACTGCTAGACCCTGTCCTCGTCTGCACTTTCTTCCACAGAGTTTCACACGAGTCAAGGCTTATCAAATCATATCTAATCCCGTCAAGGCTTGCAAAGGCAAAACAACATCTGATAACCGCCTCGAATATTAGGGTGCAATCAGATCATCTTATCTGATCCTCTTCCCCCACAAATATTTTATCTACAAGGGTCACGGGCACCTCGACTGCGCTGGTCTGGCTTGGTTTTTCCCGCAGTTAACCAGACGCTCCCGTCTTTTGATCCGGCCTCGGTGATCGTCAATTGAAAGTGTCTCGACTTCGTTTGAGAGGTTTGCCAAACACAACGTAGAGAGTGTGCCGCTCATCTCAATCGCTTTACTCAAAGACCTTGCATGGTCGTCACGTCGACTTGAACTTTCCCTCAGGTCCCTCAGGACAGCATTTTGAAGCCGTCACGTCTTTTCAAAATGGCGATCTCATTATCGCACTTTCCTATTTTATCATGGCTGCTTCTTGCCCTCGTCTGCAACAGCTTTACAGAAGCAGCCACAGTTACTTACAACTTCAACATCACTTGGGTCAGAGCAAATCCTGACGGAGCGTTCGAGCGACCAACTATAGGTATCAATGGAAAATGGCCACTCCCGATTATGGAAGCTACTGTTGGCGATCGAGTTATCGTCAATGTCGACAATCAACTTGGAAATCAGAGCACAACTCTTCATTTCCATGGGATTTTTCAAAACGGGACCGGAACGATGGACGGGCCCGCTGGAGTTACTCAGTGTGATGTTCCTAGTGGAAGCAAGATGACATACAACTTTACTGTAAGCAAAATTGATGCAACCTAGTAGCTATTCTGACCTTTGTAGGTCCACCAACCTGGCACTTACTGGTATCACTCTCACAACAAGGGTCAATATCCTGATGGTCTTCGAGCGCCGTTCATCATTCATGACCCTAATTTTCCTTACAAGGATAAGGTTGACCAGGAATTCGTCCTTTCCGTGTCCGACTGGTACCACAAGGAGATGCGTGTCCTCATTCCAAAGTTCATCTATAAAGGTAATCCAACTGGTGCAGAGCCCGTACCACAAGCTGCTCTGATGAACGATACGCAAAACCTCACCATTTCAGTCCAACCCGGCAAGACCTACCTGTTCCACATGGTCAACATTGGCGCCTTCGCAGGCCAGTACATCTGGTTCGAAGGTCACAATATGACCATTGTGGAAGTTGACGGCGTTTATACTGAACAAGCAGAGGCAGATATGATATACCTCTCCGCTGCTCAGCGTTGTAGCTTCTTGGTTACCACAAAGAATGAGACGACAGCAAATTACGCAGTTGTAGCAAGCATGGATACTGTAGGTTTTGATAGTACTCCTAATACGAACGAAGCTAAACCTAAAAGTCACTTTTTGATATCCTTCCACCGACACTGAATTATAATTCAACCGGTTGGCTTGTCTACGACAAGGCTAAGGATCTTCCTACGCCAGCTTTCAAGGACGAGCTTGTTGAGTTTGATGATTTCACTCTTGTCCCATATGACAAAACGCCACTTTTCACCGAACCTGATCAGGTCATTAGCTTAGATGTTATCATGGATAACCTTGGAGATGGCAAACCCTAGTATGACCTACCCTTCTATCCCTAAACCCACCGCTGACAGCTTTAAGTGCTTTCTTCAACAACATCACCTATGTGTTTCCTAAAGTGCCTACTCTCTATACCGTCATGTCAGCTGGCAATAATGCCGTGAATCCCCTTGTCTATGGAGAATTCACGCATTCCTTTGTGCTCGCGAAACATCAAGTTATTGAGATCGTTGTTAATAATTTAGGTACTGTTGTCTAACACCACTAGCTTCTGGCAATTACTTAACGTTGATATAGATTCGGGCAAGCATCCATTCCATCTTCACGGACATAATTTCCAAACAATCGTTCGCTCAGATGAAGACGCGGGTGTCTTTGATGCAAAAAATTCTAGCCAGATACAGTATCCTGCCATTCCAATGAGAAGGGACACTTTGGTGTTGCACCCCAACGGCCACATGGTCATGCGCTTCAAGGCTGATAACCCTGGTGTTTGGCTGTTCCATTGTCAGTACGTAATAGCGAGCCTGTTATCCTTATCTCTATGTTTGCTGTCGTGTGGTTTCAGGCCAATGCTAACAATTCTACAGTATCGAATGGCATATGGATCAAGGTTTGATTGTCACAATGGTGGAGGATCCTCTCGAAATCCAAAAGGTCATCACCATCCCGGATGATCATATTGCTGCATGCAAGGCCGGTAATAAACCATATACCGGTAATGCAGCGGCCAACACCCTCAACTATCTGGATTTGAGTGGTGAGAACGTTGCCCCAAAGCCCCTACCTGCGGGCTTCACCGCGCGCGGAATTGTTGCCTTAGTTTTCAGTTGCATTGCTGCAATCCTTGGAATGGCGGTTATTGTTTGGTAAGTCCTTCACTGGTTAATTCCGCAGTATTAGACTAACTTCGTGATAGGTATGGTATGGCAGACATGGGTGCCGCAAGCAAAGCTGAAGAGCAGAGACGCATTGCGCAGAGTAATCGTGAAGATGCGAGCAGAGGATCTGGAACATCTTCTGAAATTAAAGAGTGATAGGAGGGGAGGAGCGACTAAATAAAATGTGAATAGAGGCGATGCATCTTAAATATAAAAAAAAGGTGTTGTACAAGACATATTGGGAAGGATTTCCATGATATCAGTCGGCGCTGAGGATGATACCTGGTACATAGCAATTACTTTACATTATAGATAATAACCACCCAAAAAATAATGAAACAACAATTGTTTTCCTAAAAAAAAAAAAACATTTTAAAAGAGAAGATTTCGTTGAAAAACCATTGCTTTGTATCTCTCAGGGTCTGACCTGAGCTGGCCCCGGCTCGGCCCTACTTTTCACCGGAGTGTGGAGAAAGCAGGGAAGCTAACAGGGAAACCGTACCGTCAAGCCGGATACCGAGCCCGATAGCGACTAATTGAACGTCGACGAGCTTGATGCTCAAGTGTTTACAGATGCCTTCCTTTTCTTTTGCAGCGGCAGTACATCAGGTTGGGTGGTGAATGTATTCCAGAACCACTACCCCACAGCCCTCAGCCACATCATCTTAACAAATCCTTGCTTCACTGTCCCCCACGACGCCGGTAGCGGGATAGGGGAGGAGAAGGTACCAGAGAGGGGCATTTCCTTTTCAACAGTGACTTACCTCAGATGGCAAACCTACTAACTGCCTTGAACTCTTCAATTGGCTCCATGTCAGTCGTCCTTGAGCAGTGTTCATCATTCGTGTTGGGAGGGTACTGTCCAAAGCTGGGAAATGGCCAATCTCAAGACCTCAATTCATAGGAGAGCATGGTCACTAGCAGATACGTATGGTATGTCTCAAACCGTGCTCAATTCAACTGCGATTCTTCTAGCTAATATTTCATGCTTCAGACTTCATTGCTTCCTTTATTACCAGAGCGAGTCAGCAACACAACGGGTTGAGTATGGCACATCCGGGGCAACAGCGTTTCCTACAAGTTTCATACATACCAATCTCGCGAGCAAATGCCACTCGCATCAGGAAAGTTACACGAAATCTGAGTGGAAAGCACTATTTTCATCCCGAGGCCCAACGAAATGGACCACAAACTCGCAGTTTCCACGACTACTTTGTCACGAACCTACCTTCCTCCTCTCTCCACCCTGATTCTCGATCCTCCACCGGACCCCATCATAAACTCCCTCGCTCAGCTTCAAGACCGCACGTGGCAGGGGCAGGACCTTCACCAGCGGCTGCCCCCCCCATGGTCGGTCCATCTCGGGAGCTGACTGTTGTTCGGATTCCTTTACGGAGCGCAAAGCATCACTTCGGTGTCTCCGTCTCTCGTGGCACAAGGCCTTATAATGAGGATACATACCAAGCTGGAACGCTGGAAATACCTGCATTTGCAAAAAGAGCACCTATAAGTTTGAGTCGAGGAGGACCGTCAAAAAGTAACATAGGAGGGGCGACATCGGCCGACTCTGCTAGTGGTGATCCGCAAGTCTTCTACTTTGGTGTATTTGATGGGCATGGTGGGCACGAGTGTAGTGATTTCTTGAGGGAAGAATTGCATAACTATGTGGAGAGGACTGCCGGTTGTTTTGAACTAGGTTCCAGCTTGAAGAAGGGCAAAAGTAGGGAAAGGGATCTCGGAAGGCCAAGTCAACAACATGGATCGGGAAGCAGTGAGTTTTCTGAGAAAGGAAAGGAGAGTTTAGAAGGTGTGGGCATGAAAGGTAAGGAAAGTGTGCAAAAGGAGCAAAATATTCCCATCAAGAACCAAGATAGAGGCTTTCTGAAGCCCCGAAACAGTCCAGCTATTGATAGCGAAGAAGCGCATTTGATCGAATCAAACAAGCCAAAAACTGTTGAGCTAGAACGTGCCCTGGTAGCTTCGTGGAAAGAGACGGTTGGAGGCTATTTTCGTCGATTCAGGCCGGAGTACTTCTCCTTGCCATCATCTACAGATGGATCAGAGCCACCAGAAATTCCCGTCTCTATCGAAACGGTTCTGATGTATGCTTTTCTCAAAGCCGATTTCGACTTCGTTACAGCTCAAGCTCGAAAGCCCGATCGAGATACACATAGCGACAACCCACTAAATGAGGATGATATCCTTGGCGAGCCCTCTCGCTTGTCTTCAGCTAAAGACCGCATTGGAGGGCCAACTCGCTTTATAGGGGGCTCAACTGCTTCTATCGTCCTTATATCCACTCCATCTCCTACTCCGTTTTGGCATCCTGCCTCACCGTCTACGATAGTGGTTGCTCATGTTGGAGATACTCGCATTCTCCTCTGCGATACGGCTACCGGTCTAGCAAAACCTGCTACTACGGACCACCACCCTTCTACACCTATGGAAAGCACGAGGCTTCGTCGCTACGCTGCAACGTTTGTCACGGATTCTTTTGGTGAAGAACGGATGTCTGGGCTCGCTAATACTCGCGCATTTGGGGATATGCGTTCCAAGCGGATTGGCGTTTCGGCCGAACCTGAAATCAGGAGGATCGAGCTTGCTCCTGCGGAATACAGTTTCCTGGTGCTTGTCAGTGATGGTGTTAGTGGAACATTGAGTGACCAAGAAATCGTTGATGTTGTCAAAGAAGCGAAGACTCCTGAGCAAGGCGCTCGTGATGTGGTAGCGTATGCAACTGAAGTCAGTAACGAAGGAGACAATGCTACATGCTTGGTTGTCAGACTTGGTGGTTGGGAGCGGAGAATTGAAGGTGGCATGGGAAGCATGGGGACGAAAGAAGTTCGAGATTACAGGAGGCGCGAAGCTTTAGACCCTAGACGGGGAAGGAGATAGAGAAACTATATTATGTTTAATGATGGTATGTAAATATTGCATGGAATTGCATAGGAGCGTTTTGGAACATGTCTTTGAACATATTTGCATAGAACATAGTTGGTGTCTGGTGTTAGAAATCGAAACTTGTAGATGGCTTCAACAAGAACACTATTTCAAGTGAACACTCATAATCTCAGTGTAGAGCTCTATGTTTTACACATGAAATTCTCTATAGTGCACAAAACAGTAAATGACCGATTCCTTTAACTCCGGCTTCGGCTATCTATACGTCATACCCGAAATTTCGCGGCATTTTGTCGCAAAATCAAAACAACTCCGAAATCCCATATTTTTGCCAACTACAAGCATCGACGAGGTTTGGTCTGGAGCCCAGATAAAGTTTAAAATACTCAAGCTAATGCTTAATGATACACATCAAAGTCGCAAACATGCGGTCTTCAATAATGCGCAACAAACGACAGTTCCTTGACACATACTCAGGATCAACCCGTCGCAGCATTGCAACGAACTCTTCACGAATATCACATCCTCTTCCCAGCTTGTGCCACGCATGCAGTAAACTCGACTCCAAAGCTCAGACGTTATCCTTACCTCAACGACGCTTCCAATCGTCCCACGCCTCCACACAAACCTCACCAAACGCTAACACTCCCCCAACTACACCACGCATACCCCAAACACACTACGAATTCTTCCCCAAAACACTCTCCGCTGGTCCACCTCCTAATGGTCCCTTCCATATCGATTTACGGGAGTTGAGGAGGGAGTTCTTACAACTACAAGCTGTCGCGCATCCTGATAGACACTCCCACCATAACAAAATCCGTGCCGAAGCAACATCAGCACGAATAAACGAAGCATATAAAACACTTCAATCCCCTCTATTAAGAGCACAGTACCTGCTGGGTCTAAGAGGTGTGAATGTAGCGGATGATGAGACAGCGAAGGTTGCGGATCCAGACTTGTTAATGGAGGTTTTAGAGGCGAGGGAGGAGATTGAAGGAGCGAGGAGCGAGGAGGATTTGGTGGAGTTGAAGAGGGTTAATGAGGAGAGGATTGGAAGGAGCGAGGAAGTGTTGGAGAGGGCTTTTAGGGAGGATGATTTGAGGAAGGCGGGGGACGAGGCGGTTAGCTTGAGATACTGGGTCAATATCAGGGAGAGCTTGCATGCGTGGGAGGAGGGGAAGCCGATTACCCTTGCGCATTAAGTGGGATGAAATTGGGCAATATGATACTGGAGTTGGGGCTAGGGAGCAAAGAAATGACGGAAGGATGGGCTATTTGGCCACCTGTACATATTGGGCATATACGGTGGGGACATAGAGATACCCAGCTGTGCTACCCTTAGCAAGCCTGATCTCTACTATAATTTTAGACTCTGTTGTTAGGTGCAACCTCAACATTATTTACAGGGCCAGAGCAATTTCTCTCGTTTCTATTCATATCAGACAGTAAGCGAGCTGTACCAACCCCGCTTTCAGTTAGGACTGGTAGGTGGGAGGATGTCTCCCCTTTCGATGCACATCGCACCTTAAGCGAGGGGCACCAGTCCATTTTACATTTAGCTTCGTCAGGGTCACGATTGGAGCTCTTAAGAGCAGGGAGTGGAGAGCGGGGTCGGGCTCTCGCTTCTTGGAGGAACACCTGTAAATAGAACCATGATACTTGAGTGGAAGGAAGTGTTTGGTAGGATACGCTTTAGATGAAGCCTTAGTTGTACAGGTGTAACGGTGGATGATTTGCCGTTGTGAATTATTCTGAGATAGAGGGCAATTTTGTAGAGGTGGTAGAAGCAGAAGGCGTTGTCGAGAATTTTTGAAGTACAAAATTGGGGGAGAGATTGAGTGCTGTGTATGGCCGAAGAAATTATATTCGAAAACGCATAGTGCTAGATGGTCTTTGAAATGAAAGGGGCCAGACACAGGACTCCTACTAATGTGAACAGCTTTTAGATATAAAAAATAGAAGCCCGCCTCCCAAAACGTTCATTACTTAGATCACAGGTAAACAAAAGCGAAACACTATGTGTCTACTGAGAAGATCCGACGCGACCTGCAGGAAAACCTTCAAGTCACAAATTTATCTCGCTGTAAGATTCTTTAAATTAAATCCTAATTTGGGCCGGCTTTCATCCAATAATCTCCCCATAGGTATATAAAACACGGACAGGCTATATTATAGATAAATTCTACATTCATCTCTTCCCACCCCACCCCTACCCCATAAAGCAATACGAGCATTATGAATTTCCCCAGAAGCAGCGGGCACTCCGCATATCCTACACTCAAACACACAAGATATTTGAGATATTGTTTGGTGCTGAGATATTTATCGTATGCGGAGCAACTGGTCGATGTATAAGTATCGTATTATTTTTAGCCAATACGGCTATATTTGGGGACGTTCTGGGTAGGTTCAGGCCATATGATGATATAATATTATTTGAAAGAGGTATGTGTATTTGAGCAGTTGTATTTCCTGCGGAAGGGTTGGCACTTGCAGCCTCGCCTGGGGTGCTGCTTCAGTGGGACTTTATAGGGTGAACTGTACGAAGCAATGGATAAAGTCGGTAGATCACCAACAGTTATCGGCACCTTATCTCTGCTCCCCACTCGAGCCCCAACACTTGCCCTCTGTAGACATCATTCTTGTGTTCTCATATAACTTACTAGATTCCTTATATAGTACTCTAGATTTTTTTTTTCATTGTCGAGATCGTCGCAGTCCCTATCTTGATTCCAGGTTCTTCTTCCACGTATCCTGCGATTTCTGTTTGTTAAATATCAGGTCATCACTGAATAAGTTTTGTGATTGCCTAGGCGATCTTGTCTTTATAGGGAGGAGGTTCAGAACTCCTTGGTTGTCAACAGTCGTAGCCTTTTCCTTAAATCGTTGTATCAACGTGGTACTGCTTTTGGTTCTGTTGAAGATTTTAGCTATGATGCCTGAAAGTGGTGTTTTGCCATTTTGACTGCTACTTCTGCAGCAGTTTCGATAGCTGCCACGATATTCTTGAGCAGCTGCTTTCTTATGATCCATGCCTCATATTAGTAAAGGATTCGTGTGAAAATTCGATTGACATGGCTTGTATTTTTGAAATAGCAAAGAAAGGATTCAAATAATATATCAATAGGGGCATTCAAGTTTACATTTAGTGCTAGGAGTTTATGAGACTTTCCACTCGTGATTTATCTCGAAACTTCTTAGAGATAATCAAGAGAATGACATTTACTGTGGTGAGCCTTGAGGAGACGGCTTACGACGTGGTTGAATTGACGAGGCTGAGCAAGGCTGTGAAGCCGAATTGGAATATCAGTCTAGTGTCTTGGCAAAAAACAGGGGTAGCGATGACGGAAGGGTGGTTTGATGTTTTCCGGAAACTTTTAAGAAACTTCGCACAAACTTCAACACATCCATATTTCACTTGTCGCATTATCAGTACGCATTTCTGTCAATTTCAACAAGATCATAAGCAATGGTTGTTTTAGCTGCATAAACATCAACAAAGTGCTCTTGCGGGCCTACGGGCTTCGCTTTATTTTCAGGCCAGGAGGATATCAACCATGGCAACCTCTCTAAACAGTGTTGCCATCGCGGCCTGCAAGAGGAGCATACCCACCTCGATGCACTTTACTGCTAGTATTACATCTGTAGCAACTGGTGTACCATTTCTTATGCGCCCACGATACCCGGTCACATCATTTTGCTTATCCACGTCGTACCAGCAACGCCCACGCTCCTTTCTGCTTACCTCTTCACGGCCATTTTCTACGTCACGAATATCACAATCGACTTCAAAATTTAGCTACGGAATTTCTGCCTCGTTCTCGGCTAAGGATCGTCGATACAACCCCGAGAGGAACGTTTTCAACTTTAACCCCTATAATCACATTCGAGCAAGGCGGAAAGACAAGAGGACACGTCCGGACAGTGGACAGGATGCTTTCTTCATTAGCAGAGTGGGAGACAGCCCGGATGTGGCTTTTGGAATCGCAGACGGCGTGGGAGGCTGGGTAGACTCCGGAGTCGACCCAGCAGATTTCGCCCATGGATTTTGCGACTACATGGCTCATGCAGCGTATACCCATAAACCAGAAGAATCAAAGACGCCACTGAGCGCGAGAAGTCTGATGCAGCGTGGCTACGAAGATATCTGCCATGATAATACTGTGCGAGCCGGAGGGAGCACCGCTTGTGTCGGCATAGTGAATGGGAGTGGCAATATGGAGGTTGCGAACTTGGGAGATTCCGGATTTGTACAACTGAGGCTTAATGCGGTCCACAGCTACTCGGAACCTCAGACCCACGCTTTCAATACCCCATACCAGCTATCGATTGTCCCAAAGAAGATCTTGGCGCAAGCCGCTGCTTTTGGGGGTACGCAGCTTTGCGACTTTCCTAAGGACGCAAATGTTTCGCAACATTCGTTACGACATGGTGATGTATTGGTGTTCGCTAGTGATGGAGTCTGGGACAATCTATCAAGGCAGGATATCTTGAAGATTGTATCAAAAATAATGCTTGGGGCCAGAGCTTGGGTGCATACAGAGAAGGGAATAGATGTTGGAAGTGGTCTACAATCATTCATTATGGCTGATGATGGAAAGAGCGGTGCTGAAGAGATACCCAGCTTACAAAGCTTTCTGGCGGTAGGAATTACTGGAGAAGCCAAGGCGGCGAGCGTTAATACGAAGTTAGATGGGCCATTTGCCAGGGAAGTTCAAAGAGAATTTCCACATGAAAATTGGCGTGGAGGGAAAGTTGACGATATTTGCGTTGTGGTAGCAGTGGTTTGTGAAGATGGTAAATGAGGGTTGGAATGAACTTCAAGGACGGCACTCAAGGGGGTGTAAAATACGGTCAGCAGCTTGCAAAAGAGGCAAGACTTGTACAAATGAAGCTCAAACATAGACATGAAAGCTCCAAAGCTGATGATATATGCATTTAGAAGAAACGATAATTAGCCTTTTATATATTGTGTAGCCTCTTGAAAGTGGCTCACAATTCAGATGTTATAGATAATAGTCCTATTAATGCAAAACAGTTATTTCGGTGTTAACGCAAACTCGCATTAACTACATTTCCCATGAACATGGCGAATAATACACAAATCCCATATCAGCTTTCGCCTCTCGAATCAACCAATCAGGGGTGTTAATTTGGCCCTAAATAAGGCAATCCGGTTGTCGCCACAGCTCGCAAGTAGGTCCGTGCATATAGCTCTAGATCTACATTTTAGTGCAAGTTTTCTTTCCCTTCATGCTTGACATAAACATGATAAGGGCTCTGGTTGGTTACTATATTTACTCAAAAAGGCTTAGTGGTCTAGCATAAAGCTTTATTTCGTCTGAGGCAGATATCACCTAAAACTCGGTCAGCCTCTCCTTGTCCTCAAATCTTATGAATACGCCACAAAAGCATTCTGTTCGCTCGCCTATCCTTCACCCAGACTTTCCAAGAGCTCGAGTAAGCAAGCTGCAGGAGTGCCAAGACGTCACGGTTTTGTTGTCTTTTGCACCTGATATGAAGTAGTCTGCAACTTGTATATGATTGAGCTGTTGCTTTCAAAGGTTTGAGCTTTTGCTTTGAAGGTTTCGTCTTAGCAGTCTCACTCACTACTTCATTCATCTCGATTTTGTTGCCGTTGGCGGTCTCAAATTTTACTCGATGTCGGGAACAACTACCCCAGCCGCATCTACCAGCGGCCATCATCACCACCGAGGACGAAGATTGCGAAATTTTATCTTGCCCGATGGACGGGAAGTTCACATAGCCTTGTCTCCAGAGGAAGCGGATTCTCTACGTCAACGACTGAACGCAGTGAGAAAAGACCAACCTTTTGACCTAGTCATCAACGGCTCACCAGAACATCTCGACGCGTTAAAAAAAGCTCACAGTCACCACCAATCTCGCCGTGAAGCTCTCAGAGAAAAGCATGGCGATGCTTATGATGAATTTGAGAATGTAAGAAGTGAGCTCGAGGCTTTGGGGAATGAGCTTCATATGCTTACCGACCATGCCGTATCTTTGGATGCGAACTTCTCAAAATATGGGTATAGTGCTCATTTGAGAACTTATGATGAGGGCGGCAGTACACCTGGAAGTTCGGCGAGTAGTATCAGCGGTTTTCATGACTCAGAACACGAGAGGAAAGATTGGGAAAAGGAGAGGAGTAATGGGCGAGTTATGAAAATTTACAAAAAGGTTCGAATTTCCAATAAGAAATCTGAACTGCTAGGACAATGTTGGTATTACTATTTAGGAAGATACTGACAAACTTAATAGCCAACTGTCAGACAGTATTTCCACAAAGGTCTGTTGTGGAGAGCTTCAGAAACAACTGAAGTAGCATCATTCGAACTTTTCGTGGACCTACTCTATGTTGGTATTCTCGCAATCAACGGAGATCATGCTTCAGAAGATCCTACTGGCTATGAGCTCCTTCGCTTTACCATTACCTTTATCATGAGTTGGAAAATCTGGACAGATATGTCACTCATTGTCAGTTGGTTTGAGACAGATGATATCATTCAAAGAATCTCTGTGTTGTTCATCATGTCGTGTCTTTTAGGGTAAGCAATTCCTGATAATTGTTCCTATTTCGCTCGGGAATCTGAGATGCTTCTGTTACGGCTTTCGGCATTTCTTTGTTTCGTACTGACATAGTACCAGACTCACAACAAACATGCTCGATGCATTCGAACATACTTATACCCAACTAGTGGCCTTCTATCTCGCTGCTCGTCTGTTCATGGGAGCTTACTATCTTATCCTCATATTCCTTATCCCAATGATTCGTGGGATGATGATTGCCTCCGTGATCATGACTGTCATTCCAAGTGCACTTTGGATCGGCAGCATCTATCTCGAAATGCCCGTTCGCCTTGCTCTCATCTGGGTCACCATTGCCATCGATCTGAGTGGTACTCTTTTCATCATTTTTCTCTTCCGGATGGGCAAGCAAATTTCCGCAAGGCTTGGCGCATGGATTGACAAAGTCTTTGAATTCTATCCTGCTACTAATATCGAGCATAAGACTGAGAGGACAAACGCTTTCGTGACATTGGTATTTGGCTATTCAGTCGTTGCAATTATCTATCAAAGTGCTACCGGTTTTGGATTGAATGCTTTCTTTGGGAAGGCGGTCTTAGGTCTCATCCAAGCTTTCTGTTTCAATTGGATATACTTCGAACTTGATGGCGCCGACCTTTTTTCTCATGCCATCAGGCGGAATGTAAACTCTGGTACGTCTTCGTTCCCTTGTTCTTTTCATATAGCATACTAATCTCTTTTACAAGCACTCATCTGGGGCGCAGTCCATCTCCCCTTCATCATGTCATACGTTCTCGGTGCAGCAGCACTCTCCAAACTTGTCGTAGCACATGACTGCCCAGACGCAGACGAACATAACCTAACTGAATTCTATGCTCATAAATCTGAAGGCGAAATTCCAATGGGTCTGCGCTGGTTCTATTGTGCTGGTCTCGGCATTGCACTCTTTTGTATGGGCATCATTTCTCTCTGCCACATCCACAAAGATCCACCACGCGGGATGCGGCTTCGAAAATCCTTTCGAATGGCGAATCGCTTCGGAGTCTGCGTTATTTTGTTTGCGTTGCCTACAGCACATGACTTGAACTCATTGCAGTTGATTAGCATTGTGACGGGATTGCTTGTTTGGGTCCTGTTATTGGAGTTGTGGGGCGTAAGTTGTCCTGAGGATAGTCTTTTTGGGCAGAAGAGCCAGTGCAAGTATACCGCGAGATGTAAGATCAGCAAGAAAGATCTAGAAAGTAGGGTTAAGGGAGGTGAAGTGATCAAGGTGGAAGAATTAAGCGAGAAGGGAGAGAAAGGAATGTATGAACTTTCTTAAAGGCTCTTTGCAAGGCTATTAGTCAAGTAATACACTAGTCTCCATAGCTCTCGCTCAACATTCCAAAAATGTCTACCAGTAGAGTTATAGCCGTACGCTTAAGTCTTTTCATTTTAATCTTAATAGTTTGCTGCCGAAATGACGCCACCAAATGCTTTCATAGCTTTCTAGCAGAGTCGAGTTTGGCGGATGCCGCAGTGTATTATCTCGACTAGCTTGTCTGATTTTAGCAGGCTATGACCTCCAGGAATGATGGTCGTACCATTAACTTGGAGATCTCTTATAAGACAGACTGATTCCGGCTGCGTAACTTTGATACCATGTAGGTGAGGGCTCAATCTAGTCCTCAAAATTGGGCGATCCCAAAAGCAACCTTCTCCCCCTCCCCCTTCCTCTCCCTCTCATAAACCCTCGCCCTAAAATTCTGCTGCTTAACAAACCATCTATTCAAACTCCCCAATCCTCCTTCCCTCTCCACCAACTCAAAGTCAAACCGCCTCAATAACGCTGGAACCAACTTGCTCATCTCAAGCAAACTAATATTCTTCCCAATACATGTCCTGCTCCCCATCCCAAACGCAAAAAAGTACTTCTCTGCCTCTCCTCCTCTTCCCTGCTCCTCAATCTCCAACCACCGTTCAGGCCGCCAGGTATCTGCATCGGGACCAAAGATAGATGTGTTGTGGTGTGCGACCCAGGAGTTAATCCCTACTGTAGTGCCGGCAGGGAAGAAATAGTTTGAGATTGTGGCACCTTCTGCAGGGACAAGACGGGGCATCGGGAGGCCGGTGGCGGGGTGGACGCGGAGTGCTTCTTTGATTACTGCCTGTAGGTAGGGTAATTCTTGCGCTTCTTTGAATGTTAATGGATCTGAGATCCTTCCTTCTTTGGTGGCGTTGTCGATCTCATCTCGTAAGCGGTGATAGGTACTGGGGAACTTCATGAGATGGTAGAAGATACTCGAGAGCGTAATGGCAGTGGTATCTGATCCGGCACCAATATTGGACGTGCAGATTGTGACGAGATCGGTTCTGGTCATCTTCTCGGGGTTATCCTCGTGTGCGAGGACAACCTTCGTCATGATATCTGGTGGACCCTCTCTTCCAGAATTCCTCGGGTCCTTGAGCAGCTTCTGTCGATTCTCAATTTGTTTCAGGGTATAGTTATTAACATAGCCATGGCCCCCCGTCTTCGGAAGTAACGAAAATAAAAATCGATGAAAAGTAGGATAGATCCCTACAAACGTGCTATAAACTCCCCTCTGATCAATAGCCTGAAACACTCCCTCCTTATCTTCCGCCGTATCGAGAAATCCAAACCGATTTCCAAATGTAATATCCCCAATAACATCAAAAGCATAGCATTGAAGATAGTGCTGCAGGTCTATAACTCTCCCTGTCCGTGCTACTTCGCTAAATCGCTGGCTTAGCATTGAGGTGCAATTGTTGACAAAAGGCTCGTAGCCAACGAGAGAAGACATGGAATACCAGGAGGAGAATTTCCGTCGTTGAATGGAGTGGCGTGTTGGATTGAGGTCGGAAAATAGGGAGGCTCTTGACGGGTCGGGAGGCATCCATGCCCAGTACCATGGAGCCTGGAATTATCATACTTAGCATCTAATCCCATCGCTTCTCAGCTAGAATATAGAAAACAGTGTCTTGTTACCTTCACAAAACTCTTCCCATGCCCATATATGGTTTTTGCTCCCTCCACATCATCAATGCTGTACTCCCCCGGTGCAATTCGTACCACCGCTCCATATTTCTTATGCAACTCAATGTTTGTCCGCTCAAAGCTACCTTTGTAAACCTCGTAAAAATACCATAAACGTGTAAATCGTGCGAGGAATGGCCCTGGTATTGCTCGTAGCGGATCAAGGACAGCTTCAACTATAGACCTGAGAACGAGGAGTGAGAGAATTGCTGGAACGAGCAAGGGAGAAAGAAGGAATTGTAACATGGTAAATAGGGTTGAGAGTGTATCTCACGACTGGGACCTTGGGAGCCTCAAGGAAAGAAAAGACTTCAGGGGGAAGATGTATTAGTATGTAGCGTTGTCCATCATGTCAATAACTAGATCTGGCACTGTCCTGCTTATAATATCCTACCGTGATTGATACCCGAATATCGAGCATTTCCTATTGCGGGGTAAAATGCGGGGGGGGGGGGAAGAAGCCGAAATTATCACGGAATGTGGGGAACAATGTCTTAACCAACGTCTCCTAATAGTATTTATAAGGATATTCATAATTCTCGTTATTAGGGTTGTTGGATTTGATAGGATTTTTTTTTTTTGGAAGGATAACGTAATCCGTATGGTTTTATCGTCATGACTGTTAGCAACTAATGGCTTTTAGGTGTAATCTTGCTATGGAGCACATATAACTAACACGCATGTAGCACACAACCTCTGTATGAAAAATTATAGTAATACAAGCATGGGTTATCTACCTAGAGAGCCTCCACGTTTGCAAAGAAATATTTTTACCAACGAACTTCTCAGCCTATCATATTCCCGACCTATCAGCCATGCTAACTCTATAATTGACACTATGTAGGACAACCTTGAACCTTGAACTTTATACGTCGCTTTAGAAATTCGAACATTCCCTTTGTTGTCAAGGTTTTTGCCAGAATTACCGCAGCAACGATTCAACAAGGCAATATCGTTTTCTGCAAAAATACTTCACCCACATTCCGTATCACCACCCCGGAGTTTCCGGGCTCACTCAATATCAAGTACTTGACTAGATGCCATCTCTTCCCTCCTAGCCTCGGGGTAAACTCGGAGTCTTATCGAGTCACGTTTTCTAGGTCTAATCGTTTCGGAAATAGATATTTATATGCTTGATGCATGATCTGTATCGCCGGGAAGTTGATATATGTTCCTCCAGACTAGAATATAAAAGTCTACGTTCAATATAGTTGTCTAAAAACGAGGCTTGGGGCAGAAGATGGTAAAATTTAATTAGCCAACAATTCGTTATACACCATAACTATATATCCATCTCCGTATATCGTCGAGGATTCTCTTGCCACGGAAAGAGAAAAGGGGTATCACCAAAATGCCATCAAAATACTCCTTTCTTTAAACAAACGCCAAAAGCAGAGCCTAGTGCGTACACGTAGACCGGCATCAAATATACGCCATAGTTCCCAACAATATGCAGCCCAGTTTTTCTTGTCATTGCTCATTAAAAATTGTAGGTTGCATTGCTACCCCTGTGTAGCCGAGGCTCAACAACACCACTCATGTCAGCAACTTGTTCAGGTACTCTGATCGAATCTCGTACTGCGCGAAGCTTGTCATTAGCATAGAGTTGATCGATCTGTGCTCGGCCTGTTGGCGAGTCAAAATGGTAGAGCGGCTTGAGGTCGGGTGTTGATCGACGCATAAAGACGTATCTTTTGACCCACCACCTATATTCTTTAGCAAGTACTTGGCGTCCCACGCGAGAGGAAGAGACTTACGGTAGAGCTTTGGTAAGTTGATAACGCATGTGGGTTCGAGTCGGAACTGCAAAGATATAATCCAGCTCCTCGAGAGTACGCTGTTTAGTCTCTGGAACCCACAAGAATATCATGCAGAATGCAATTATATTCAAGATTGCATAGAAGACAAAGGTGCCCTAGTATTGTTAGTGTTTATCCCGGCCACCTGCTAGGTACGGGGGTTTACCAGAACTCCCAAAGCATCCTTCATCTTGGGTAAGGTCATGCCTAAAATAGCAGCCCAGAGAAGATTGACCGCCACGGCCCACCCCATGCCGACCTCGCGGTGAGATAGCGGGAACACTTCTGCAGAGTAGGTAAATGGTACTGGGCCTTCTCCGGGACTGTAGAATGCCGCAAAGACATAGATGAAGAATGCCATAAGTCCTAAATGGGTTTTGCCAGTGGGGATGAGAGAACATAAGCCAACCGCTAGCAAACTCCAAGCCATATTTGGGAATGTGAATAGTAGAAGACTACGACGTCCGTAGGTGTCAATCGTCCAGATAGCGGGCCAAGCAAACACAAAATTAACCAGTCCGAATCCGAAGCTAGCTATCAATGCTACCTTATGGCTAGCTCCAGCATCAACAAATACAGTTGACGAGTAGAAGGCTATGACATTGATACCGCACATTTGTTGCGCCATCATGACTGTGAAGGCTGCTAGAGTAGCTCGACGAAGCCGTGGTATGGTGAATAATTCGATAAAGCGTTTCATGTAGGTATTGTGCCCGATGATTTCGGCCTCTAGCTCTAATTGTGAATGGATGTAATAAAGGTCTCGAGCTGCCTGGATAGGTTTGTTTCTAAGACGAAGCAAAGATGTATAGGCCTTGTGATATTGTCCCTTCTTCATATACCATCGAGGAGATTCGGGACAGAAATATACACCGATGATAAGCGGAACGGCCGGGATGAATGCAGATCCAATTTGTAGTCGCCATGCAAGGCTGTCCCTTACACCCGCGACTATAAGATTTGCACAAAAGCCAAGAAAAATTCCGAATGCTGTCCACATTTGCCAGCTCATTACCACTACTTTTATCAGCCTTCACAAAATTTTTTTGGGAAAGAACTTATAGGTTAAAAAAAGACCAAGAATGGGTAACATACAAGCTCCTCGAATTGCCGCAGGTGCATTTTCTGCAGCGTAAATCGGTATTGTGCTAGCTTTGGCACCCATACCGATACCAAGAAGGATCCGACAGATGAACAGTTGAGGCCAGGTTCGTGTAAAAGCAGACCCAATGACTGTCCAAAGGCAAAAGTGCCCGGAAACAAATATTGTCCCTCGACGACCAAAGTAGTTATTCAAGGGATCCGAGAGCCAGCAGCCAAGGAAAGCAGAGCCAATATATGGGGCGGCATTGATTAAACCGAGTAAGAATACGTCTCTTGTTGACTTTGTTGCAATACCAAAATAAGTCGGGAATGACAAATTCGCTCCATTAGAACCTAATACGAATCAGTAAGAAATAGCGGTATAAAAGTTGCGAGTCTTTCGAAAGTTTGACTTTTACTTCAATCACTAGATCTCGATCACTGTCGGCATCAAATCGGAGGAAAGGATCCTCAAAAGAGCAATTTGTACGACGAGGTAGACCCGATACCAAAAAAACCAAGCCTTCCTCTGATCCTGAGCAATCGCGCCAACAACCTTTGGCCATTTGGAATTTGGAAGCTTGTGCAAAAGAAAAATCGTACCAGTTTCATCCCATCCCTGAACAGCCGCCCCGATAGAACAGCATATTATTGTAAAGTAGAGGGCTAAAGGTTGCCTCCACTTGTGGAGGACTTCGTCTCGCAGGGATTCAATTTCGTCTTCGTCTAGCGCTTCATCGCCGTCGATGTCCTCATAATTCGTGGGATCGCGTGCCACGAGACTTCCTTTCTTCAGTAGCGGAAGGATCGAAACAAGATCTTTTTCCTTCGCAAACTCTTCTACCCGACGGAATAGTGATGCCTTTGGTATACCAGCGAGAGGGTTCTGGATTCTAGATGTTATAATTAGTTAATGCAGTGTTGGCCGGGATGTTCGCATGTTCGTACTTTGCTTCCAGGTTTGAATTTAGATTGACATGCTTTGGCTGAAGCTCTAATATTTCATCTCCTCTATACTTCTCATCCTCCGATCTAGGATTGGTTAGTCAACCCTTGCTGCTGCCAATCTCAATCAACTAACCTCGAAAGACTTTTGTCGTTTCTCAACTGAGTTGGCGACCCAGCCATGATTGTGAATTGAGGAAGTTTGCTGATCTTTCTTCTGAGAATCCGGGACCGAAGAGCGGGGGGTAAGCTAGCTTGTTATACCGCCCGTTGGCTTACAAGGGTATTGACCTGCAGGTCTATCATTTTACATCTGGTAACTGTGATGAAGCGAAGCCACTGCTTATCGTTGCACAAGAAGGAAAGCTGCCTCTGGTACAGCTGCCTTACCGCCCTGTGCTGCAGCTGTACGGTAATTCTTTGAAGATGTCTGCCACACCAGCTCGAGTTTGGTAGAACCTTTCAAGAATCGTGAGCAAGGAAAAAAAAGGTTGAAGCGGGGTTCAATGGCGCCACGGAGAACTACGCAGTTCCAGTCATGACCCCGGAAATATTCTGGAAAACGAACCACGGTACTCGGTATCCAGCGGCCTGGACTTCATGATCTCTTGCCATTTCAAGTCTGTTGCGTTAGACAATTAGTTCTGTCTTATGTCGTCTCCCGGTTTTGTTGCCACGTCCTGCGTGTATGGAATTCTGAACCAAAAATGTGGATGTGATTGAATTTGGGAAGGTCTCACCCCATCTCTGTTAATTTTGTTACAGGGATTTCTCCCCACCTAATCACTAGCCCCGCGCTGTTCGCCTTGTTTTAGTTAGGCTCTCCCAGCACCACGGGGTCTCCACCGTTTGGCAGCTTCTAGACGTGCTTGGGAATTCTAGATAAATACTAGATGCTCTCCCTTCAAACATCACAAACTCCTAGAATAACACAGTTACTTAAGGCAAAACGAGATCACATCTTCAATTCATTTATTGGTGTAAGCAAGAATCCATCGTAATGCGAATTGATCTTATATTTTGTTTACCAGTTGCATGTGGCTTGAATCCTAATTCACAATACTTGGCGAATGAGTGCAGAACCTGCTGACCGAGCCACCACAAAAGCCTCATATGGTGATTCGGGGGTGTCTTCGATGGGTGGCTGTCTCGGTTCTCAAGGCATCCAAAATATGTCCCCTGTACCTGGAGTCACGCTTACTGGCCCCTTTGCGCCAAAACTGGTGAACACTTCAAAAACTTGCCTTGTTGACTTAGACATTGCGAGGCTGTGGTGATCATAGGAAAATGGTTTCTGCTAGGAAACATCTGATCTTTAGGTCTCAATGCTCGACCCCCCCATAGCACATGTTTGATTTCTACCTCCCGAACAAGCTGGTAATACGCAGGCTAGAGGCGGTGCAAAGACATGATTGCAGAATGAGCGTGATAGAGGAATATTTTGCTTTATGCAAGATCCTCTTTCCTGAGTTGTGCATTGAATCTACGGGCTCTTTGAAAGGCCTCCAGGAAGATTTTGGGCGTATCTAACCGACATTCGAATAAGACTCTTTGCTGGTCAGCAGGGCGACGTCAATATACTCGTAATTGATTAAGACATACGTGAAATACAGCAGCCAGGCTCATTCAACGTGGGAGGCTCGTTTATGAGTGTTAACCTTATATTGTTATATATGAGGAGCTGACTACCCAACACCAGAGAACTGGTTCGATACGACAAGAGCATCTAGTACACCTCTTTTGAGCTTTCCAACCTTTGCATCTCGTTCTCTGATCTGCTGTCGAAGGTCTAGGTATCGCTTCTTCCAGGATTCCTCAGTTGGTTCCTCTGACATGTCTTCCGCTTCTGAAGAATCCGATCCACGATTAACAGTGGCTCTGATGGTGAAATCGCCTTCGATCGAACCGAAACGCATTTTCCAGTGGCATTCATAGAGAGCTATTGAGCCCCGGTCAAGTCGTGTCATCCGGAGTCTACTCATCAATGGACCTCCGGCAAGCGCAGATAAGTTTATCAAGAAGGTTTCTGTGCTGCTAGATTCTGCTTTTAAATTTTTTACAACTTCCTTACAGATTTTATCTGCCTCATCGATGCTGCACTTCTCAATGCTCTGCCCGGAGGCGTCGAACCATTCTGCAGCTAGGATTTCGCATATAAAATGACTTTCAAGTGCATCCATGTTAGTTCGATCGGCATCCTCTTCATTCTGCCGAAAGGCAATGCTGACAAAGTGCTGGAAATTAGGATCGAGAGCGGTAGGAGCATTGAAATACCCCATCAAAGATGTGATGCTCTGTGAACTCGTCATTGCATGCTGCTGCATGTTTGTGTGATCCGTCATACTGGGATCTATTTGCATGCTAGGATCGTTCTGTCCATTTACTAAGACCACAGGAGGTGGAGGAGGAGGAGATGGTGCCGGCGGTGTAGCCAATCGGACAGGACCCCCTTGTCGTTGAGGAACCTGTAGCTGTAAACGGCTGGGTCTACCGTTTGGAGGTTGCGGGTTTGTTTGCATAGTCGGAGGGAAGAAACGTGGTGCCTCTGATTTATCAACAGCAGGTGTAGCTGTCGGCGTATTATCATGAAGATTGATTATCGGTACATCTCTTGCGGTAGGATTCGCTGGAAATGTCGAAAACGGGCCATCTTGCACAGATCTGTTGCTTGGTGGCCTGCCTCGCAGTTTCCCTGAAGTTGAGTTACCACTGCTAGGCCAAGCTGATGAAACAGCTGGGCCATGCCGTCGCCGTGATCGATTTTTGGGCGTAATCGCAGACCGCGGCTCATTCGCGTCATTCCACAATTGCCCCGTGTTGGAAGGCGTGATTGCGGATTGTGGGTACGCTGTCAATGGAGTCTGAATCGAATCCGGGCCATTCCATCTGAAGTTCGTTGGAAGTGTTCCTGTAGCAGACCACGGGGCCATTCTGTCAAAGTTTTGGTTGAAACCTGGATGTGCTGTAGCCGGAGTTGCGTTTTCCGTAATTATAGAATTCCTTGCAATCATGAAATCCTCTGACAGTGTTGGTGAGGATTCAATGCGTGGGCGCTGAGCGGGCGACTTTCCTATATCACTGTCATTGTCTCTATCTTCTGCTTTGCGTCGCCCACGTTTCGGTCGAGTTTCTGGCAATAGTGCTCGAAGTGCTAGGTCTTCCTCTGCTGTCACCCCATCTCGACCCTGTTCTGAAGGCAGCTCGTTGGGAGAAGGAACTTGAGTCCAATACACATGAGCCTTGCCTAAAAGATACTCAAAGAATGCATCCACGTGCATGGCATGCATCCAGCGCTGTAATGCATTAGTATCAATATCTAAAATTCAAACATCCCCAGGCTTTCTATCAAAAGAAAAGTAGACTGGACGAGGAGAGCATCACCAAAAGTATCTGATGTGAAGAAGAGCAAAAGGGATTTTCTCATACCTTGAGCCGAACAGCATATTGTTGAACCTTTTGTGCGCTCTGTCCCTTTTCTAAAGATGGCGGCTCTACACCAAGCTCAATCGCAAGTTGTGCCCAAGTTTTCAATTCCTTTCGTTCTAGCTTCTGGATCAGTTGAAAGAGAGCAAATGTACTGAATGATTTGCCGTCACTCTTTGGAGGGGCACGAAATATTTTTCTCAGCTCCGTTGTGTCCGTTTCAAGCGCAACTGTTGGATTGCAGTACATTATAAAGTCTACATAAGCATTGTCGAAGGTCTCGTCAGTGACTTCAACTGCTGGAAGATTTCGGGTCTCCTGAAGTGTCCCGGTTGTAGTCGGCGTCGGGAAGGCGCCTTGCCCATTAGGAGATATCTGACCTGTAAGTGGACCTGATTGATTCTGATATTGATGCGGTTCCAATGGCTTAGTTGGATGGTATTGATGTTCCAATCGGCGTTTCGAAGCTTCAGAAATCCCAGACGAGACTGGCGTTATCGGAGGCATTCTTAATAAGGATATTTCAAATACTAAGACAATAATTCATAACGCTATATCCCTTTTTTAATTTGAATACGTCTGTCGAGGTACAAGAGACAAGGCTGGTTATGCCCCTTTCACATGATGTGAAGAGTATATGAAACACGGCCTCAGCAAGCAAATGGCGTTCTCATCGAATCCTAAACATGAACTTGATAAGCTGAATTATGATATATAATCAAGATAAATAATCTTGCATAGTTCCCAAAGAGATGTCAAGTGTTTGTGATGAAGGGAGGATTGATGAGAATGGTAGCTAATTGATGGACGTTTCTGCCAAAACGAGAAAAATGAGGTGGTTGAAAGACGCCTAATTATGCTCTATGAATAGAAAGCCTTGGCTACGGCAGGGCACATGCTCTCGCAACCCCAAAATTTCTCACTCTCTCCTAATGCGCAATAAATATATTTTGTGAACTAATAGACCGTGATATCTAACTTGGGTGAATGAATCCTGATGAGCTTGAGCTGCTCGTAATATAAAGTTCTGAAAGGATTTCTGGACTGAGCCGGCTTCATGAATATAACATTTCTCTTAGAAGTGAATATTTTTAATAATTGGTTCTTACCGGTTACCGTATCCTAGTGGCATGTGTTTGAACCACAAGCTTCCCCACATTCTTTCGCGCATCTTCGGAACCTCGAGCCTCGGCAGACGGCACAAGAGAGATCAACGAAACGGGACTCGGAAATGGGGTTGATATGCATCAACTGCAAGGACGGACATTGCTAGGAACTGTTTTCTATTTAATTGATCAGTAGTAACAGAAACTCTACTGGGCAAATTTCATCTCAGAACAACTCTCACAATGGCGCCAACAACGACAGCCGCTCAGCAATCTGACAATGTTGCCCATGCCCTTAGTGGTGCTGGAGGTGGTATCTTGTCGATGGCCCTGACGTAGAGGAGACCCCTCCCCCTTTTCTTACATTACTGATAGTTAAACTAGATATCCCCTCATAACCCTCTCCACTCGCGCGCAAGTCGAATCCAAACGCGCAGACTCTGGCTTTCTGGATGCCGTCAAGCGAATTGTCCAAAGGGAAGGAGTAACAGGTTTATATGCCGGTCTCGACTCAGCACTTTTTGGTATCAGTGTTACAAACTTTGTGTACTACTACTGGTACGAATGGACTCGGTCTGGATTTGAGAAAGCCGCCATCAAGGCTGGAAGGGCGTCTAAAAAGCTTACAACTATCGAGTCTATGATCGCTGGGGCTATTGCTGGCTCGGCAACTGTTATGCTAACAAACCCTATTTGGGTCGTTAATACACGGATGACCACAAGAAAGCAGAATAAGGAAACAGATGAGAGTATCATTCCGGGTGCAAGGGCCCCGAAGCAACCTACCACTGTGGGAACTCTTCTTGCCTTGATCAGAGAAGAGGGTCCACAGGCTCTGTTCTCGGGAGTAGTTCCAGCCTTGGTCCTAGTCATCAACCCAATTCTCCAATATACAATCTTCGAACAGTTGAAGAATATTTTGGAGAAGAAGAAGAGAATTACACCCACAGTTGCGTTCCTCTTAGGTGCTTTGGGTAAACTTTTTGCTACAAGCATCACCTACCCATATATCACGGTTAAAAGCCGCATGCATGTTGCTGGAAGAGACGGAGGTAAAGAGAGCATGGGTGAGGGAATGAGAAGAATCATCAAGGAGGAAGGCTATGTTGGGTTCTACAAGGGTAAGGCTTTATACCAAGTTATATGATTTCGGTTGTTAACCAACATAGGAATTGGGCCAAAGGTTACTCAAAGTGTGCTGACCGCTGCATTCTTGTTCGCTTTCAAGGATGTTCTATATGAGCAGACTATCAGACTTCGAAGAAATGCAGCAAAGGTGGCAGCAAAATAGAGCTAGATCCATTGCGAGGAAAACATCGGCACCGCCGACACCTTAGACACAGGATGTATAATATTACTAAATTTTTTATGGTGGGTTTTGGGGCATTGGAGGCGCTGGATACCCCTAGGGTTGGAGGGTTGGAGATTTGAAAGCCCTCAATATGTACATTTATATGCACAGACAAGCTCCTACTTGGGGCAGCAAAATTTGCAGCTGTCTCGTTTATAGATGAATCATTTCACTATATTGCAACACACTGATAATTTAACACTATCACGATCTCACAAAGTTTCAGCATAGGATTCATGTGATCTGAGGCGGCAACTTCCCTACTGGGCCTACTTTTAGATGAAGCATCTCATTTCCTCTGCTTGTTCTAAGGAACATGTAGATCTAGAAATGCGTCTTACTAAAGTAAAATTTTCATCACTAGCCTAAGAGGTCACAGAATATACTGACAAGCCCACACACAGCCTTGAACAATCTGAAGGCCTAAGCGACAGCATCGACAGCCTGAACTTGCAGTCTTTTACGGTAACACCTCAGCCATGTCATACTCCGGAGAAATCCAAAACATCATGGGAATTAAACCCTTAACGTTCGGCTTCCATTCCTCGTCCTTCCACGAGAAGTCAGGGATGAAATATACAAATATGCCTTATCAGTATCTACACCTCTCAAGTTATGATCCAACTACTCCGCAGAAACTCCAGAGTCATCAATTCCCACTTGATTTACACACTCATGCAAATTATGATCTGAAGAAGGAAAGCATAATCTAGTAATTGGCTTATTGGTAAGCTATCGAACCCTATCATCAGAAACACTCAAGATGTTCTCTACCTACAATACATTTCCCAATAAAGGCGACAGGGAATCAGAAGTTTCTGATCAACTCTTGAAGGGCATTGTGTGATCAACAGGAATTATCTACATATCATTATTGTTTCACGAAGTGAACCAACTCTCCTCAAGGCTTATGCACGCGATACTTCGGCGAATGAGGGTGCTGTTATAGGTTTATTCTGCTCCACACTTCAAGTACTCTCACAATTGTCCACGGATTAGAGCCAAGGTAAAGTAAGATGAGGTACTACTGATCCATCACTAATACCTTGCTCTAAGCCTCTAGCTCCTCATGGCCTAAAGTTTAATTTCATCTTGGACACAGGGATATACTTCCCTCCTGGATTTTAAGAGAAGGAAAATAAGTATAGAGAGGACCGCTTATGGTTACCAGTGAGAATTTTGAGGTTGCAAATTCTGAATTTGGTTGATATGTCGAGGAGGGGTTGTACGGAAAAGGCTTGAAGTTATGTAGGTGAGAAAAAGGGACGTTATGTTTAGAGGATTTTAAGGAAGCATGAAAGGTTATTTATTTACATGGATGCGGGAGAATGGATGGGGTAACATAGTATCATATGAGATATAGGTTGTTGATGTACCCGGAGGGAGACGGAGGAAGTGTTGAGAGAATTTCTCGCCTAGGGATCACATCGAGAACAACAGTCATGTACTTGAGTATTTCTGGCATCTCAATTTAGATTAAAAAGAAGTCATTATACCCTTTCATAGAATTAGGGAACCTCCGAGCCTAATAACATCTCGATATCCTTTCGTATCACTTACTGAAAGTGCTCAATACCAAACTCCCCCTTAATCCCTATACTCAGCCTGCCCTTCTCTAGTATCTCCCCCTTCCTCTCCATAAGCTCATCGACACTCCAGTTGACATCAACATACTTCCCATTCAAGAAACTCGCCTTCTCCGTACACAACCACACCCCCACCCCCCCTGCTAATTCAGGAGTGTCAAGACTATACGGCACAAACGCTGGTCCGGTCATATCTGTCAGCACAGTGCCAGGATGCAGAGCAACAGCAGTGACGTTTGGGTTCTCGGCCGCGACGAATGCTTGCATTTGGATCACTGCCATTTTAGACATGGTGTAGGAGGACAGACTAGGTACGGGCATGATTGCGAGAACGGAGGTGACGTTGATTATTGTGCCCTTGTCCTCCTTTCCCAAGAGCTTCAAGAAGCCTTGGATTTGGAGGAAGGCGCCACGGATATTGGTTTCCTTTCAATTATAGCCTTAGCAAACGCTCGTTTCTATCTCAAAACAAGCTACAGGAAAAAAGACTCACAAAATCGTTCCACCAAATATCAATAGGTGTGTCAACAATCGTGCCGGCTGTCAAAGACCCAGCATTATTAATCAACACATCTGCTTTCCCAAACTTCTCCCTTACTTTCTCCCATAGAGCAGCTATAGACTCAGCACTTTTGAGATCTGCTGAGACGGTTAAAACCTCGATATTCGGATTGATAGCCAGGACTTCTATCTTGACTTCTTCGAGAGTGTTTGCTCCACGAGCAACAAGAACAAGCCCTTTTGCTCCAGCCTTGGCGAACTGTTTTGCGAATCCCTTTTCACTCCATTAGAAATGATTTTGGAAATGTGATTTGGTTTGAGAATATTGGTTACCATCCGCCCAATTCCCTTGCTAGCACCAGTAATAACGACAACCTTTCCTTCCTGGCTGTTGGTTGGCAAGGTGGGGTCAATTGCGGGGTATACATCTCGATAAGTAGTTTTAGTGAACTGGAAATTTTTTACGTAGATATCTGGGTCGATTTGGTCTGTCATTTTGAAGATGTTTTGAAGCTATCCCTCAAAGCCAAGAAAATAATTTTATGTGACAAAGGAAGCTATGGATGTCGCCTATTAAAGAATATCCATGTTGACACCTGTAGAGATTTATATGCCCCGCAATCCCACATTGCATTTTTTTGATGATTGCTTACCACCCCTGCTACGAAATCCACTTGCTTGCCAATCAGAAGTCAGCTATATGTATTGGAAGCTGTATTTTTTCTTGTAGAGGCCATCGGCAATATATTACCAAGAAAACGTAAGCAAAATTGCATACAAGCGCCTTCCCCCTTGACTCATATGCAGCCACCAGTACTGAGCTCTGGATGAGATGCTGGGATATACTAATTGCTTGCACTATTCGAGACCGAGGCCACCAGAAACCTTTTCTGCATTCTAGAAAGTGAGTTGGTGTGTTGACAAAATCTGTCGAGTTAGTGTAGAAACTTTTAAGCTGTTTTTCACTCGAGGCCCATGCTAAGAAAAACCCTATATAGAACAGAAGGAGAGGGGGCATATATGAGCAGTCAAATTCAACAGTTACATAATCATTTCTACATAACCCACATGGAGTTTTCCGTGCTTTCAAGGTACTGGTATGACCTTTGGCACCACCCACCAATCGTGATAGCCTTTACCAGTTGCCGGAATTTCGATCTTGATGTTGATTCTCTGATCCTTTGCCTTTTGCTCGAAAGCCTTCTTCACTGCAGCTATAGATATACCCGTAAAGATGCAAGCCTTTAGGCAATTCTTCATATTTTTCAACCAGCTGTCCTTGGAACCTTGACAAAAGGCACTCCTTTCATCCAGTTTACTTAGTATCTCGAAGCCTCTCTTTGCACCCTGGACGGAGTCCGCTGCAAATTTGAGTAGGTCGCTCGTAGACTCCTCGGGTTGCGTAACGACTCGAGTTAGGTCGTCGAAAGGGATGAGTTCTGGCAGACCGATTAACTGGAATGGCTTCATGCGGACTTCGTAACGCTTCTGGTCATTACTATAGGGTCTTGGTGGGGGAACTACAAGCGACAGTCGAGCGAGCACGGTAAAAAGACAAGACAGTGCATCCGCAAGTCCGAAAGTGGCTGTTGATTCTAGTGAGTGGTAGTTGTTGAAGGCAAGTGCATTCATGTATTCCTCATGCTCTTCTCTTGAAACTTTGGCTCTTTCATGCCCCTTGAATGCTCGAACGATAAATCCTCGCATTCGTTCGAGATGTCGACTCCTTGTTCGCGCTATGTACTGGAGATACCAGTACATACTCGCGTGCTCATCAGTTTGGTAAACTTCAAGTTCAAACCCCATTTGGATGAGCCATTCCATTTGACGGAGCTTGTAGAAGTACGCCCAGGAGCTTAATGGAAACGAGTAGGATGGGGAACTTCCAAGTTCTCTGTCCAAAACAGGCTCCTCACCTGTATACTGACGCAGATCTGCATCGAGCTCTTCGGCGTCTAGCTGCAAGACTTCCCAATCTGCAACACTTCGGCAAAGGGTTCGACGAATACGACATCTGTTTTGACATAAAGTACGGAGAATATCAAGATAGGACCCTGCTGCTCGAGTTCGAAAAAGTTCCATCTGACTGGCCATTTTATGTCTCGGATCTGTTGGAAGCTCCACCTCGTCATTTGCCCGATCAAGAAGTTTGTGTGTGGGAATGACCGTGCTTGCAAGGTCACCGTCAAGTAACTGACGAATGGACATGGTGCCTAGGATCGTCATATCTCCAAATATGTAGTGTTGGAGTAAAGTGCGGATATAAGTGGCAGGTTGAGGCTTGCGTTGTTGAAACAGGAAGACAAAGGTCTAAGTCACTGGTTGGTAGATGTACTCGAGTAGACGGCAATGACTTACCATAAGACTGTGGCTGTCATGGTAATCCAGCACTTCAGCTGCTACAGCACCGTCCTGGCATAATCTCTCAAGCTCATCATAAGCTGCTGCCTCACCAATGTGTACAATCGGCCGGGGTGGTGTTGTGCTGGCAAGCTTGCGCTGAAGCTTATGGCTGAAAGAGGAAGGTACAGGATTGCCTAATTTTGAAGACGTTTTAATACCTGGTAATAAAGCCTGTAGTGCTATCCAATGTGCCTTCAGATCTTTAGGAGAGTCTCTTGATTCTGCAAGATGTACTGTCTTGAGGAATGCTGCACGAAAGGTAAGGCGACAATCTAAAGCATCAACCAGTTCTGGTCTAATGCTGGACACGCCATAGAGAAGCTTTGTCGTCTCTGAAATGAGGTCTAGAATGGCATCGTGGTCAATATTTTCAAGTAGGCTTCTATTGAATGTATGGGTGACAAAATCCTCTTCCTATAACTAGTTTAGAGCCTAAATTATGATTGAGGTGTTTTAGATATTACCTCGTGGAAGTGCTCTGATTTCACCCTGTTATTGACATAAGAGCATGTCTTTATCAGACCGAGGCAATATGCTCTCAGAATCTGTAATGTTATTGGTTCATCAGAACAGCTTTCGCTTCGATCAAAATACGTTTGCTCAAGGCTTGTAGGACAAGGATCAAGTAGCCTATCAATATGCAAACTTGTGAATATAGTCTGAGCGAGTGGGTAACCCATGTGCCAAGCCATCTGTTATCCAACTGATTAGTAAATATGGAGGATGAAAGTTGAAAGGAGTGTACCTCATCGCAGAGCATATGATCTATTATGCCTAGTATCTCCTCTGGAAGTAAGGGCTGGCTGAAGTCATACTCATCATCCATGGTTTCTCCAGGTTCAAGATAGCCACTGTCCATTTTTGGATCCATGATCTGAATATTTTAGTATGCGTTTTGACAACAAGATGGGCATATTTACCTCGAGAGCACCAACCGCTTCAAACAAAGTGAAATGGGGATCCTTCACAAGTTGTCCAACTTCAAGTTCTAGGTAATCATCAGCACGTGTTTCAAAATGCCTTTTTTTGTGCACTTACGCTGAGCAGCGTTTGCGAATTGCTCTGTAATGTCCATTGCTATTATTCCCTTGCTTGATAGCTTAGGTGCCGGTGGAGGCTCAGAATTCCACGATGCAAAAGCATCTGTGGTAAGATCCCTATGACCATCTTCGATCTCGAGATTTGCTACTTCTAAAAAATGCGTTAGCACCATAAAGGGATCGTTGGAACACGCTTACGTTGATGTAAATCATCTTCACCGTTGATATGTCCATGCATGATCCCGTCAACGTGGTCTTCTGCTGTGTTCCGGTAGATCAGCCAAAGATCGATATTTCACAACTTTGTGCAAGATGCTAGCTTTTGGTTGGTGGACAAAATCAGAATCCTCGCTTGAGGACTGAGGGCGTTGATTTGTTTAGAAGAGTCTAAAGCTCAGCATTATATTTGAAATACTGCCGAATCGTTGGAGATGCACTCTAGAAGCTTACTGGTAGCACACGAAATGATTTTGTGATGTTTCTACTTGTGGCGTTGCGTTTGTAAATTTTATGCCGTAGGCTGCCGGTAAGGCTCTAGTATTCCGAGGTATTAGCTTTGAGTAAAAGCGTATTTAAAAGGCGCAACTCCAGGAATTAAAAGCGAAGGTAATATATGGGAGGATTCTAAGGTTTTTGTTGCAATACAGTGGTGGGCTATACTCATGAGATGTCTCTTAAAACCACATGAGAAACATAATCTGTTCGTAGCTGTTTCACATCTATCAAAGCAGAACGCAATAACTGTCGTCAACCTTTTCAATTGCTGAGTTTTGGCCCATCAATATTGAATGATACAGTGTACAATGTCATCCCCAGCCTTTAGCTTCTAAAGCTCCCTTGATTATGCAACCCCCTCTCCTTTATGCACCCTCCCTCTATGATGATTGTGTCCCAGCCTCTGCCATTGAAGCAGCATTTGCGTCTGCTACGCTCTTCATTTCACCTTGCTTGCCATTCTATTCCAGGGCAATGGTTAGTCTAGTCCTCCTTTCCGGCAATCGCCCATATTTGAGGCACACTCACGTTCCACTTTGCGAATCTCAACTCCATCTCGCCCCTTCGCTCCGCTGCCAATCTCTTATCATCCTTCAGGCTTCGTCGGACAACACGTGCCGCGACGGAGAGGTATTTATTGTAGCTGGATAAAGCTCAGTCAGTCGAGCTTCCTTGAACGAGCAACGAGCACGATTGCGCCTGCTGGTCGGAATAAAAGATATATGGGTACATACGTAAGACCTGAGGCTTTCCACGCGAATGCCATTGTGTAATTGGGATACTGAGGTGAGATTTGGTGGATTGATTGATCGTGATGAGGTTGCAGCTGTTAAGCTTGGTTTGCAAAATGGTTTCCCGGAGAAAGCCGTAGATCACGTGAAATTCACTGAGCCCTTCAAACCGAGCTGAGAAGTATCCGAACCTCAATTTTAATTTGCGCTGTGCGAAAACCGGAGAATAACAACTGAACTTGAAGTAATTGGAATTAAGTTGAACATAAAAGATTTATTGCATATCTACAGTACACTCTAGAGCTGTTGATACAACCCATGCTTTCATCCACCGTCTACGCTTTCCCACATCCCGAATCTTTTTTATACGTTGAGACCAAGTTCTTCTGCGTATGGAAGTACATACAAATCACCTACGCTAGACACTGTAGCTTTCCCTTCCAGAAGAGCTTTAGCCGCCTGAAAATACAAGTCAGTGGTTTGGAGGTAAAGCTAGACATTACAAGAACACTTACGGATTTCAGCTTGTCGGCGCTCACACCCTCAACAGCCTTGCCAACTTCATCAATCTGGAAGGGTTTGCCTCCGTGGACCAGACCAGACCCAGTTGCCACCAATCCTGCTTCAATATTTTGACCTTCCTCTAGTGCACGGTACTTTGCAAGAGCCACGGCCTTGGTGAAATCCTCCTTGCTGATTGATCCCTCGGAGATGCCCCGTAGTGATTTGATGGCGTTCACTGATGCCCCACGAATAGCACTCGCAGAACCACTGAATTGAATTGACAGTAACCCAGCATCGGAGTAAGAGTAGTGGGTTGTTGTAGCACTAACCCCAGGGAAATCTGACGCTGCCTTGGAAAGAAGAGAAAATCCTGGTGACCATTTGATACTTGATTTGCCGCCCAAGAGAGCGGCCAGAACAGCAATTTCAGGCTTGTAGGATTCACCCGAAGTGAAAGAGCTTGATCCAGGGAAAGCAAGGATCATCGAGTTGCCGGATCCGTGTGCAATACGTTCTTCACCACCGTAGTATTTGGTCGGCTCACCCGAAATTCGAGAGCTAGAAGCAGGAATTTCACTGAAGAATTCACCAACCCACTTGGAAAGTTCTGCCTGATTGGCACCGTTTGCGACAACAGCGAAATTTGACTTGACGTACGCATCCGAAGCAAATTCTTGGATGGTTTCTGAATTCAAGTATTTGGACAAGGGGGTAGATGAGGTTGGGTAAAGTGGTGTTCCGAGGCCTCTATGGAATGCAAGACCATGTGCTGAGTTGATGGCTAGCTCGGATACATTTGCAAGTAGCTTCTTTTGGGAAAACTTGATCGACTCTTCAACCTCCTCGTGATACTCGTGGGCTATTCTATTGATCAGCAACGAATCATCCTAAATATCTCTCTGGATATCCTACAGGTGTATTTTGTTTGCGAGATAACTTCTCCAAGCAATTCCGTAAAATATGGCAGGTCTTCTCGGAGGAATTTGGCTTCAATCACGAGAGCCTCCCGGGTGTGGTATGCACTCAATTGACCTCCAAGAAGCTCAGATTCTCTCGTGATTCGAAGGGCTGATCGTTTTTGGGTGTTCTGATAGTTAATTAACACGTTAGACTTATGAAGAGCAGCGTGGCGTGCTGAGAGTATGGTTTCCGAATACCTTGAAAGCGAACTGCTCAAGCCCAACAGTAAGACCAGGTAATGGTTGATATCTTGTGCCAGCCTTGGCCACAATGGCAAGTTTAGTAGTTGGTCCAGCGACATCTCTGCTTGCAACTTTCACGCCGCTAACATCCGCAGACTCGTACGAGAAGGAGGTCGACCCAGAGGCTGTAGCAGCAAGACCACGTCGGTTCGAGGGTTTCGCACAGCATTGCCTGCGAAGGGCAAGCTGCGCATTGCGTCCAATCGCCGACCGTGAGATCATTGTTCGGAATAGATGAGGGTGGAAGGATTCACGATGTCTGGAAGTTTAGAGATCGTTGTAGCTCAGCAGTTCTCTTAGGGAAGATTTCGGGATAGGCTTTTGCCTCAGGCGCTTTTCGCCTAAGTTCTCCCCGCTACCCGCTGCTCAGTCACAATTCAATCTAGAGGTCGTTCCCCACCTCTCTAAATATTTCTTCGATAGAACCACAAGATCGATCGCAGCTTTGCAATCTCCAATGACGCACCGGTAGCACCCGTGGAAGCTCTAGAGTCTTGTGACAGTCTCTAGCAGCAACAACATGTCTTTCGTAGGTTTCCCTCTAAGTATTTGCTCTCGTAATTCTAGTCTTTTTGCATGCGAGAGCTACAGCCACTAACTTGCAACCAGTCGCAATACGCTGTGGAGCTATGTGCTCTTCTCGTCGACGAGACTTATGGAGAACTTACTTCCGTGGGTTCACCCTTATTGCTTTACCAAATACTATCCCTAGAATTGTGGCATGCTATGACGAGGCTAGTGGGATATATTTGATGGTTCAGTCAAAGCTGACTTCTAATATAGCGGATCTTTACCATTTTACTACGGCGAGGTAGACTCCCAATAAAAGAACTATCCCGACATACACGGCTTACTCATCGACAATTGCGACATGGCCTTGCTGTCCTCGTCCAACAAAATTTAGTATACCACTACACTGAAGACACTGGATTGACCCATTATGAAGCGAATCACGATGCGGCATATGCTTTGGTTCGGTCTGGTAAGATTATGGCTGCTGTGGAGAGCAGATATGGGACTCTGGCTAAAGACATTGTCTACAACCTGCTGCTCTTAGGCCATACTAAGGTGGTGGACCTCGAAAAAGCATTCGAACCCAAACAAGTGGAAATGTCAAAAGAGAATGGCAAAGAAAACAGCAAGGATAATACCCTTCCGAATAGAACCACTAGCGGAGTCACCGATGGAGCCACCAATGGAGCTAATGGTCATACTGAAGCTGATATTATTCCCGTTGGCGAGATTCATGGTTCACTCGAACAATTATTGATTGCTGGCGTGGTTGAGCCTGTTGTCGAGAGCATGTTTCGAAGCCCTTTAGACAGATATAGCAAGCTTGAGAAAGATATATTACGGGGCTCTTACGGAGAAAAACAGAAAGGTACTAAACAAAAAGAAGAATTTGCTGCTAGGATTAAGGAAGGCTTGAGGGAGATGAGGTCCGAAGGCCAGGACTGGCAATCGAAGTTCAAGAAAAGACCCCTTGGCGAGCATGCTAATGGGACCAATGGTTCAAGTAAGCGACGAAGACTCTCACATGGTGTAACTAATGGCGACCATGTCTATGAGGATGAAGGGAAAAGGCTTGATGTGGGTTTGACAAACTTCTAGGATTTGACAAAGAGTGTGTGCTGACTAGTAAAAGCCTGATTTGGTGATCCGCATCAACCATGAAAAATGCAAAGTTATCCTTCGTAACCTGCAACTCGTCGAATATGCGAAGGATAGAATTGGCACAACCACTTCACAGGTTTATGGCGAACTTTTGAGGCAAACAGAAGAGAGAATTCCAAGATGCCAGCCCGAGCTGAACGTGGATGATCCTTTTGAAAAGAACGAATTACCTGCAGCATCGACAACGGAAGTTGCTGATGGACTCGATAAGTCTGTTGATGCTGAATTTGGAATTGGTAAGATGTCGATGTCGAAGCACAATGCAGATGATATGGAAGGCTTGGAGGCCAATGGTACAAATGGGATAAAGAAAGAAGCTAATGGAGTTAATCCTGGCTCTGACGAGGAACTTGACCCATTTGTTGACGAGTCTGCAAGTCCAGCAGTACGACAGCCCAAAGTCACCTTCCAGGATACAAAGGCATTTCCAAGTGATCATGGCGCAGATCGGTCTAACCGAATCTTGCAGGTCCGAAATCACTTACATTTACTTCTTAACGATGATTACCACTTTATTCAGAAGGCCGGCGTCAGGGGGCTGGGTGAATATAGCGTCAATTATCCGAGACTCATGACGACCATTCAAGAGGCAGAGTTGGATCAAATACTTCTCGAGAATTTTGGCCAAAGCGGTCGCCGTCTAGCGAAAATGATGAGAAAACTCGGAAAGCTTGAGGAGAAGCAACTGCCAAACCTTGCTCTTATGAAACAAAAGGATGTGCGCACAAAGCTAGCCGAGATGCAAATGGCAGGAATTATCGACATCCAGGAGGTGCCCCGAGATGGTGTTAACCGAAATAACAACACTCGAACTATCTTTTTGTGGTATTTCGATTTGGAGCGAGTTTCCAAAATTCTCTTGGAGCGAACCTACAAAGCAATGTCGAGACTTCTTCAACGGCTTGATGTGGAGCGTCGTCGTGCTCACGCAATTCTTGAAATCACAGAACGTACTGATGTTCAGAATCAAGCTCCAGAAAAGTATCTCGGCGCAGACCAGTTAAAAGAGCTTCAAAATATTCGGTGCCGAGAAAAGAATATAATTGGACAGGTTTCTAGGCTTGATGAGCTCGTTGGAATCTTCCGGGATTATTGAATTCCGGTGAGCAAGAATAAGTGACTTTTGGTACGATATGGCGTGTGGATATTTGCATCGGTTGGCGTCATATCTGTAGCATTTTCGAATATGGCGTTTGGTCCAGCAGTGGGTGGATATCCACCGCTAACCGGGTAGATGACTTTGTGATACCATAAAATATTTTTCTTTATCATCGAGATGATTGCATAGGCATAAATTTAAAGCTACTATTTGTCTAGAAATGTACTCTTACGCTATATGTTGACGAATTTGACGCATACTATATATTCTTTTTGGTCTTGAATTCGGTATTTCCGAGAATATTTGAGTGTACAGCACCTTTCGAGGCTCTGGGTTGAGATATGTACAGCTAGCATGCTGGCTATACTTTGTTTCACATCTCACTTGTAGCTCCCTTCATGATTGACAACTGAATTTGTACACGCTAGGTAGGTATCCCATCGTTTTACTTTTTTTAAGTACTTAATATACGCAGAATTCCTAGGCAATAACACCTAAGGCTTGCAAGATTCTCGCAGTAGAAATGAGGTTAAGTAGCTTCAGATTGAATTTCCTAAGCCTGAAGATCGGTGTTCGAGAACTAGCGGAGCTCGGACCAACGCGACAGCAACCTTCGGGGAATCGTGCACATGCATGTCAAAAAAAAAGTAGACTGAGAAAGAATTGCGACCGATTTTTCATTTCCCCACACTCTTTTCAAGTAACTCAGTTTCTTGACCTCCAGGCTGTCCCCTACATAACTGCGAACCCTCTCCCACCATCCTAAATATCCTCAATTGTTGAGTCTCCCGTAATCATGTCACCCATAGCAGCTATTGCTCCTGGATCGGCATCGAAAGACTACAAGTCTGAGTCGACATTGGCAAGATTATTAGGATCAGGTACACCGGGGATGCCCAAAATGTCGTTAAAACTTTTGTCTGATGTTTTGCAGGTTCTGCTGGTATAGCTGAATTGGCTGTCTTCCATCCTGTAGGCTCCCATTCAAAGTTTATCGTGATAAGACTTACTGACACATTGAAGGTCGACACGATTGCGAAACGGTTGATGAGCAACGAGGAAAAGGTAGGAAATCATTGAGGCTTTTTTAGGTACGCAACGGAATAATAGCTAATTACTCATAGGTCAATTCTGTTGCTCGATTGAACTCAGTTATTTTCAAAGACAAGGCCGCTGCTCCCGTTGGAAAGAAGTTCATCTCGTTATTTCCAGGTCTCGGATATGCTGCAGGATATAAGGTCAGATCAATTGCCATGTGAGCTCGGGAGATTGAAGCTCATGAATACAGGTTCTCCAGCGTGTGTATAAGTATGGGGGTCAGCCATTCGTACGAGATTACCTAGCGAAAAACCACGGCAGCACATTTGACAACACATTCGGTGCCAAAACTGGAAAAGCTATGATGCACTCGTTGGCAGGAAGGTGAGTGGAGCCTTCAATATCATATATATTGTTAGCTGCTAACGGCTGTATTCAGCATCATTGGCATTGGAGAAATCGTTCTTCTTCCCTTGGATGTCCTTAAAATCAAGCGACAAACAAATCCCGAGGCTTTTCGAGGACGAGGTGTGGTTAGAATTGTGCGGGATGAGGGCTTCGGTTTATACAGAGGTTGGCAATGGACTGCTGCCAGAAATGCCCCAGGGTCATTTGCTGTAAGTGTGCTCTTAGAATCCTCTCCCCAGTACTAATTCCGAAATAGCTTTTCGGTGGATCTGCTTTCACCAAAGGATACTTCTTCGGCTTGACAGATTACAACAAGGCATCTTGGTTCCAAAACTTCATTGCTTCGATTGCCGGTGCCTCTGCATCACTTGTCGTCTCTGCCCCTCTTGATGTCATTAAGACCCGAATCCAGAATAAGAACTTCGATAATCCAGAGAGCGGGTTCCGAATTATCAGCAAGATGATGAAGAACGAGGGCATTACCAGTTTCTTCAAGGGTCTTACACCCAAGGTATGTGGTCTGTCCCTTGCAGTTGTTCATAGTAACTAACAGCTTTATAGCTTTTGATGACTGGTCCTAAGCTTGTCTTCTCCTTCTGGCTTGCTCAAACTTTGATTCCAGCCTTTGATAATGCCTTATCTACGAAATAGATTGATGTCGGATCTTTATGTAGTGTACGGTAGCAAAGGGGGTGTTTGGAAACCAAAAATGGCGTTCACGGGCTCATGATATATAATAAGCTTTTTGTACAGTAGATATAGTTTGCTATCGTGCAATAAACCATAAAGACCTACCTCAACTCAAAAGGAAGTACCTCAAATTTAGTTTCCCACATATATGGGCGCTGTCATGTGATGCTGTTCCTTGCAAAAAAGTTGCCGATGACCACTTGAGCTAGAGCTCAGGACCTCCTCACTTTGTCAAAATAACAAGCTTTCAGAAACCACTTTCTACACATATTAGTCAACATGCCTGCTCCATCCCATATCATTTCGAAGATTGGTGATCCAATTTTTGCTGTATTTATTGGATTATCTGCTGCTGCAACCCGCATAAATCGCGAGGAGAAAGAATTAGGACGCAGCACGCAGCAAACCATAGACGCGGGGCTTAGGTATTTTATCTCTTTGCTGCCATCTTATCTAGAAATACTAATCAATGGTTTCGCAGAAGAATTGGAATCTCGAGAAATAACGACAGCGCTCCCACGAATAACTAGCAGCCGCGGAAAGAGCCCTGGAGACAAGAAGTTGTGTTTGGTACTGCAGTAGGGACCTCCTATCGTCCTCCACGCTCTAGTCGTAAAGTTACTGGAAAGATCCATGGATGGCTATTTCCAATGGACAGGGAAAGCGCGACACATCAAGGGATGCTTCTCACTTTTGGGTTTTAAGCAGTTCCTATTCGAGCCTCTGCATAACAACAACAATCTTGGACAATAGCTTCAACGTCTTCCGTTATTCATACGCCTGATATTTCTTCTGCCTTTATGGGTTCTCATTCTTTCATCCAATACAAATCCATCCCCTAGTTCTCAAAGGTACTCTGGACCTATCGTTCCAACATGGAGGTTACACGGAAGACAAGTTGGACGCAGGATCCCATGCAACTGTCAAGTACTGATTCTGCTACGCCCTTGAGCACACCGGAGTCTATTCTTTTGGTCCCATCTTGTTCTAGTCAAGAATTCACGAGGCTTAGCACAGCACTACCTTATCGTCTTCGAAATGAAGAAACCCTTCCCCCGTCTACTCAGCCTTCAGCTCCACCTTCTATTTGTTACATTGTTCCAGCCCCCAATAATCCAGCATTAGGAGAAGATCTAAGTATGTGCCAGATCTTTGGGGCCATGGAACTTGAAGATCAGCAACTACCAAGCCCACAGGCTCTTTCAATCCCTTCTACCGAAACAATTTGCTCTTTGAAGGATCACACCCTAACTCTCACAAAACCTACAAAGCCTTTCTTAAGAGATGGATCTTTAAATTATCCCTCTGGAGAATCGTGTTACGATACTGTTGAACCCCACTCGCCGCTCACAAACGACTCAAGAGAGACACCGCAGCTCACTGATAGTTCTAACTCGCCTCTTTCAGCTGCATCGAATACCACTCCAAATCTCGCTCGTCAGCAGTATAAGGCTCGGGAAGGCGTTTTATGGGAGAGTGCGAAGACCCTTTTGGAAGATTCCTTTATTTACCCTGCCCATTTAACTGAAGCCGAGTTCGAGACCTTGGTCTGTAATAACGCCTGTGGAATGAAAGCATGGATTAATGAAAATCTTCCCCGCCTTATACATCGAGCTGTTGGCCAATGGTTTACGGCCAATCAGAAATTACGCTCTGCTGGCATATCTCCAAGCAATTTGAGCGAGGAATTCCTCGATGTTTTTGAGTGGATGACCAGTGCTGAACAAGATTTCTTTACTGAGCAATACAACACAATGGACAGGCAGGCTTTTGGAAAATTTGGGGCTTTGAGGTTGACGGCTCGACAGCGACGAAAGCTTATGGCTATGGCAGGATCTCGAAAAGAGGACTATCTTAAGGCTTATGACAGTTTTCAACAAGGATCGCCGCGAGGAAATTCGGACAGATCATCTGAGTCATTCAGATCTAATGTCGAAACACTCAAAAAGGCAAATCAGAAAAGATTGCAGGTCTTGCAGGAAAGAATTCGTACTTTGGAAAAGATTGAGCATTCTATTCGAAGATTTGACAGCTTGCGACTTAGTATGGAATCTTCAAAATCATCAGATACTGACAACTCGACATTCTCCTATATATCTCTTGATACACGCTTCGAGCCAGCCATAAGTTCGAGTAACTCCAAAAAAGTCCAGGCGAGCCATGATACCCAAAAAGAACAACTCATTGTGCGAAAACGAGGATCAAGGGATTGCGAAGGTCCGGACTCCGCTCAAGCTGGGAAGCGACTCAAGCATTGCCTTAGTCTTCGTCCAAGCAGCCTCGGCTCTACGCCTTTTGCAACAGAAGGCTTCCCTATCAGACGTGGTGATTATGTCGAAGATAACTGGGACCGTCTTGAGCACCTGATATATTCAACAACACCAAAACCAACAAAAATGCCCTCGGCGCCCAACTTCACCAGGGCTACGGGCGAGTGCTATGAAAAGACATCTCGGAATCGTTCGACGGGTATCCTTACTCCTAGAATGGCTCCCAATGCAGACGACTGTACTATCACAAATGACCACATTTCGATTAAGGATCAAGCTGCGCAGCCGCGAAGTTGGAGTAGATTATCTCGATCAACATCTTCTGATCCCCCTGAGTCAGTGTTTGTCACGAACCTCGGAATTGCTTGGCCATCAACGCATCTTACTCTTCCTGGTCAAGTTGAGAATCAAAAATCAAGGGTGGATCCGGCGGATATTGAAATCACTCGACAGAACTCCGGTATCAACATGGAAACAAATTCTACTACCTTCGATAGGAGCGTTACGATGCAAGTCATTAAGAAGAAGTCATCCATGACTACAATTATGTCGGCATGCTCTTCATCTGCAAATGTTGTCATGAAAAATGTTCCTTGTGCAACACCGGATCTTAGTCTTGGAGACGCCAGAAGCACCCATGGTATTTTGGAAGACCCTCGCTACTCTCAAGAGGTATGCGAATCCCTGTATCAGGAGTTTGAGCATGGTTTCGGAGCATCGATATATCCAACCTTGCCAGAGAGAAAACAAAGTGTTAGGAAGAAGTTGAGTAGGTTCTTTGGATCTCTCAGGTCAAAGGGAAAGGCCCATGAAGTCAATTTCTGATAGCCGAAAGAGGGATGTGGGGGATAAACGCCTTCGAATTTGAACTAGAGGGTGTGTCGCGCTAATGGTTGGCCGTCAAAATGGCTAAGATATGGTGTAGTGTTGCTTGATGTCAGGGTTGTGGTTTATAAGTAGGCTGTTGTAAGGCAGAAAGTTTGTGCCACTGCCAAAAGAAATAGTATAATTGTGCATTAGGTGCGTGTTCGCATTGTCCGCAAATGGTATTAGAATTCACAGATTAGAATCTCCCAGAGCAATGAAGAGGTATTTTTCCAACAATCACCAACTGTGCATGCAAATCACAAACCGAGAGTTATACTTTGGCAGAAAGCATCGTATTGTACCTAATCCCAAGTGCTAGAGATCGAAAGTAGCCCAGCCCTTCTACAACATCATGGACCATCCGCTTTGCCATGGGTCAAAGACCACCAGTCGCTATTTGCAAGATCGTCTTTCCAGACTAGACCCAACCAAACTACCTTCTGTGTTTCCATAGACTGAGGAATCAAGTAAAAGAAAAACTGCCATTGGGTTGTGGTGCACGTAGCCGGTAAGGTGCGAAGATATTGAAGTACAGTCACCGATCCATCATAACCGTCGCGAGTCCGAAACGCCTTAAATAACATGTACGAATTTCGAAAGAAGTGGGAGGTCGAGTAGTTTATCTTTACGACGTCTCGAAACTGCCAAACGTGTTCTCGCCGGAGTAGGAGATGTAGAGAAATCTGTTGCAATCTATCAGCTGTCTGCCTATGCCATGTTGTTTGTTCTCGTGGTACCCCGCCACCGCCATTCCCCGTCATCTTCGTCATCGGGTAAAGTAAGGGAATAGGAAACAGGGAAATGGTAAACTCACCCGTCCTCATCTTTGTGCTCCTCATAGATGCTGCTCATGAGGGCGGCGGTAGGGGGAAGGACCTCGTCAACAAAAATAAAGATCGCTTTCTCGGGGGAAAGCTTGATGCGCTTGCGGATGACATAGACGAACTGGCCGACGGTGAGGTCGGCGGGGACTAGGTACTTCTTCTTGTCAATGGTTGCGATGTCGGATTTTTCGACTTTCTCGCAGATAACGGGAATGCGGTCTGAGTACTTCTGGCGCTGTGATGGGTTAGTTTGATGTTACGGGATACGATAGACGGAGAGGGGGGGGACTCACGATACGCTCTGCTTCAGCCTTGCGCTTCTCAAAGGGGTGCTCGTCCTTAAACTTGGATCTCATGATGAAGGATTTATTTGCAGCGGTTCTAGATATTGTTTCTGTGAGTTTGTGGTTGTTTGAGGCAAGTCGTTGTGAGGTTGGAGATGGAGATGTTCTTTGTAATGCGTATGAAGCTGGTGGAGGCCTAAAGTACTTCGTGTCGAGGCGCGGGGAGCTGTCGGTAGCGGCGGTGTAGTGAATCACATCACGTGGGGCAAGCTGAGAAACATGGAAATGACCAATGCGGTGTGACTCCGGGCCCCAGTGACTATTCAGCCAGAAATGACCAGTGACTTCCTCAGCCCTACAAATCACAGCCTCTGTATATCTGATTTTAATAATCTAATCTTTCGTGGTTGTACTGTAGCCAAATCACTGGGAACTCACCCTGTGAGACTTTCTGCCTCATTTCCTTGGCCTGAACCCTTTCTTTCAGAATTGGGGCGCCACTACTCGGAACGAACCACTGGCAGAGTTCTCGGCCCTGCAGCTTTCATCGTGTCATTCATTACCCCAGTCAATCGACATCATAAACATCCCACATTGGCTTTCTTATTCAACTTTATCGGTCGCGCCCGTTAAGTCGGGTTACTCCTTCAATTGTGGCCTCATTTTCATTTTTGTTGTCTGATAGCGTGGCCATTCCGTTGTATTAACAGCTTTCCTTTAATATTTCTCATAATGTCTGCCATCATTAGACCACATCTGCGTCTTTCCAGCCTGCCCAAATTCAGGCCTAGACTATATCAGCAGATCCGGCAACGGAGAGCTTATGGCGATATAAAACCTCCGCATCCTAGAGGAGCACCAGGGCAACTTGGATCAACTGAACAACCTGGACAGCGACAGCCTCAGTACGGAGTTTGGGCACCAAAAACAAGAATCGCAGTTGGAGTTGTATTTATTGGGGCTATGATATATTCCATGGTGACGCTTGCCCCATAGAAGGGATCATACTATAGAGACTGATTTTGTATAGATGACGGAAGAACCTTCGAAACTTGATGCACCCTCAATCGCAGAAAGGGACCTCTTAGCCAAGCGTGAAAATGGCGTCACGGAGAACTCCCCTATGCGATTGCGAATGGAGGAATTCATAAAAGAACAACAAAAGGAAATAGTTGCCGAGCTAGAGCAAGTAGATGGCAAGAAGTTTCGAATTGACACATGGACACGGGAGAATGGTGGCGGCGGAATATCGAGCGTTTTGCAAGATGGTAATGTCTTTGAAAAGGCTGGTGTGAATATCAGCATTGTCTACGGAACTCTGCCGCGACCTGCGATCGAGAAGATGAGAGTCAATCATAAGGCCATAGATCCGGATGTGCAGTCATTGGAATTTTTTGCTGCTGGGTTGAGTATGGTTCTTCACCCATTGAACCCAATGGCACCAACTGTCCACCTAAATTACCGATACTTCGAGACCGCAAACCCAGACGGAAGTTCAAATGCTTGGTGGTTTGGAGGGGGAACTGATTTAACACCAAGTTATCTATTTGATGAAGATGCTATACATTTCCACAAGACTATCAAGGATACTTGCGACAAACATGACAAATCGTACTATCCACGATTTAAAACATGGTGCGACAAATACTTCTACAACAAACATAGAGGTGAGGCTCGGGGAGTCGGTGGAATCTTCTTCGATGATCTAGATGAGCATGAGAAGGACCAGGAAAATACATTTGCATTTGCACAGAGCTGTTTGAAGGCTTTCCTCCCCTCATATATTCCAATCATTACCAAGCGGAAGGATATGCCATACACAGAAAAGGAGAAGGAATGGCAACAAATTCGAAGAGGAAGATATGTTGAATTCAATTTAGTTCATGATAGAGGTACGGCATTTGGGTTGAATACCCCGAGTGCGAGAGTAGAGAGCATCTTAATGAGTTTGCCTCTTACTGCGCAATGGAGATACATGTACGAGCCTGAGAAAGGGAGCAGGGAACAGCGTCTGGTGGACGTACTACGAGAACCCAAAGAATGGGTTTGATGTGTACTGTAATGGGTGGTATCAATTGGTGTAATATCAGAAAAAATTAAGACGAGAAATAACGAAATTAAATTAAAACCTGTAGCAGTCAAGAGTTCCACGTGATGGCCCCTCCTTTTCATGCGACGACCCAAGCGACATTTAAGACACATACTTTCGCATCACGTACATGGCACTTTTTAATTCTCGCTCCCTCAAATCCCATTAACTTCCACTATAACATTTAGCTATGATACGTCATAACTTATACCCACCTTCAATCTCAACTTTGAACCCAAATCCAAGATGAACTCGTATCTCAATCCTAACACCGTTCTCCCCACACCTCGCGCACTCACCACATCCCTCATCAACACACTCACCACAATTCCGGTACCAAAGACCGGATCTCAAACTACAATCAATGAACCATGCTCAGTAACGAATAATGGTTCAACTTCGAACCTATTTAGGTCGCTCCCATCTTCCCACCGCGCACTTTTAACAACACTACACGTTCTCTTTCCCACCGGCATGCTGTTACAAGCACTAGATTTATTAGATCGTGGCCTCATCACTCGCATCACTGAGAAAGATGCTCCAACAGCCGATGGGAGCCTAGAAGGAGAGCAGCCACAACACCAGATTCCAGCGGCTTCTCTGCCTACGGAACAAGTTCCGAACGAGATGACCAGGAACTCGCTATTCATCGTTCGCTCATCACAAACACCAAAATCCCGCTCTTCGGCTGCACCAGGGCAAAACTACCACGTGCACCTTTCCGCATGGAATTGTTCCTGTGCTGCTTTTGCGTTTTCTTCGTTTCCTTTGAGTCCTTCTTCGTCAGGCCCTTGGTTAGAGGCCTTAGAGCTCATGGAGGTTGGTCTAAAAGCAAGTGAGGTAGATTGGGCAGAGAGAGTGTGGGAGTTTGGAGGAAGAAGTCAAGATGAGAAAGAGAGTGGTGCTGTACCAATTTGCAAGCATCTGCTTGCATGTGCGCTGGCTGAGCAGTGGGACGATGTGTTAGGTGGGTTTGTGAATAAGAGGAGAATGGAGAAGGAGGAGATAGCTGGTTTGGGTGCTGAGTAGGCAGAGATGTTATAGTTTCGATAGGCATAGGCAGAAAGTTATAGTACCTACTTACGTGCTATTAGCAAACGAGAAGAATTTGAGGTGGCGTAAGGAGGAAGAGGAGTGTATATGAAAGAGAGATCTTTACGGTTTGGAGGGAGGTGCTTTAGGAGGTTCACCGTTGCAACTTAGCGGAGTTGTTTTGGAGGCTTCTTTCACAGGAGAGGGATCTTAAAAGAGCATGGGACAAGTCACTTGCTTTGCTACTATCGAGCGCAAGCTACAGATCTATAGTACAATGGCACATCATTTCGTAATCTGAAATATGCCACGCTACTTGATGCCCGTAAAACACCCAAAGCCATGAGTACCTGAAACATTTTTATCATCACTTCTTTTTATCTTTGTCTTCTTTCTCCTTTTCTGCCTTCTCGCTCTCCTTAGCTTCGCCATTAATACCATTCACGCCGTTCGTCTTCTTTTCCTTGTCATCTTTATTTTCATCCTTCTTGGCCTCTTTCTCTTCTTGCTGTTGTCTGTTCTGGATCTTGTTTTCGATTAGGTCGTGGAAAGCGGTAATGGCTCGGATCAAGCTGCTGAGGTAGATGGCCATAAGTTGATCATTTGTCTTGATACTCATGGCGTGTGCTAGCTCGCTGTCATTCTGGATTGGCGCATCTACACCATTTGGTATATGTGATGATGTCTTTGGGGTGGACAAGTTGGGGAGGAGGTTGAAAACATCTTGGAGATTGCCTAGGATAGCATGATTGACTGGAAGCTGCCTGTCAAGAACTTTCTGAAGGTATTGTCCGATATCCCGTAATCTCAAATGCAGACCTTGCAGCGACTGCAGCTGTGATGTGATTCTCGTCGACAAGGTTCCAACCGCTACATCTCGGATGTCTCTCAGCAAATGCTCTACACCGATCTCTTCTGCTTCCTCAGCCTCGATGATTGATGGTGTGTGGACGAATGTCTTGGATGTTGTAGTTCCGTCCTGCAGTAGCCATTAGCACATAATTAGCTTGACCGAAATCCACAACACGCACATCCTTGATCTCCTCCACTGCAAAGTATGCGTCTGTTGGCACACCTGCCTCTTTTGGCTGAACGTCGATAATGACTAGTAATGGGTTGGGGGTGTATCTCTTGAACAACTCGTTTATCTCCAAATCTGAAGCTCTCAGCTTAGGCCCAGAATGATACCATCCGATCAGCTTTTCCCGAGCATTAATTTTCTTGAACATATCGTTCATGGATTCAACGTAGTTGTGATCTAAGAACCATACTGATGGATCTTTATCATCCTCTTCGAACGGCACTACAATCGTGACACAGAGTCAGTAATTGAGCTTCGGCAGGCATAGGCACGGCAATTTCTGGCCCAACTCACCAGCAAAACTGTTCGACACCCGTACGTTCTTCCCATCGTTCTGCCCTAACAACACTCCCACCACTCGTTTCCGTGTGCCTTTCGCTGAACGGCCATAGTGATCTGCGGCGGAGAGGAGGACAAGAGGAGCTACAGAGACATTCCTTGTGACGAGTGAGAGGGTTTCAGCAGTAGTGGCAGGCATGATGAGGGATGTGTAGTTGAGGAAAGGGGGGTTGCGGCAATATACTTTGGAAGCTGTTGATTAGCTTCAAGGCTACACTGACTTTCGCGGCTGCTTCACAAGAAGCTTTCTGAAGCGGTTTAGCGTAATACGTGCATCACGTGAGAGTGTTTTAGACAAGAAGTCGGAGAAATCGCAAAATTAATCATTGTAGACTTCCTTAGGGGGTTCGGACTCGATTCAATCTCCTGATATTCAGCTGCTTCTTCAGGTACAAAATTCGTGCGTCTTCTATAACCGCTACCGTCGGCTCAGAGGAACAGTGACGAAAAGTTTTGGTTCCCAAATTCCGGCCGGGACGAATCCCCGACATCAACAGAGCCGAGCTTAGGTGGAGCTGCAGCTGCCAAATTCTCAACACCCTTTCAACTCTGAAGCTGTCGCAACCAACCTTCACATCTCAGAACTCCTTGTGCCTTTACCCATCGATACCTCGGACTTCTTTAATAACCTTGGTCAGGTTTCCCAGAACACCTCCCCTTCACAATGGCACCAATTGGCGATGATAAAGTGCAGTCGCTGCACGACATGGTCCAGAAACTTGAATCTAGGGTTAAAGAGCTCGAAGACAAGTTGATTCACGCTCAAGGTGGCCCAAAGCCTTCTGCGACAGAGAGCATCAGAATGATCTTGATGGGGCCTCCTGGCGCTGGTAAGTGGACATAAAAGCCTCAAAGTCTTGCAAAAAATATATGGAGGTAAACCGGCTAATGTATATCGCACAGGCAAAGGAACGCAAGCACCTAAGATCAAGGAGAAATTCTCATGCTGCCATTTAGTATGTTTGGTCAAAAATTATCCGTGTTACTCAATGCATATCTAACACGATGAAGGCTACCGGAGACATGCTTCGATCACAAGTCGCAAAGAAGACACCTTTAGGGCGGGAAGCGAAGAAGATCATGGACCAAGGTGGACTCGTCAGTGATGAAATCGTTATTGGCATGATTAAGGAAGAGCTGGAGAACAATAGGGAGTGTGCTGGAGGGTATGTAGTCAATCAAGCCCTTTTCTCCATTTTCCGAGCTAACCAGTCACCATAGTTTCATTCTTGATGGATTCCCAAGAACTGTTGTTCAGGCACAGCGATTAGATTCCATGTTGGAGGAGCGAAACCAGAAGTTAAAGCACGCTGTTGAGTTGCAAATCGATGACGGACTCCTCGTGTCGCGGATAACAGGTCGTCTGATCCACCCAGCATCTGGTCGCTCGTATCACAAGATTTTTAACCCCCCCAAGGAGAACATGAAGGATGACCTCACTGGCGAGCCACTGGTCCAAAGATCTGATGACAATGCCGAAGCTCTTAAAAAGCGACTTGTCACTTACCACCAACAGACCTCACCAGTGGTTGGATATTATCAAAAAACTGGTATCTGGAAAGGAATTGATGCTAGCCAGGAACCAGGTCAGGTTTGGAAGAGTCTCTTGGGGGTTTTCGAGGCGGAAAAGAAAACAACGGGTCTGCTAAGCAAGATTACCGGTCATTAAATTTAATGACCCCTGCCACTGTTGCCAAGATTTGCATAGATCTAAAAGGTTATGGTTGTTGGCCAAGTGAGTGAGCATACGGAGTTGCAGGCACTCACACTGGGCGAATGACTGTACGACTACCTACGCATGGGTGTCAGGCCTATTTCAGGGGCTCGTATGTACTATACACTTGGTTTTCGCGTAAAATGCATCAAAGAAAGTTAATGCCTCACATAAGTTCACATACTCTCAGTCTGTTCGTTCATGTATCTTACCTTTGCGGATTAATATGGGGAAGCCTGTTACCGAGTTTTACAGATTCGTAAACAGCCTATCCCAATAACTGAGTACAAAGATGCAACAAGCCGCCGAGGGTGTAACCAGGATGCACAGAATCTTTCGTCTTTGATACATACCTAGCTGCACCATATTTCCGGATGATGCTAGCTTGCGGAACTTCCGCAACGTTACTCAACCAGAACTAATAAATAGGAGATTTTTGTTCAAAGGTGTTGAAGTGTAGGATGTAATCAGAGCAACGTACGAGAAAGCCTATTCATGGAGTTTACTTCATTCTAGCTATTTTCCTTTGGAGGTGATTTCTTTAAAGGTGTTTTGAACCAGTCCACTCAATTCATGTTCGCAAATTGAGTTTGTTTTCAATGATACATCAAATGGACAATAATTCGTGCTGCCTCAACATGTCTGCTGCTGTCGTAGCCTCATCTTCGTTAGCGAGTCATTCCGATCCACCTTCACCCTCAAACTCCTCACGAGAAGTTCTCATGGATATACTCTCCCGACACTTAGACACTACAACTCAGGAGTCATTGGGCAGGAGCCGGCATTCAGTTGCTGCGGGAAGGTTAGTCAGGATGAAATCTTCAAATCTCAAGAATAAAAAGGTATGGTTTCCTCATTCACTACACATGACATTCCATTTCCTTTAGTATACGAATTTTTTTTATTTAGGTAGCATTTAACGCATCAGGTACATTTCTAACCTCCTACAAGGAACACGTCCGCATTGAGTCCTCGTCAGCCTCTAGTGATCAGCCTCCTCCACCACCACCAAAATCCGCCTCTTCAACACCAAAGCCACAAGATCGAAGCAACTACCTGCAGGAAGACATTGCCATGGCTTCCACCTCCCAATGGAACCAGGAGGCCTCTCTCCATGAGGCAATACCCCTCTCACCAGCCCTCCATACCAACATTCTCAAGTCCTCCACTTTATCACCCATTCTCCCGAACACCAGCAAAACCCGCAAAGACAAAGAAAACAAAAAAGAAGCATTCAGCTCCAACCAAAAACGCACCCGCGACAAGAAAGAGAAACACTCCACCGACGATCGCCCCAGCTCAAAGGACCAATACAGTGCCAAAGCCTTTGACGTAAAAAAGAACCACTACGAGACTGTCCTCCTTAATATCCCATCTTGTATTGTTGGTCTGCCGCAATGCTGGAACTCGATACATGATCGATTTATTGCGTATCTTGCTACTCATGCACCGCTTGATGAGAACGGGATTGTACGGACCGATGAAGAGATTTGTGAGAGATGGAGTAGTGAAGAGATGAGTGTGATGTTGGGTGAAAGGTTTGAGGTTTTGAGAGGTGTGGTGAGTTTTATTTACCTAGCCGGATGGGGATGAATGCTAACAGGAATATAGCATATTAAACCTAATGTTATTGATATGCGGCTAGATCTTCTTGATCGGGCTGGTGATAACGATTACTTCAAGATGCCATATGGTGCCTTTGCTAGGCAACATTGGGGTAAGGGAATATGAACTCGTTGGGTTCCTTTCTTTAGGCCCAATGGTTAGCTTAAATCTGGGGAGTCTTACTTCTACCGTATAGAATTGGCGTCAAGACTGTTTATGGAAACTCCGTAAGACGAAATAATGCTTATGTATTACTTCTAGTGCTCGCAGGTACTTCTCTGAGCAGTACTTGCCTTCAATCCGTCTAAAAATTTAAATTTAAATTTAAAACAAATATAGTAACCATGCTTCAAGTTAGGTGATTCTATTAAAGGACAGATTCTTCGCTTGTTCGTATTGTGGTGCCATGTTCTTGGGATCCACCTCGACATATCTCATAGCTATGAGGAATTTTACATTGTAAAAGACACCTACGTCTGCTCAATATTTGCAATATCAGGCATGTCATTGAATGTAAGATCCCCACAAAGCACATTGACTACCTCTCTAAATTATACCTCTTAACAATAAGGACTATAAAATGTTGATGTAGGAGCTCTACATCAATTCCCCACTAGTATTATATTTGTATACCTTGAATAGACGAGGTTTAAAAAAGACCATCCATGTAAATCTTTGAGGGCTATCTATTGCTATAAAGCATGTTGAATGAATGATAATGCGATAGCTATTCTACGGAACTTAGAATATTAAAGGGTTGTGCCATTGCACCATCTAGTTATTCCTTTCCACTGCAAAGGGTCTTGGAATTAGCTCAAGCTCAGTAACAAGACAAGTTCCAAAATTTTAAGGAAATGTTACTTTATTCTGCAATAATAATGGTAGTTGGTATGGATTGGAGGGCCTGGGATTCCTCTTATCTCCCATAAACCAAAAGTGAGCGACAGTGCAACAAAGCAGACGAAGGATACAATGAAACAAACTGATTATGCACAAATCAACGAATGATTATCATTCGACTGATATGACTTGAGGGGCTTGGGGGCCCTGACCCCTTTCATTCAGGACTGGGAAAAATTCTAAGACATATCCGCGGGGACCTCGAAGTAGATAAAGGATGTGAGTAAAGGAATACATCTAGTCATGTTTCTTGAGGACATACATAGAAAAATCTTCTAGGCTTAAATAAGCTTCTGCTCTGCTTAGCAGGCTATCATAAGCCGAACGCCCTGTATCCGGGGCCTTAAGGCATTTTCCGATTCTGGGATCTTGATCAACATATCTGGGCAGCCCTATAACATACATTTTTGAACAGAAACAGCAAAGTCTCAACTCTCGTTTACTGGCTGCCTCTTCTAGGTCATCATATGACAATACAAAGAAAATTGTGGAGGATTTGCTTCCATCTGGACATGACTAATGTTTCGAGTAGAAGCTGTATTCTTCCATATTTATTCCTCCCTTACCTCGAAATCAGGCACATACAGATAAATTACAAGGATATAAATTTACAGGAAGAAATAGTATCAAGGAATACCTATTTAAGAATAATATTTGTATCTCCCACACGTACAAAAATACAAACCCGGAAATCACCTAACCCACTAGACCCCACACCAGAATTGTATTCAAATATACCTTTGCCATGACTCGCCCCAGACGATCACTGCGGATCTAAAATCCGGGCTCCCCTTCCATTCTACACTATTTATCAAGCCGAACCACCACGCCACTTCCCAATCTCCGATTCAGATCTACAGATGGCGGAGCATCGTTCCGATGCGAAGTGCAACAACAATATGCGAGTCGAGGAGATCAGAGGACAAGAGGGAATGTATGGAATGGAGGGAAAATATTTGATTGTAAAAGATGGGAGTTGATTCGTTGGGGCTAGGGAGATATGGCCGGGTCCCCGACGAGTACAATGTTGCTTGGTAAAATATGACCCGCTTTTGAAGGGAAATATTATTAGACCAGATTGAAGGTATTTAGAGGAAAAGAGCTCAGTGAGTCCGATGGGTGAGGGTTTCGGTATGGCACCAACATGCCACAATGCTTCATCTCTGGGGCTAAAGAAAAACTTACAGTAAACACCACCAAAGTCAACACCGCAAGCAAACCCTCGTGGCCGTAAGGAAATTAAGCTTGCTTCTATTAACTATGACTGCTATCTAAGGGGTATACGCAAGGTCCTCTAACAAGATGAATTCCTCCTAATATGCTCACAAAACCTGTGTTGTCTTCAACACAATGAACTTTCTTCTAATCCAGAATCCCTCCCCCCCCAACCATCCACTCATGCGTGTACCGAATTGTTCATGTTAAATACTCCGCCCAATGCATGCAGAAACATTATATCCCAATCAGAGAAGAGTTTTCTCTATCGACGAGGAACTGCAGTTACGATCTGGCGCTGTTTATTTAACCAGCTCTTGGGTGCATCTTGTCTGCGTTGCAACACCACATGGTTGCTTTGTAGACGACCTGAGAGATCGTACCAGGCGCTCGCAATGAGGGCGTTTTCCCGTGCTAGGTTCTTAATCATAGTTTCCTTCACGAGACCTGTTAGCAAATTGCTTCATGCTACAATTCAAGTTTTACTTGGTAAAGATGGATATGAAGCACAACAGCAAATTAAGAAATTAGAATTATAAAGAGCAACCGTATTCGGATATATTCCTGTCACAACGAAAGAGAAAAAATTGATAACGTTACCTTATTCGCATCGGCACCACCTTCTTCAGCGACCTTAAGCCTTCGTTGTAGATCTTGGATGATCTTTTCTTGGTTCTCGATTTGCTGACACAATTATTAGACTCTGCCCCGTTCAAATCTTTTCATTCATTTTTTTCAAACAGATAGAGTGGTTTAGGGAATGGAAGGATTGTTAGAGCTTGTGCTACGAATAGCAAGCCTTCAACGATTAAACTCAATCGATAGAAGTTCTGCCCCAGCGTCTCGAGCTCTTCGGCAGATCAGAGCCTTAACATCAGTGTTGTCTCTCAAAAATCATCAACGGTACGTGGACACAAGACCAGCTTGTATAAGCTATCGGTTGCGCCTCCACGTCCAGATGCTGGATACACCAAAGAATCTCGATCTCTCTGAAGATCCTTGACTCCATTCTGGTTGGGATGATGTGCTTACCTGTTTAGACTTTTGGCCCGAGGTTTCGCTATCCTGAGTCTCTTTCGAACCAGAAGTGTTAGGGTCGCCAGCTTGGAGCGAGGCAATATCCTGGCGTAATTGATCTTTCTCCAGTAGGACTTTGAAGTAGTGGGATTTCTGCTGGTCATAGTCTGTTGTTACGTTTTTGAGTTTGTTTTGTAGGTCGAGTAGATCGTTCTGCAGAGATGTTGTTATAGTCTCGTTCGTGGCCTTGAGGGTCTCGAGAGCTTGTAGCTCTTCTTGGCCTAAAGCATTTACTGAAAATCCGTTAGCATTACAAAATTAGTAAAGAAGGGGGGTTAACTTACAATCCGCCTTAGCCGCAAGCAGCTCTCTATTTTGACTAGACAGTTCTGATTGAATTTGAGCAAGTTTCACCTTTGTCGAGGTGAGTTCTTGGTTGGTCTCCAGATATGCTTTTCGGGTTGCAGCAAGTGCTTCATCCCTGTAAAATTCATTTGTGAGCATTTTCCAAGGGCCAATACTCAAGATGTAATCAAGGTTAGAGTCGTACTTCTCGCTTGTAACTTTGCTCATGAGTGCGTTTAGTTGCTGCATAGCAATTGCATGCTCTTCCTGAAGTTGTTGCAAGGTCTCTTGGTATCTCTTTTTGACCCTATCAGACTCCTCGAGATCTATACGAAGGTTGGCATTGGTTGCCCCGCCCGTACTGCTCTTGAGAAGTGCAATTTCGGTCTCCAATCTAGAAATCTTTAGTGTCAAGGTGTGGCTAGACCCAGAATCACTGCTTCTCTCCAACTCCTCTTCAAGACTCAGAGGCTTTGCTGCCGAAGGCGAAGGAGGAGATCCTGGGCTTGGTAATGAATTGTTGAGCTGCCTGTCCTCGTGCAAGTTCTTAATCATCTCCTCATCGTTCAATCTCTGCTGCTGTAGCAGCTCGATCCTGTCTGTTAGCTCTCTGTTGGTCTCTCTGAAAGCTTTGAGTTCGGATTCTAGTACTGCTCTGTCTTCTACGAGAGACTGAAACCTCCTCGTTGCCTCACGACTTGACGTTTCTAACGCCTGGTTTTCTCGAAAGACGTTGTCGTAATCGTTCTGATTATTTTCTAGTGTTTCTATTCGTTCTTTCAAAGTCGTGTTGGTTTTCCGGAGATCTGATAGACTTTCCACCTGCCTCTTGTAGTGGTCTACAGTATTAGCTTTCTTCTGGAACTCTTCACTTTGTACCTTAAGCATTTGGTATTCATCTTGAAGAAGTCTAAGCTGCTCAGCAGCAGGTCGAAGTTCTCGGAGCTCTCTTTCTTGGTTTTCTCTTAGAACTCGGTCGTCCTCAATTTGCTGCTCTTGACGAGCTATAAAATTATTGTCGTCTTGGATTCTTTTCTTGAGAGATTCAAGGCGGCTTTCGTGATCGCCATCATTAGACTTCTCTAGAACTTCCTTTTCCTGGACAGTCCTTCCGAGCTGCTCCTTTAGTTCCTCATTTTTAAAGCTTAGATGGTCGTTTCTAGTCTGCAAATCTGCAGCCCTTTTCTTCGTGTTGCTGAGCTCTCTTGTCACGGAGGCAAGACTCTCTTCTAGCTCAAGGATCTGATCCCCGCCATATGCTAGAGGGGTGCTCGGATCGGTGGTCGTTGCATTTTCGCTGGACTTTATGAACATGCCCTGTAGCTGTAAATAACTGTTAGAATATTCCCATAGAACAAGCGGATCTTGGCTAAATACCCCTTCCGCCATGCCTTCTATGATTTGCTTGGTCTTTGGATCCAGCTGGTTTGTCATTTCTGTATATTTTGACGGGTTCAGCCCATTACGAGACGCTAGGAGAAAAAGAATAAGGAGCTTGGCGGTTTCTGGAGCGTCATCGTGCTCTGCTATCGAGTTGAAGTCTGGGGTTACAGCAGCTGAAAGATCGATAGCCGGACAGCAATCTCGTACATATCGATTTAGTGCTTTGTAAATTGATTCTAGACTCTGTCTATTGCTTAACCATTTCGTAGGTGCGGTGTTCTTTTCGAGATCTTCAACGGCATATTGTGGATCAAATTCCTCTAGATGATAAATTGTTAGCACAGAATTATAAGAGTGTTGGGAGGAAGATTGTTAATGAACGTACCTAGTATTTGATTGAGGACCCGACCGTCTGCCAGATCCGCCACTGACTCAACCTTGGTATTTATTGGAAATGTGGTAACCCATTTCAGAAGGGCCTCTTCTTCGCGTGTATAGCCCATAGTGGATTGCAACGTTGTCAATTCGGAATACGGTATTTCGCGCGATGCTCTAGACTTAAAGTAGGGTAGAAGGTATTATTGGCAGATATAGAGCTTTATAGAAAAATGGCAAGTGGTTGTATTGCATCGTGAACCGTGGTGTGTGCAGCGCAACTTACTATATGCCAGACTGTTTCATTGTTCGAGTTGCAAGGTTGGTTGTTCAGGCACTGGGAAGACGCGACGGGAACGAAATGCCAACTGGGCGAGGCTCGGACCTCTTTGTCTTACACAAAGAACATTGTTAACTAAAACAATCCAGTATCACAATGCACAATACCATATCCTCCATCTCCTATTTTCACATTTGCACGTCTCAAAACTATTCTAAAAAGGTTATGATTCACCTAACGCCAATGACATCACAAATTTGTACCAAAGTTTTGAATCATATAAGGGTTTTGTGTCTGATAACGATAGTTCGAGTTAAGTCTCGATGTCTATCCTGTACATAAACTCCTAGCCCTAAATTTTATTTAATGGGTAGGACTTGGTCTGCTCGTCTTGCATCGATCTAGAGAACTCGGGGGATGGTACGCTAAATTCCTGTAGATTTCGGAAGCTAAATAATACCATCTAAATGAACAAAAGGTTGAAAAATAAACAGTTCAAGGGAAATACAGACGTCCTCCTAAAAGATGTGCCATGTAATAACCAGAGAATAACGTCTCATTATACCAAACCTACCACCATGCGTAAAGCGTAAACTCGAGCCGTCGAATGTAAAAAATTTCATTTCCATAGTGCCAGCCCAACCCCGTTCCAACCTTTGGTTCGCCATTCCATTCATCCCTGATATCCATTGTGAAAACCGGGCGCCATATACACAAATCCCATAATAGAGCCTGCCCGACAGTATTTCTCTGTAAACCTTTCTACTATCATGTACAAGGAAAAGTAGAAGTCATCGATTAACTGGATGTCGTAACCATCTGATCCTCCTCAATTACTGCTTGGTAATCGTTACCCCATGTTTGTACTTGCTCTAAGACCTTTGCGGGTGCTTTTGCAGCAAAGCCCCTGTATACCGTTAGTGTTGTTCTGCAGGATGATCAGCTTGCATACTTGATAAGTTTGTACTCGTGGGTTATTAATCCTCCAGCCTCCTTGATCGCATCCATAGCTTGGTCTACGATACTGTCTGGTGTAGAATCTGGATACGATACAATGACTGATTTCTGTGGCATGGCTGCGCCGATTGCGACCGAGGCAAGCGCGAGCAGAGTGAAGGGAGCTGCGAATTTCATCTTGAATATTCAGATCTAGAGTGATCTAGCTTATAATTTAGGATATGCGTGTGTGTATGTTGGGTGAAGCAGCGGAGGGTGAACGATCTGAAATCATCCAACGTTTCAACTATGACGGAACGAAGTCTGGGGTAGCGCACGTGATATATGCGCCACGCGCTTCTTTGTCTAAGAATTGTTTGCTTGGGGTCAGCCTCCACTTCCAACCACCTCGACAACAACATCTCACAACCCTACATAACAGTTCAGCAACGGTGACGAAGCATATCAAGAACACGAACATATACACGAGTGACATTACTTACTCAAGTTTGGGCACGATCGTTCCGGCACACTGGGCTTAGGAGGGTGCGCAAAGGGAGCTGGGCGGACAGTTCGAGGTTATTTCGATTGACAAACACAAGGTTGAAGGCGCGGAGGCCATCTGGCAGATTGGCAGTCATCAAATACACACTTCATGTTCTCTCTGAGTTGAATACCGTTGCGTGGATCTAGTTAGCCGCTGTTGAATTGTTCTACTCTCAGGCTCAAGTCGCTGGATCCAGAGACAAAGACACTTTCATTGTGGAAACCGTCCCCAAATATTTTCAACAGCAGTTCCCCTTTCTTTGGCAATTTGCTTAGCCCATGATGACTTCTGAAGTTTCTGATGATGTTGCGGAGGATTATCGACGGGCGCTTGAAGACTTGACCATGAATTCGCGATATGAAATCAGCAATCTAACAGTCATCGCAAGGGAAAATACAGAACATGCACTTCAAATATCCGAAGCTCTAAAGAGCCACATCAAGCAGGTAGGGAACTTCCCTTCATTTTACTTGGTTATCTAAAACTGTGATATTTCCGTGCGCGCTCAACTTTGTCTTGTAAAAAGCAGGAACTTTTACTTACACTTTGTTAGACATCGCCCCAAAAGAAGCTTCCTGCATTCTATGTCCTCGACTCCGTCGTCAAAAACGTCGGAACACCATATACGATCTTCCTCTCACGTGGACTTTACTCAACATTCATGGAAGCGTATGCCCTTGTGGACAACAATGTTCGGCGAAAAATGGATGAAATGCTAAAAACATGGAAAGAGCCAGTACCGGGAGCTTTGGATTCGCGGCCTGTTTTCCCACGAGAAGTTACAAGCCCAATCGAAAATGCTCTTATCAAGGCGAGAACATCCGCTGTTCAAGCCCACCAAGAACATATGCGAAGCCAACAACAACTCATGGGTCGCGGTCGTCCCACCTCTGCAGCAGTGCCATATCGTGAGACGCCGACCCCTCCGAATGTTTATCGACAGGCACCTCAACCTACACCAGGGTATAGCCAATCCTACAGTCAAGCGCCTTATCCTCCTCCGATGAACGGCCAGCAGTATGGACTGCCACCAGTAAGTCAATCAAAATTCTTTTCTTAAAATCCCAGTTAATGGTATTAGCAACCGCCTCAACAATATCCTCAGCAGAACGCAGGTGCTGCGGCGTGGCAACAGCCACAGCCACAGCCACAGGGATATGGTGTAGCAGCTGATAATAGCATAGACACTTTGAACAATGATGTGGCAAACTTAATTATGGTTTCAAAGGCAGACTTTGCTCAAAACCCATACGATAGCAGTATTCAGAAGAGACTGAAAGCTCTCCTTGATCTACAAACTATCTTGCAGAGCCAAAAGCTCCCGCGAGATCAAATAGCCCTCATTAGAGACCAAGTCACCGAGCTTTCTAAAGCCTCAAAGGCATTGCCTAAACCACAAACTCCCCAAATCGCAGTATCTTCTGCCCCAGCTGCCCCAGCTCTGAATCCACCACCGGCTCAACAGCCAACTCTAAGTTCACTCTTAGGGCCAGGTGCTTTAGCTGCTCTATTAGCAAGACAGTCTGCTACACCGCAGCCAACGCCCCCAATACAAGCAGCTGCTGCAATTCGTTCACCCCAGCAGGCTCAGAGCCAAATTCATGCTCAGACCCCTCTCCAAAATTCTACTCCAATTCCAGACCCAAATTCTTTGCTTGAGAGATTACGTGCTGCTGGAATGCTCCCTGCAGCGGCTCCTGCAGCGAGTACCCCCACACCTAGTCACTCTCTTTTAGGAGCCATACCTGCAGGTTTTCCGCCTCCACTCATGAACACACCTCCAACATCTAGAACTCCATTATCCGAGATCCCAAATGATGTTGTTTTGAGGCCCACTTCTCTAAAACTGTATGCACTTCTGTTTTCTTAGATCTACCTTGTCCTTCAAAATATGATTTCAAAACTAACACTATTTGTAGCCCACGACCACACCTCATCTCGAGTCTTTACGAAAAGCTTGGAGTTCCATGCACACAATGTGGAAGACGTTTCCAATCAGATGAAGAAGGTAGGAAGAAGAAAACTGCTCACATGGACTGGCATTTCCGAGTTCATCAACGCATGACGGAGGCAGAGAAAAGAGGCCAGCATCGAAGCTGGTATGTGGATGAGCTGGTATGTATCTTTCCCCATCTTCACAGAGTTGTCTGACTTTATTTAGGATTGGATTAGGTCTCGGGAAGTTGAAGATGATCAAAATGCACATAGCAATGAGAATTCAAATAGTTCTAATGCTGTAGGCTCTATTGAAGCAAACAAGCCAACGTTGCAGTACTTGGCTGTACCAGATGACCCTGCTCTAGCAAGTAGTCTTTGTCCTATTTGCCAAGAGAAATTCGAAATGAAATGGCTTGATGAGGCGCAAGAGTTTGTCTGGATGGATGCAAGAAAAATTGGGGACAGAATATATCACGCCAGCTGTTACTCCGAAGCAACTAAGGATTCAAGTTCTCTCGCCAAGAGAGGTACTCCTGAACCTGTTTTGGGAAAGCGAAAAGCTGAGGTGTGTACAAATCGTAATATGAAGAAAACCTTCTGATCTGACCACCCCTTAGGATGATCATATGACTTTACGGACTAAAATAAAGACTGAACCAATGCACTAATATCTAACCGCTTACTTACCATGCATTTCCTTTTCTTATTTCCATTGCTAGTAGACGGACAGGAAAATGTCCAGTTCGTGGACACTAAGCATAGCAGGGAGTTGGTAAAGTGGGTTGGGCATTGCCAATATTAAACTAGAGTACATTATAAGTGAACAAAATATAATCCCACAAACACGTCTACCTTCTCTTACTCGTCCTAAAAGCACACCACAGTCGAGGTTAAGTCATGTGATGTTAAGCCTAAATAATATTTTGTGCTATGATTGGCTCGCTAAATGCCCCTCCACACAGAAATTTGCCAAACTTTTTGAATATCGACTTGAAGATCGCGACTTGACCACGTAATTTACAACTTCAACTACCAGAACTTGACGTTTCAGTCTCCGCTCAATTCGCGGTTAAATTGATTGATTCTCCTGTTCATTCTACTCGACTATCCAAAAAGTGAGCTTTGCAACCTACGCTTGTCTCCCTTTACCCTACTGAAAGTTTGGTTCTGACATATTTTCTTCGCAGCTATAAAAATGAAGCACCTCGCAGCTTACCTCCTCCTTTCCCTTGGTGGCAACTCCTCTCCATCCGAGAAGGACATCAAGACCGTTCTCGAATCCGTTGGAATTGATGCCGACTCTGAGCGTCTTTCTTCTTTGATCTCCGAGCTCAAGGGCAAGGATCTCCAAGAAGTATGCCAACTACATGTTATTGGAGAATAATGTGCTGACAAGGCTGGCAGTTGATCTCTGAGGGTTCAAGCAAGTTGGCCTCCGTCCCATCTGGTGGATCTGGTGGTGGTGCTGCTGCACCAGGAGCTGCTGCTGGTGGCGCCCCAGCTGAGGAGAAGGAAGAGGAGAAGGAAGAGGGTATGTTATATTCCTATAAAAATAATATTGGAATTAGTATTAATTCTTGCGACAGAGAAGGAAGAGTCCGACGAGGATATGGGTTTCGGTCTTTTCGACTAAATGTTCGATTGGTACGACAATGGCTGGGATGTCCTATAACTACGAAAATAAGTGGTAGGGGCTTCAGGAAGGGGCTGTGCGGGCTTTGCCTACTATTTGCATATCATAGGTGTCAAGGGTCAGAACCCGCGGATGCTCTCATCAATGAATACCAATTATGGATGCTAGATAGCATAGCGCAATCAAGACGTGCTTCTTCCAAAGTCGGGCTTTTGATATGTAAAAGATCATTTCCTAAGTTGATGCGAGGGTAGGCTGCCTACAAACTATGACCCAATGCTACTTGTGCGCCCTTCATCCAAGGTTCATTCTCTCTGTGTTTCTGCTCCGATAGGTTCTCATATGATTTATAAAATTAAATGCTGCATAGATGAACGTCAATATGCCAAGATAACATAGTAATACTACACTGTTTATAGGGATTTTTTAAATCCAGAATGATCATAATTATACTGAAACAAGATTCAAAATCACGATAGAGAACATATCCTCTATGGAAGACATGGACGCGACAAGGTAATTGGCTGCGATACCAAATTCTTAAAGCCTTCCCTAGTGTTCTCCTATTCGATGCTGTACCTTAGTGGCGCCAAGATTTTTCACCGGGGCTTGTTGCCCTACCATGGTTCCACTAATGACTAAGCAACAGCCGAACCTCAATCGCAAAACTCCACCACAAAATCTTGTAAATTTGTACTTCATCGCCGACATCTACTTCGTCTATCGACATTCATCGAAAAGCGAACACAAGTCAAACTACCGCAATCATGGCTGATGAATATGTGCGTATCAAACAACCCTTTTCCAGTTCCTGTTCCTGTATTGAGTGTGCAAACGGTGGATGATGATGAATTGATGAACATCTACTAACAGCTGTCTCCAATCGCAGGATGCCGAGGCCGCCGCCGAGATCAAGAAGAAGAGAGCGTTTAGAAAATTTTCATACCGTGGCATCGACCTCGACCAGTACGGCTTCTCATATCATCCCACACACACCGATGAAGAATTCAAAGGGGATCTTTCTTGAAAAAGACAAGCTAACCCTCTATTCTCCCTTCGCAGACTCCTCGATCTTTCATCTGACCAACTTCGTGATGTCGTCCATGCCCGCGCTCGCCGTCGGTTCAACCGTGGTTTGAAGCGCAAGCCTATGGGTCTCATCAAGAAGCTCCGAAAGGCAAAGCAGGAAGCCAAGCCAAATGAGAAGCCAGACCTTGTCAAGACTCACTTGCGAAACATGATTGTTGTTCCGGAGATGATTGGTAGTGTTATTGGCATCTACTCTGGAAAGGAGTTCAATCAGGTTGAAATTAAACCCGAGATGGTTGGACACTACTTGGGAGAATTCTCGATCTCTTAGTGCGTCTACCCTACCGCGAATGACAGAACCCCCTAGATTACAATGCTAACATTTCAATAGCCACCCAGTCAAGCACGGAAGACCTGGTATCGGTGCTACCCACTCTTCGCGTTTCATTCCTCTCAAGTAAATGGACATGGTTTGGGTTTCTGGAGTGCGGGGATACATATGAATGCATGCATTTGCAGCATTTGCAGCAGCGCAGTAATCTGTTGTAGCAAGAAATACATATTTTTGCACCCTCCAAACCCTCTACGAATAATGGCGTTCAAATACGACCAGTACTAATTCTAATAACCCCTTTTCATATCGACACTCGACCACTGAAGGTAAAGAGGGTAATCCTCCTCGAGCACTTCTTATTTACTATTACCATTGTGGACCAGAGGATAAGAGTCACAAGGGGGGGGGGCGGGGGGGCTCCGTGATAGTTACCCCAGGAATCTACATCCTCCATCATCTCTTCGATGCATTCCCTTCTTTGCTTGTCATTATTCCCTCATACCCTTCATTCTTTCGTATTTACAGATCCACCATAGGCGGAGATGCGGTTTGCTAAGCCCACATGTCACTTATGCTCCTCTGCATAAAGCGCATGAGAACTAGCGTACTTGTGCCTCCTAAGATACGAAGCAATATGATGTGGCCTTGGAATATTAGAGCACGCATGCTAAGTTTCCAGTCAAATTTTCTGTCACTAGATGAATCTCACACATCACTATATAATCTTCAAATCGATACCTAAATGAGTTTATATTTTTGATCGCGCTTCATCTTAAATAGCCCCCTCTCTCACTCGTTATGTTTACTTCGTACATGGCCAAAATAATGTAGTGTTTTTTTGTCTGTACAGTAATGATTCTTGTCAATGCTGCTTTTATATAATTCTCTAGTAATTTGTATAGCTTCTATCTGCTAAAATCACATCAATACATCTTTCAGCGACCCCCCGAAGAAACTCTTATGTTGTAGCATGTGTTATCAAGTCCCAGGCTTCTTACACACCACTCTGATGGCGTTTATATGATCTATGAACATCAAGGTGATGTTTCTAGATATAATCCTTCATCATATCCCATACATTCTCAATTGGGTTCAATTCAAGAGGGTTTGCAGGCTAGGATATAGGAGTAGTCTCAATTGCTTCAAAGTCGGATTTCGTAAATACAGAAGCATGTCCCTTCACGTTATCCTATCGAGAAGAGAGCCTAGGAAATTAGTATAAAACCTCTTGAACAATTGAGATTATAATCCCTAAATAAGAGCCCTCATTTATTGTCTCCTAATCCTTCTCCCAAAAGCACCCCTTATACGTCTTATATTTACTACTTACAGTCCCCTAGAATTTTCATTTAATCTTCCTCTAATAGTATGCTTTAATATAATTCTTATTATAGAGCTCCTCTTCTCTAATCTTATATATTATCTAGGCTTTTATACACCTCTCTAGATTTACTTACGTCTTATTACTTTATAAGACAAAGAGAGCTACTACCCTGTAGTTTATAATGAATGATCTCAAGCCCAACTAAATCTATCCTCTTTACTTTATTTAAATAAAGGAGATTTCTATCGAGCTATATATTATACCTAGCATTCTTTCTTAAATATAGTGTATACTACATCCTAGAGTCCCGGCTAAGGATACACAGCAGTCCTAATCTAAAGATATAACTCTCCTAATAAGGTACCTTCTTTAGGGAGTATTTAAGGTGATCTTTCGATCCCGTGTGTGCTTTTGAGGAGTAAGTTGGTGTACTAGAGCATACTGGACTTGTTGTATTGTGAGATTAAGCTAAAGTGCGATTTCGCTTCGAGTGTAGCAAGCAGTAAAGTATAGGGTCTCGATTCGGAGTCTGTCGTCGCGTGAGTATTGCTCTCGTAGAGCCCTGGGAGTTGGCACATCATATAATGTCTGGTCCATGTAAATTCAGGGAGCGTAGTATAAAATCAGTACAAAATAGCGCTGGACCATTAAGCAGTCATTGGCTGAAATGCTTAGTTTTATGGAACTTTCCAAAGGGTGCACAGACTGGAAAACTACGTTATTTTGGCTATGTACGAAGTATCTAAGCAGTCTCCCGTTATTTTGATCCAAGCATATATGAACAACCCCACTCATTATCACTCAATATCCGCAGCCCCACGATCTACCTATGATTTAAAACGAAGAAGATTGTAATATGGATATAGCCTGTCTAAGAATTAATTGCTCATTATGAAGCCAGATTACATGTATTAGTTCAGCAGCAGACATCTAAAAGCAACTTCTTCGCTAGATGGTTCTCTCGGCTAGAGTGAAACGAATACTTACAGTCGGGGGTGGGACGGATTTTTACCCAAGGTCATTGGCCGTCTGGCTCGCTCATTACAGAATGGGATGAGCCAGGTCGCAGCTGCTTGAAGATGTAGTGGGTGAGGGAAGCCTGAGGCTTGAAGGTTAAATATATATTCGAACAAATGATAAACCTCACCATTAGCATAAGCTCAATTTACGAGATCCAAAATAGAAGGGTATGAATATTAATGGAGAATATCATAAATAAATAAAAATTCGTAAACTATTCTGTGCGTACAAATTTCACTCAACACTAGATTGGTGATTGATATCTTGTGTTTCCTCCAACAGCTGTGAGAGGTTGTTAGGGTCTCTATTGCCTAAACACCTAGATGTGTTAGTTATTGGAATGTCGGCATTACGATGTGCAGTGGACAAAAAGCATCGTATAAAATGAACTGGGAAGTTATCTCAAGGTTGGGACCAGCTTGGAGAGAAGGGAAATTTATTGTTGCTAAAAACACATTCAGTAGTCTACTCATACATTTTTAGGCCTATAGCCACTGGCCGCCGTGGCATTACTTCCATCCAGGACATCAGATGATGCCCGAATAGCTTTCAGACGCCTTTTGATGAGTGCTTCTGCATCGTTGAGGTGAACGAACAAGTTAGGTTGTGTGCATGTCGAAGGATTACAAAATACCAAATGAAAGACGCAAGTAAAACTCTGCTGAGGAAACGCTTGATAGCTCAACTGCAAGACGCCGTGACTGCAGACCCATCTATCTTTTTCTCCTCTTTGCGCCCTAGACTGGAAATCGAATGAACGCAGATAACGCAGGCAGGTAGTGTTTCAAAATACAAGGGGTTATGTACTGCAAAGAGACTTCGAGAATTCTCGAGTCGGATGTCCCTAGCAACCCAAGACTAATCAAAAAATCGTAGTGTTGACCGAGTGCCATAATGAAGAGCTGGAAAAGTGCAATGATAGCCTGTGGTATTAAGACCCAAGTGAGTAACGGAAAATTTAGTTGTCTCCGTAATTGAGGTTCTCGGTGTAGGCGTTCTCTTCACCATTATAAGGATGGTCATCCCCTTTTGCACTAGCATCAATCTGATCTGGCATCAATCCTTTCTCCTTGAGGTACTTGATAGACTTCAAGATGGTCAGATCGTCCTTGGCGGTATCGTTGAGAATGAGACGCTGAGCCAGAGTCATTTTGCCTCCGTTAGCTTCCTTATCTCTCAAAGCTTGATTGCGGACCTCTTGATCGTGTACAAAACGACACTTGCCCTTCTTCCCGCAGGTACCACCTGTTGAAAAGTACTTGCAATGGCGCTGGAGTTGTGCTTTCGGTGGAGGTGGAAGGCGGTGGTTTGGTTGATTACGTGTTGACATAGCTTCTGGTTTAGAGTCTTCGGAGTCGGAACTAGACGAGCCATCGGAATTGCCGTCGCTCACTTGACCGCGATCCTCGTCGCCTTCATCTCCGTTCTCACGCTTGCGCTTCGCACCAGACATGTTGCGCTCCAGCTTTTCAAGCTCAAGTCTCAGTTTTTCGGCTTTTCTCTGCTGACGCTCAAGCTTGGTCTCGCCCTCTTCTCTTTTGACCTGTGGGTTCTTTCTGGCTTCTCGACCCTGCTCACGTCGCAGGCGAAGTTCTTCAGCAGCAGCCTCTCTACGAGCTTTCGTAGGGAAACGAGATCTGCGTTCTGCAAGCCAAGCTTGAAGATCAGAAGGCAATCTATTGCATGTTAGCTAGAAGAACTAATCTCCCTTCATAAAAACGTACTGTGGAGTGTCTGGACCAAGCAAAGTTACAAGACGTGCTTCTTCGTCAACATCATCAATCTCATCATCACTGTCATCGTGATCGACACCATTTGGTGTAAGACCAAGAGTATTTGTTCTGCGCTTCTTCTTTTTCTTGCCATTGGCTTCTGCACCTGCAGGCTTATGGAAGTTTTCGGAAGGAGCTCTTTGACTGTTACTATTGCTAGAATGACGATTGTCGCGACCGCGAAATGAAAAATCACCACGACCCCCTCTGTTGCCTCTGAAATTATTGTTGGCATTGCCTCTACCACGTTGGGGGCTACCATTGAAAGGGCGGGGGTCAATTGGTGGACGCTGTCCTGCCCCATGAACGAAACTCTGTGGTGGTGCATAACCTTGATATGGCTGATTAAAGGGAACAGGAGGACTCTGATGACTTGCATACTGAGGGGGAAAGCCAGTGCCCGCTTGAGTCATCTGGTTTCCTCGATCGTTATCAAAACCCATCCGAATTGGAGGGCCCATGAGAGGTGCTTCATGACCGCCTCGGCCAGCATTGAAACCGCCACGACCGCGACCACGATTGTTAAACTGTTGTGCATTATGCTGTGGGGGACCAGGCCACTGCTGTGGTGGCTGCTGGGTTGGTGCCACACTGTGACCATAAGAAGGCGCATGTTGAGGAGGTTGAAATTGGGGAGGTTGCTGTGGACCATACTGTGGCGCTTGTTGCTGCTGAGCATAGCCCTGAGGAGCATAGTTTGGATGGTAATTTTGAGCAGATAAAGGAGCCGGTGCAGGGTGTGGCATTTGAGGTGGTTGAGGGTGTTGCTGAGGTCCATGGTGGGGAGGGCCATGTTGCTGGGGATGCTGATTTGGTTGCCATTGTGGACCTCCATAGCCGCCTTGCTGCGCGTGAGGCTGGTGTTCATGGCTTTGAGGACCATGATTCTGAGGGCCATGGTTTTGAGGTGCTTGTGGTCCTATGCCCAAGTATGGTTGTTGTGGGTTATAGCCAACAGGTGGACCTTGTTGCTGAGGAGGTCCCTGGTTTTGTTGCGGGCCTTGGCCCTGTTGAGGGCCATTGTAGCTGTTTGGTTGATGGTTATAAGGTCCTTGAGGATGGAAACCTCCTCGATCGTTTTGAGCACCACTCCGACCACCTCTGAGCGCAGCACCACCTCGTTGCTGTTGTTGATATTGGGGTTGTTGCGCGTATCCGTAAGGAGGTTGCTGATGCTGATTCGATGGAGGAGGGCCAGGAGGAGGTGGAGGCGGTGGTGGAAAGCTGTACGCTTGGCCTCCTGACATTCTCTCAAACTTGCCTTGCTCTGAACCTGCCTTCAAGGCCCGTTTCGAGGAATTTCGTTTGTCTTTGGGTTTCGCAAAATGAGTGTTGAGATGCTCGTAATGAGCGCTGAAGTCTGTGTTGGAGCAAGGAGTGTTAATTAATATCCTGAAGAAACGCGTCGCAAATGTGAGATCGACAAGAAGGGTGAAGCTTGCCTGGCATTTTGAAAGTCACAGAGCGTGCACGGTCCAACCGCTTAGTCACTTTCCCTGTGCCTTGTAAAGTCTTTGGGAAAATACTTTCGAGTTTTGAAGTGTACTCCTGATTTTGACGCAAGACAATTTGTATTTCCGATGAAGTAGTAGAGGACACTGTGGTAATATGTCCAGGGAATCGAAGTTATAGGAATGAACAGGGCAAAGAATTTGTCGATCCTGATCTGTTGCAAGCTCGACAGTGAATTTAGTTTTGTAAACTTGCACGTGTGATTCTTGGACAGCAAACTTCAAGTGGTCAACCTTGAAGAGTATGAGATCTGAGGATCTGCATGCCTATGAAGAAGTGTGGGTGAGTTTATTACTTCTCATATCCAGATAAGAAGCAAAATACAGCCGAACAAAGATTGACGGTACTACAGTGTTTGACAAGAAAGTTGTGTTGACTTAACGAAGCCCTAGGAACTGTATCACTAAAAAGCCACGACCTCGAAGAAAGCAGTGGGTGATTTTTCCTCGGGCTCAACTCAAACTGACCCATACTGGAAACTTACCGGACCCTGTTAAGCATCAAAAACTCTACACAATATTTTGGACAATCTTTCGAGCCCTGCTAAGAGCCTCATTCATCTGGGTTACGTACTGGACACTTCAATTCCTTGGTCTAATATGTTCATTCTAGTACGTGAAAGTCTCTGATTCCGTATAGAAGATCAATCTAACATTCAGACAGACAAAGATTGCGGACCTTGTCCAGATCAAACCTGAAGATTTTGACAAAGATGCTGCTCAAGCCATCGAGGATAACATTAATGAAAAGTTCTCAAACCGCGTCATCCAGAAAATTGGGCTCTGCGTCTGTCTCTATGACTTACTATCAGCTTCAGAAGGACTGATTGGTCATGGCACTGGCCTTGTAAATGTTAATGGTATGTTTCTTGCCGTCCTGCCCTCGACATTCACGGAAACCCTTGATATTTCTTTAATTTTTCCTCAGCTTTGCATGAGAAACACTCTCTTTAGCACCTCAAATTTTATCTTCTTTCTTATATCTTAGTATAAATCTGACTTTTCTACGCTCCAGTCGAATTCCGCCTCATAGTCTTCCGACCATTCAAGAATGAAGTAATGGTGGGAATAATTAGCAGCTCCTCCCCACGAGGAATCCGGAGTGCGTCATTTCCTTTTTCACATCTTCAGCTTTTCCCTCTTCATCCACACCCACCTAACATGGGCTACAGTACGACTTAATTTCTTCGAAGATATCCTCGTCCCTCCGCACAAACTCCCCCCAAACACACACTTCTCCCCCTCTGAGCAAGTCTATATCTGGGATGCGGGTGAAACCGATGAAGAAAAACTGTATTTCGATAACCATGAAAAGGTACGGTTTAGGATTGAGGAGGAGAAGTGGCATGATCAGAGTCCACAGGGGCCTGGGAAGGATGGAGATGGGGAGGGAGAGGGGAAGTCGCCATATAGCTTGGTGGCAGCTATGGATGATAGTGGGTTGGGGCCTTGTCTTTGGTGGGACGGGGAGGAGGGGGTTGAGGAGGGGATGGAGGAATGAGTTTAGGCTGCATAGATATGATACAGGTAGAGTATAAAGAATCTTAGATGAAATGATAATTATCTCGAGCTTGGAAGAGTGTGGCTACCTTCTAGGCCTCCTTCATATGGATGTTGTCTGAGATTGATCCACTTCCTGAAGTCAGATGTAAGGTGGTTTGAAATTTGCAAGGAAAGGCCGCGCACCCTATATGGAGAATCTTTTTCTTGATCTAGCTCTAATTCTCCAGTTTTCCTTGAGGTCTACGAGAAGTAACTATAATATCATTGTATCATAAGGATGCACCTCCAGCGACTCAAGAATAGCAGGCGCCAGAGTAAATTTCGAAAACCAATCTCACCAAAGGGAATCACAAAACTCGGAAGAGACATATACGACGTTCTAGTAGTATATCACTGGAGAGAAGACAGCATCCTCCACGGCTGCATTCTTTGATCATTCGGTCATATAAACGTTTTTAAATGCGTCAATGGCAAGCGCGCAAAAAGGAACTATGGATTTGGTCATAATGCTTCCATTTATGCTCAAGGTCGTCTATTTCAAGTATCCTGGCTCAACTATATGTAAACCAAGCAATCACAATCAATCAAATCACGCATCATCTGAATGCTTTCGTAAGATACTGCCCCACAACAAATCGGATATTTTCTTATCCAGATGCCCTATATTCGCCATTCCCAAACGCCTCTTCGCAATATGCATGTCGTAAATCTAGGTGGAGTACCCATTGGTATGGATCGCCAAGTTATCGAGACCGTTTGTGATCTTTGGCCAGACTACAGCCTTCTCTAATGCTTGCAGAACGTCGGCCTTTAGGTCTTCGGCGTCCTCGATACCACAGCTAACTCGGACGAGGTCGTCGAAGACACCGACAGCTTCTCGTTGCTCCTTGGGAATGCCGGAGTGGGTCATGCTGGATGGGACTTCGACTAAACTCTCGATACCTCCCAAGCTCTCTGCTAGTGTGAAGAGATTTGTAGATTGACAAAAGCGCTCAGCGGCTGGGTGCCCACCCTTGATTCTGAAAGAGAGCATACCGCCACCCATTCCATTTCGATGTTGCCTGAGGGCGATATCCCGGTGAGGGTGGGATGTCAAACCAGGATAGTTGACAGCAATAACATGTGGTGAGCCTTCCAAAGCCTTTGCTACTGCGGTAGCATTCACTGTTGCCTCTCTAGCTCTCAGGTGGAGTGTCTTTAACCCTCGGTGCGCAAGCCAGCTATCGAATGCTGAAGGAACAGCACCAATTGCATTTTGTAGAAAACCCAACCTCTCCTTCATTGCATCCGAATTGAACGCTGCAACCCCCATAACCACATCTGAGTGCCCATTGATGTATTTGGTAACCGAGTGGACCACAATATCAGCGCCGTGATCCAAGGGATTTTGAACATATGGGCTCATGAAAGTGTTATCAACAACGACCATAATACCATGCTCGTGTGCTTGTGTTGCAACAGCTCGGATATCGACTAATCTCAATGTTGGGTTTGAAGGTGTCTCAATCCACACAAGCTTCGTCTCTGGTGTAATATGATCTCGAATATCGACCTCAATCTCTGGTGTGAAAGTAACCTTTACTCCATGCGCCTTGGCCACTTGTGTAAAGTACCTGTGGGTTCCGCCATAAACATCACTGACACTAATAACGTGGCTTCCTGCAGCTAGACTCTGCAAGATAATAGCGGTTGTTGCAGATCCCGAAGCAAAAGCAAGGGCATATTTAGCATTCTCGATTGCTGCTACTGCTATCTCGAAATTATCGCGATTGGGGTTTGCGGATCGACTGTACTCGTAGATGCCGACGGGTTTCCCAACTGCAGTTTGCTTGAAAGTCGTGCTGAGTGAGATGGGCTCGATGACTGCGCCGGTAGAAGGATCAGGGTGAGAACCTGCGTGAACAGCAAGTGTACCAAATCGATGAACTGGGGATGGAGCGCGTGGAGGGGTCTCAATGGGGTGATCGTGGTGGTTTGTTGCCATCTTGTTGTGTTATATATATAATTTTTTTTTGGAGGGGTAGAAGGTGGCGGGGTCGTGAAATCTGCAAAATATTTTGGGGGATGCACTTGATGTTGGAGAAAGGTTTGTCGGAAACAACCAAGATATGAATATTTCAAGAGTAAATTCGAGGAGGATCTTGTTGAGTTAGAGGAGTAAATGTCGTTTTTTAAAGAAACATTTAATCTTCGAAGGCGCAATTCTTCTAGAAAGCTGTCTCTGATTGATAATGGCCGGATCACAAAGGCTAAACTCCATAGGGCGGGTCTGTAACAAAACCAGGGCGGTCAGGGCTAATCACGCCATAGGAAGCATCTTTACCCTGAAGACGAGAAGGAGAGAAGGAGGGATTTGTCAAGACAGAAGAACCTCGGGTGGAATCGTGTCAAAGTGAGGGCGTGAGGGGTCCGTGTACATGATGAGTGGTAAGCATGATGATGAGAAATAGATTTAGAGATAAATTCGTGGACTTCACCTTGTCATGTTGTGCTACCTGAATCGTGCCTGCGTCACAAGAGTTGTACAGTTCCAGCTGGTCGGTCTTTTAACTGCGAAGTCAAGATGATATCACGGGGTCACGTTTTGAAACCGAAACACAGTAGCGGTAAGCAAGTTGGTGGTCAGGCAGGCACATAGTGAATAGTGTTGGTTAGGTGGGGAAAACATCTGGACAGTTTGGTTGGCTCTTCACAGAAGTTATCAAAAAAGTTGACTACCAAGGCCACCGTGCGAACCTTATACGGCCAGCCAAAGAGAGTCGTTTTATTACGGTCCGGGTTCGGATATGCATTTGCTCCGGCACCCAAACAGCGAAACAGGTACAGATTGTTTCTTGCACAGCCCTAGTGCTCTAACCATATCCAGGCAGCTTTGGGGAGAGCCTCTCTCTATTCAATCAACCTACGTCGTCACAAGCCGACGGCTACCGCTCCCATACCAAACTTGACTATGTGTCCCTGTGCTGCCAATTCTACACATCAACTGGTTACACGATGCTCAATCCCTCTTCAACAGAGATTTGTTCTCCATAGCCGCCTCCATCCTAGTCTCCGATAGCCAGTATGCCACCTCGGAGGTCTCACAAGAAGAGCAAGGCTGGGTGTCAGAGGTGCAAGCAGGTACATCTACATCTAACTTCTCGGTCTACAACCATGGCATGGCTGACCTCAATTGCAGCGTAAAATAAAATGCGATGAAGTGCATCCAGTATGCGGTAACTGCTCCAAGCACGGAGTGTCCTGCGACTTCGAAGGCGGTCCGACAACTCCATGTACACCTGTTGGACAACCTTCACCTTCTCTCCATAGACAAAGCACAACCGAATCTACTGGAGCCTTCTCCTCAGCCTCGACGCCTCGATCGACCAATTCGACAATTATGCCACGGTACAAGACCCCAACTGATATTATTCGAACGAACATCAATCCCAGCAGCTCCCGATTGTTAGAGCTCAAGCTCATGCACCATTTTACGGCGCAAACTGCAATGACCTTTTCGGACATGGACGCTGCAACACATGCATGGCAACAAGATATACCAGTAATAGCCTATGATGCTCAATATCTCATGGATGCAATATTGGCCGTTTCGGCACTACATCTGCGATCCATGCATCCAAACGATACATCACTTGTCCGCGCATCACACGGATATATGGCTTCTTCCATAGCACAGTATTCAAGTCTTTTGACCGCCGGTCTATCCGAACTGAATTCTGAAGCGTTGTTCTCTACCTCAGCTCTCATTGCATTTCAAGCCTCGGCATCTAGACAATTTGAGAATATGGATCGAGGTTATACAGTCCCACTCGCATGGTTTCACTCTTTCCAGGGGGTAAAGGCTGTGGTTATGGCAAGTTGGCAATGGCTCAGAACAAGCCACCGAGTTTTTCCAATTATAAACAGTCAGCCAGCGTTGTCTTTAAACCTCGATCCGGATGGGAAGTTATTCTTTGCCCCTCTTTTGGAAGGACTTAATCAACAACTTAGCACCTTGCCCGAGATGGTACGAGCCGAGACAAGGCAGGCGTATGAACATTCAGTGGCTTTCTTGAATTGGGCTTACCAAAACCCGATTCGCAACAGGATCTTAGGGTTTGCTGCGACAGTATCTCGTAGGTTCGTTGAATTGATTGATCAAAGAGACCCTAGAGCACTTGTGATCATCTCATGCTTCTTCTCATTTACCAGAGTATGTGATGATGTCTGGTGGCTCAATGGTGTTGCTCAACGCGAGGTCAATGGGATTCTTAGCATCTTGCCTCGAGATTGGTGGCCGAAGATGGAATGGTCATTACGAATCGCCAATCACGAAGGGCCGATTGACGAAGAAACATGGGGAACACCAATTCACAAAACCAGTCTCGAAGAGGAGCTGGTTTTTGCTGGCAATGTCTTCAATCATATCGATGTTTTAACGAAGATTATCGAGACTTACGCACCTCCGATGCCAGTTGATTAAAATAATCATAGGCAAGCGCAACTCCAGTAGCGATTCGCTTTTAGAGAGATGTGTTGGAGGCTACCCTTCTTCGCCATTCTATATACTACTATCTCTGGACTCCCCAGCCAAGCGGTATACGAGCCTCAAAAGAGACCTTCCGCTGATGTCGACTCGCTACCTCCAAGCAAGAAGAAAATGAGGGGAAAGTCGCCGAGCCGACGAAGCGGGCAACTCACGGCACAAACGGCAGAGCGGCAGAGTATTCATGGGTAGGGCTCGGGAAGAGTCCTATTTGTGCATACAATTCCTTGAGGGGAAAGCATTCTGTTGCATGTCGCAAGTTCCCGCATGCCGCATAAAAATTGAAGAATTTTACGGATGATTGTTGTTTGCTAGGTTAAACCTGGTGGGAGCTTCACCGCTTTCCGTCATGATGCAGCGGCGACAACCAAAACCTTTCAATAATCAAATACAATTTATGCACTTGCTGCGATTCGAAAATTTAATGGAAGAAGGGAGGATCTATCGCTTCTTGTAAACAATTTGTTCAGAATTTCAATTGCCAGGAATCCAAACCCGAAACGCGTCAGTGCAGGGCCGCTAAGCCTTGACTACGGGTCCGCTATGGCAGAAGGTTAATATATGGTATGAGGCTTGGTTCCTTGCGAAGTCGCAGACACGAAGCCTTTACGCGTTTTGGGCTTTGTGATCGAGTCATTGACGTATTGTCAGTCTAAATTACTTCTTAAGTGGGTACCTAGTGATATATATCAATATTAATATCAATATCTCCTGTTTCGTTTTGGAAGTGTTTTCATTCGTTTTGCCAGTTCTTGACCTTCAATAAATCTCATCTCGTTTCTACTTTCATACTTCCCTACTACTATTGCGCTGCCAACCTGTTGTCAGGAGCTTGCTTAAGATGAGCTTCCTCGAAAAAATAATTGACAAAGTCGAAGCCAAAATTGACAAGAAATACTCGAATCCATACGGCTACCAAAATCAAGGCAATAGCGCATACCAACAGATGCCAAATTATCACGACCCCCCACCTCCGGTATGCCCTCCTAGCCCCATTCTCTTTTGATAGCGAAAATCCCCAATTCTAAAAATCACATAGGACGGACCTCCTCCCCCGTACCAAGAAGATAACTATACAGGCCACGGCATGCTAGGTATGGGTAGATCACCAGGGGCCGCACACCACCCTCTTCAGCATCATCAACATCCTCACTCGCCTCCGCATCAACCTCACATCCCACACCACAACCCCCACTCTCCTCCTCGCTCCCCTAAACGTGATCACCACCACCGTGCTCCTACACATTTCGGGCCTGGTCTTGTCAACGGCTCAGCATTCTCTTACCAGCCGGAACCAGGGTTTACAGGCGGCGGATTGTTGGGGAAACTAGCAGGAAACGGCATGCCTGAAAGAAGGGCCGAGCACCAGGGGATGAGCGGTCATGGTTGTGGAATGAGGGGAAGGGGAGGTAGGAGGTCAGGGCCTTTTGAAGGCGGGGTCGGGATGGATCATAGAAGGAGACGTGGCCATGGTAGTCCAGAGCATCACGGAGGCCCACCTGGAGATTTTGGAAGAGGCGGTGGTCCTGGGGGTCCTGGGGGGAGAGGAGAGGGAAGGTGGTGAGAGACAGCCCGAGTATTTCGAGTGGGGTGTATACATAACAACTGGTGTTTGATTTGTGGCACTGGCATGAGTTTTGATAATGCGGGGGGTAAATTAGGGCTAATGCACGGATTTGTTTTTATTGTAGATTTTCTCGATTGATGCTACACAAGCACTAAGGGAAATATGAAAAAATGTTATAAATAGCTACAGCACAGGCTTGTAGCTGGCGCAATATTGTTAGCGTGGCCCTTCATAATAAATCTTTGCAATAATTCTCTTTTTGTTAGAAGAGCTTCTAATGTGAACGAAGTAACCTTGTATCCTACCTAAGCTATTTAGCATATCTTGTCATTTTCTAAGAAAAAGACTTCTACCTAAGAATTTAAAGGGTTAGAAGTTCCATAATATTAGACAAGAGACTTGTATGGAACCATTCAGTACCCTCCCTCAAGTACTAGACCTCACTGCAGGTTATCGTCTATAGTTTTGAGATTGCATATTTGCATTGCTAGACGGAGTGCTCTCAACCTTTGACCGGGTCTATGCGAATTTGTAACCTCCAATATCACATTAGCATACCCCTTCACACCCAATTGAAAGCAGCGCATGCTACACAACCTTTAAAACTTGTAATCTTGAACATTCAACGACTCATCAGAGGATCCAGATAATCCTCAGTCATAGGATTCCATCACTGTCCTTGGTCATTTCCTTTACATGCGTACTGCCATAGAGAATTTTGTTAAAGCCTCTCCTCGCCTATCCGCCCCATAACCGTAACATGATCATCAGCCCGCGCAGGTAGTAATAATAAAGGGTGGTAGATTTAACGTCTCGAATTATGCTAAGTTAACGATTTAGTAACTCAGTTCACCCTTGGTATGTGCTGAAAAAGAAACTCGTCTCTACCAATCCACCTATATACCATATCTCATCTACCATCTCTCATCGACTTTCTCATCAGAAGTCACCCATATCTCCACCATCATCAAATCCACCACCATAGCTATCCTGGCCATCTTCTATAAATTCGTTAACGTTTCGCGTTTTCAAGTTTTTAGTCCAATGGAGTGGAAGACTTACGATAACCCTGCTCATACTCATGCTCATCATGATCCTCCACTGCATTAGCAATCAACGCACCACCCACTAATCCGGCCCCAAGACCCAGAGCAGCACCCCCCGCCATTCCCATTCCCCCACCACTCTTCTTAGCCTTCTGCTGCTGTCCATACCCGCCATACATCGGCTGTTGACCATAACCTCCGTACCCTTGCTGAGGCGGGTACCCACCATAGCCTTGTTGTGGGTAGCCTTGTTGAGGATATCCGCCATACTGTTGTTGTGGGTATCCTCCTCCATAGGCGCCTTGTTGGCCATATCCTGGCTTACTGCTTGATCCGCTGGCTTTGCCAAGTAGTTTCCCTAGAAATCCTCCGCTTTTACCTTTCTCTCTGGCTGGTAGATCTTGATTCGCATAATTGCCTTGTTGGCCATAACCTGAGTTCTGCTGACCCATCCCCATCGATGAACTGTTCATATACTCCGCTGCAGCTCCTTGATTCCTACTACTTGAGCCTTGACGAGCGCGCTCATCTTCTTCAGCTTGCAATCGCCGTGCCATTTCTTCATCACTTTCGGTGTTGGGTTTTGTATCATATGGATTGGCTTTTGTATCTGGGGTGTGCGTTGCGCTCATACTGCCGCCAGTGTAGCCAGGAGGTGGGCCTGGAGGTGCGTCGTCGGATGGAGGGGGATAAACTGGTTCGTTGGGCTTTTCCCAGGTGGACTTTTTGGTGTAGATGTTTACATAGAACCTAGTTATTTATTAGATTATTGATTAGAGAGATGGGAATTGCTTCCGGAAAGGAGAGTTGAAAGCTGAGTTATGGGATACGAACCATTCTTTGTATTCAGCATTCCAGACAGCTTTCCAGCCTTCAGGTACTTTTGGTGGTGGAGGTCCGCTTGGTGGCGCGAAGTCAGCCATTGTGTGTTGATTTAGTGCGATCAGTGTAGCTCAAAGATGATGGAAATGCGATGGTGGTGGTGTTGTGATGTCCAGGAAGTCAAGTGGTTGGAGGAGGTGGGGTTGTTTTAGTGCTGTAAGAGAGCTTGAACTTAAGCCTATAACACTGACGAGTCAAGCTACAATTTACTTCAAAAAGTGGCCGTGGAGAATGTAGATAAGAGCCCTGTAAATTAATGAGTATTTATTATGGAGAGTAGGAGTGAAACCGGAGAGCTTGAATAAATGTGTTCCGAACGAAGCACCTCGAAGTTGCCCCTCATTCTAGACAGGGTGGAATGACGCTGCATATTCCGCAGCAATGGTTCATCTTGCTTGGCATCTTGCAATCGTAACTTCTCTCAGCCACAGCGTAGGGCCGACTGCGCCCCACGCCACCTGCTGTATCAGGATGATTATTTGAAATTCTAATGGACAAGTTCGGTGTTTTGGGGGGAGGTTTTGGCTAAGGTGAGGAATCTATTGTCCAGTATAATCGGGTTTCCAGACCATGTTCTGTAAGTCGGGTCGTACTGCACCGGTCGGAAATCCCGATGAAGCGTCAGGTTGTAGCCTTTATACAACTTTAGAAAATGGCGTAGGTAGCTCCTGATCGCTATGTCTTCCGGAGCAAATTGTAATGCGGCTAGTCTTTGTTACTTAGCTGTTATCCGTAGCCGCGCCATCTCAATATCAATTTGGAAAATCTGGTTCAAGGATATGTTCTAATTCCTTATTACCAATCAGGTCTGTACAGTATAGCAGCCTGTAACTGCAACGCCTTTCCAATGCTCGTAGTGTATAAATAATACGCCCCCAACGCCATTGATGCAAATTGTCACAAGTGATATACAATCCACAGAGAATTTGACAACATCAGCAACATCCTCCTCCCCATCCACTCTTTACCGGGGTGCCCAATTTCACATTCCCTCTATTCGCACCCGAACCTGGCCCTTTCACACCGGATCTTCTATCATTCAAATCGTACTTGCCGGCTTCGATATTCTGATATATCCGTTCGGCCACTCTCCCAAAGGCCATCTCAACCCCTTCACCACTCTTAGCGCTCGTCTCCACGTATTCCAAGACTCCATTCTTCTTTGCCCATTCCTCAGCCTCCTCTTTTGTGACTTCTCGTTTATTCTCATCTCCTTTGGTCAAATCGCTCTTGTTCCCAACCAACACCACCACGATATCGGGCTCAGCAATCTGCCTCAAATCATTAAGCCAGTCCTGAACATGACCAAATGTAGGCCTCCTTGAGATATCGAAAACTAGTAAAGCCCCAGAAGCGCCTCTGAAATAACTCCTCGTCACACTCTTATAGGTCTCTTGTCCGGCAGTATCCCATAAACTCAATTTCATATGCTTCTGCTCCACCTCTGGCTCTTTCTGTCGGGGCTCTGGTAACCCATTGGGAATATCCGCCGCTGAAGGATCTCTTGAGATGCTAGGTTTGGGCTTTGGAGGTTGTGTATTCGGTGGTCCGACAGGAACGATTCTCGACCCAAACTCGACGCCAATAGTTACATCGTGATGAGGAGAAAAGCGACCTTCGCATAGTCGTATTGTTAAGGACGATTTTCCTGTGCCAGAATCACCGATGCAAACTAGCTTTGCTATGTAGTCCCATGACAACGACATTAGTGCTATTTTCTATGTTGTGAGGCACGCGACAGGTCGGACGTGGTGAGGTTGTCGCAGGACTAGAGAGGGAGACGTGAGTGCCACTGCAGGGGAGCTTGTGGCGCAGAAGATTGAAATGACTTCGAGAAGAGTGGTTGCTGCGGCTTGAGTGATAAGTGTCTTGGCCAAAATGGAAGAAGTCGGGTGCTTTGGATTAATCACAAGAGATATATTATTCACTTCCTTCATGAATAGAGTAAATCATTCCTTATTTAGTCTATTATTTTGTTTTCGGAAGTTACTTCATCAGTGGCAGCAGAGTAACATCATGAGGCGCATGGCAAGGCTGTCAACCACGCGGAGGAGGTTGATTGAATGGCTATTGATCCACCACCCCAGAGCACGAGTGCGCATCTCACTCTAGACGTGCGGTTGCGCAAAGCAATCGTAAGTGTGACTACACATGTATTTTCCATGTGTTTGCATGATTTATTTATGCGTTTTGTGCTGCTTTGTTGCACCCCTTGTTTTTTGTGATCTACGGTCACCGATTACATTCTGCCTGCAGGTCGGGAGTTGCCTGGCGAAGTCTCCGGCGATGACTGATAGCGAGTCTACGGCCTGTACCTTGATCTTCTACCAACCAAGAACTTCTTGACACAACCTCACTGAACATACGTTTCTATACCTGTCAGGAATAACTTCAACTTCAAGTTCCTGAGGTATATCATCTACACTAGCAACAACGGTGTGAATAGGGAAGCGTGCTACAAGGGTATACATCAAAGCGGTCAAGCCGTTATCAGACCTGACTGCTCTTGTGCTTGCTTGTTCCTAACCTACTCACCACCAGGCCTTGCGCCATCAACATGTTCTCGGAATGTGAGTTGATGCTTAGATATGCACACCTTCCAAGACCAATGCCCTAACAAGTCCTCTCCAGATGCCTCGCGATTTCTAGCACAGTCACAGTCACGCTTCTCCAACTTCGTTCAACCTGATAACGCTGATACTCCACCTCGAAACCCAAACGATCGATACCGCCGCACGAATCAACCATTACGAAACCCTTCACGAGGTTATCCTCAACGGTTAGGGAACCCGTATCAGTCTGCTTCACATCTATCCAACTTCAACTTCGCCTCCCGATACTCTGCAGCCCCAGATGCGCCATTATTCCATAGTGCTTTGGATGAATTCCGGGAAGAAGACGACGAGGAAGAACGAGAAAGGGAAACAGCAGATTTCTTCGCCTTGCAAAGATCGCGGCGTGTCTTCGCCCCAATACGACTAGAAGAAAGTGAAGAGACTGAGCATGCTGGGAGCGATGCTTCCCTAGAAGAGAGTAAAGAATACGATGGACGAGATATGGAAGATCGGGGGCGGGGAAGAGGAAGAGGGATAAAAAGCAGTTGGAATGGTGGAATCCAAAGCACGAGAGGACGAGGACGAACTCCTGAGACGGTCGGTGAGGAGCTAGATACGGAGAACCTACGACCGATGAGTGAAGGAAGCAGTAGAGGCAAGGACCGAATGGTGGATGTTGGTCTAGAGTCGACAATTGAGGACAGTGAACCACCGGAAGATTTGGCCATAGAGTTCAGCCCAGATGATAATCCGCCTGCGTTTCAGGCGTTTCGATCACAACCGAAGACTGGAACTACTCGATTACCTGCGGAAACGAGTCGAATGCCACGAGATATAGAAGCTCCATTTGGACCAGGTCGACATGCAGCTGTCCCACCACCGCCCAGTTCTCAAGGGACTGCGCCAGCAACCATAGCAACAACTCTTGGCGAGGCTCCAAAACATGATGTTTTCTGGGGATCATTATACCTAATATGTCTAGCGGGACTTTTCGCAACCTTCTTCCTGATCTTCCTACATACAACACCACAGAAGAACCTCGGTGACACAATTTACACAACACTTCGTTCTTCTTTTCATCTATTCGCTGTTGACACCGTAGTATCAATATTTGTGTCTTTGCTATGGCTTGCATTGCTGCGATCGTTTGTGAGATCTCTGGTCTATCTAATAGTAATTGCGGTACCAGTCATCTTCATTTCATTCTCAATATTTCCCCTAGTATCAAGTTATAGAGGAACCACGCACGGAAACAGCCTACAGGACCAGGCTATGAGATGGTTATCCTTTATCCCTGGGATATTAGCTCTTATATGGTTGTACACCATTGTTAAGGGTAGACACTCCCTTAATAAGGCGATTGGGATCCTAGAGTTTGCATCGAGAATATTAGCAGCAAACCCGGCACTTCTAGGCCTTGGATTTGCGACATTGGGAGCTGTCGTTGCCTGGACTTGGATGTGGTTGGGAATGTTCACCCGAGTTTTCCTTGGTGGCCATAAGTCAACCCTAGGGATTCCAGGTTTTATTATTGACTCCACAAGCTGGTGGTTGGGTGTGTTTTTCGTCTTGATGTACATTTGGACTTTGTCAGTCATAAGTGGTATTCAACGATCAACTACAGCGGCTACTGTTTCTCAGTGGTACTTCCACCGCAACATAGTGCCAGCCCCAACATCCAGAGATGTAGTCAGCTCAGCACTAACTCACTCAACAACCACACTATTTGGGACCATCTGCCTCTCCACCCTCATCGCCCTCCTTATTCGCCTACCACTTCTCGTCCTCCCCCGCCGATTGATGGCCGTTGTCTCCATATTCGCCTACACCCTCATTCCCACGCCAATTGCGACACTCACTAACCCTCTTACTCTAACCTACGCAGCAATCCATTCTCAACCCCTTCACACCTCTGCTCGGGGACTCTCCCAGATGACCTTCCTCGCTCCCTCAACCCCAACGACAACTCTCACACCCCGATCTTTCAAAGCCCGCAACAACAGAACAACCCCTCTCCTACCCTATCGCCTAGCTAAACTCCTCCTCCACGCTACTAGAGCCATCATGGCTACGGCCCTTGGGCTTGGCGGGTGGGTAGCAACGGCAAGACAACTTGAGATCACTATGCCTGACGGGCCTGGAATCAAAGGCAGCGTTTATGGGTATATTGTTGGCTTAGTGGCGGGCTTTATTGGCTGGGGTGTGTTGGGTGCGATGGAGGGTGTGCTAGGGGGGATTGTAGATGCTAGTGTGGTTTGCTGGGGAAGCGAAAAGGGTATGGTTGGTGGAGGGCAGTATTGTCTTGAGGCTGGATATTTATTTAGTGATGCGAGAGTGAATGAAGGCGAGGTCTGAATCAATAATCAATGTCAGAGATACTTCTAAGTACACAAGGTCCCTATCTTTGTCAAGGAAAAGAATGACTTTGCAAAGCAAAGTGGAAGGCGAGGAGCTTGTTTCCAGAATAACTGCGCCGGCGTTAGGCTTGGACATTACATTGGGCATGGACACATATAGGGCGGCTGGGTGGAGTAGTAGGATTGCGTGGCCACATGGCCTGGTTTGGATTGAGCGGGTGTGCTTCTGTACCCTAGGAAACTGCATAGCGTTCTTTTAACAGACTATAGTATCATATTATATAATCTTTTGTGAGGTTCTGGTGCTGAAGACTCCTGTGAATTGTATGAACCCCACTTCTAGAGGGATGTAGTGGTCCTCTGAACGTCACAGCTTCAATGAATCGCCCATACATCTTATCCAGGTATTCAGTTTTTCTATTTTTTACGTACACTCCTAATATTTTACTAAATCCTAGTTTTCTTCATCAGAACCCCGCCATCTTCTATCCTCTCTATTTATTTAAATCCCATCCAATTTGGACTCACAACCCCTGATTTTTCTCCCAGGAATGGTCTAGTGCATGGCTGATGAGACTTTTCCTAAACGTGAACGACTAGTGTTTGTCGCGTGCACTTCTGCTGCTGCCATCCCTAGATACCAGAGTTGCTTGCCAATAATAAATGGAGTAATTTCATGAATAGAGGGAGCTTCATCCTTTCTCTTATTACCGATAGCAAGCTACGGTCATGGTGAGTGTCAGGTAATCATACCAAGGCTATCCAATTTCACAATGCCTCATAATTCTTCACAGTATTTCAAAATAACTTACTTGAAAAGTAGTAGGATATGGAAGAAGTAGTAACGAACAATGGATTTCGTAGAATCTGAAATTCGGCAGGCTTCTATCTGGATGAAATGATAACTCATTTCATGTCGATGTAGTAATCTGTATTAACGCTTTGTCTGGGGCAAGGAGAGTGGGCTTTGTATTTGCATTAGCATTTCTCCGTTTTCTGTATGCCAGGGTCGAATTTCATTCCTGCGCCTCTGATGGGCTCCCGACGCTCATTCGATAGATGCTACCTAGTAAAAATAAATACTCCTAATCATTCACCTATACTTATCCTTCTTCTATTAATCTTTTGTCACCGTGCGGCTAAGATAGAGATTCTGTCATAGCGAATTACAGATGATCCGATAAACGCGATTCGAATGTTACGATGTTTTACACTCTCTCCACTCTCCGCAAGATTTATATCAAAAGTAGAAAATGGAAGTTAGACTAGACACTAGAAATAGTATTTTTGGAACGTTAAAGATGTCTGGCGTCTTAGATGAGTGATAAGTGGTTTCGTATCAAACTTTATATATTTGGTGGCTGAAGTGATGGATTAATGTGTAATTTTGTGCGGTGCATGATAAGAGGGTGGGCTTTCCATCAGGGATAACTCCTCGGTCAGCCTGAACAGTAGATGTAAAATGTCCTCTTTAGATTATTTTATCTGGTATCTAGGTGTTCGGGGTATTAAGGCTTCGACAGGTTCTGGGAGGTGCTGGCCCAAGGTATGAACCTAATATAAGACCAACCTGCTCTCAATGATTCATACTACTCCAAAATGCTAGGCTCGGTGTACAATTTTGTCTACAAGGTTCTGAGAGTCGAATCCAACGCACTACTACATATGATATTCAAACTCTTTAACATCAGCTTATATTCATCTATTGCATCAGAATCATTATCTATTGTCCAGCAAAATGTACAGAGACAGCCCTGAGGCATGTTGCACTGCCACCCAAATATCCTTTTCCCAATACGTACAGCCCAACCCGGTAAAACGATCAAGAAAAGTGAACGCTCATTTAAGTCAGTCCAAAGCCTTCAAGGCCCATTTCCTCTCCATTCACTCTACACTCCAACATGTACCAAACTCCTGTTGCTCCACTTCTGATCCTATCCTTTTCTCTCACTTCGGCTAGGCCAAGAGTCTTTGATTCATGCCTGGGATTGGATTGGAACCTGGCTCATGGGGCCAGAGTGCTTCTCGTCCTTGAGGTTCTTGAATCCACCCTTGAAGATCTGGAGGGCAACGACGACGGAAGAGCCGGTCCACAAGAGCCAGCTAAAGGCGGCGAAGACGGCGTCAGCGCGGGCAGCGGCACATACGGAGCCACGGCAGAAGAGGAGTTTGCCGATGAAGACGGAGAGGGCGACAAAGCCGGCGAAGTAAAAGAGTGTGTTGAGTGCCTCCAATGCGAGATGGGCATATGGGTGGGATGCTGTTGCGGTTAGTCGGTGACTTGCTGAATAGATTAAATGGTGGCTTACCTCGTGGCATAAATCTTGGGGTGATTTCAAGGTAGGCAATCGAGATGAAGGAGAAAAGAGGAGCGAAGATTAGGAAGTTGACCTGGGAAGGTGATGAGGTCAAGGTATCTGCATCATACCAGTGTGCCACTGTAATATTGTTAGTTGATGATTTCCCCGATATCTCATATATCCATACCATAGCCGGAGAGACCGATGACAACAACTGCAAAGACAAATTGCGCAATGCGGAAGGGTAGCATTAATCCGAAAGCCATTTTGCTGATTTAGATTATCGTGAAGCTTCTTGCTGCTGAGAGGTTATAGGGATAAAAGTCGAAAAGTTGATTAAAGCAAGAAGCAGCTGCAACTGGTGCGCGCGTGGAATGAGTGTATAAGAAGGTAGTTGAAAAGGGTTGAAGAGAAGTGAGAGAAATGAACAGCTGAGGAGTCGCAGACCACTACAGATATTGCAATTTCAAGAAAAGAAAGGGTAGGTGCCGGCGTCTTCTATGAGATAAATGGATGCATGATCTGGGGAGACTTCTCTTGACCCCTTCTGTATCATTTTGAAACGACCAGGGCGGCATCCGCAACATGGACCCGCTAACGACGTCCAATCCAACGAAACAATTGCGATCGGACCATGGCAGAGCATACCATTAATTCCCCGACGATGTCCTTTAGCTGAAAACAGCGATGGATAATACTGGGGATGCACTTTAATTCCTTGTTTTCTGTTGATGCTTTTCGCGGTGTCGTAAGTAGAGGGGCATTTACACGCGGGCGCACCTATTTTACACTGCACCCTCTACATCAGTCAGAAAACCACCCACCAAACCACTCTGGCGCAGACCAGAGTCCGGAATACCAAGCCTCGCACAAGCTGTTCACGGGTTTCATAACATGAAGTGTGACGACTCTTGGCTTCCAAGAACCTCAGGTGCTGGGCACTTACCCGTAAGTGAGGGTCCATGAAACAAATACTCCATGGCAATCGCCCGCCGAGAAGTCTCAAGGCGATGCCATGACTTCTGACTTGAGCCTCACGCCCCGGGCTGGGCCAACTCCAGTTCTTGGTATCTTCTCAGAAGACGTCCGTCCGAAACTTTCATACGCGGATGTGGTGATCTTTGAGCGCGCCAAGGGCTGGGTGAAGGCTTTTTTTCTCCTCGCGAGGGGCGAGCTTGTTCGAGGCGACTTTGACATGGTGGGGGCCTGGGGATGTGTCCGCTCAGGGCTGCACGTCGCAACCATGTGAGACGATGAGATGGCGATAGCCGCGTTGATAGGGTCTGGGGGAAGGTCCTTGGTCGAATCTTGGATAAGTCAATGCGGTGGGTAACGTCTCATGCTATTCTTGTTTCTTTCCATCTGGACTTTAATAAGCGGAGAACCGTAATGCGCATCGATGCGCTGAAAAGGAAAGGAGTTGACAGCAACGATGGCGACGAGGCATATGTTTTGAATAGAAGCAGAAGAACTCAAGACAGTTAGAAACAACTTGGAAAGGATGAAAAGATGAGCCACGTGAGTGAAGATAGTCTTATCACCACGTGACTATCCTTATCCCCTCGCACGCAATGTGTGGCATTATGGCGCTGACCCGCAGGTGACCTTGAAACGGCAAAAAGAAAACAATTTTAGAATATGTGGATGTAGGGAAGCCAAAAGGGCAAGCCATTACCCAGGAGAAGTAACTGTAGAGGTTCGGCGACTTGATCAGCCACTGTGGAAAATACCATGTGTGGCTGGTGTTCCTTCCACGTCCCACCGAGCTTTTTGCTGTTACCCCTCCAATTAACACACTCAAAATACATTACAACCCCCATCACACAAACAGAAGACAAACAGGAGCAGTAGTCATGCTGCAGCCGCAAGGGAGCTCTGCCTCATGTAAGCGGCGACTTGGTCTCTTTTCTCGTCTCACTCAATCTGACTCAAATGCTACCAACCATGATAGCGGGGTGCTTTCACCGGCTTCGGAGCTGTAAAATTTTATGGGATCTATGGGTAGCTTTGAGCGAATAGATTGACCAGAAAATCGTCAATTGGGAATCAATTGACAGCTAGAGCTGTGCCGAGGAAAGAACTACGAGAAAGGTCTTCAAAGAGGACAAAATCGTGTGCGATGGCGTGATAGAAGCCACCAGCCACGCCGAGCAGATCTCAGGGTGCTACGAGGGGAAGAGTGGGTGCAGACTACTTAATGCTACCCCACACTGCTACTGAAATATTTCCTTCATGACGCTCCCCTCGCTCCCCTCTTTCCCAACAACGCAAACAACAATTACTCCTTGTTCCTTCCTTCGATATCTTGAAGAGTCAGTTCGACTTTCTCTTCCTACACTTCTACAGAATCAGTAAAGAGCTTCGTTCAGCAACAATGGCTCCCGACAGCACCCACTTCGAGACTCTCCAGCTCCATGCTGGCCAGGAACCTGATCCTGCAACCAATGCTCGAGCTGTTCCAATCTATGCGACGACCGTCAGTATATAGCATTTTAATAGAGCTATATATGCTAATACCTGATTTCTAGAGCTTTACTTTCAATGATTCTGCCCATGGTGCAAGACTGTTCGGCCTGAAGGAATTTGGCAACATTTACAGTCGGATTATGAACGTATGCTCCTTATTTCCTTGGTTCCAGCTCTTGAATTTTCAATTATCCTTTGAAATGTGTCATCCTGTTTGGGCAAGCCTCATGCCCCACAGCCTCCTGCGAGCCACCGGGTCTAGCTCCGAATCCTGGTTTTTTTATAGTCTTAGAATATGGTCATCTTAGCTGACAGCTTGACCGATAGCCTACAGTTGATGTCTTTGAGAAACGAATCGCAGCTCTTGAGGGTGGAGTGGCTGCCGTTGCTGCAAGTTCTGGTCAAGCTGCCCAGTTTATGGCCATTTCGACTCTAGCGCATGCAGGAGACAACATCGTATCGACAACAAACTTATATGGAGGAACCTACAACCAATTGAAGGTCTTCCTTCCACGATTAGGCATTGATACTAAGTTCGTGAACGGAGACAAGGCCGAGGATTTTGCTGCAGCGATCGACGAGAAAACCAAGGCCGTCTATATTGAGAGCATTGGCAACCCAAAATACAACGTCCCGGATTTCGAAGCAATTGCAAAGGTGGCACATGATGCTGGTGTTCCATTGATTGTAAGCCCATGTTGTACGAAACCTCGTCCACGTACTAATTGATCTAGGTTGACAACACCTTCGGTGCTGGTGGTTACTTTGTTCGCCCAATTGAGCATGGTGCGGATATCGTCGTACACTCAGCAACCAAGTGGATTGGTGGCCACGGCACAACAATCGGGGGTGTTGTCGTTGATGCTGGAAAGTTCGACTGGGGCAAGAACGGCCAGCGCTTCCCTGAGATGGTTGAAGCTGCTCCCGGATATCACGGACTCAAATTCTGGGAGACTTTCGGCCCCATCACATTCGCTATCCGACTCCGTGTCGAAATTCTCCGTGACTTGGGAAGCTCATTGAACCCTTTCGGCGCCTTCCAATTGATCCAAGGATTAGAAACGTTGAGCTTGCGTGGTGAGCGTCATGCACAGAATGCGTTGGCTTTGGCCAAATGGCTAGAAGCAAACCCTCATGTTGCGTGGGTCTCATATCCAGGCCTGGAGAGTCACCCATCACACGCCCTGGCAAAGCGATACCTGAAGAGAGGTTTTGGAGGTGTATTGAGCTTTGGCGTTAAGGGAGGTGGAGCAGCTGGCAGTCAGGTCGTTGATGGCTTCAAGCTGATCTCGAATTTGGCAAACGTGGGAGATTCTAAGACACTTGCTATCCACCCATGGTCAACTACCCACGAACAATTGTCAGAGCCTGAACGACTTGCATCCGGTGTGACTGAGGTAAGGCAGACTTCTCAGAATTGTAGACATACTTACTAATGTGATTTAGGATCTCATCCGTATCTCCGTTGGCACTGAGCATATTGACGATATCATTGGTGACTTTGAGCAATCTTTCTCTGCTGCCAAGAGGGTTGTTTGATTGATTGTATTCCTTTCTTCTGGTGTTGGAAAGGTTGCCTTTATTCCTATACCTTTGCAGCGATTCGGCGTAGTAATCAACGGCTTATTCGGGATTCACACAGTTACACCTTATTCTTAGCGAATAACGGGGGGGATGTTACGAGGTTGGAATTAGACAAACTCGACTCAAAAAATGTTAGGGAAACGAAAATGAAAATAAAAATGGAAATAAAAATGATGAACGATTTTCCCTTCCTCGTTTTCCCTTTCCCCTCTTCCCAATATTCACAAGAATCCAGTCTAGCAACGGAGGTGATGACTTATAAAGATTGTGCACCCGTTGATAGGCTCTTGATCATGAATTCACAGAAAGTGTCTCAAAACAATATCTATTGGCGGAACAATTGCGAGCTGAAGTCTGAATACGAGCATAGTCAAGATCATGTCCTGGGGAGAAAATGCCTCGATTTGAGGATGGCCGACCACGGCCAAAGCTGCACATCTGAGTACCAAATATGAAGCCACCTAAGATTACCTAACGACTTTCACGAATCGCAATACTCGAGCCGGACCAAAGGACGATATGAAAAAGAAAGAGAAATCTCTTCAACAAACCAACTCAAATCTTGTAGATCCAAGTTTGCTTTGAACCAGCCAACATTTTCCCACACCAGGACCCTTGCCACGAAATAGGACCAGAAGACCAAAAGAAGCTTACGAAGAAGCACCGAATACCCTATCTGACGTGGTGATTGGCCAAATATGGAACCTATGAGAAGATTGCACGAGAACCCAATTGAAGATGAAAAACCGTGTTATACGATCAGACAACGATCAGACAAGTCAGCCTCGCGGTAATTGCAAACCTTGGCTTGATTATGTATATTTTCTTTGACATCCTCTTGCTGCAAGAGGACTTGGTCCGGAGAAAAGACAAGCTTAAAATGGGAGACCGATAGGTGGCGGGAATGTGGGGCATCCCGCACGTGGTATTCCCAGGTTGCGGCTTTTTCAGACGTTTCCACCAAACATGACCACTTCTACCATGTAAACTCCCATCGCATTTCCATTCGTACGGTAACGGTGCAGCCACCACTGGTATTTGAGATAATTCAGGCACTGTTGGTAGGCTTAAAGAAGATCTTGCACCCAGTCACTCCTTCCTTTCGGGCTTCGGGCTGGGGTTTCGGTCTGGCATCCGCCTTGGCCTCGCTTCACCTTACCTCTCATCATGCCGCGACCATCCAGTTGCCCAGGAACCCCCCTCAATCAATCGAATTTATCCTCGTGAAGGATAAAGGATTAGCGTCTCTTCTCTGTCGCGGCACGGCCAATGCTTCGGCGCATCATGCTTCTCTCGTTCTGCTGCTTAGAGCAATTCCCCCGGGTGGCACGTCCAGAAAGATGGCCAATTTTACGCCCAGACAACCACACTCCTACCACCGCTCATGCTGTGTGATGTACAACCCACCTGATCAACACCAACAACACATATTCATTGCGGCGTAGCAAGTTCATGGTATCCCTATTGCCAAGTTGCGAATGTGCCTCTCCATAGGCTCGCCACGTTGAGTAGAACTTGGAGGCGTATATTACCTATTTATCCGGGTTCGATGATCATCCTTCGCGGGGTTATGGAGCTCCCCCAGACCCGGGGAAACGTTCATACCAGCAGGTACATGCGAGCTCCAATTTTTTCTGCTGCCGACGGGAGGCTATAAGGGAGCTCAGTTCCCAGCTTTTCCCTTTTTTAGATCTTCACCAGCATCTCCTTCAACTCGCCCTCTGCTTGTTGTCTAGTACTGATCTTCGTCATGGGTCTCATAAATCTTGGACAGGAGGGTGACCCCATCTTGACCCGTTTAGTGGATGAGGATAAGGTACCATGGTACCGGAAGAAGAATTTGAGGATTCTGTACTTCCTTCTCTATCCGACTTGTATGGGCATTGAAATCACTTCTGGATTCGATTCTCAGCTTATCAATGGTCTTCAATTGGTTCCCAAATGGCTCCAATGTTAGTCTCAACTATACAGCTTGGTGGACGATCACTAATAGTCATAGATTTCGGCACGCCTGTAAAGGGAAAGGCAGGTACTTATGAGGTAGTGGGACCTCTATTAGGTATCGTTTCTGCTTCTTACAGTTTGGGCGCCATCATTGGTGTTCCTGTTGTACCATGGGTAGCACAGCTTGTCGGTCGAAGATGGTCAATCTTCTTGGGCTCCTGCGTCATGTGCATCGGTGCCTTGATCCAAGGATTTGCTCAGAATGGTAAGCCCATCCAATCATTGTTTCACTGTAGTACTGACTCTTTATAGCTGCTATGTATATCATTGCGAGAATGCTTCTCGGATTCGGTATCATCTTCTGTATCGTATCCGGTTCTGCCATGCTGGGAGAATTGTCATACCCTAAAGAACGTGCCAAGATGACCTCTATGTTCAACGCCTCATACTTTGTGGGGCAAATCATAGCTGCCGGTATTGTAGTCAGGACATCAGCGATCAAAACTGATTGGGGATGGAGACTTCCATCTCTGCTTCAGATGGTGCCTTCACTTATGCAAATGGCCTTCGTTTTGTAAGGTTATATCTCATAGTTCGGTCATCTTTTAGCTAACCCTTCTCTTCTAGCTTTCTCCCAGAATCACCGCGTTATTTGATTAGTAAGGATAGGCGAGAGGAGGCATTTGATATTCTATGCCATTATCACGCTGAGGGAGATCGAGACTCTCTATTTGTCAAGGCAGAGATGGCTCAAATTGAGACAACCATCAAGATCGAATTAGAAGCCGCTAAACTCTCGTGGATGGATATGGTCAACACTCCTGGTATGCGACGCCGAACATTCATTGCCTCCGCTATGGGTGTATACACACAGTGGTCCGGCAACACCTTGATTTCATTCTATCTTGGCAAGATTCTTGGCATGATTGGCTACACGGATACATACACAAAGACCATGATCAACCTGGGCAACACTGGATGGTCCTTGATCAACGGTACAATTATTGCCCTCTACGCCCCGCGATTTCCTCGCAGAAAGATGTTCTTAATAGGCGCGACTGGCATGTTGTGTGTCTACATTGGCTGGACAGTCGGGATGTCGTACGCCATGGATGCAGTAGCCCATAAAAAAAATAACAAAGGTGCCGGTATTGCTGTCCTCTTCTTCATCTACTTTTACTCCCTGTGGTACAATATTGGCAACAACGCTCTCACCTACACATATCTCGTGGAATTGTTCCCATACGCAGAACGTTCTAGAGGTATTGCCATCGAACAATTCTGGGGTAGGAGTGCCGCCTTCTTCACCAACTTCGTCAATCCCATCGGAATGGACAACGCAGGCTGGAAATACCTCCTTATGTACATTGCCACTATCCTCTGCGAAATTCTCACCATCTGGTTCTTCTACCCTGAAACATATGGTCGCACTCTGGAGGAATTGGCTTTCTGTAGGTTCTTCCTTTTCTCTCTTCCCTTTTTTTCTTCTCTCCAAGTAAGCTAGCTCTAACAATCAAACAGTGTTCGAGGACCGCGACAAGGCAGACCGGGCAGTCAGTGCCGTTGAAAAGACGATCCACTTCGGCAGTGCAGACGACAAGCCTGTTGGTGAGATAGGCATGAACCCTATCGGGGACCACGGCGTTGAAGTCGAGCATTTGGCGGAGGTCCCGGACAAGTCCAACACTGACAAGGTCAAGGAGGGATAGGTGACTCTGAGTGCGGAGAAAATCATCTCCCAACAACCGAATCTCCCTTGGCGAATCCGGGGAAGTGTTTCAAAGTGATTGTTGGATGTAATCTGGATGCGCTGCAGGGCGGGTGGTGCAAATTTCATATTTCAATCATGCCGAGATGGAGGGGTGGTTCCGAACGGGGAATCTGGAGGAGATTGGGCGGTTGATCCGGTATGTTGGAATTAGTACTGTTTATTAATGGAATATACCCATAGTGTCAATATCGCTTCAGGTTCGATAATTTGCTGTGCAACTGTTATATTGGCTGTTGAGGCGAGGCTGAATTTCGATCGAGGTGCCACGTGGAAAGCTGAGGTCTGGGGTAGCTAGGGGAATTTATCCATTCCTGCAGAGCGTCTCAGAGAAGACGGAAGGCTCGGGATTGCGTTTTCGGCCATACTTAGATTGCCCGCATTAATTCGAGCTTGCCGGAGGAGCGAGGACGTCACTTTGCTCAAGTATTAATGTACACGTCCAAGCCGCAATGAAAATCTCTCATTTTGTTGTCCTATTTCCCTCGGCCTCCCAAGTGCGTGACCTTTCTATCCTTCGTCCCATCCCGTGGTATTTTATTATTTATTCCGAACGCCAAGGTCGTGTCTGTTCTTGCCAATATACAAGCCGTCACCTCCCCTCGCTTCTCCCTGCCGAGAACTGTTACATCCTCTAGATGCAAAAAGCCTGCCATCATGCCTTCCAAGGTAATATTCACGCCTCAACTTCCTAAAATTTTCAGTGAAGAACAAATACCTAAGTAATATTCAAAGTGTCCTCGAGTGTTCAAGCCCCGGTTGGGAAGTTGGTATTAATTAGACACACCCATATGCACAAAAATCTGTTCACGAGACAAACGTATTGCCACACCTTCACTGCAATGGTTTCTCAATCCTACAAATATAGTCTGTCAGCCATGATGCCGCTTTAAACACCTTAAAGAATATCGACGGTTTCCTTTCACCAAACCTTGAATCCACTGAATTGGATATTACCCCATGCCCAAAACTACATCTTACCTAATCTTCACAACAAGCCAAATGTACTCAATTAGTTCAAAACTTACAAAGGTTTATGCTTCTGTGGTATTCTCCAATTAGTAAGAGCACAGAGAGTGCAGTGAAGCCGCCCATTTCAAGGCCCCACACGAGCTTAGCGAGCCCCTTTCTGCTCTAGCCCTTTCTCAACCTTACCAAACAGACACTTAACCTTCAAATCCCGTGAGTTATATAACATTTAAACTCACATATCGCCCTCTTATATTTTACTTAATCACGGATTTAATCGTTTTGGGAGTAATCTCGTGATTACTCTATGCTAATGTGGGATAGTGGAGTCGACGTTTTTCACGGCAGTTTTGCTCGCACCACATGACGAGGCCGACCCCCACCCCATCGTTCATCACTCGGCGTGCTACAAGTTCTACGAGCGCGGGAGTTCGTATTGGCACCGGTGCTCCAGCAATGATTTTAAAGTGATTGCTGGGATTGTGGAATCCATACGCAATCTCTCAGATTTCCCTAGTGCTTGTGGGTTTCGAATCCTGACCAAATACCTGACAAGATCAACATATTTAGTTCGTTGGGGCGGTATGGGGGACTCGATCACAGCTCAGCTGCGGGGGACACTTCACCCTTTTTAATAATCAGTCTCTAGCAAGAGTTCTCTTGGGAGCATTCGAAATCCATCGCCTTCCAAATCATGGATTGCATCAATATCAACTTCTAGTCAAAATTAATACCCCTATGGCAACGAAGAAATTCGTCCTCCTAGGCGTAGGTGACCAACATGGCACTCTTGCTACAGACTATACAGTAAAACCAATACTTTGTGTTCGCGAGCTACTGAGGCGATTTCTGCCGAAATGATACAGCGTGAAATGGGGATATAATTCAGTAAGTTCACATTTTCAGTAGCGGGCAGGGAAGAGGAGAGATGGGGTGTAAATGCAGGCGAGAAGTCAAATCATGATAGCAAATTACAATGAAGTTGGTAACCTGAGGAAGGTCGATGGAGGGTGCTAAGGTGAGCGATAGCGGTGAAGAGGAGAAGAAGTTTAGGGATGAAGTTAGCCGTGGGAATGGAGGCGATATCCCCACCTGGTTATTGAACGAGATGGGGAGAGGACAGTATAAGGATGTCATCCACACAGGTGCATCTTTCCTACTCTTCGTATTGCAAACACCAGATTTCAACCTTCTTGAGGCACGAGGGAATCGCTACTCATTGCAAATTGGTATTACACATTCTTCGTTGGCACCGGGCGCCCGACTCCCCTTCCCCCACAAGATCACCGAGCCCCTAACCTTCACCTACCGCCTAACATACAACATTCAAAGAAGTTATCTCTAGCAGGTAACACCCCCCAACTTCTCACCCCCTCCTAGAATTATATGAAGATACTTGGCCACCGAATTCAAATGGCGTGACTGCTGTGTACGCAGTTTGCTCAGGCTGTACTCACATCTGCGGGACTCTGTTTCTCGGCCGCAGCGTCCCCGATATGATCTACGACGTATCCGATCCCGAGCCTTTCACGGACCTTGAATTCATGTCATTCATCTACTTCAAAACTGGCTAGCCCACCCAAATCACCCCAATGACGAGTGCAGAACGTAACGCCTACTGGTCAGCCAAGGCTACTAAGGGCTGTTTCTGAGGAGTTTGAAAATTTAACGATGGGGTTCCGTGTGGGTGGTTTAATGGGTCATGGGGAGGTTGGTAGGAGGGAAGGGGATGTAGGGTGGATGTGTTGATGTGTTGATGAGGGGAAAGGCGAGGGGATTGAGACGTGGTGGATGTGTATGAAAGCACTTTGCCGCGGCTGTAGGTGTGGTGAATGTGGAGATAGATGTAGCGTATACGGGAGAGGTGTGGTGGGGTATGTAGTAATGGTAGAAATTGAATTCTATTATCTAGAAAATTATTTTGAGAATGAAAAGGCACCAGAAGCTGATATGTGTTCGCCTATTCGGATTGTCAGGAGATTAGACGAAAACAACCCGTCGACCCGTAATTCGGGAGCTATCTCCGTGAATATTTAGTGAAGGAAGGGCATTTCCAAAGGCTGACTCCAAGGCAGAGAGTTCAGATCTGCAGAAATTTGGTTCTTGCAGATATAATAAACAGATGCGGCGCAGCGCACAAAATTGTTTTTAACCGAGCGGGATATCTTTAGAACTGTTTGCTCCTCTTCATCGGCATGTAGTGAGCAGGAGGCAAAGCGGGGTAAGGTGGAATGAAGGAAGGAACGACTTCGAGTTCGTGGTTGAAGTAGATGGGAGAGAAACTTGGGAAGGGTGCCCGTTGAGGATCGCCTTTTCCTTCCGAGACCGCTCACTAGGGACGATGCCCTCAAAACAACCATGAATCAAGGGGCAACTCAGATCTTGGTGAAAGCTTATATTCCCCAAGGAAACATCCAAGATGATATCAACTACCAAACAGAACCTCCGCCCTCCCTCCTAAAGACACTGCCTTTCTGGAAATTATCTTGCGTCCCACTTCCAGTGAAGATATATTGGAAATGTTGTTAGAAAGCTCTATCGCTACAAATAGCAAGAATAAGAAAGCTACAAGATTTCTCCCATATTTCTAAAAGACTTAAAAATATCTAATTCTGCTTATTTCTTCTTTCTTCATGGGCATCCCCCCAAACTGCTGACAACTTCAAGCTCGAACGATTGAGAAGCTCTCCTAACATCAATATCATCCTAAGCGAAAATCTTTTCTAGTAGCAGATTTCAGATGTATTAGCACCATACACTAGAATCGCCGTATGCCCTTGCTTGCCTAGAAATAACCAACTCCAGACGGCTTTGCAGCATCTGTTGAGCCAAAGGTTAGTTATTATTACTGTCATGATAAAATCTACGGAGGGTTGGGTAGCGAGGATATCCGGGGGGTCGCTCTTTGTCAGTTGAAAGATAAAAGGGAAGTGGAGGTGGTATGTCCCGCTTCTACTACGTCTCATTCTGTATTCATACCTTATTCTAGTAACAAAATAGGACCTACAGAAATCAGTGACACGCAGAAGAATACGAACCCCTCTTCTCAAAGATATGAAAATATCCCAACATAGCTTAAAAATTCCCATGCACAAAAGGCATAAACTTCACCCTAGAAGTTGTCACTCTAGATATTCCCTAATATAAAACGTGATAATCCTTACTTTATGCAGCCCATACTGAAATATCATTTTTGCAAACTCCTCTCATCTTTGGGCTCACTGAGATACGGCATAGCCACTTGTCGTAAGTCCTGCATCAGATTCGAGTTCTTTGAAATTCACTCTCACCGTTCCTTCTTTTAATATTAACATATGAGAAGTCAAGTATTTAAATAGCTTTTATTTGGTTTTTAAAAATTCGGCGTGATAGGAGATTTATACTAACAGACTTACAAATACATAATAGTAGAAAAATCAGATTTGCACGAGCAAAAGAAGAGGAACCTATCAGAGAACAACAAGGACCCTCATATAGATCAGTATAAGCAGAAAGAGCGTATCATGTACGTAATGACGGCCACTCATTCACATTCCCAAATAAGCTGAACTATACTTCTTTGAAGGCTGGTAGGTGGTGAAGGAGCGGACTTCACACAGTTCAAATAGATAGGACTGGTACTGTTTTGTGAAGATAATTTCTTCTTGGCTTGAAAGTGCACGTGGTATACTATAATGAAATTCCCTAAATGATCAGACTATGACCTACCATGCTCAGATTAAACTCATCATGGAAACTTTCACAGTCTCGCAACTTCTGCATATAATAGAGAGACAAAACACTACTATCATCAATATAAATAATCATTAGATAAACCTTAATCAATAACAAACATCAAACGGTCTCAGAAAATGATAAGGCTGAAATAATTTTCCGAATCCTCAAGATCCCATAACCACAAAATCCTGCTTACTAAGCCACAGAGCTTCCTCTAACCCCAAGCTCATCAACCTACCACCGACCTCTCAATTCCGCTACAATCCACCATTAAACCACCAAAATGCGTCTCTCTACCCTCTTACCAGCTATCTTTGCTTCTCTGACAACAGCGACCCACATCCTCATCGCTATTCCGCCCTCCCCGCAAATCCCCCATCCATCTTCCTTACCACCAAGCACACATGCCACACTTACGACACTTGGCGCACTGCATAAAGCGCCATTACGGGTAGACAACACTTTCTCATTCCGAAATGTCACGCCAGGGAGTTATTTACTGGATATCCATTGCCACACACATGTTTTCGCGCCGCTTAGGGTTGATGTACATTCAGCAGCTTTCCTTCAAGAGGCTGCTGGGGTAAAAGAGGTTGAGGCCTGGGGTACCTTTAGGGGGAATGAGTGGAATAATAAAGGGGAAGTTGTTGGTGTTAAGGGTGAAAAGGGGAAGTGGGAGTTTGATGTTAAGGTTGTTGGAGGGAAGGAGTATTTTTTGGAGAGAGCGGGTTGTAAGTTACACCCTGTATGGATGGAGGGAATGGGAAATTGGAAGAAAAGGCTAATTTGTGGATGGGATAGTTTCGCCGTTGAGTTTGTTGAAGAATCCGATGATTTTGATTGCGGGATTTAGTATGGCGATTGTTTTTGGAATGCCATATCTTATGGATAACAGTATGTACTCCATCCCCCCTCACATCTCACTCACAGTGGCTATAAAGTTAGAAAGCTATGCTAATGAAATTAAACAGTGGACCCTGAAATGCGTGCGGAGTTCGAAGAACGACAGAAAGCGGGCCCACTCGGAGGTGGACAGAGTGCAAATGCGCTGCAGAATTTTGATTTGGCTGCGATGCTAGCTGGCGCTGGAAGTGGAAGTGGTACAAGCACGCCGAAGAATAAGGAGAAAGGTGCTGCTAGGTAAGGCGAAAGCGCATGGAGGAGAGAAGACAGATGGGAGTACACTTAGAAGCTTCACGGATACTATATAGTGGAAACCAAACAATGGCGACTCAGCGATCAACATTGGAAAGCAGGTTGGTTTTGCCAGATAATTTTGTATTGTGCTGGTGCGAATAGTATGCTGGAGGTCAGATTAATCTCGCAGAGGAGGACCATGATCCAACTGTCTCTCGAGCCCCCAGATTGGAATTGCGCCTTTCAGGTTGCAAAGACCCATTCTACAATTCCAACAAAATGGATAGGTCTACAGGTGTGGGAAGTGCGAGTTTCCTCTTGTCCTTGCTCCGATCCTCAACGAGCAACGATTCAAGCACGGATCAGTGGTTCGTGGCAGTTTCCTACACCCTCGGAATTCGTTGAGGTTTTCTACTCGTTGAGCCAATACGAAGAGGAGAATCTTGAAAGTGCTTTCTTTTTTCTTCTTGTATCTAGAGAGAGAAAAAAGGCTAAGTGGCAGTACCTTAAGAACTATTTTTCAAGCAGTCAGCGGCGTTGTCGATCTTCATTCGAATGGGGATGTTTCCTCTGAAAGTTTCCCCTGAGGCTGAATGTGGGCAATGAAAGATCTCCAGGGACAACTCGGAAGTGGATATAATATCTGATACATTTTGAGACTTTTGCACATCAGTCATAAACCGGAAGTTTCCGAAATCGTGCTAGCTTCTCCCGAATGAAAAAGATGAATTTTAAGTCTAAATTACTTTCTTTTTCGCATGATGAGAAGAGGGAGACTCGAGGGTTTCTGAGTCAGTGGCGAGTGCACTATGCGAGCTAATGTTAAGCATAACCCAACATTATATTTGATGTCGATCCGGTTTGATAAGCGTGATATGGTTTTTTTAGTCTTTGCTTAGGGCGCCGAAAGGCTGATATGTGTGACTTTACCTTGGTTTTGAATTTTGACTGTCTCTTTGTTGATGGTCACTGTTCATTGAGTTTTCGAATTATTAGCCTGGAGGAATTGTATCGAGAGAATTGTACTGATTTCTCCTCCCTTAAGCCTCGGTCAGTAAATGTTGGTATACTAACATTCCTAATCAGAGTCTTACTATCCTGTAGAATTCCTTGGCTCATCCTGGTTTAGTCTTTCCCTTATATATGATTCACAACTACGGTGCTATTTTGTCTCAAGGAGAATTACCAAACTTCTGAGAGTGCGATATGGGAGGTCCTCTCAGCCTAGAGGTATCACCACCAAGGAGCAAGATGCAGGTTGGCTGATGTCATTGAATCGTTGAAAGTCCCTACATCTTTTCGTTTTTCTGATCTAAAATCTTGTCTTAGACATTATGTTTGAGACTTTGTGTTGTCAGTTGCTGATCTCACTTTACTATATTCCTGAAGATCATTATTGCTTGTTTGGTTGTGTGTATCGTGGTGAGTTGAGCATTCACTCTGTGAGAGCATTTGGTATATAAGGACATCATTTCTTTCCCGTTCTCTTTCCATTCTCCAGTCCATCATCCACACTCATTTACAACATCCAACTCACACTCCTTTACTCATTTCAGTATCATTTGCATTTTCTCTTCAATTGTCATTACTTCTTAGATACCACACCGTGCATATCTGCCTTTATTCTACAACAATGTCTAAAAACCTCGCACTCCTGGCTCTTCTGACCTCGTTGTCTTTAGCTGCCCCCATTGTCGAAAGTGTAGAGAGAAGGAACCCACTCGGACTTGGACTCAATCTTGGAGCCAACATTGGGACCGGTTCTACTTCTATCTCTGCAGATCTATCAAGCGAGATTGATATTACTTCTCTCCCATCCAATCCAACAAGCGGAGTTGTTCCATCGAACCCACTTTCGATAACAGCAGGCTTCACCCTCGATGTCGCGATTGCCCTGGAAGCAAGTATTGCTGGTGTTGTAGCGGTTTCAGTTGACATCAACGCCAGAATCGCCCTTGCACAATACCTTCAGGGTGCAGGTGCTCAACGCTTCGATCCTCAGGTGTGCAAGGCAATCATTAAATGGTGCCACAGCACTGATACCTATGTCGTCCCCGTCGAAGTCCGAAACATTTTTATCAATATTCATGTTGAAAGTATCCTGGACCCTTCCGTCTCATCTGCCGGAGGTTATATCCAATATCTCAACCAGTATATCGAGCAAGGACACCAGCAGAACTGCGCCTGCTCTACTCTTGATCAACACTCCCGCCAAACTCTTTTGGTGTGGCTCCAGAGCTCAGCTGCAATCAATTTGGATGTTTCCATCATGACATCCCTCCAGTTGGCCGTGACTGGAGGTGTCGCTGCTTCTTTGGAGGTTTCGGCTCACGCATCCCTCATCGCATGGCTCTCTGCGCCTCATTGCCCACTGGACCCCAGCATCGTGGTCATTATCAAGGCATGGCTTCAAATTAGCACTGGTGTCACAACTGCGCCGCCACCACCAAGCTATCCAGTTACTACCCCAACTGTCCCAACTGTTCCAAGTGTGCCGGCTATCTCTGTAGACACGCACATCATCGTTGATATCCAGACACAAACCACTCTTATCGCATGGATTTCTGCACAAGTAGACCTTGACATCTCCGTCAGAGCTGCATTACAGACCTGCGCCTATGGTGGCCCAAGTATCGCCATTGACGCCCAACTTCGAGCTGCACTAACGGCCTACCTCTCCTCTTCATACTGCACTCTACCATCGGACCTCATTGTTATTATCCAACTATGGCTCTCAGCCCAAACTGGCCCAAGTGTCATCACTGCACCAAAACCAACACTTCCATACACCAACACCGCTGTCTCTGTTTACTCCAATGTCGACCCCTCCGGTTCTCTATCTATCGAGTACCAGACTCAACTCGGAAATTGGTGCTCAGCCAACAGCTACTCTGTCTCCACCACTGTCATCACTGCCCTTAAATCATGCGCACACGGTGGACTCGCAACTGATCTCGATGCTTCTATCGCTATTGCCCTCCAAGCATTCCTCTCTTCCCCAGCTTGCCCGATTGAGCCTACTCTCCGTGCTTCCATCATTGTGTGGTTGTCTGCTGCTGTTACGGTCTCTAGCTCGCACAGCTCAGGAGTCGGTGCTGGAGTTGTGGTATCTGATACTACTTCCATTAGTGCTTTACTCACTGCTGATATTGCTTTGAGTGCAACTGTTCGCGCTGCTCTTGGTGTTGTGGTTGCTGGTGATGTGGCTGGTGTTCTTGACTTGAGTGTTCGTGCTGAGCTTACCGCTTTCTTGGTTGGGCCTGCGGCTGTGAGTGTTGATGCTACTGTCGTGACCACGCTCTTGGGATGGGTTTCTGGTGTTACAATGTAAGCATTTGACGCAAAAGAAGGATAGAATGTGCATAAGTAGTGGAGTTTGGTATGAAAAAGGTGGATGGTAGTGTGGCGAAAATATGGGGATTGGATTTGGTGGAATCGGCGGTTTCTTTTGTCACGAGGCATTTCTAGCACATGTTTGCTCCTTCGATTCTGTTCTTAACATTTAATGAAGAATGACAATTTGTTTATATCACCATAACTCCCAAGCTTCCTATTCCGCACCTTCTCTGATCCCAATCTTTTCTACTTGAACGACCACACCTTAGATCAAAATACGAAGCAGTTGTAAGAGCTCGTCTGATTGATCCAGGTATCCGGTAGGTTTGTCAAACCAGCTGGAGGATCAATCTCATTCCCACCACAATGTTGATTACTAGTCATAATAATCAGCACTACTCCGAACTATCTTCTTAATCTAATTCCATGTGGAAAGACTAAAAACTCACTCAAAAAGTTGGCAGAAGATTCCCGGAACATCCTCAACCATAACACTGCTAAGGCTCTTATCCCAAGTGGAGTTCAAATCTGTGCAAGAACCCCACGATGAGATGGGAAGAGGAGTGCATGGCTCGTAGTTGTCGACACCCATGCATCCTTTCAAGGGAATGAGTTCTCGAGTGTCAAGACGACGAGGAATATACTGCGCTTGTCGTTAGTAACTGAGAGACACCAGTTTGAGAGAAGTGGGTATGGAAGGGATTGGGCTGTTCATGCTGAAATAGAGACCAGAAGTGACACTAGACAAAGTTTTTTGCGAAAGAAGGAGACGAAGTGAAGTTGAAGGATAAGTGATCACTTACAGCATGACCCTCAGTAAACCCAGTAAGAGCAATCAAGTCAGCAGCTGCGACAAGCGCAAACAGCGATAGTAACAATGCCGAAAAGACGTTCATTTTCAAAAAAAAAAACTGTGGTGGGAATGTTCCTTTGCGTACTGGATATCGTTCTGTTGATACTGTTCTGATGGTTCTGATGGCCAATACACCACCTCGTCAACTCCTATATATCTTCAACGCATTCATCACTGCCTGGTGTTGTCTCCACAATTATTCTCCTCGGAAGCAGAATTCCAGAACATGTCCAGACGGGAGGGTACCGAGATATGGTGCAGAATGGTAGCTCCCGAGGTCATGAAAATAGATTTTACCTTTTTCTCGGGTCGTGATGTATGGTGGTAGAGAAACGAATTAGCCTTAAGGGTAAATACATTTTCCGCGCCTGATCCTCCGATGAATAACCAACCACATCAATAGAATTAAAGTAAGGTCACACAAAGTCGTATAAGTTTAAAAGAATAATAGATTGATGCTAAATATCACGTGGTATTTGTATTGCTGCCTTGTTGGTATGCTGGCACTGTCGGTTGTAGCTGCCGAGAATTAAGTACCTAGGTACCTTTTGGGGATTAGAAGCACGAATGAGATCGAGTTAGTGACGGGGATTCTTCCTGACTATCATGAAAGGGACCTGCATTTGGCTGCAAGGTGACCTAGACATTGATAGACTCTTCCATTTTCAGACACCCTCGTACTACATTCGGAGAATTTAAAGGTTGCCTTCGGACTTCCTACCTCCTTTTGATCTCCTCGAGAGCACTTCTGGACGAGATGAAAAGCCACACTTGGATAGAGCTCTCCTAACAGCCGTGAATGTATTATAGGATATTCTTAGTATTGAAACCCTCATGTATCTTGAGATTCGCGTATCGCTTAACTTAAGATAGGTCGAGGGTTAGCCCGGAAATTTGTGCTTGTGTTGATTTTGTGTCTGTCTATAGTATAAACCCTCATTTTCATGGTACGAGGCGTCTTGCCAAGTGGTTGTTTTCAGCGTGCCTTTCACTTTACAATTTACCGCTGGTTGCTCCTTCACATCCCTCTCTTGCTCCCGTATTCCTACATGAAGTTCGCCAAAAATTACCTAAGTAGTTCATCACTTCTTCCTCATTGAACATTGACCTGCCGGCACTGGGAAAGTCCATTTTCAGCAAGTGGGAAATTTGGAGCTCCGTCATTATCCCAGGTAAATTGCTGAGTTTTCGTTGTGCGAAAGATATTTGCTGTTCCGTCATTAGAGGAATATTGGCCTTGGCTGTGGAGTAAACAACGAAACCCCGCCTAGTCATGGGATTCGCAAGCTCTTCCAGCCCTTCATCCATCACAAATCCTACTAGTCTCTCGTACAGAATCCATTGCTATGATTGATCTGAAACAGAAATCATTCATCGATCCGTCGAGTTTGAAATCACAGTCCACGGAGTAGAAAGTGATATAGTGGTTTGCAAGCTAGGCGCTATAGGCGTATTCTCAGTAACTGTAGGTGCGATATAGCTTTCTATCTTGCTGGAAATAAATACCATCAGTCGCAAATTGGACAGAAACTTTCAAAACTCCTTTCATGGTGAAGTTCCATGTATAAGGAACAAGAGTGTCCCTTTAAGAACGGGCATTCGGTGGTTGGCGGCTGGACACTCAAATGGGCACATGGCGTCAGTCGATTGGGTTGGTGCATCGTGCTTGGGCATCGCATTGAATATTATATACTGAGTCCTAGAAATATTGTGAATTTTAGAGGCTTACAACGATTTTTTTGGTTAGTGGAATTCCCGAGCATGGCAAGAAAACCCACATTCCTCACGTAAGGCTACTATCTGGGTCAGGATTCAAAACGACTTTCTCTCCCACACTATTCCAATCTTTAGTTAGGGATCGAGACCATTTCAAGGTAATGCAATCATTTCTGAAAAACGTGAGCACATACCACATTTAACTATTTGTTGGCCTAATACTATAGAGATGGCTGCTGCAAATAAACCTACCACCCTCATCATGTATACATTCAATTTGAAAAGCAACTCATCTAGCCAACTCTACTTTCGCAACGCTCCATTATATATATATTTCTCTTCAGATTCATATTGATAGCCTCTACAACGTAGGTATGTATCGAATGTCGTTGAAGTCAACTTTTTTTTACGTACAAATGCCCGCGTTCGTGTGCTAGAGGCTAAAGGCCGGAGGAAAGCGGGTGGTCCGAACTGATGTTCACTTGAGGAGGTATCCTAGGTTGAACTTCTACTACAAAAAAAAAGATCTAAAATGTGTGGTTTACCTTTTATTCTTTAGACAAATAAATGGTTTGAGTAATAAAATCAAGTGACAATAGCATCAGGAGGTCACTCCGAAGGGATGTCTCAACCTTACTGCATATACGGACCTTGTTTATATGAAGCTTCCAGAAAGCAGCCTTGAGGCTGCAATCCTTAGTACATTAGCCGATACCAAAGTATATACTCAACACAATCCTCTTTTGAGAACCACTTGATGCTCCCAGTCTAACATGTCGATTATTGAAATAAAAAGTGTTTATTTGACTGTGTATGTGCTGTGTTCAAAAGCTTGGAGGCTAGCTGGGTGTTTTGGTCGGGGAGAAATAAAAAGCTCGGGCTGTTGTCAACATCAAAACCCACTTCAGCCGGGCGAGAGCTGGATCCCGAAATTTGAGTGAGTTGCTATGAGGAAAGTCGACTTTGGTATAATTACTTCGGACTTTAGTCTTCTTTGCCAGAACCTAAATCACTCTCTAGGCACGTCTTATCATTATTTCAATCGTCTGGAGTGAAATTGGTCATGCAAAATAAGGTTTCGTTCTCGTCGTCATCCGAAGATACGGTTTCGGCGACTCAATTCGGTGCGAGTACGAATGCGAACAAGGGTCTTGCGCCTTACAGGTCCAGAGGTGCCTACCGGATCGCCCTGTGGTCTTACCCATGTTCTCAAAGGTGCTTCCTCGTGGGATTGCTATCCATATTTGACCTCTTTACTGCTATTAAGAAACAGGGCTGAAAATGTTGGTCCACAGTAGTATTCTTATCCTTTCACTGGTGGGATGTCAACAGCCCCTATGGATCTTGCGTGGAGTTATAAGGTTTAGTTCAATTTGTTCCTGATCCCTTACTTTTTTATTTTCATTTTCTTTGTATACTTTCTACGGTTTATTATATCCTCATACATTACGAATCATCCTCCTTTGCGATGGGGAGACCATCTGAGCTCGAGCGTCATGCACAGAATACGGATGATTACAGCACTTTGGAGGTCGATGATGCTCCACCAGCATACGAACAAAATTTCGGCAATGAGAATTGTAATGTCTCGACTGAAGTTCTAAGTATGTTCTGATTCAGTTATACTATGAAGCAAGAGAACTCATATCTCTTGATTTTAGGAAACGGGCGAATTAGCATGCAATTTCGCGGAAACACAAATCATCAGTCTCTGCCACCACTGCCACCACTCCCAGAGTACGAGCCGTCTGTCACCGACTCCCATGTCTCAAGTTCAACTCATCGTTCGTTCCCTCTCGTGAACATTGTAATTCAGGTTGTAGGCAGTCGAGGAGATGTACAACCTTTCGTAGCACTTGGCCAGGAGTTGTTGGCGGTGGGCCATCGAGTTCGTCTTGCAACACATGATACTTTCAAAGATTTTGTTCTCTCCTCCGGGTTGGAATTCTTCCCAATTGGAGGTGATCCAGCAGATCTGATGGCAGTAAGTATTCCCTACATATCTTGAATGAAAACAACTTAACACTTTCCCTACAAAGTACATGGTCAAAAACCCCGGCATTATTCCCAAAATGGAGACAATCAAGGCAGGAGATATAGCCCGCAAACGAAAAATGATTCGTGAAATGCTTGAGGGCTGCTGGAGATCCTGCATCGAACCGGACCCTGCATCCAACATTCCATTCGTTGCAGAAGCAATCATCGCAAATCCACCTAGTTTCGCACATGTTCATGTGGCCCAGGCAATGGGAATTCCTCTACACTTGATGTTTACTATGCCTTGGACGGCGACGAGAGCATTTCCTCATCCTCTAGCGAATATTCAGGCTTCGAATACGGATCCGAGTATGGAGAATTTTCTGTCATATGGTTTGGTGGAGTTGATGACTTGCCAGGGGTATGTACATATATAGCAAGATACCGAGTGCACTACTAACTCAGGATGTAGCCTTGGAGATATTGTAAACAGTTGGCGAAAAACAACCTTGAATCTTGATCCCGTCCCAGCGATGTTTGATTCCAACATCATCGAGACGCAGAAAATACCCTTTACTTACTGTTGGTCTCCGGCGTTGGTTCCAAAGCCATTTGACTGGCCTGCACATATCGGTAGGTTAAACGAAGGTGATAAAAACCTGTTAACTAATTTTTGCAGATGTTTGTGGATTCTTCTTTCGTAATGCGCCAGAATATACACCTGATCCTGAGTTAGATGCATTTCTTCGAGCAGGTCCTGCACCGATATACATCGGTTTTGGAAGTATTGTGATGGAGGATCCAGCAGGAATGACCCAAACCATCCTGGATGCCGTTCGAGAGTGTGGTGTCAGGGCTATTGTTTCGAAAGGTTGGAGTAAGCTTGGGACTGGTGTGGAAGACGAAAATGTTCTGTTTCTCGGAGATTGCCCTCATGGTACAATTCTTTCTTAACTTGAACCGCAACATACATGATATACTAACCAGGTTAGAATGGCTTTTCAAACACGTCACTGCAGTTATACATCATGGTGGTGCGGGAACGACAGCTTGTGGTCTTTTGAATGGACGCCCGACAGGTATTGTTCCATTCTTCGGCGAGTAAGTGTCATCAAATACCTTGATATAGCTTTTCTAATGAGTTGTTAGCCAACCATTTTGGGGGAACATGGTAGCTGCAGCCGGAGCAGGTCCTCACCCAATTGATCATAAATTGCTTGAAAGGGCATCACTTTCAAAGGCTATCTACTTTTTGCTTTCTCCTGACGCCCTTGCTGCAGCGGAATCGATCGCCGCAAGAATGAGATCCGAGGATGGTGTCAAGGCGGCAGTAGCATCTTTTCATCGCGGTCTTGCGAAGACATCTATACATTGCGAAGTGCTTCCGGATCACCCCGCGACTTGGATATGGAAACGAGGAGGGCAAACTGTCAAGCTCTCTCATAAGGCTGCCTCAGTTTTGGTTGAGGAGAAGAGAGTTGACATATCATCTCTGGTATTGTAAGTCGTTGCTGTTTCTTGAGATCTAATGAACTCAACTCACAGAAACAGACACAAAAGCAAGCCGATCTATACACAGAACCAACGATGGGACCCTTTCACAGCTACAACTTCCGCGTTCGTCGACAGTGTTCTCAACATTGGATCAAGTATCGGCAATGACCTCGTCAAGAAACCAGTCAGCGAGTACAGGAGAGCACAAAGCGATCTCTCCGCTGCATCATCTAGTATCCGTGATGATGCGAGCATAAGCAGCCATGGAAGTCGCGAAACCTCGACTAGTAGTGGCACCCATGGCACCCATGGTACTAGCGGCACCAACGGCACTCATCATTCCCGTGGTGCTGCAAAGGCAGCTGGTAAAGCCGTTGGGAAGGGCTTTGGGAAGGTAGGTAATGCTCTGGTAAAAGGCCATGTTGACGTGGGGGTTGCGCTGGCTGATGGTGTTCATGCACTGCCGAAGCTCTATGGTGATAAAGTCAGAGACTATGGGGTTGTGACCGATTGGAAAAGCGGTTCGAAGATTGGTGGAAAGGTATGGGCTTCCCAAATACTCCCTTGACCTGAAACTATTCTGACAGCTCTGAAAAATGTAGGCACTTGCATATGGATTTTATGATGGATATAAGGGCTTCTTCTGGGAGCCTGTCAAGGGTGTTCGAGACCATGGTCCTTTAGGACTTTTCACTGGCATTGGTAAAGGTGCTCTGGGACTAGTCAGTAAGCCAACCTCTGGTAAGTATTTCTAATCCTTGATCCTCAGACCCTTTGTATTATTGAGTAAATCCTACTTTGTATATGGAGACTAACTCTTGGTTTAGCAATGCTAGGGTTTGTTGCCTATCCAGCTCTCGGCCTCTATCGTTCTCTAAACACTTCACAAGTCAAAGGTGCTCAGGGGCAGATTCTTGTAGCACATCAAAATTATGGAGCATTTCTTGCGCATGCAAATCCAGTCAGTAAAGAGGATACAAGGAGGATATTGATAGATTTCGAGCAGCTTGCACGAGAGAAGCATCACAACTGACGAAATAGTAAGGGCGAAGGATCAAAATACCAGAGATCTCGACCTCACGAGATGATCGCCAGTATCAGAACCAAATTTCAATAGCTGATAAGTAGAATAGGAAAGCTGAAGAAGACCATGTCTATCGGACATGGAGAAGTTGGGGTCCGATGCCATAGCACCCATGAGCTTGAATCTGGGTGGCCGACGGTGTGCAGCCTTGTCCCACAATATGAAGGGAAGCGGCGCGAAACTCTGGCCAAAACATATTCTAAGGGCGAATATTTAATGCAAGTTGCTGACCTCTAATGCGCGCTCCTGAAAATAGGACTCAGTGCAGTCGCCCAGCATACGGAAACACTTGTCGATCGCATAAGTCGGGTAGGTCTCGCACGACGAAGTCTGGCAAAGAAAAGCCACAGAGGGAAATTAGCGCTTGGGTAACCTAGAAAGAATTCTGTATATTCCTGTTAGAGTCATTATCTGTTGTCACTGAAATTATGTTACAAGTGTACCTTCCCCCCTGTTTCTTGATTTTGTGACGCATTCTGATAGCACGGTTTTTCAGGTTTGCCTACGTTGGCTTGCTGCACACCGAACACTGCCTTAGACAGCACAAAGCCCCATGGCACTTATCCCCTTCCTGAACTTTGAAGTGTGGTGATGGCTGAAATAAGAACATGTAATACGTCCAAATTGTTGAAGTAGTGGCAACCGCGCCACTTCTGATAAGGCTCTCTATCGTCCAATATCTTGCATAGCCAACTGTGGAGGGCTTCACAGAGCGCAAGGCTATGCTCATGGCGTGTTTATATTGCGCGGTGGACTCTAAATCCTGGGCATGATTGATTGAAGATGTTGGCACGACATTATAAGACCCATATCCTTGTGGTGTTCTCAATATATGCCACCACTATTCAAGGCCAATGCTACTTCCCAGGAGGATCCTGGGCATCAGATCAATCGCCTTGCGATCCCTATGCATTTACGACTTTGTGCTGCCCTTCTGGGTGGACATGTTTTTCAAATAATCTCTGTATTGTGACGGATCTAGGGGCAGTCAAAAATGCGTTTCCTCTTGGGACCGCGATTCGAGGCACTTGCACAAACCCAAAATGGAACAATACGGCTTGCGGTGACTTTTGTCTAGGTAAGTTTTAGATAGTGCCCAGCAAGCAAGTCCCTTCTTACTTTTCCACAGATAATCCCGTATCGGCAAACAATGGGTCTTTACAAAATTGTGGTAGCGGAAAGTGGTGTTGTGATCCGGCCGCCGCTGCTGGAACTTGCAACTGCGAAAATGGCAAAGGCACTTTCTCGGTACCAATAGGGGAGGCGAAGACTATTATGGGAGTTACTGGAATGGTCAGCACAGGAACGGATTTCTTGGTGCCATCGAGCTCGACTGGAGAAGCTACTACAGCGAAAGTGTCTTCGAGCACATCGGCGACTAGCAAGCTAGTAACTATTACATTATCAACAATACCATACTCCACTTCAAGCTCCGGAACTGCATCTACAACGCAAAGCGGGAGCGCTGCAAATTCAACTGCCACGAATGTAGCCACCCCAATCACCCAGAAAACCTCATTCAAGGTGGGGATTGGCACTGGGATTGGAGTTGTTGCGCTCGCTATTCTGGCCATAATCGGTGTCTTTGTATGGAAGAGGCACCAACGTCGAAGGGCTCTGCGCAATCGGATGTTAGATCGTAGCAGCTCTGAAATTCTCCCTCCACCCGTGATAGGGGGAGAAAGTCTCCTAGGTCGGGGCCCGCCCACAGATCCAAGTATGCAAATGGAGATGGAGCCGTACCACCAGTCTATCAATTCCTCATTGATCCAATCTGGAGCCAGTCAAACAGGTAGGGGCGAAGAACAATCTTATAACAATCGCACCTCGCCTCCGCCTTCACCAGTCAATCGACCCAGACCTCTTATCAACCCGTATCGCGGTCAATATAACACCCGCGTGCCACACGATTCAGTGCCGTATGAAGGGACATGATGTTTCAAAAGCTATAGATTTTGTATATATAGACTACGAAGGAAGCTCCATCAAGGATAAAAGTGGTGTGTATAAGTTCCGGAGGTAGATATGTGTTGTTGAGCTCCTACTATTACTACTTTTTGGTTGAAAAACGAAGTATTTATCCTGAGTTGAGTGTACATAACCAGGTTTGAGATAGAACTGTGAATTCTATCATGCATGCTTCTAATGCAATCTTTGGGTATGTTCTAGTTTTGATTGGTTGTTTTGTGAGTTGATACTGTAGTGGAGCATATCGCCGACATTGCATCTGCGTTGCTCAAAGGGAGGTACTAGGATGGATGGATTCTTGCCGGATTCCGACTTGGCATGAGAATACTCCAAAGTCTGCAGTATAATAGACCAGGAGCAGAGTTCTATATATTCGGCCCTTCTTCGAGTTGGCGATTGTATCCTTCCGACATCTTTGAGCCTCCTGGGCTTTTGACAGTGTCCCGCTTTTAAAGAGAGTTCGTAGGTTGTACACCTACCCCGCATTCAAATAGCGTGCCTAGATAGCTCACCATACCTCGAATACACGTCAGTGCATCTCTTCCTGTTTTTTTTAGTTGACTCTTTTGTAGTATGAACCTGGATATTTGGATCTAGAGGCTCAAACTCCATTGGGACCAAGTGTGTCCTGCAGCGTCAGTAGCTCATATTGACAGAGAAATTACAGTATTATGCAGAAAGTATAAATAGCAGTAAAGCCTCTTCTTTCCTTTCAATGTTTTACTTTTGTTCAGGTTTTACTTTATTTTTCAATTGGCTTGCAAATGTATAGTTCCGACATGGACTGGACAGTTTCAAAGCTCCTGCTAGGAGCACCTCTCTTACTTCACTCTGCCCAGGCCCTCAACTCTTTGAAAGTTGACACCACTGTCGGGACAGTTTATGGTATGGTCAATGGTACTCATCCAAATGTGGCCCAATTTCTCGGAATTCCATATGCGGAGCCTCCGGTTGGTGACCTCCGTTGGACGCAGTCAGTAGCCAAATCCCCAGTCGGCGACATAGATGCAACATCTCTCGGCCCGTCATGTCCACAGTACGATACATCTATTCCATCTGTTTACGAGATTGATGAACGGCAGTTCCTCATCTCTGGTCCTACCTCAGAAGATTGCCTTACGGTTAGCATTGTAAGTCTACTTTCCTTTTCTCCGATCTCAAGAATATCCATGGGATACAACTTTTACATAGTTTATGGAGGCTGATTTTATTTACCTCAGTGGGTTCCATACTCAATTACAAACTATAGCGAACCGCTTCCGGTCATCGTATGGATTTACGGAGGTGGTCAACTGACAGGTGGCGCTCAAATTGAGTATCAAATCCCAACGGCCCGGGCAGAACGCTCCCAAGCCCATATCGTTGTCCAGCTCAAGTAGCCAATTTTCCTCCTAAGTACATGTATCACTAAATTTACTTACAAATTCCAAGTTATCGTCTCAATATCTTCGGTAACCCCCACGCAACGGGTCAAGGACCCCAACTCAACCTCGGACTCCTCGATCAACGTCTTGCCCTCGAATGGATCCGCTCCAATATCGCCAATTTCGGTGGCAACCCTTCAAAAATAACACTCTGGGGTTAATCCGCGGGAGCAAGCTCAACGGATTATTACAACTTTGCCTATGTCTCTGACCCCATAATCTCAGGGATTATCCTCGATTCATCTTCTGCAATCGGCCCAGCTCCAAGTAGCGATCCTCAAGGATTAAATTTTACATTCGTCGCAGGACAGTTTGGCTGTGGGAATTTGACTCCCGCAGATAAACTAATATGTATGAGGAAAGTTGATCAACTTGAAATAGAAGCGTTCTTGAAGAAGTATCAAGATGCCGGGACGAAACCAAGCATAAATTTCACGCCAATCGTGGATAATGTGACGAGATTTGCAAATTATACTGCTAGAGCACTCGCCGGAAATTTCACGAAAGTGGTATGGATTCCTCCACAGGCCATATTGTCGAAGTGACTAAGTCCAACCCCCCAGCCCGCAATACACGGCACAAACAACAACGAAGGCTCCTCCCTAACCACCTGGGTGAACAATGGTACCACATACAACAGCACAGCTGCCAATTCCAACACCATCCAACGCGCCTGCTGGGCTCAACAAACCTTCAAAAACCGCTCCGCGGCTAACGCGACGACGTTCAGGTACTACTACACTGGCAACTTCTCCAACATCTCTCCACGCCCATGGGAAGGCGCCTACCATGTATGTCGCGCCAAACTTCCCTCCAGCCGTCGCATCACCGCAATTATAAGCATAAACTCTCGAAGGCTTTTACCTTCCTTGAACACACCTTACTCCCTCCTCGTCTCCTCTGAATGAATCTTTCAAGCTAATATCTCGGACTTGTAGTCCTCGGAGCTCCCTCTCATCTTTGGAACTCACGATATCGCCGGCCCAAGCACGGAGTTTGAATACGCTGTCTCGCACCGCATGCAAGACTTGTGGCTCGCATTCATGCGTAATCCTGTAAATGGCTTGCCAAGTCAGGGTTGGCAGGTAAGCTGAAATAATTCTTTGGTGGTGTTGTTTGATGATGTGAGTCTTTGCTGATAAAGGATTTTGATATAGGCAGCAGTACCGGGAGGTGAGGCTATTGAGTTTGGTTGGAATGAAGCGGTGACTAGTACAATAGCGCTGAGTGAATTTGATGACAGGTGTGATGGGTTGAATCCAGTGCCTAGTGCGGTGCCGGTTGATAATCCTAGTTTAGGGGTGGCATAAATTTACACAACTAATGAAGTGAAAGAAGTAAGAGTTGGATTAGATATGGTAATGATACATTTGTATCTCATGTTCTTCATCTCTGTAAATACACATCTGTCACGGGGTATATTTTTATCAAACCCAATATATACACAACTGGCGCCTTTCGTTTTTATCGAGACCAAAATGCCTAACCAACCGTCAAATTGCCTCTTTCATGAGCTCCTTCTTCGGGTCCCTCCAAACATCAACCTCCTCACAACCCCTAGGAACCCTCACCACATCCCTCACCGGGCAAGTCTTCCATAGTACATCCCTCACCTCCCTCCCCACCTGCTCAACAGCATCCATTGCCCACACCACATCCAAATGTTCATACTCCTCAATGACCTTCTGATGCACAATTCGCGCATGCGGCTCCCGTCCCCGATTAAATCGATTAAGCAACTTCCTTCCATCAACAAGTGCATCCGAGCCAGCTGCCCAGATAGCAAATGGAGGGACTTGCTCATTGTACCATTGCCGCGTTGGTTTTATGTTCGGATCTTGGGAGGTTGATGGACCAGCTGAGATGTTGGAGAGATCTAATTTGTCGAGCTCGTCTTCTTGAAGGGTTTCTTCGCGGGTAGAAAGGATGCATTTCTGTTTCGCGAAACACTCTCTCCCTAGCCACCATTTCATACTCTCCGCGCTGACGTAGACAGGAGCGAATTGGAACATTCGATCCCGTAGCCCACGATCCCATCGTGTGTCTGACCAGTCGAAAAGATAGTGGTACATTCTATACCCGAACAGGCCATAGATGTGACCGGGAAGTATTTTATGTATAGTCATCATGAATGGAATGAAAGCATGATTGCCGAAGACCAGATAGTAGAGGCGTGGAGTTAGGAGAGACATGAACTTGAAGAAGAAACGTTGAATGAGAGGACCGGCATAGACTGCGGGAGCTAAGGCACAGAAGACAGAGATCTTCTCACCAAGTTCTGGTCGTTGATCCTTTGAAAGGGCGATGAATGTTTGGGTAGTACCTTGGGAGTGGCCAATGAACCCCAATTTTTCAAAGCCCGTTTCAAAAAGGACTCGTGAGGTGAGTGCTGGAAGATCTAGATTTCCCATCTCTCGAGGTGTCCAGGACCACATTCTAGGATCGGTAGTTTTCAATGTTGCGTGTTTGGGTGTAAAGCCGCAACGGTTATTTCCTAACCACACATCGTAGCCAGCTTTGCAGAGAAAGAAGGCCAGCGAGTCATCATCGTTAACACAAAACGTGCCAGAGGACTGCAAAAGTCCGTGAATAAGGAGAACAGGAAATTTAGGTTTCCTCGCAGTTGGATTCTTGGGATGAGATGGCCCTGATTCATTCCAGACTTCCGGCCCTCGTGCTGCCCTTCGGGCTTCCGAAAGAGTAGTATATTCTGCAGGGTCGTAAACATGCCAGAGATCTATTATAAATCCATCCTCCGTTTGGACTTTAAAAAACTCAACATCTAGTCCAACCCTCCTAGCGTAATACGAGACATCGCAAACAATCGGATCCGGACCTCCTTCTGTAGCGACAAATTCTCTCTGTTCAGCATCTTGTTCCGCATCAGACGTCTTGCTCCATAATTTTCCCTCTTTTGCTCGTTGAATTTTCCGTTTCTTTTCTTCTTCATAAAAAGGCCGCTTTTTGTCCGGATTTCGAAAAGTTAATCGTTGAAAGGTATGGTTCGCAATTGAATTAATAGTCTTGCATGCCGCTAGAAGACCTAGAAGGCTCAGACACATCAAAGTCGAAACAAAGGATATAGGTCGGATAATTAAAGACTGGATGCGAAGTGCTGTGGACGGCTCGTAGGATGGTAGAGGAGGGAAGAGAGGGTTTTGTGCTATAGATTTTTCGTCGGGGAGTGGCATCAAGTCTTCTCTATGCCCTGTTTTCTGGCTTGATTCCACCGAGATCGGCATTGTAATATTTGGTGGCTTTCTCTTATGGGGATGGGAAGCCGAGTATGATTGCTTTTGCTGTGGTCCATCAGGAGCAGGAGTATTGCTGAGAGACTTCTTGTCCTCCTCTGCTCGAGAACTATCACCCATTGTGTCGCGGTCGTCATATAGTTTGATTCGTCGCCAGCGAGGTATGCCAATATATGGTAATGACAGAGATCGACATGGTAGTAAAAGCAGGGCAGCAATAAACTCCATAGATAAAGATAAAAATATATAAAACTTGCTGGCAAGCGCAAGGATGGCAGCCAGGATAATTCTCACGGCAATAGCAAGTCAGAGACAGTAGATGTCAACGAAAGAAGTGTTTCAAGTGTAAGAGCACAAGCCAAAATGTTTTGGTGCGGTACACTGCCATGTCTTGCGTTGCGAACCCGTCTCATGTGGAGATAATTGGGGTTAGAGTTGAGAGATTGTGATTGACAGGAATCACGGTCTAGTAGTTGCTCCAAGCTTTTTTGCGCCCAACCCTGTAGAAAAGCTGTCGACCCGTGGCAAGGGTCTCTTTTTTGGCTGATTGCTGCACGTCATTACGCATCTAGTCACTTTAAAAATATTAGAGAATCAAATTGAAATGAGTTCTGGCGTAATAGAGAATGAGTTTTTAAGTCGAAATATCAATATTGTAGATCATAGCTCAGGTATCAAGTGTAGATATCTCCCATCTCTTCTTCGTTTTGAATTTTGACCTGGTGATGCGACGCAGCTAGGTTTCATCATTACTCGGGTTTTGCATGTGATGTTGTTATCTAAGCCAGCTAAACCCCACCTCCACAAATTATGAATCGTGATTTCAGGGTTAGATGAAAGTAATACCGGTTTCGCATTCGTCATCATCAAGAGAGCCCGACTAATTAGCTGATAGTCTGTATTTTTATAGCTATTTTAGCCACTTTCCTTTTCGCATACTCACCTCCCTTGGTGTACTACTCTATCCCTTTATCCTCATTTCTTGATATGGAATTATCGCTACATCTCCAACTAAGCCCTGGTCCGTTGGAGTGATCGGAACACCAAGCAGCCCAAAGATGGTTATTGATCCATCTCCGTTTCTTGCTCTGGATAAGATCGTGTTCAAATAGTTACCCATCGTAGATGGGACAACGGCGAGAACGTCGTTTTCACCGTTCCGGAGGTAGGGGCCAATGTCTGCTTTCGGGGCATTTGGATCAAATGGTGGAATTCTCTTTCCGTTGATGTAGAGTCGAACCGCGTTCAGAATGGGTGAAAATTTGATGTAGGCGCCATCCGCCGAACCTTGGGCGGGTGGCCAGGAGAAGGAGGTACTGTAATATCCAACCCCCGAGGTATTTGCGATAGCAGGTACATCGAGCCAGGATACAAGACTGCCTAGATGGTGAGTTGTGTTGTGCTTAATCGCTTGAATGGAGACATTCAGCAAGCTAACCGGAGCTTCCCAATGTTCAACTGTCAGGCTCCAGTTTGAAAGGAGGAATGATGAAGACAGGGTAGTGTTCTGATTGATAGCATATTGAGCACCGTTTGACAATACAACACTATTGCCTTGAGGCAAAGAGGATGTTGGGGCTGCAAGCTGAACCACTATCTCCTTATCTTCTATCAAATTGCACCCAAGTGCATTGGGAGGAAGAGATGTGGCGTGGAAGCCTAGGTTACCTGTGCCATTTATAGGCTTCGACCTAAATGCTACGATCATCGTCTGATTCGATGCAAGGCTGATAGGGATAGTTGTAAATCCGGAGCTGTCAAGGCTATAGCTCAAGATAGGCCGTTCTTCACCAGTCCAAGCATCAAGGACGGAAGGTGTGGCTTTAGTAGGCACTCGGAGTGTGCCTGTCGAGTATCCACCCTCACACATGATAAATGCGTATCCTACACTATTGTGATCATCCTGACGCCAAGTAGAGTGACATGTGCCATTGGTGTGCACAGCAGCATTGGGAACAAGCCCCAAGGATGTCAGCTTGCTGGCAATTTCACCTTTGCCAACACTGTAAACGTTCTTACTGGCTTTTAGCTTAGAAATCGAAGCTAATATTGCCTCCTGGTCATCTACAGACGGATATGGGCTTGGATTACCACCACTAATAATGATTGGTAGGCCTGCATCAGCGTAGCCTTGAATATACCTGACACCACTGAGTGTCATGTTGCTGCTGCTCGTGATAACCATCGCCTTGTAGGCCGGACCTTCTGGTGCGAAAACGCCATTTTGCACTGTAGCTTGCGGAAACTTGAAGTTTTCCGGGCTGAGATAAGAATATGTCCAGCCTATAGCACGTTAATATTGCCAATGCCTTAATTGTATAAAACACTTACCAGCATCACTCAGATCGCTAAATTGATACTGCACATCCCAATAAGGGGCTGTAGCAGACACTTTGTTGTAGAAGACAACATCGACCTTGGGTACACCCGTTTGCTGAACGTACTGAACCCTACCCATGTATTCTAAAACTTCAGCGAATCCATTATCCCAGTAGGGATGCTTGTTATTGTAGTTTTCGGAGATGAGCCATGAAAACGAGTTATAGCCAGGCCAGGTAGTTGCGTAGTATTCTCCGCTATATGCTTGGCCGTGTAGTACCGCTTGATTGACTCCTCCGCACACTGCAAGATTAAATTGGCGAAGAAGGTTTGGTAAAGTGTAGATAAAAGCCTTCGTCGCAATTGCACCGAGTTCAATGGAGACCACTCTCTTTCCTGCCAAGTTTGCGGGCCCGGAATATTGGCGGTAACTGTCGATCTTATCCTCGAATTGAAGACTCTCACTCTCTGGAGCATTGACGAATGGGATGCTCGCCTCTGCATCCATGGGTAAATTGTAAGAAACCTGGGCTGACATCTGTAGATTGAGGTATGAATTTGTCCAATTTGTCAATTCTGTCAAATACTCCTGATAGCCATCGGCAAGGACGCTGCGATAGTCATTAACATGCCTCGCCCCAGAATCTACTGTGTCTAATACGGCAAGGTAAGATCCAGCGCCCTGTAGGTTAATGTTGTTGTTTCCATACATCAAGAGCGGTAAATATTGAATAATACTATAACCAAACTTTTTCTGGAAGTTTTGAGGCAGCTTTGGGGTCCAAGTGATATTTGATGATATTTCGATACTGTCCTCCCAACCTATTATGTTTTAGTCACGTACACATTCCAAAGCGCATTAGAAATACCGCCAGAGTCTTACCGTAGTTCCCAACCTGCATTAAGAGTTCTTTCACTCCGTCAGTTAATATGTACTCTTCCCAAAATTTGGTCGTAGCCCGTGCTCCCGTGGCACTGTAATGATCCACGGTGTATGATCCATTGTCAAATATGGTATGTGTGGTGTTTGTGCTGACTGGAAGACTTTTCCTCAGCGTTCTAGTTTGGTAAAATGCAAACAGTTTATATTCGCTACCATTTGTCATCGCTGGAAATGACAACGTAACGTGACCAGAAGCAGAGACTTGATCTGTAGAGTCATGCAATGTGGCATGGGCCAGAACCATTCTCGAGTAATTTGATGGTATAGGACCAGTGAACGAGGGTGTTGTGGTCTGGATCACCGACTCCGAGAGAACTAGAGCGGATATGAAGCCGACTAGCTGGCCACTGCCCCAGCCAGGAATTATTCCATTGAGAATGCCATTGGTCGGAACAGATGCAATTGCAGGTATCTATGATTCCAGAATTAGTTGTGCTCCTGATGATAGGGTGGAAATAGTTACTAGATCCCACTGTAAACCTTCATTATCAATTTCTGCCGGAATACCTTGTCCCTGGTTTGGGCCAAGAGGGAAATCCATGACCAAGCCATTCTCTGCATGTGCCTGAAGAGCAGTGCGAAACATCTCTTGGAAAGCAGGAGTACCGAAGCCATAGGTTCCCCAGTCGGCCCCAGCAGGTTTTGGTAATGTTTCATTTCCATAGCCGTAAAATGGCAGGAATTCAACACCTCCTGCTCCAATTGATCCTGCTGAGGCAATGTCGGCAGCAACGATAGATTTATCAACTCCTGCATCTGGAAGCCAATACCTGAAACGAGGACGTAGGCGAACAGCAGGAGCCGCGAATGTACCTGGGTTGCTATTGCCATAGACCTGGTCATTGGTATCCGCCAGTGCCAAAGAGAAAAGGAGGCTAGAGAACTCCAGTAGCAAAAAGACGAACAACATCTTGACCGGTTTTCTTTTAGGAAACGCAAGTGTTCATATTATGTGCACCGTGAGAAAGAGGGTCTTTATGCCATAAAGTAAACAGATTACACTAGCAATAGCGTTCAGCATGATCGTGCACATCAGTGGAACCTTTGTCGTGATTTGCCCTTCAATGTTTACTTGCAAATCGACGAGCCAATAAAAGCTCATTCCATGTTCTTTGCCGTCCACCTCAACCGAAAGCATATTTCTACTAGAGAACGATTCGAGACAATGTTCCTAGATTAATCGGTAGCTATAAACCCGAAACGCTCAACAAGAGATCAATAGCAGACTACCATGCACTATGACTATATCATAGTATTCGGCCCGAGCCCTTGTCCACCCACATTCCGGTCATGTTTATGGCCTTCAATTCCCATGGGATATATGTTCTAGCGTTTCCCCATCTTTCTTTGGAGCTAATTGAAGATTTTGAAGCGGGGACCCCGCAGATTGACTTTGCTTGCTTCCTAGCCCCAAAAAGTCTGGGGTCGCATTTCGTCGTATTCCTTCGTACAACTTCGTACATCGTCTTCTCGGTCCCTTCGAGTCCGATAATGTCGTCCACTTCGACTCGGCGTCATTATATGCTTCTCCTCACAAACTTGATGTCTGCTACATGTTCGGTACTTGAACACGGACGTCAAAACAAGGTATTAACCCGACCAAGCAATAGGAGGCCACTATAAAAACTAGGGTTAATAGTTGAATTGTGGGTAGTAGTGGAGCTGTCGGCTCCCGATTGCAAGCATTCAATTGCCCAGTAGGGCAAAGGTGGAGTGGAAAGAATAAGAGTTGTGTCAAGACTCTTTAGTCAGCATTTGACATCACAAAAATTACTTAACTTAAGCTTGAGAGTCAACTTCCTTTCACCAAAGTATTTTATTCCATGCTTAATTATACCTTCCTCCTATGCAAGCGTGGAGAAGGATGGTGCTATCGACAAATTGTGCGAGCCCAGATGAGTCACTTAGTTTAATTTGACATACTAGTCCATAAAAGTCATTTGAAGAGCACAATGTATCGAGACGTCTGAGATGCTTCTACAACTATTAGCTCTAAATAAATGAAGGCATAAAGGCATCGGTTGACTTGCATCTGACAATATTTCTTTCGTCTCCTCTAAGGTATTTAATGCTTTTAATTTAATCCTGATCCAACTCTCATCTCTGTCTTTAGTTGCTTCGAAAATCGAGTAATTACAAATTTTCTCGTGTTATAACTGTGCTGGAATTTCGTTGAGATCAAGCAGCCAGTAAGGCTTCACAAACATCACACAGCGTCATGTGATCCCACAGCGGCATTTATTTACTTTAATATCCTTACAGTGGCTTGCCTTGCAACTCACTTCTGTCTTGGGGTACGAAACGCGGTTATGGCATGCGAACGTGGAAGGGATCATCCTATTGAGCCATTCTGCACTCTTAGTATCATGATCACTCTGCTCGCAGGCTTTGTTGCTTGCCCTAAAAACAAATTTAGATGTTTAGTGGAGAGATTTTTAAAACCACATCACCCCAGCATTTACCCCCTTTTCTTCTCACTTCCTCTCACCCTGGGGATAATATGCCTTGCGCATCAGTATCTTTGTAGCTAGCTTAATATTTCAAGCCTTTGGGTGTTTGATCTTCTAGCACAGTGTCTGTAATATTGCTCCCACAAATCCCTCATCATTCATGTCCTTTTCGTCCCGTTTTTTCGCCCCACCCTTTCCACTACATGGTTGTAACCACATCTCCTAGTCATAGCATAAATCATCCTCGGTGTTCATCTTGGCGTATTTGCTCCCATAAAGACACTATTACCAAACGCTTGAGTTGGATCTTGCGGCCCCTGCGGACTCACGCCATCCGGACTAAGCTGAGTCTGGTCTAATTGTGTGGGGTAAAACTGGAATGAAGGGTCCTGCGCATTGCCATTCTGGATATACGAATCCCATGCCTCCTATCATAATTATTAGTAATCGTATCATATATCTACATTGGTTACTAAGCTTACCCAGTCCAAGTTCGCGGGCATATCCATCATCGCTGTTCCACCGCCTGGATTATTGAATACCGAGAACGGGCTCGCAACACTATTCATATTCGCAAACGGATTCGTATCATTTTGCGCATAGGGCGTGAGGCCAGTACCCGTTGTATCGGTCATTCGCAAATCCATTGCTCCATAGTTCGTACCTCCGGGTGACTGAGACATTGAACCAAACATAGCAGCGGAGTTTGGTGTCAAACCACCTGACAGCATGCCCAAGGTCATAGCAGCAGAGTGTTCCGGCTTCGCCTCGTCGAATTGCGCGAAGGCTTCGGCGGTAGTTGGGGGGTCGGCCTGTTTCGAGGGGCATTTCAGCTTTTCAAGCATGATGCCAAGGACCTGAGAAGCTTTGTATGCTTCCATCGATGTGTCTCTAGATTCATTCCAGATAGATAGAGATGTCTCGAGGGCTTTAAGCATATCAGCTCGCTGGGTAGGCGTCCAGAAATATGGATCGTAGCTGGGAGGTTGATCTGCTAGCGCCTCAGAAACAGTATCATAGTGTAGGTCAAGACAAACAATCATAGCTCCCAGAAGATAATCGTGTTTTGTCAAAGACGAGATGAACCATTTCATAGCACGCATCCGACCACCCGGTTGGGACTCGCGATGAAGCTTTGATTGATGGCGAAGGATTTCCATAGAGGCATCGACACAGGCACGGCGCGAGTGGGCATAGCGCGAGTTCTGTCGAGCCCGCGCAATGTACTTCCTGTGAAGAACACATACGGTCTTCTGCCAGAAAATATCGATATTAAATCGCTGCATAAGCAGTGTAGCAGGGTCATGTATACACTCTTCCATCGGGCGCAAACGGAGGTGTGGCGGCATATTATTCTTGATCTCCCTTAATCGGTTATCCCTTTTCAGGATCTCGTCATAATGGACGGACTTGCCATTTACGGCATTGAGTTCCTCCAATATGGCGCCAAATTCGAAGGATATGTGGGCCTTGGTAATCATGTATGAGACAGGTGTCGGCTCCGTAACAGGCCTTGAGGGCGGAAGAACTTTCGAATCTGGGCCGAACTCGTCCTCAAATATATTTCGCGGCAATTCGGTGTCGCAGTCACTATTCCGAATCATGCCTGGTAGAGCAAGTTGGAATGAAAATATGGTATCCATTTGTCGAACGAACGCCCATATCCTGCGCCTCATCTCTGCTTGATAAGGCGTAATGCTTGGATAACTGCTCGGGTCTCGATGGTAGCCCATTCTTAATGAAAGCCGCACGATCATACCTACTATCACCCAGATACCAACCTCGGCATCCCACCTGCTCTGATACTCCCCATGAACATAGAGTATCAAGGTCTCGATTGTATAAATCGATGACTTCGTATAGTCCGAGTTGACAAGACATTGCACTGTCCGCAAACGATATTCTGCAGCCAAGTCAAGCGTCCGTCCTGTGATATAATAAGCCAATATCTTTTGTCAAAATTTTTACACCGCTTTTTACCTTTCCACTCCAGTGGTTCGTCCCCAATCTTATTGTAAGATTGCATAGCCAGACAAAGAATCGAGTACAGAAGGCCAAGCCATACTATCGATGTTTGTGAGGGATCTTGCCAATGCTTCTGTAGCTGTTGATGAAATGTTGGGGAATGTAGGATATGTACTGCTGGGTCGTAGGAATTGAAGTACCGAGTGACTAGTTTGTCAACAGCAGATTTTGGCGGTAATTCCCCTCGTATCTCAACATCAGTGACAGGACCATGTGAGCTGAAGAGAAAGGCAGGACCATCAATAGCTGAATTTGGTTTCGATTGCCGAATCCTTTCGTAGTTCTTTTCGAGTTCTTTCTTGTGAGAGATGAAGTAATTCTTGACTTCTGTTATCTGTAAAATTATTAGAGAACCTATTGTGACAAATCCGACATTGGACGAAAGCACTTCTGTAGGATACGGATTTTGCTTGTTTCTCCTCTCGAGGCTGCACACCATGTTACTAGCCTCACTTGAGTCCTGGCAGCATGCTGTAGCGTCATAAGGAGAAGGAAACACTTCCGAGGTAAATGAATAATCATCCTAAATAGCGCATGAGGAAGAGACTTACATCTGCTAAAACGGAGTGCCAATGTGAGTCCCCGAAGTATAGCGATTTCCCCTTATCTGCATCAACCTTTAAATGCCCTAGAGAGTTAGTCACGCCTTCGACCTCGCTACCTTCACCTTCGTCTTCTTCTTTGATCATGTCATCTTCGTCACGATCAACGTCAAGAGGGTATGAGGCAGAACCAGCACTGTCACTCTGGGATCGTTGAATAGCAGCCGCAGCGGCGACGGGGCCAGCGGACTGGGCGCCATTTGTCATCAAGGATAAAACTAAGCCTTCTAAACGGTCAATACGGTTTTGCATATCATCAGGGCTGGTTGCTCCTTGACTTTGATTCTTTTTCCGTGTACCCGGCGCAGCATATGAGCATGAGGAGGCGTCACCTCTCCTGATGCAATTCTCACATGGATGCGACCGATTACACTTTAATCTGAGAATGGTCAGCGCTGCCGACAACCTGATAGCTTGGCTTGCCACGCTGAAGGGGAACACTAAGACTTACTTCCTGTGCCGACACGGTCCGCATGACAAGGGAACTCTGTTTCTCTTCCGCACAACGCGAAATTGTGCGTCCGGAGACTGGCCACCAATACTCGATGAGGTAGTAGAGGGTGGTGTGGGCGTCATTGCAGATGCTGTGTACTTTAAAGATAGATGAATAAACACGGGAAAAACAAGTTCTCTTCGAGAAGACGCCCCTTTCCTCAGGATTAACCTAAGACGGGGTATCTCTCAACGGGAAAAGCTTTCCTATGGTGAGATGCCAACACTTCTCAGACAGAGATAAAGGGTAGGGTCCTTGTCGAAGGTGGAACCAATGGCACTCGTGCTGCTTAGAGTGAAAGTGTCCGAGGATTTCTGCCCGAACCTAGCTAGACGAAATAACAGGCGGGTAGAACCTTCAGGCACCGAGTTCAACTGGTGGATATATAGTTCGAGCCTGCAGATGACAAACAGCCTTACGCCCACTCAGCAAGAATTGAGCGGTGGCCAATGCCTTGGGTGGAACGTCCTTATGCAACCCAAGGGTCTCTTAGAGATCGAAGGGTGCCAGAGAAATTGCTTAGCTCTGCTTTCGTGAAGTCAAGGACAGATCTCGGTCAAGGCGACAACAAGCCTCTGATCAACAATCCAGGAAAGTGCAAAGGGTATTTGCCGACCTTCCAAGGGTAAAAAAAATAGCAGTTCGATATAGTTCCGCGGCACAGAACTAGACTCTTCTTCACGCACGAAGCACGGCCAACGCAACGTTTGATTTCCACTAAACGCTGGGCTTATGCAACACCAGGGTGTTTTTCAATGCCTCCTACGATGCTCTCCGAGAAGCAAGTATGACCACTAGTTCGAGTCTTTCCACACGAGGCAATTATATCCTTGAAACAACCGCAGATGAACGGCGGAGAGACGGAGGGGAGGGGGGCGATTCCCCAAATAATACGCAGCAATTCTTAGAAATTGGACAAGAACCTGCTGCGTACTCGATGAGGCTGATTCGCTTGAGTGCGCATACACCTCACTGGTGTTCAGATCCCAAATGGATATCTCGGCTTTCTGCACTACGGATTCGCCGTTAGTATATTTCCAATGCATACGTCTAGTCCTTGCCAATGGGAGGTAATAGTTACAAAAATTGACGCTTCAACGACTATCTGCAGCAAACTTTAGTTCCTGCTAGAAGTTGCTCAGAAAGTCGCGGTCTCGGAAGCGCGGACCGTGCTATCTCGGTTTGGCACAGGACGAAAGAGTGTGAGGTCGGAGACGCCTTGGGAAAGAAACGAGGTTATTGATGCTCGGTCGCGAAATCCTGATGAGTGATCGTACCGCGATGATGCTGCTCGCAGCAGCCTTACGTGCGTTTAGCGTTTTTAGCTGTTGATTGGTTGAGTGTCTAAATTACCCCACCAAGCACGGCTTCGATAATCCGATAAAAATCCGGGTAGATTTCTTCAACTCTCGGGACCGTCGCAGGTCGCTGTTTATTTTTCGCCCGCCCCGAACTATCCTGTCTGTTTCGCCACCAAGACGATGCTATCTTGCGAAAGAGGCGCCGTAAGCAGGTTCCCTTTCACGGTGTCGGCTTGATCGAAAACACCGTCTTCGTGTTGTGTGGTCGTCGTCTTTAAATGGTGCACCGCCCAAGAAATTGCTGACAAAATAGACAGGGTCAATTATCTGAAAGGGTATCATAGCGTGACCTGCAGGTGTAGAATGACTCACCTGGGGAGAATAGTTGGATACAGCCTCAGGAAATCTGAAGATTGTTGAGCGAATGAGGGGATATCTGGTTAAACTCCGATAAATCCGATGTTGAATTTATTTAAAAGGCCCTTGGCCCTCTATCCTCTTTCAGCTCTCTTTAAAACGATGATACGCTAATGGAGCTTTATACATAAAATTAAAGCTTTGAGTTTTTGTTTAGAACCCTCCCTTCCTCCCCAACCCCTAAGCGGTGTCATACTGCCGACATCGTGCAACGGGTCTCGAAGAGTAAGAATGTGAGGACGCTTGGAAAACTTTGTGGATGGTCTCTGCCCATCTGCGCTTAGTTCTTCTACTCTCAGACATAGAGGGGCTGCCTAACGAATGAGAGTGTTATTCATTATCTGAGGATCAGGTGCATATAGAAGAGATACCCTCAGGACAAAATGCTAATATATATATAATAGATAGATGAATATGTGATAGACTCTGTCAGTCAGAAAATATTACACGCTGAACCTTTCAACACCAACCTCACACCTATATATACCCTCTCCAGTACCCAGTGCCGGGCAAGTTCTCCATGCTAGTCTTGGCGCTGTTATTGATAGCCTAATAGGCCATTTGGGAATGCCATATCGCCTCCATAGTTGGCGGAACGCCGCCTCACCTGGCCATATTAGGTAAATGGTCGAGGCCCTGACCAGGGTCGTAGGTATGGCCCAGCTGCCAACTCGTATTCTATGAGAGTTTCATAGTCTAGAGCCGACATCGCTTATTTAGATTTGCATTTGCCCCTCATTTTTCAACCGCCGATACCAAATCCATACCATGTGCTGTCTTTTGGTGCAGCACCCTTTTCAAGGTCCTCAATATTTGCATTGCAAAGCTCAAGGTTCGCTTTGGGTATTTGCCACTGGGCAACTTGATCAACTCTGCTCAAAAACTGCATGCTGAGACCAGCTTCAGAATGCCAAGCCATATGGCAATGGAAGGCCCAAACTCCTGGATTGTCCGCGATAAACCGCAGAGCTAGCCAGCCAAATCCCTCCGCAGTTGCGACATCTCTACGGATCAATTTGTCTAACGCAGTTTCGCGACCAGCCAAGATCCCTTGACCTTGTGGTTGAAGACCCAGAGATTCGTAACCTGGAAACATGCCATGTCCTTGACCCAGGACCCAAAATTTATGGCCATGTAGATGCATAGGGTGGTTCCCTTCATCGAAATTCTGAATGATTAAGTCCACGGTTTTAATGTCTGTATGCTGAATAACAAAATCGTTCTTCAGGTCGTAGGCAATTGAATTTACGCCATCTAATTTACTAGTTGCCGAGAACGTCTCATTTCTGGTACTCAATCCTTCCACTGACCGATGTAGAGTAGGCTGCTGAAGGTTGGGACGGAATGTAGACGTGTTAAAAAATCCCCGTTCGAGACGCCAATCGCCAATTTCGAGGTTGGAGCGTAGGTAGTAGCTATAATCGGCAAACACCGGCGCTGGCTCATACTTGGATGGGAGGTAATTGGTTGTGTTCATGTCTTTGCACTGGACTTCCATGCCTTTCTCCCAATTCTTTGAGGCTGGTAGAGATATCGCCGTTTTCGCAGCCTTCTTTTTGCCTGCTGGTGTGTATGTAATGATAGCCTTGGCTTCGTCGGCTCCTGCACCAGGGAGGTCTGGCTCTTTCCAACAATGAGTGACCATCTTCGCGCGAAGCCAGAACGAATCTCCAGTCGTTTGATTTGTGTTCAGAACCAAACTGTACCGCTGAGCTGGACTAATCATAATACGGTTGTCATAAGATGGCACAAGATCTGTCCCATCGGCTTCTGTAATCGCAAAATAGTGCTCATCAACTGACACTTGAAACCAAGCAAATGCACCAACATTAATGAATCTCAATCGATGAGCAGCATTCGCCGTCAAATCGATATGTGGAAGGGTGCATGACGAGCTGTCGCACATTCTTTGTGGAAGTTTCGAGCAGTCTCTTCGATTGAGTCCATTGATTAGAGCTCCATCTGGAATTGGTGAGGCTTCGCTGCCTGGCTCGAGCGTACTAACCAGCAACCCGCTACTAAGGTCATGATAGTAGTCTTGGAGCATAACTACTCGATCTGATTCGTAAGATAATTGTTGGTATTTCTTCTCATCCTTGGAGTGGATAACAAGGGGGCCATAGAGTCCATCTGAAGCCTGAACTGCTTGGTGCCCATGATAATAGTATGTTCCGGACTGGCCAGAGACTGTAAACTCGTATCGAAATTTCCGCTGTGGTGCAATTGGGCATTGTGTGACTCCAGTTGTGCCATCCATCCAATTTGTGCCATTCTGATAAATTCCGTGGAAATGTAACGAAGTAGCGTTTACGCTCTGATTGTCCACATCGATGACCAAAGTATCCCCTTCGTTACACTCGATCATCGGTCCAGGGAATTGACCATTTATTGATATCATTGGTCTAAACACACCGTCCGGGTTCCCAACAATATCGGTGATTGTCCATTTGTATTCTCGACGCTTGGCAGGTGCTGCGGAATCCCATGCTGGGTTGAGAATGTAGTCTGAAGGTGGCCTTCGAAATCCTCCCAAGCCATGCATTTCCACAGGCTCTTCGATCGTACGACTTTCGACAATGAAATTCCTTGTGAAGAGCACAAGTGCTCCAAACACCAGACTTGCCGCCGCAAGAGAGCCCAGAACTACCCATATTGTCCGCAGATGCCATTCCACTTTGAAATCGGTATGGTTTTCAATATCCTCCCCTGGCAGAAGTCGGTCGCCCTGTCCTTCGTCATCATCATCATCCTCCCGTTCTTGCATTTCGACGTCATCAAGGTCGTCCCTTGGGTGGGGAAATTCGTCTTTATACGATGCCATTGCTAGAGCCTTGAAGATAGAGGGCGAAGTGTAACTTTTAAATCAGTTGTGACCGGAGACCCCGTGGTGAGTTTGCGGTTGTTTCAAGGCATGCTTGAAACAATCGAGGTTCAAAGCCGTACGATTTCGAACAAAATGCCAAGGAACCCTGGGTTTTGAGATACAAATGAGAATGTAAACTGAAGAGTAGAGTTGGATGTGCTTGGCAAGAGACTGGACGCGATCCTGGAGGTAATTATTTTGAGATGCTGAGATCAGCAGCCAACCACTGTGTGCTAGGCTGCTTTACCACCAATCCGTCACAGCCTCGGTGGCACCCGTCCTCGAGAGGCCGAAGAAGTAGCAGGCTTTTCTAACCTACGTCGATGCATCTACAGGGCAATGGGAAGCTGTTGGCATGCATTCGTGCAAAGACCCTGAATTCATAAAGGTCTAAAGGTTTCTTGGGATGTGGCAATCAATGGCGTCTGCTCCTAACGCCTCCCTGAACGTTGGACGCCTCCCAATCACAACGTGCATTTCCCCCACGAGCCAAGAGATCAGCGGAACACTCCCCTTGCACCTGCCTGATCGCGGCTAGACTAGCCGGTCCCCCCACAATGCTTGATGCGCCTCCTCGGCGTTGAAGTGAAGCTTGTGCAATCGCTCGCAGGACCAAGACAATTCTCTTCCAATCATCTAAGACACGATGCTAATCGTCTTCATCAGGGGCGTCGAATTTAGTATTTGGTCTTGCGTAGTCATGACCCGTTGATGAGGAGAAAGCGGTTCAAAAGTGGCCCTGGGAATCCTGTTGTGAGCTTTCGTAAACTCGCTACTTACTCCGAATTTCCGTTCATCGGCCAGCCCGCTGAAGCCTGGAGGATGAGGGAATAGAGCAGGGCAACCTCGTGCCTGTATCCTGTGGTCAGCAAGTAAACTTTAAACAGCTCCTATAGAGTTAGGCTCTTTTCTCCCTGCTTTCTTCAGAATGCTTACGGTGAATGGTTTCCCGCTCACCTCTATTGGTCTAAAGCATCAATTCCTGGTTGCACTGCAGCTTCTAATGCCCCTCGGTCGAATTTACGAAGTACTCCCACTTTCCTACCCTAGTCCCCATGGTCCCTCAAGGATCTTCTTACTATAGTTACTTCTAGAACTGCATGTCGGTTTCTTCTAGCTTGCCGCTTATACCAATACCGTAGATGAGGAACATGTGGGAGCGTGGCGGGTTGAATACCAAGACTACAAGTACCTTGCTCTCCCACGACTTCATGAGCCTCTCTTCTCTCTTCAGCCTCATCACTTGACTTTTCTCATCCCCTGCCAAGTCTTCAAGATGCGTTTCTCTACAACTCTTGTTGCTGCTTCAATAGCCCAGGTCGCATTGGGTGCTCCTGCTTCTCCAACGGCCACTGATGTTGCTGATGTTTACGCTGCTCAAGCAACGGCATTAACTGAGTCCCCAACTTCTTGTGTTAAGGGAAAGTCTTTTGATAGATATGTCTCGATCTGGTTTGAGAATACCGATTATGACATGGCTGCTGCCGACCGTAAGTTTTGGGTTCTGAAGTACTCATCGATTACGACTAACCTAAATTAACAGCCAACTTCCAATTCTTTGCAAAGAAGGGCATCACTTTGAGCAACAATCTCGCTGTCACTCACCCAAGTGAGCCTAATTATATGGCAGCGGTTGGCGGGTAAGCGTTGAGAATAATCGATCATGTTCGAGGATCAGTTGCTAATCAATTTCTAGTGATTATTTCGGTCTCAATGGCGTAAGTCAACCCTACTATAACATTCCCTGGCTATCCTGAATCATTCAGTGGATTTGCTGTATTGCTTTCACGATATAGAGATTTCACACCCCACCCTGCTAAAACCTATCTGCCTGGTTCTTCGAAAAAGTGTATGCATAACTAACTCAAGTAGGATCCATTTACTGCTGTTCCATCAAACGTTTCATCAGTTGTTGATCTCCTTGAAGATAAGCAAATTTCATGGGGCAAGTCTGCTATGATGCCGGCTGTAAGAGATCGCTAACCAATCTCCCAGGTCTCTACCAAGAAGACATGCCATATACCGGTTTCCAAGGAATGGCCTGGGTCAACCAAAAAAATGGGGCCAATGACTAGTACGTGTTTATTTCCCCCTCCCCCAGTTATTCCAGGTCTTTGTCTCTGTAGAAACCGTATCAAGGCTAATACTGTTTCTAGTGTCCGCAAACACAACCCCGAGATCCTTTACAACTCGGTAGTAAACAAGCCCCACCGCGTCTCCCTCGTCAAAAACCTAACTATGTTCGACGCCGACCTAAAAGCCAATAAGCTCCCTCAATGGATTTTCATAACCCCCAACATGACCTCCGATGGTCACGACACCTCTGTCACAACTGCTGGCATCTGGCTCAAGAAATTCCTCACTCCCTTACTCACAGACAAGAACTTCATGGAAAATACCCTCGTTCTCATCACTTTCGATGAAAACGAAACCTACTCTATCCAAAACCGTGTCTTCTCTATCCTCCTCGGTGACTCTGTTCCCAAAAATTTGGTAGGAACAACGGATAATAATTACTATAACCACTACTCCGAGCTCTCTACCGTAGAAGCAAACTGGGATCTTTACACACTCGGCCGCTACGACGTTGGCGCGAACGTCTTTTCTCACGTCGCCGCTAAAACCGGCGATCGTCTGAGAAAATTCGAAGGTGATTTTTCGAGCTACTTTTATAACTATTCATATCCAGGTATTTTCAACAGTCTTGCGGGCAAGTGGGCGCCACAGCCTGTTCCGGATGTACATTCAAATAGAAATGGACGGCATACGTTACCAAGTATTAAGCAGATGTGGGAGAAGTATGCTAGTGAGACGGTTTATGCTTATGGAAAATTGGAGATTCCGGATGGATATCATATTCCTGTCTACCCATAAACCTTTTAGAATAAAGGTGATCAGTGCGGGGGATTTAATGATATATAGTTAGGGAAGGTAGAAGAGGCAAAAGTAATTAGTAGTATTTAATTGTTCATCAATTTTGACCTCTAGATCTTGTGTCTAAGTATACCAAAACCCTGGTACCTTTTCTATTCCTCTAAATTTATCACTTACTTTCATCAATATGACATGCAACTTTAAGAAATAATTGTTCGCCACCCAATCCTCGATCTCATGTTTGGCGCTTCAGCCAGTCTTTCTCTCGCATTCCCTTTGGCACCCACCAATAAATTACTTTCCGGAAGGTAATAGCTCTCTCAATACTCTTCAAACGAGTCACAGCTTGAATTGTAAACTCATGTTCCGGTCCCCACTTCTCCACCCTAATCTTCACAATTTCCTCCTGCAGAGCCCGCGCTTTCCCAAACGAACCACACAAGTAATAATCCCAAGCAAGTTGCTCCATACACGACAGTTCCATAATGCTGACTTCTGCTCCGCTACCTTGAGATCCTAGGCAGAATTTCTCGATAGACTTGAGACCTCGTGCGCGTCGTCGGGTGGAGGCGAGGACGGAAAAGGGTGTCTGCCGGGTGAACTCCTGAACGCGGGCTGTGAATTGGATGGTTTTTATGTTGTCTTCGCCGTAAAACTTCCTAGTGAGGGCTAAATATTCGGCACTGAAAGCTTTTGCTTTCTTGTAAAGCTTCATATTTAGGTATACCGTTGCCAGAGCAAGCGTGACTTCAACACAGCGAATATGCTCCTTGCCGTACACCTTATTCAGAAGCCGCAACGCATTTTCAAGCGTTTTCCGTGCATCCTTATACTTTTCGAGATTGATTTGCGCAAGTCCTATAAATTCCAAAGCCAGGATCATAAAAGAGTTTTCTTCACCCAGTTCATCTCGATACTCATCCAAGGCAAACCGACAGATAGAAATCGCCTCCATCTCTTTCCCACTATTCAGGTGGCATTCCCCATTCCTAACCATAGCCCAGGCGATCGTTTCGGTGTGACCTTCTTTCTTCCCTTTTTCGAGCATCTTTGTAGTTACTTCAATGGCCTCACCGTCTCGACCTAACATTATCAAATCCATAGCAACATAATTTAGAATGGTAATGTGTGTCCTGAATCCTGGGTCATATATGCTTTCTATGCACTTAAGGGCCCCCATCGATAGCTCAATTGCATTTCTCCTAAAAGCTTCTCGATAAGCCATGGCAAATACCACACCGGCGGACAGCCGATCTTTAATATCTGGCCCCGGTTCGTAAAGATGCTCCCTGCCATGGTACAAACAAGTATCTATGTGAACTAGAAGATACTTCCTCTCCTGGAAATTCACCGCCTCCGAGGACCAAGTAGTCATCATGGAGAGTGTGATCGCAGTAGTTTTCCACGCTTTTATTCGTTCTTCGCTCTTCGCTCTCTCCCGGCACCATTCGTGGACAAGAGGATGAATGTTGATTCTCCCATCTTCATCACGATTGATCAGCGAGAATGAAATGAGCAAACCTACTGCAGAGGCCATAAGTATTGGATCCCACCCATCGGGCATCATCTTCATTAATACCGAATTTGCAAAAGAATCCATACCATCCCCAGGCCAGGCATGATTTCGGGCTCCTTCAAAGGCGAGAATGTCGATTCCCGTGAAGTGCATAAATGAGAAAATCCGTAAAAGCTCCAACGCAAAGATAGCAGAGTCTTTCTGCAAATCCTCAATCATTCGGGTCGATATTTCCCAAGTAGTGTACACCGAACGTTGGTATTCGATATTTGAGTCTGGTCGCCCTGATTCAAGCAGCTCTTTCTTTCGTTTCCAATACAAATCGCAGAATCCGCCAAGGCTGACGAGACCTTGTCTAATAACTGCCCCGGCTTGAATAATAGCAAGTGCCAAGTATCCAAGAACATTAACAACTGCCTCTGCTTCCTTTCTCTTTCCCCCACCATCGTCTCCAATTGCTGCTGTTTTGAACAAGAGTTTCACAGCATCATCTGGTGCCATCTCATCAATCCTACACGAGCCAGCAGAAGCATGTTTTTGGAAGTCCGGATTCCGAGTTGTTACTAATATTGTTCCTTTCGTTCCAGGTGGGAAGAATTGACATATATCTAAATTTGGATCATCTGCGTTGTCGATGATTAAAAGCCAGTGGTCCTGCAATGATAGCCATTTCTTCACTGAATCGACTCGCATTTCTAGTCTGCAGACTCCTGCAATCTGTAGAAATCCTTCTTCTGCTGTTTCCTTACTGCTCGCATCTATCCAAAATATTCCTGTGAATCTACATTAAGTTAGTACGAATGATGATGGATTATTGCCTCTAACCAGAGATTCTGAAGGCTATAGAACCTGCCAACTCACCTATCCTTATGATCCTGTGCAAACTTCAAACAAATCTGTGTCTTCCCGCTTCCCCCAAGCCCATACAGCACAAACCTCTTCTGCACATCTACTACACCTCCCTCATACAAATCCTCAACCAATTTCTCTCCCAACTTCCTCCTAACCTCATCCCGTCCAGTAAAATGCATACTCGCCGCTTGTGGCACAACGAACCACCTATTTACTACCTTCTTCCTGAACCCTATCCTCTTCCCATGACAAGCCTTAACCCGCTTAACAATACTAACATATGTCTCATCCGCTTTATCGCTAAACCGACATATATCTCTGTGGTTCGCCGGAACAGGAATCTGCTCCTCAAACGTAACCCTCTCCCTTGCTGGTGTCAAAAGCGCACTCTCCTTTTCTACTACAAGTACCAGCCCCATCGCCATCGGTACTGTCTCGTAGAAACTCACGACCTCGATTCCTTCCCCATTCCTCCCCGCCACTGTCTCTAATAGCCGCCTGAAATCCCGTGTTAAAGCCTCCAAAGGTTTATTTCCCTTCCGCAGCGACTTGAGAAGCACAGGGCTGGGTCTCAAAATCAGCGCGGAGGGAATACGAGTGAGTGTTGCGCCGTAGGTAGCAGTGCTGGAGCCACGATGAGGGGTACCGAGGAAGAAGGTTAGGATAACTGATTTGAAAAGCTCACGATACCGTTCCTGTTGTGATGCTAAAAGCAAAGCTTGTTTGAGGACGAGGCCGCCGAGGCTGTGGCCGAGGAGTACCAGGGGTCTGTTTCGCTCCTGAGATTTCGTCAGTAGACAGCTACTTCATAATTTGCTTGGCCTTGGTTTGGTTTTTGGGTGAGTATACATTTACTTTGTCTCTCTTTTCGAGTAAGCAGCGGAGGAGATCTCGGGCGTGCTCTAGGATTCCGGCGGTGCAGTTTTCGAACACGGCTTTAGCGTTGTAGCTAAATACCATTGCCCGTGCACGAGGGAGATCTTGTGGGAGGAAATCACGGAGCCAAAGGGCCTGGGTTGTGGGATGTGTCCATGTTCGTTCTGCGTCCCCCTTGAGGCCGTGGATGGCCAGTATACTAGGTTGCCATTAGGCATTTGCCACCTAGTATGAAGTAGGGAAAGAAGGAGTCAAGAGCTCTTATGAAAAATATCCAAGTGTGATAACTTACTCCAGGTTTAAATTTTGACTCAGGTCTATTTCATCTTGGCTGGCAGGGTACAAGGTCAGGATGCCCATTTTCGAACAAAAACAACAGGCTCATAAGGAACTGCCAACTGTGTATTGTACAGAGACCAGATATGTAGTGACAAACGAGAGCAAACGTTAGGTGGTATGAATCTAGAATTAATATATCGAGGCTTAGAATACCCCGAGCTGTCGCTACTTCAAACGTCAGACCAACATCCTCCATGCAGGGTGTAGCGGATAGCCTATGAGCAGCAGCCGCGCCCTTACACAGATCTATATATGGTTATTTACGATTGAGCACTTGGTATCGAATCATGGGTGATAGTACAAAGCCTTTCAAGGGCTTTAAGTGGGAGACATGTTTAGCAGTGCAGGGAAGCTAGAGCAGGCGCTTATGGAGGTAGCTTTTCAGGGGTAACTAACCGAGGGCGCCTACAGCTAAGATGTAGAACACAAATTAAACATCCATTTGTAAGCGACAGAAACAACGTAAGAAATATTTCAATACGGAGGAGCAAGTCTTGTGAGATGATTTAACGTCTCTTTATGAAGAATACAGCAAACACTCTTGTGAAGAGATTGGAGTGGTGCTGGTACGGAAATTGTATGTACCCGCATATCATTTTGTTCCTATCGATAGGAGTCATAGCCTTTTGTAAAAGGTATCATCTATAATTGAATGCTTCAAGCAGCGGTAGTAGCTTGTTGAGAGGGAACAGCCGGGCCGCCACTGCTCTTTGCAACACTATATGCCTTTAGAAAATCAGGATCATTCGCCATCTCTTCCTTCACCTATTTGCCATAAGATTAGAACTGTTATTGTATAGGTATTGGGAATATGACTTACAATATCCAACCCACCGATTAATTCACCATCAACCCACAATTGGGGAAACGTTGGCCAGTCAGCCCAAACCTTCAAGCCTTGTCTTACATCGTCATCGGCGAGGATATTGAAGAAGCCGTACTTGACGGAATTTTCTCTTAGAAGTGCTACAAGTTGTCTGACGGCAAAGAATTAGCTTTGGAAATTGTAAAACGGAGAGTGAGTTTGGTAGACCTTGAGAATCCGCATTGAGGCGCACTAGGAGTTCCCTTCATGAAAAGCATCACCGGTGCCGCCTTGACCAAAGTAGCTAATCTCTTTTCTAGAGCCTCCTTACTCTCCTTTGTCTCAGCTGTGAATTCTGGTGCTGTAGCAGGGTCATTGGCTGTTGGTGTATATATACTCAGATTCTTTGCTTCAGCCCCACCATTAACGGCAGGCGCACTTGTATTCGTGCTTGCTCCACCTTCTGGCGCCTTTGCGTGTTTTTCAATCGCTGCGCGTACCTTTGCGGCATCACTTCCACTGACAGTTTCAATGACTTGCTTGTTCCGTGTGAGGACCAGGTACGGGACAGCAGTGACATTGAACGCATCACTGGTGTCCATTACATCTTCGGCATTCATGGACACCCACGATGTTGAGAGAGGTTCGGTGACAGGGTAAGAAGAGGCAAGAGTTTCGAGGACGGTACGCATTTGCTTGCATGGTGCGGCCCATGGTGCGTAAAAGGAAATGATTTGGAGAGTTGTTGGTGGGGTATTTTCGACATGCTTCGTCCACTCCTCCTCTGATTTGATCTCAAGGAGTGTTGACATTGTAGCAGACGGTGGTAGAGAGTGTCAGGTGAAGATATATGATATAGATCCTTCGTTACGTCGAATGTACGTAGCACGAGATGCTCTGCCGCGTCTACGAGGCTGTGGAGATCGCCCTCACTTATCGCCTTATCTGATCGGAGGGGTAGAGGATCGTGGTCAGTTCGGACGAAATTTATGATCGCAGCACTTGTAGGTATGTTTTCGTGTATGATACTCCCTGCTATATCTGATCCTTATGGTGTGATGTGTGCGAAGATATTTCGGAGTCGTAAAGGCTTTGCGCGGAGATGTTTTGGCAATCTTCTTAGAACGATCTGATTAAAAATGTTCTCCCGCATCGCGTCATTGGCCAAGAGTCACATGATCTCGATTACTGAACAAAATGGAATCACCATCAAGATCAGAAGAATTGAATATTCTGGTGAGCATCAAAAGAAGTGAGTATCTACTGGTACTCCAGATAGGTTAGCAAAGGAGTTGGCTTAGTGTTTAGACGGTCATGTTACAGGTTTCAGTGTTCAAAGTCCTCGTTCAATTGGAAAGGGTCTGTCGACCCCGGGCATCACAAGGCTTTTCTATTGGTGATCCAATGATTGAGATGTAAAGACAAGCTTTCCTTGCCAAGATGTCAGACGCCAAAAGCTCTCAGTTGGCGTTTCGCTCCAGTAGCAACTGGTGCAGACAGTGGTCACTTGGATGTTTTGTGGCTGGAACAGTTGATCGTGTTTGCGGAAAAACTCTTCTCTGCTATGAGGTTTCAATAATGACATATTGGAACGGTATCCGAGCAAAACCCTTGTAGATTTTTTGGAAGGAAGAGGCATTTGGAACAAGCTTTTGGCTTGTCATCGTCGACTGTGCCTTCGCTGTGACGCGTATGAAACCCTGGCCCAGTGTGGCTGAAAAATCGACTAACAAGCAAACCTCGAAATCTTCAAATCGTCCAACGCAGATCCGACGAGGCTGTGCCGCGGATATACCCTGTTAGTATACCGCATATTTCTCGGCTTCCTTGAGAGCTTCTGGTTAATATATCAATTTTCCCATAGACTTCACTTCCTCCATCAGCTGTTCTCGCGCGAACTGATGCTTTCGGAACCCCCGAAGCAAGCTCCAGCCGCCCATAATTGCCGTCATACGGATTCCATCTAGAAGTTTGGTTCGTGGCGCTTTGCGGCCGGCCTTTTGAGCGACTGAAAGTTACAGACTCGCATTTCGTAGGTGTTGGAACCAGTGACAACCCTACAAAAAGGTGGAGCGACCCCTTCAACATTTTAGCGTCGCATCTATTTCAACTTCCTCCTTCCACACATCACCTCCATCAGACCTTTGTCTTTTGTCGATACCTCCTTCCGCCTTGCGCTATCAAACCTCTCGTCGCAATCAAGAGTAGCACATATATATCTGCATAAGCAGCAAATAAGCACCGTGAGTACACACCCTACCTCATTCTCATTAATTGAAGTAGAACGTGACACTAACCAGTCCTCATTCCCAGACCTCACCATGTCCGCGCAAAACTACTACGGAGGTGCGCCTCAGCAAGGCTATGCGCCAGGCCCTCCCCCACAGGTGAGCTTCGGTTTTGTGATGTACAGTATTTCGCATTTTACTGACAACTCTAGGCATATGGCCAACCACAATATGGTGGCCAGCCACAGTATTATCAAGGAGGACCACCACCACCACCACAGGGGGTATGATACTGATCTCAATTTCAATTCGTAAGAGATAGTACTAATAGATTTGTCAGATGAACTACCCTCAAGGTCCTCCACAGCAACAGGGATCAAAGAATAACGGCGGGGCAGGTAAAGGTTGCCTAGGAGCCTGTCTTGCTGCGTTGTGCTGTTGCTGCGTCTGTGAGGAGGGCTGTGAATGTTGTGCCGAATGCATTGGTACGTTAAAAATAGGCGTCGAGAGCTCTATAATGCTAACAGGCGATTAGAATGCTGTGAAATGTGCTAGAAACCTATAATCATATATCCGCCCCATTCAAGATCGTATACGAAAGGCGACAGACCGATGTGAAATCGCATGCTGGGTAAGACGGCACTTCAGGAATGGAAATACTGGTTGATATTGAGTTGGGGAACTTGGCGCAGGAATCTGATTTTTACGGCCTTTCACAACTTTCCGTCTTATGACATTATTAGTATTGATTTCGAGCAGGAAGCATGGCATGGCCAGTACACATAATTGAATGACTTCTTTTATAGCCTGCATTGGTTTCTTTGAACTAGCTCTCGAGAAAGTGCTACAGCTCCATCACTCTTTCATTGGTTTCGTGACTTAACTTCTTACCTTTTCCAGCTCATACAAGTTGCCATTTTAAAATTACTTTCCTCAATCATTACCCCGGGTATCGTCACAGTCGTTCATGCTCACAATTCGCAGAGTTATCATTTTGTACTGCTGAGTTTTGTTTAGCAGCTCATTCTGATTCACACCATGCAGCAGTACCATCCCTATGATAGATAGACCTCAAGCGCCAATGGCAATAGCCAAACAAAACTTAGATATGAAATACTTCCAACCGAAACCTCAATTTCACGACGTCACCAGGCCTGTTCAGATCATTACAACCCATAGACATCCTCAATAGGGGTCACTTGGAAGATCCTCTCCAACAGCACATCTAACTCCCAACCCAGAGTGAGAGGGGATTCTGACGCCTTACAAGCTTCCACGCAAAACAGACTTCACTAACAACAGAGTTTTCAGAAAGTTGAGCCAAATGGCTCAAATTAAACCACTCCACGACCAATGTTGCCCTTTCATCAAATCACATCACATCATGTCACATATTCACTTTACAAGAAGTACATCAATCAGCCCGACATCAAAATATCGCTTTGCTTTTAATTCACCGCCCAGAATGCCACCAAGCCTACCTACAGTCTAAAGTTGCCGCCATCCGTTCTTCATTCATCTCGTCTTATTTCGTCTCATCCACTTATATCTCTACTCATTCGTCAAGCTGTACATAGTTTGCCGGGAACAGACCCGACTTGCCATTATGATGACCGAACCACCAGTCTTCATCTGGGAATTCCTGCGCGTTGGTTAGTAAGTGTCTAGGAATCGGGGAATAAGGCGGAAGGGGATAGGCAGGAGAGATATTTACCAATCCAGTAATTGTTGCATTTTCCTCAAAGCTCAACTCATTGTCCTCCGCGGCCTCATAATCATAAATCGCTGTAGCAGTTGGTCCAGCCTTCTCAGCTGGCGCTGCGGCCGGAGCAGGAGCCGGAGCCGGAGCTCGTGTGATGGGCGTTGGCTCCGGTGCCGCTTCTGGTTCCTCCTCAACGAGCTCGACGTAGTTGCTGGGGAAAAGACCAGATTCTCCTTTTTGGTTGGTGCCCATCCACCAGTCTTCGTCTACCATTTCAATGTTAGTTACCATTTCGCCCTCGATAAGCTCGAGCTCGTTGTCTTCTGCCTTTTCGTAGTCATATTGGATTATAGCACGCTTGCCACTAGCAGCTGAGTTTGTATTTGCTGATGTCTGGTTAGCTGCTCTGGCGCCAGATACCGAACCGTGCCCTACTGGGTCTTCTGTAAGGTCTTCTTCGTCTGGGATGTTTCTGCTGATGGCTTGGGTGGGGAGTGCTGGAGGTTGGCTATGTCCTTCCGTAGCTTCTATTTCTGGTTCTCTGCCTCGGGATACTGGCATAGCAATTCGCACTGGGGATGATTCTCGTTCTGGAGAAGGTGGAGTAGGGCTACGCTGTACTCTTGGTGGCAGAGGAATATTTGGTTCGTTCTGTTCGTCTTCATACTCGTCTGGACGTGGTCTTGTGGGAAGACCAGGTACGGCAACACCGCCTGTGGGTCTATTGGAGGTGTTGATAGGAGGGGGAGGTGGTGATTGACCTCGTTCACCTGTAATGGCTCTTTGCATGCTCGGTGCGCCCATAGGTGCACCGCCTTTGAAACGGTCCCTGATCGCACTTATGCCCCCAGCTGGCGAGGCAGGTGCTTCCTGCTGCTCAGGCTCTTCTTCACCTGTGCGCTGCTGACCAATACTTCCTGAGCCAGAACGCCCGGTAGAGTTGATAGCAACTGGAGCCCATGATTTGCCACTATAACCACTTTTCCATTCTCCTCCTCCGCTAGTCTGGCTTTTGACGGGAGATATAATTTGGGGGGCAAAGCCTCCAGATCCACTATCACCTCTTTCACGAGCCTTCTTTTCAGCCCAAATTTGGGCTGGAGTTTTCCCACCTTCATCTGCGAATGTTCTGCTGGCAGCTCCAACAGGTGCCGCACCGGCAGTAGGTGGCGCGGACTGAAGACCAAAAATACCAGGGGTCGGCGCTTTTGTACCAGTGAAATTTGATGCGCCGCCAAATTTGTTAGCAACCCTGGGCTTAGGAAGGGAAGTAAGCCGTTCTGATTGAGAAAAGGCTGCAGATCTCTCCGCCAGGGACTTTGGTTCATCACTTGCGTTACTTGTGCTGGAGGCCCCAGTGGCAGCTGGTGAGAGTTGTCGCGACCCCTCATCAGAAGGTTTCTGGGCTCTAGCCCGGATAGCTGCAATGTCAACTTTCCCAACTGGCTCGTAAGCACCCTTAACAACCGTTGGCCTGTCATCTTCCTTCTTCTGTGCCTGGGCACGAATAGCTGCAATATCGACTTTTCCTATTGGCTGATAACCTCCTCTAACAACTTCCGCCGAATTAGAATCTTGTGCTTGGCCACTACCGTGAAATCTAGAAGGTTCAGGTTTTTGTTTTGTCAACTCTGCCATGTTTACTTTCGTTGGCTTATACGCGGGTGCGACTTTTTCTAGCTGAGATCGGGTGACTTGAGGCGCATCCGCTCCCCAACCATCATCGTCAACGTTTGTATCATTCTGACCGGGCCTTGACCTCGAACTTGCCAAGGGGTTGAAGCCGGATGTTCCGCTCGGTCGTGTTGGATTGAATGCTGGCTTCGAGGCCATTGGAGGAGGTGGTCCTGAAGATGAAGCAGGAGCGCTGCCAGCTGAGTACTTTGCGCCAGAAGCATCCGCGACTTTCTGGACTATACCCTCGGGTGTAAGATCGCGATCAGACCGGGCTGTGATTTGTACATGGTATCCCTAGAAAGTATGCATGAGCTAACTTCCTCACAAGTGGATGCGAAAATTGGTATACATGAAGGATCTTAGAAACTGCTGCTAGATGGCTTGTGAAGTAACCTTTTGTTCTTTCAGGAACACCCTCCCCACACTGTATTTAGGTCAGCTCGAACGCCCATGTCCATAGTATTGCTTGACAAACCCAGCCGATCAGAACATATTTTGGTAAAGTTGTATTAGGATCTTTGACTTTGACGAAGGCAAATTGGACGCGTCCTTCGGAAAAGTCCTCGATAAGATCAATAAGCTCCCCCTCTATTTGACAGCACCAATTAGCACAAGTAATTCCTCGAGAGGAGAGGGCCTCTTCTCACCTCCCGTGCTTTGGACCTTCAGTACACTCTCCTTTCCGCCGCTGTCTTGTTGGAAAGCGTTGACGAGAGGTGCCGACACCGAAAATATTGCCCATTGTCCGTAGGTCGGGGAGCTGGCGGCGGGGCCGGATGGTGCTGCGGAATTGACTACACCATTGTAAGAAGACTTTATCGAGGGGCCATTGCTGGAGGTATTTAGTGAGGCCATCTTGAAGTGAAGGAAGGTGGGCAGCAAGAGAGGGTGTGAGAGATTCGAGTGTTGTAGAACTCTGACGAAGGCTGAGAACCACAGCCTTCAAACAGGATGACGCTGACCCCAGCTTGCAAGAGTCGGCTATCGGTGCCTGATATTTAGGGTTTGGAAACATCTAATTGTGAGGCTAACTGGAGGAAAGAACCAAGCTCTGCCAGCCTATCGTTCCGCAGGGCGAACTTCGCCAATGCCCGCAAAAAACCACACCCCATCAGTCTCCTGCACCCGAGTATTCAAGACTCCTCGCCCTATCGAGAGTAGAGAGCAGAGTACATATTCTCACTCTTCCGCCCTCTTGAGCATCGGCTCTGTCCCATCCTCTCCCTCGCTTTCGCCCCTGCAGCGGCTCTTGCCACTGCTTCATTTTCATTGCGACCGCACACAGCTTCCTGTTGTTGAGTTTTGCCCTCATGACGCATTATCCCCTTCAGCCAACCCCAGACCTCGAGGCAATTCTGCCATTCTGAGGTCTCGAAATCTCCCCTGCTTTGTTGTATCTGGTCAAAGATCACAATACAACTAGCCGCCGTGTTTTCTTTTCTGTTCTCCTTTCCTTTTAATTCTGGAGTTGGGGAGAGTCTTAGCTTCTTGGATGCACCACCTCGAGCCACTCTATTTACACCACAATGGAATCACCAGGCAGTGAACTATCCATGGGAAATACGGCATCTTCAGTAGCGGATCCAACTCCAGCTGACACTTCTCCTGCACAAACATCTCACAATGTTAGCAAACTTTCAAGCCCGACCCAGGTGGACGCGCCCATGATTGTTGAAGCTGATTCGGATTCTGATGTCTCCATGTCTGCCGAAACCGACGAGGAAGATGCCTCTGAAAATAGCGAGGAACCCAGCCCATCTACCGTCCAATTGCATTCAGGTCTGAATGGTACAGCTCGATCGAATTCATCACCGGTACGCACGCCAAGAGTTGAAGGTTCTCGAAAGCGAAAGCATCCCGATGTTGCAGAACCAATACCGAACGGCCAGGATGAAGGAATATTAAGAGAGATTCGAAAACGTGTTAAATTCGATGGTCCTCTCCCGAAATGGAGAACTTTTGATGGACATTTACAACAAGACAAGTCTCTCCTCCCAGCAGAAATATGGCACCATATCTTTATTTTCTGCCCCCCAAGAATGTTAGGCCTCTTGTTGCAAGTCAACAAATCTTTCAATGCTCAGCTTGATATTTCCTCACCCTATCATTATACACTTCCTTCCTCAACAGCTCTCTTGCAATCCCTGCAACCAGATGCAATCTGGAGAGCCTCCAGGCTCCTTTTTAACCAAGGGATTCCGGGACCTCTTGCGGACAAATCAGAGATCGATATGTGGAGGTTAGCTTGCGGATCCCAGTGCCAATTTTGTACAAGGAAGCAGAGTGAAATGCTAGCTGTAATGGACCAATGGAATCCTGGCCCAGGCGAAAATGGTGTACGTCCAGTCTGGTCTTTTGGAATAAGAACCTGCGGAGCTTGTCTAGAAGAAAGATCAGTCAAGGTGAGTTTTTCTTTATAAGCAACATAGAGTCTCGCTTATTTTGTCCTAGGAAATCGATCTTCTCCTCTCATCCTCTATACCATCTCCCTTAATGGCTGCATTGCCATTCATATTTCTTTCTAGCGAGCTTCATGTTATTCCAACCATGACTTTACAGAATGGACAACAGCCCTCGACTATTCAGATTACGAAACGATTCTTGGAAGTGCAGGTTAAACAGATTAAGGATGAGTTCGAGATTGTCAAGGCTCTGGGAAAACCGACGACTGAAGAATGGCTGAAAGGTCTCGAGTTGAGGGGCAAGGAAAGAAAGACCGATGCTGGGCGTTGGGAACGCTACGAGGTCACAAAAGGTGTTGAAATGATGCGAACTTCGAGATTACTTGATGGCGGAAGTGCTGTGAACGGATTCAAACCCGCTTCAACCACAACGGTTGTGAACGAACCCCCTGTGAAAAAGGAGCCAGTTGTGAAGATGGAATCTCCTCCAGCTAACGGCGTTAAGCCGGTTTCTCAGTATCAGCCTCAAAATACAACTCAACAAGCGCGGCATTTCCCATTATATCCTCCTCCTCCAGGTGTTCCAGCCTCTCGGCTTCCCCAACCCGTCTTTTCCACCTTTCGTAAGTTTATCTCCAAAATTACACTTTAAATGAGTACATTTGACCAAGAGTTATATCTAGCACCAAATCTACCACAAAGATTTGATTCTCCGACACAAAGTGGATTTACAGCATACCCTCCTCCACCCCCTCGTGCTTTCCCACCAGCAAAGCACGAGAGAACAAAAGAGGAGGTTGCACAACTGAAAGCAGCCCGTAGAGCAGAGATAGAGCGACGAAGCATATTACTTGACCCTCCGCTAACAGCTGGTGTTCTAGCGCACATGGCCTCTTTTCAAGCGGCCATACAGATTATCCAGCCATTGACAGACAGTGCCTGGGAAGTGTTGAAGCCGAGACTTCTTTCCCAACGTGAGGAAGCCGAGCAGCGGGAGAATGATCGATTAGCTCAGACCCGAGTGGTTCAGGAGCGATTCGATGATCGCAAGTGTCAGGACGTTCAAATCAAACCGGAAGCTAAAGATCTCGCTGACCGCGAGTGGGACGACATCCAGGCCCCGTTGCGCGCTCGAATTAGTGGTTATGCTGACGAAATCATCCGTGATGGTTGGAATGGTGGCGACAAGGTTAATTACGATAATTGCCCAAAGTTCGCTGCCGATGTTTTGATATATGTCCGCAAGAGGTTTTACGCCGAGGTAGCCAAGGATGAAGCAGCGGTTCGTGCAACCGGTCAAGAGCCAGAAATGGATCCCCCAAATGGTCCCTATCTCCGGAAACTAATTCTAGAGAACATGAAATGGGTATTCGACACGAAAGTTAAGCCACACACCGAGCAACACCGTAAGGAGCTTTTTCTTTGCAATGCCTGCGAAAGTAATCCAAAGTATTATGGTTTCGAAGGTGTGGTCCAACACTACGCGGCCAAGCATACCAGTGCCCTCAGTGTTGGAAGTGTGGTTGTACATTGGAAATCCGAATGGCCTGAGTATCCTCCTTTTAATCCTGACCCTACTGCTGTTGCAAGTTCTTCTTACTATTCTACTGCGCCAAGTGCCAGTACGCCATATCCAACCAGTGGACCACCATTACAACCCAATTACGGATATGGTGGGTATCATCCAGTTCCTGTTTCTGGTGCCATGCAAGCTCCCAATTCTCACGGGTACCAAGAAAGTCCTGGACCATATTATGGCCATCCTCAGTATAGCGACCAATACGCAAGGCAACAAGGCGGCCCTTACGTGCCCCCTCAGCCATATCAGGATACGACCCAAGCCTATCAACCTTCGCAATATTCTGCTCCCCCTCCACCATCAAGCATTGGCTATCAAGAAACAGTCCAAAATTACCCCCAACCAGGATTTGGTGGAACATATCCCCCCTCAAGTCAAGGCATGTATAATGTACTAAACCAAGGGCCTCAATATCTACCTACTCCCAGTATCCCCCCTCGGGAACCCTACAATTCCCAGGCCAATCAATATCAGAATTCCTACAGTCAGCCGGCTCCCTATCCAACAAATGGCTACGCAACCGCACCAGCGCCTGTGATACCGGCTGCAGTTCCAAAGACAGAGGAATACAAAGCCCAGCTTCAGGATATCGCAAGAAGTTCCCGGGACATTTGGAATTCAATTAACCCCATGAAGGACATTCCTGGTAGTGTCAAGGTATATACCATTATCTACCACCTTTTGAAGAGGTCTCGCGAAAATTTCCAAGATGATCCGCCTTTGTCCATGATCATTGATGGCCTATCAAATAATAAGGAGATGCGCCCTGTACGGAACATTAATGGTCTTTTATGTAAAGCATGTACTTTGGGTATGGCCGGCTCCAGGTCGGATCCATCAAAGAAGCACTTCTCATTCCCTCAATTGCTTAACCATTTTCATTCCATTCACGAAACTGGTGCCTCCCAAAATGAAAGTGCTTACATTCTGGACTGGAAAAAGGATATGGTCGAACTACCAGAATCATCAAAGCTGAGATCCCTCACAGCTGGCCCCGAGAAGGACGATCAGAGACTCGGTCTCATTATCGAAGCAATTCCTGATGCATTGCCTCCTGCTGTTCTAGAGTTTGAGAATGATAGTATCAGGCCTTCGTATGATGCTGTGGATGCCGGACTTTATGCAAATCTTGCTCCATCGCAAGACAATCATGAAAAATACTATACATCAGGCGGTATTTCAAATCCCCCGGAGCCGAACAATTCCGTTGATAATGAAGAATACGACCCCAGAAATCCTCGAGATCTTCCTATGGATACTCGACCGCAATATAGAGCCGCACCCCGAGACGAGCAGTCACGAGACAAAAATACTAGAGAGTCGCAACCTTTGTACAGATTTGCCCGACCTGAGGATGATAGGCGGGAAGCCACATATCAGGATCGACCAGACCGTGCCTATGTTGAATATAGACCCACCTCTCCGCTCCCTCAAGGCAAACCTGTGGGAGGATACGAGCGCGTTATTATTCAGGAAGAAGCACCTAGATGTGCGGAAAGGGAAATCCGGTACTGGGACCCCGAAAAGGCTGACTATCGAGTTCGACGCGACCCAGAAAAACGCTATGAGATTTCGCGCGACTACCGCCTGCAGAATGAAGATGGATATGGTGCGAATAGGCACCCCGCCCCAGCCACACAGGAGCCACCATATTCCGAAGAACGATTGCGGCCGGTTGATGATGTCTCTGCACCGCAAAACCGATTATTTGAAGTTGTTGCGCAAATATCACACCAAGCTCAACAAGCAAGGGCGAGACTGGCACCGCAAGAAGAACCAGCAGAAGCTGGTTCTGAGGATGGAGAAGTCCGGGCAAGACCAAGGCCAAAACAACAGCCTTATCCATCACGGCCTATGGATGAAGCCAGTGCCGCCGCTGAGAGGTTTTTGAACAATTTTCTTCCTGGGGAAACATCAGTCGAAACCGCATATAAGGTGGATCGTCGCCAACCTGAGAACAGATGGGAGGAACGTGGCGACAATGAACCGAGACGGATCCCGGCCGATGACCCCAATTATCGTGTCCGTGATGAGCATGATAATGGCGGCACACACCGAATAGTTCGTACGGTAGATGGCGTTGTTGCTGCACCGAACGGGTATGTTGTGCTCGATAGATCCTCACCCGGACATTCTCGGGCGCATCCCTATGAGCACCGCTATGGTAGCACCATTCCAGAACATGCAGTACCCCGTGAGAAATCTCCTGAGTTGGTTGATCGAAGATACAAGTTGAACGATGTTGTCTACCGTGATGAGAGACAAAATAGCCATGGCACTTATCGAACACCAAGCAGATATGCGAGGTACGAGAGTGTTCGACTGGAGAACGACCGCGCACGTTCGAGATCACCAGTATACGTTAAAATGGGCCCTACACAAGGGCAATACCGTGAGCGCTCCCCTACTGCCCATCCTCTACAACAAGAACCTATTTATCGAAATCGCTCGCCTCAGCCGGTCATCGACGAGGCTGTGTATGATAGAGCTCCACGTCCAGAGTATCGTCGCGTCTATGCAGATGAGCCTCGACGAGAACCTCAATATGCGGAGGCCTACGAACTCGTCCGCGTCTCTGATTCGCAGGGCGAATACTACATTCGCCGTCCAGTTCGCAGAGACCCTGGACCAGTCTACGCCACTTACGGAGACGATGGCTATGGTCGGCAGCCTATTTACGAGAGTCGAGCACCAGTCTCGCGACCAGATGCAGCACCCTCGTATGATGAATATGATCCTCGACATCCAGAGCCGCCGCTTCCAACTTCAGTTCACCAGGCCAGCAGGTATCAGTAGATGTCGCCAAAGTGGGGGATTTCGCTTCAAAATATTTTCCATTCTTTGTATAAAATATGGTGCTCTCTGTTCAGCCAAGTTCGTTGAACTTTGCCCTTTAATTACTTGCTTACTAGCACTCTGCGAAAGGCAACTTGTTTTCTTATATGATACCTTATTGTACACTATATCTTCATGGTGGTGGCTTCCTTTCCCGATCATCATGTACGGCTTTGATCCCATCAAAGAACAAAGCTCTTGTTTCTCTACATTGTTCAGTCAAGGGAAGCCCTATAAGCTGGAGTTTGGGCATGACCACAGTACCCTAGAAGGTCCAAAAGGATTTATTTTCAGGGAGGTTCAATTCTTTTTCCGCGTTTGTATCATAGTAGTAATACACTCATCACGATGATGAGAGATGATTGATTATACGCTTGATCCACAGGGCCCACCCTTCTCAATTTAAAGTATGGCATTGAAGCGCTGCCTCTGCAGAATCTTCCAGGGAAAAGCCCTTTTTGAGATCTCCGCACAAAATCTAGAGTCACAGCTGTACAAACGGTGATATAAAGGTACAGAAGATTATGCAAGGACAAGTCACCTTACTATGAAAAAATATCATTTAATATAGATCTAGGATCAATAATGAGAATCGATTTCCAAAATACCATGAATCCCTTATTTGAAAAATGTGATGCATGATAATATATGCCGAGATGGGTGGAAGTTGCCGACCTCCGTCCAACCTCGGGTTTTCTCGGAACTAGAGGGGAACTAGGCACAGATGTTGAATGCTCTAAGAATCTTCACAGTTTCATTATTTTGTGATATTTAAGCTTATTTTCTGCATCTGCACAATCTAGAAAAATTGGGGGGCCCAAGTATCTAGATCTTAATCAGCTTAATGGCATTTTCCTTGTAGGTATGTGACTCGGTCTAAAGGAGAGAGCTGCAAATCATTAAAGGATTTCACAATGGGCTCAGAGACTCAGAAAAATTGTATTTAAAAGAGATTCATGAGAATGAAGGGCTGACTTGAAAATTAGAATCCTTCCTTATGCAATAGCTCATGAGCCTAGAGAAGTTCCTATAGTGGCAAGAAGGGTGGCAAGAGGAGTGGTATCATTCAGGTTCTAGGGTCGCGATGCCACTCCTGGATGATTATTTACTTCACAGTTGTACCTCTGCTCATGTTCACACTTGTGGCTAGAGCCTCCCCTGGAAAGCTACTTGCCTAGTGTCCTGAGGATGGTGCAAGTGAAAGTTATCATGTCGCCATCATCTTAGGAAAAAACATCATCGAAAAAGCCTAGTCGCAGAAGGCAACCTTCGCGGGACATCTATCACAAGAATCAGATCATATACAACTTTTTCAGAGGGTCACAGGATGGCTTCTAATTTGAACAACATATGCCAAGGTCCTTTAAATTTCGAAATAGCTCCTTCACCTGGCAAAACTTCTTCCACCAAACAATATCCCATCAACCAGGTTCAATTTTTAGCAAATTGCAATCCTGTGTGACATTCCGGCATCGCTAATTTCAAAGAGGTCCCTTCAGACGTACGAAGTATGCGGCTCTCTTCCAACCCACAGTAGAACCTCGTGGTCCGGCAGGGCTGGTGAGCAGAGGCTCTCGGGATTTTGCGGGCCACCTGCAGAAAGGCGGACGCAGGTCCGCAGCCACGACGAGAAGCAATTTTCACCTATGGAAAATTGGAAAGATACATTAATGCGCATACCCCCCTCTATATGGCATCTACCGTGAGGCTCAAGCGTTTGTCGAGGTAGAGACGTGGATTAGTTGCGACACTCCCGCGCCCCTCATCACGCCCTCTTGCTCAAGCTCTTGGACCCCAACTCACCAACATGCTTAAACAGAACATATATTTTCATCAAACTCTCCTCATCGTGTCAGTATTGTTTCCTTTTCACTTGTGAAATCCATTCTGACACGAGATACTCTAGATTTGAAGAAAGCTATACAAAACCTAATTTCATTCCTTCGGTCGGTAGGATCAAAGTCCATATGTCGTTTGCTTTACATTAAAGTAATACAGTATGTTCCTTTTCAGTCTCAGTGTAATCAGACGAATCCGTGCGGAAACTTCCACATCAGGCAAGTGATGATATATTTTCTTTCTGCAGCTGCAACTTGGCACGTGGCAGGCAGATCACAATATTCAGTCTATGTTCTTTGACTTACTCATATGTGTCAAGGGCACGAAGATATGGGAATGCCCATATCGGACGGTGGTATTGAGAAGTGCATCCAAAAGAACAGTCTTCATCCCAAACTGGCGCCCAGCCTTGCCCAGCTTCGGTATTTTTTCGAATCTGCGGCAGTGATGGGAACGGGAGTGAGGTGTCAGACTTCCTGCGTTTCCTTCGATTATTGGCCCCACGGGTCAAGTCCTATCATGTCTCGGTTGCTTATCTTGCATCTTTTCCATATTCTGAAGTTGTTCCAATGATCCCTTGGTGCCAAGCAGCCTGTTTGAAGCAACATGGAGGGAGTTTGCTCCTCTCAGCTGGGCATCAAAAACAACCTTGCCATACGGGAGCTTCTTGCAAGTGCTGGTGGCTAGCCTATGAAAGGTTGTTGAAGGCCCACGCTGCTCTGCTCGAGCGGCCTTTGGGTTGCCCAACGAATTCGAGGTAATGCATTCAGCCTGCACTTGCACGGCTGCACAGGCCGAAGCTGCGAGTGACGACCCTGCACTCACTTCATCACTTCTTTCAAGCTAGTTGCAACAGCCAAGCTCGTGTGCCAGAATTATTAAGAAGGGAGTGGCCTCCCAAAAGGAAGTTTGGTATTCCCCTCCAAGCTTTGAAGATCATACAAATCCACCACCTGGTGGAGCACATTCAGTGCAACTTCAGAGCACAACGCAACACGCCCACGCCGTCATCGTGTACGAGGTCCCACGAACGACTCCGTGATTCTCGCATCAGCAACATTCGGACATTGCCTGAGCTCCCCGAGCTCTAGCCAAGTCGATCGAAACGGCCATTGCATCTACACGTTCTCCTAGGGTGTGACGCGGTACTCAAGTATCATTTCACGTTCGTGGAAAATATCTGTCACGATGCAGTCACGATCATTATAGACGTTGCGAAAACGGAGCCTAGAGGTAAAAAACCTAGGGACGCTTGTCTACTTGACATCTCCGGTTGAGGAACGGCGTGCTTGGCTACCTAGAAGGGAGTATCGGGCCTCTGTCGCACACAGGAATTGGCATCTTAACATCAGCCTCTAGCGTTTCTCTAAACTGGAGCTCACCGCCAAGCTGTGACTGTTACTATCCTCCAGATTAAAAGGCTGGTCTGGTCGTTTTGGAAACTTTTGATCAGAAACTCTTCCATTGTCTTTATCCTTTCTACTCGCTTTTTCCACTTTTAAGGCTCTTCGCTCAACTTTTCTTGGGGTCGGAGAAAAGAACCGCCATTCAATCGCCGAGTCGCCGACGCGCTAAACTGCAGATCCCAAAATATCGGAGCACTTGGCTGGGTTCTATCAATCTGCTGTCATGCTCTCTGTTCCACACTCCAGGAGGACAGTGTCTGGTGAGTAATTCGACATCCACAAAATCCACTCTTTCAAGAAAATCTAGCAGCACAGTCAACTGACTCGCGAATTCACTAGCACCAAGACGTCAGAGCCAGCACTCAGAAATCGCAAGGACGGCTCTGAGTAATCGATCCGTCGCAATCATGGCGGCGCAAAACGAACCACCTCCCCTTGAATCTATAACTCACATCAGTGAGCACCATTTTACAAAGCCTTATACTAGGATTCCAACAGAGAATCGCCTTGCGCCTCCGCCGAAGACGTCTCTAGGTCGAGCCTTCCACGCTGTTGGGATGGGTGGTTCACTTTACAATGGCTTCGGCCACGCATTGAGTGACACACCGTTAGGAAGTGCACCATCGACTGCACCGAGCAGCCCAAGGCTGTAAGTGTACCTCTTTTGCGTCTGTTCACAGAATTGTTGCGTTTCCAAAGTTTCCCTGCCCCTTTTGCTATTGTGAGCTGTTCTTCCAACATTTTTTCAAAACATCACTACGGTTAAACCAAAAAGCCAATCACTAATTAGATTATAGTTATCCTGTCAGGCAGAACTCAGGCTCCGCTACTCCTCGTGTACGACCTCCAGCTACGACTCTTAATATCCCCGGAATGACTCGGTCGCGCGTCTCACCAGACGGGAAAATAGCACAAAGAGATGTTGGCGCCAAGTTGGTAGTAGTTATGGTTGGACTGCCAGCACGAGGCAAGTCGTATATCACAAAGAAGATACAGCGGTATCTCTCATGGCAACAACACGAGACACGAATTTTCAACGTTGGAAATCGAAGACGTGTTGCCGCTGGCTCGAGTCAAGGACCTGTCTCACCACCTGCCTCACCTCCAGCATCGCCGCAAAAGCAACATGGGAGGACAACCTCGATCGCGCAGGTCATTGACCAACCAACACAAGCAGCTCACATTCTTCTCAATGGAGTTGATCCTGTGGCCGAGCAGAATGAGCTTACCAAACTACCAAGCGCTGAGACGATGGATCAATCTGCCAATTTCTTCGACCCAAAAAACATGAAGGCTAAACAGCTTCGAGAGCAAGTGGCCATGTCGACTTTAGATGAGTTATTAGAGTTTCTTCTTAACCAAGGTGGCTCAGTCGGTATTCTAGATGCAACTAATAGTACAATCGAACGAAGACAAGTACTTTTCAATCGAATCAAGGAAAGGGAACCAAAACTAGGGATACTGTTCATCGAGAGTGTCTGTGAGGATGAGAAGGTTAGTTAAACCATTTTATCATAGAACTTGACTAATAGTATAGTAGCTGCTTGAAGCAAATATGCGCCTCAAGCTTCGTGGTCCCGATTACAAAGACAAGGATCCCAACAGCTCTTTAGCTGACTTCAAGAAGCGTGTTGCAGCTTATGAAAGTGCCTACGTTCCGCTTGGAGACTACGAAGAGAAAAATAACATGCAATATATTAAGATGATTGATGTTGGACGAAAGGTCATTCACTATCAACTTCAAGGTTTCCTCACTGGTGGAATCGCTTCTTACCTTTCTACATTCAACCTGTCACCAAGACAAATATGGATCACGCGTCATGGAAAATCTGAGGATAATCAAAGTGGGAGGCTTGGAGGCGACTCGGATCTTACCGAGGAGGGACGAAATTATGGAACGGTTCTTTATAACTTCATATCAAAGAAGCGTACCGAATGGGAAGCCGACCAAAGAAATCGAATTCGTAAGGCTTCCGCACTTCCCCCGAAGCCTGGGGATCAGACTCCTCCATACCCTGAGTTGCTTGGAGACTTGGATTCCAAGAATTTCTGCGTCTGGACTTCAATGTTGAAACGGAGTCAGGAGACTGCCATTGATTTCGAGGAGGACGAGAACTACGACGTGAAGAATTGGGAAATGCTCAACGAGATCCATGCTGGCAAATTCGAAGGTATGACCTACGAGGATATCCGACAAAAGTTCCCCGAGGAGTACGCCAAACGTTCTAAGGATAAACTCAATTACATCTACCCCGGAGTCGGAGGGGAAGGTTACCTCCAAGTCATAAGTCGTCTTCGGGATATGGTTCGAGAGCTTGAGCGAATTAAGGATCATGTTCTCATTATCGGTCACCGTTCAGTCGCACGTGTACTCATGGCTTACTTCATGGATCTCACCCGTGATGACATTGCTGATCTCGATGTACCTCTTGGCTTACTCTTTTCAATTGAGCCAAAACCCTATGGAATCGAGTTTCACGCCTATCGATACAACGAGGAAGAATTCTGGTTTGACGAGCTTGTCGATTACAAGCCCCAGAAAGAGACCGTCAAGGGCAACTAAGTCCCCCGACACTTCTTCCACTTGATTACACCACCAATTCTTCTAATTGGTATCTCCACTTATCATTACCGGATATATTTCGGCAGTCAATTAAGAATTGACAACCATGTTTTCCGAGCTGGTTACTCTTGGACCATGCACTCAACTCCATCTTTACACTGCGCAAGACTTCGCAATAAATAATTTAATAAGTCACCCTATCGAGCTTCGACCACAGCTCAAAATCTAATTTTCACGAATCGAGAACAGTATGGTGCTCGATTTCATTCGCGTATGCCAGGTTTGCTACGAAGCCAGAGCCTACTAGGGCATTTGCTATTTCACAACAATTTCAGAGGAGAAACATCTGTCCATATCTTCCGCTATACTCACGACTTACGAAACTTTTCTGCTTCTCATACCCTAGACTAGGGCACAAAGCTTCAATCTAGATTTCGTATGGGCTATGGTCATAGGAAGGTTTTCATCCTCGGTTTTCAACTTATAATAGGGGGAGAGACGGCGTTCTAGGGAACGCTTCTTACTAGTGCTGGCATAGCGATGGCGGTCTACCGTATTTTTGTAGGCGTTTTGGAGCTTGTTGTTATTAGGATTTGGACTTGTTTGTATGAATTATGGATTTTAGGCGGATTGGGAAATATTGCATGGCATTGCATGGGTTGGCGTAAGAGTACAGAGCTGGTTGGTGTGTACTTATACCCGGCAGTGGTATGCCTTTCAGATTCAGATGTGAATTAGATCTGATAAGGCGAAGCGTAGACTACAGCGAGAAAGCTGCATACTAGAACTACTAGAATAGCTTTCTAGAAGTCGAAGAAGACGCCACGCACAATAGAGCAGTGTAAATCAGATAAACCTTCAAGTTTGCTACTGTGATACTGCAAGCTTAAATTAAAGTGCAACCTCCTTTTCCATTATGTTGTCCAAGTCCTGGGTTCTGAAATAGCGTGTCATGTTTTCACGGCATGAAACTAACCCCAATTGCCAGCGGCAAGACCTATAAAATTCCACGTTCGGTTTCAACCATGAATCTATGATTGGTGACGTTGGTCGGCAAGTTCTTGGCCCACGACGTTCTTTCCAGCCCTGCGAAACCTCGAACCCACGTCCAAACACAACATTTCCACGCCTTCAAAGAAACGAACAATCAACGTCACGCATCTGGCGCCGCAACCCATGGAACCTCCCACAAGTTCCAGCAGCCAACTCTCCAGGTTTGGTTGACTCGCTCAAAGACCTGCCAGTCACCTAGGTCTTCGAGCTGCATTTTCATTCACCCTCGTAAGTTAACTGCATTATCTGTATCAACGTTTCTGGAAAGCCCTTTATTCTTTCATACCTTGCGCTCATTTCGCGATTCAGGGATCAAGCTGATTGGAAATCTACATTTAGATTGAACTGTTACGGGTTGGATTCAAGAAGCCGTTCTCCACCAACCCCTCCAGCCAACAGCCTCGTCGCCGCCCAACATTTGCATCCTCCTCCTCGCATATCACACGCATTTCCTATCTCCCTTTGTCTAGACAACTTCAAGAGAAACAATCAATCAAGAAAAGGATGTCATCAGCAAGCAAGAAGCGCAAATTCAATGATGGCACGCCAACAAGCAAGTTTTATGGCGTGAAGGCGGGCAAGATACCTGGTGTCTATCAGACGTGGATGGAGTGCCAGGAAATGATTACCGGCTTTCGAGGCGCTGTGTGTTGGTTTTCCCTTCCCTCCTAAATTATCCTATCCATTCATATATTTGTTCAGGGAGGAATGAAAAAACTAATGCGTATATGTTTAAATAGATAAATCCTTCCCCTCCCAATCGGAAGCGCAAGATTTTGTAGCTGGGAAGCTAGTCGCAGGCGGTATAAAGGGAGACAAGTACTATGGTGTAGCTGTCGGGCATAAAACGGGTGTTTTTCAAGATTGGGGTGAGGTTCAAGAACTTATTCAGGGAGTGAAGGGGCCAAAGTATAAGAAGTTTGTTACCAAAGCCGAGGCGGAAGAATTTGTTAACTCAGGAGGGAAAATGCCTAAGACGCTTGTAGAGGAGGGCGAGCCGAGCATGAAGAAAGCAAGGACGGGGAAGACGAGGAATGGGGTATTGAAGGTATGGACAGATGGGAGTTCAAGGGGTAATGGGAGGAGGGGGGCATTGGCTGGGGTGGGGGTTTGGTTTGGGAAGGGAGATATAAGGTATGTTCTCAAGCTTGGTTTTTGGTGCTGGAAGTGCCCTAACGCTGGTGAATAGAAATGTTTCTGAACCTCTCGTCGGGTCACAACAGACGAATCAACGAGCGGAACTCACAGCAATCCAAAGAGCTCTGGAAGGAGTAGACATCAAGCAAAATCTAGAGATTATTACAGACAGCAACTATGCCATCAATTGTAGCACTGTTTGGTATAAAAATTGGGAGAGAAATGATTGGCGAACGAGTGATAATAAAGCTGTTACAAACAAAGATCTTGTTGTAGAGATCCGAAAGTTGTTAAATGAGAGGGAGAAGGAGGGGGCAGAGACGGAATTTACGTGGATTAAGGGGCATGATAATGATCCAGGGAACGAGGCGGCGGATAGATTGGCTGTTGCTGGGGCATTGATGAGTAGGGGATGAATTGGAACGTTTATGAGGAGGTATGATGGTTATTGTGTACAAATTGGGGATTAGGAAGGTAGGGATATTGCAATTATTGCTCTTCAACCACTTAGGAAGGAGGAACTCTTGGTGGGCGCCACTTATAGACTGCGCCTGGGTGTATGATACGGAATGCTGTAACGGCTTTAGGATTGTAACGTTAGTTTTGATATTTTGATACCAAGCAGTTTAGCTAGCATGACGGAGTTTGGGTCTCTTCTCTGGTCTTCAATCTCAGTCTTCAATCTTCATGATATGAGAGAAATACCGCCTTTTGCTCGATTTTGAAACATAAGTAATGACAGAAAGGGAATTCGAATGATAGGGATTTACTATTATCTTTCCCTTACACAAGGTGAGACCTGACGACGAAGTGTATTTGATACTGAGATAAGGCAGAAGTGGCTGCAATCTAATTCGAGATACTATTCTTGTAGAAGCTTGCTAGCTATGTATATTTATTTAATACGGATCTTGATTATACTCTAGGGTTAGGTTGTCTCTACTAAAAGATAAACTAGGTCTCTACATACGACTATTTCGCTTTTAAAATCACCTATACGCCAGATTTATGCTCAGCCTCTTTATGGTATTCCCAAACGCCGCCAGATACCAGCACCAGGAACCTCAACTAACGGCTCGTTGAACTAATTTCCCATTTCTTGCTTGTCCACCAAGTCCTTTCCTTCGTAGTCTCAGCCAACCATAGCAACATCCCCATCCCCTCCTCTCCCCACATCCAGCGCCGCTCCGTGATTTTCAATCCCCACCATACCCCTTGTATCACTCTGGCACCCTGGACAATTATGCGCAACCTCATGCGCAAACACATCACAATCGATGCAAAAATGCTTTCCACACACCTCACACGCATATCGTCCACTCTCACTTGTTCCCTTCTGTCCCTCCACTGTTACAAGCCCATCCTTATTCACAACGCCATTCCTCTCCCCTCCCACACTGGAATGTTGTCTTTCCTCCTTGGGGATTTCCGGGAAAGGCGAAAGGCACGAGAAGCAAGATCTCGATTTTCTCGCCGCAGACCACGGGACTTCAACCCAATTCCGCAATGGAAAGAGATGGTGGTACGACCTCGCAAGATGCGTGGAAAGGATGAGCGTAAGTCCGCACGCCGGGCATTCAGCGGGCAAACTGCAAACCTTACTCTCACACCTCGAGCACAAATAGCCCCCCCGACTCAACTTACTATGACAAGCACAAAAGCTCATCGATTTCCCCGCCCCTAACGTTCTACTCGGAAACCCCATCATTAACAAACTACTCTGAGATTGTTTTTTCGTTCTCGTGACAGGAGGCGTGGTAATAGCCATTACAAGTTCTCTGAAATGCTGTTCATTAAGTGCAACGTTATAGTTTGAGGTATTGCCAGAGTTCGTACGTGAGCAGAGTTCACCACAGATGGCGACTTGCGCTGCTAATCCAACAACAGATACGCGGATTCGGTCTGTGATCAATGAAGAAATCGTATCGTGGATATCACCAGGATCACTGCTCAGCAGTGCCCCGTAAATCACAAGTATCTCTCTCGTTCCATGGCTTGGTGTATTAAAAAGGGCGGCTCTACTCATTTCCAGCGCGTTCTGCAAACTTGGATTTCCATTTGGCTGCTGATCTCTAAATGTTTTTAACCGTTCGATATGTTCAGTTGGGTTACCTGACATATCTGAGATGCGGACTGCGAGGCCATCACGCATGCCGATTATGCCGAGCTGGGAAATAGGGTTTTGCTCGAAGTATTCGGTGGTGAATTCCATGGCGTAGCGAAGGGTGAGAAGGTAGCGCGTTGGTCGAAGATCCTTCTCCACCATGGCAAACGACAAGTCCAGGATAAGTATCAGATGCCGAATAATACCTCTCTGCAGCGGCGTCGTATCCCTCAGCAGCCTGCCCCCTAAATGTCAGCTCTTATCCTTTTCTTTTAGATTCGCAAAGACTAACCGTTTCCTCTTCCCTGCCTCCCTCAACCCCTCAACCGCGGAGTTTATGCTCCCATCTGCTCCCTCAACAACCGTATCCCAAGACCTCTGTATGTCCTCCCAAGCGGCTCTCTTCCTGCTCGATCCTTGATTTGTGTCTCCGCCTCGAGAGCCTGAGCCGGCTGCTGGGCCTGCGGATCGCGTGCCATGCTTACTCGAGACTTGGATTTCGTCGTCGGAGAGGTCGTCGGCTACGTATTCGCCGTCGGAGTCGGACATATTGAGAGGATCTTAAGACGAGGCCTTAGAAAGATTGAGAGGGGCGAGAAGAATTATTTGGGGAGAACGAGAGGAGCTTGAAGGTTGTTGGCCCTTTTGGTGGCGTTTGCTGATATGCAAGGCTGAGAAGAAAGCATGAGGTTGACTATGAGCCTCGCTAAATTTCCCCAGGTTTTGTACAATAAAGACGATCACTCTCGGGACTTGCCTTTGGTGACGTACATTTAGCTTGATTGCTCAATTGAAATTTTCGAAACTGCAACTTCAGGAAGTCTAAGAAATTGCCTGGGGAAGGGTTGTTGGTCGGAGAGAATCTGGGGATCCTTCCGACAGCCTTGTTTTTTCAGCCTAGTCTACCCAGTTGGAAAGCATCCGGCTGCCAGGGTGAAAAATAAAAAATAAAGGCCAATTCTAGTGCATACCGTTGCTTTTGCGTACTCCAATAATAGTTTTCTTTTTTTCACAATTTCAATTATGTCAGTGAGAAAGGATTGTTCTATTAACTGGGAATTCGTTTCCATTATACGCTCCTTGGGTATACTACTTATGCGCGAAATCATATACAAGCCAATCGTAAATAGAGCATCCAAGATGCCCTCTATGCTGAAGGGTGCTGCTCACTTCCGTGATACACCTAATTATCTCTTCTAAGAGAGTAACCTACACCTCCATGTATGTTGTGAAAGCTATTTGTAGCAAATGCACCATACTACTAATTTAAACAATATCGTCTAGGACGTTCAAAGTGCCGCTCATAATAGTATGCTCCCATAACTCCGTTTCCCTATGCCCTGGTATAATTTCCGTCAAGGGTATTGACTGCCCGATACAGGCATTGGCCAGTCGTCTTCCGTGATGCTGGACCAGAAGACCCATACCATTACCACGGATAAGAGTGTGAATAGTGTTTCAAATAGAGCACCGTTGATCGCACCACTCGTTCCGTGGCAAATGTGGATGCTGATAACGTAGTTGAAGATTTGACCAATGGCGAATAGTAGGGCTGCAGCTGCCAGGTATATCATCGGTTTGCGCTCGCCCAAGATCCGAATGACCAAAGCTGTTTCTAGGACAAAGAAAGCAAATAGGAAGACCAATGGTGCAAGTTGATAGAGGACGTAGAGCGCTATGTTTCTGTTGTTGCCACTTAAACTACTATCGAAATGGCCTGACCAGCTGTATCCGGTGTCAAGTGCAATGTAACCAGTTCCAATGAATATAATTGCGGCAGAACCAACGATGAGACCAACGGAGAGCGGTGTTCCATCGTCGAGTAATTGATAGCCAACGATCGCATTGAGCATAAGAATCCATAGCGTTGCAATTATCATGCCAATATGTATACCTGTGAAAGCCTGCCCGAAAAGTTAGAAATTGTTCTCACAAGAGGATATGTGAGTTGCTCACTATTCGGACTTTGCTGCTTAAAGGGAACAAGCCGACTGTAAAGATTTCGCATATCTCAACTATTATGTATCCAATGAGGAATATTTGCATTTCCCTAGAGAGGTCGGTCAGAAAAAAGAACAGCTAGTTTGCGTAACATCACAAACCTTCGGCCAACTGCGGCCTGCTTTCGCTCTGAACGCCATAGCAAATAAGCGCTCACAACAATTGCTAATCCTGCAATTAAAATCGAGCCTGTGTTCCATCAGCAATACGTTCCTTAAATCCGCTTGTCGCACAAACCTAAGTTTCCTAGATGCCTTCCACCAGACAGAGAAATGCCTTTGAGCTGGCAAGCTGCCAGATTCGATGGGTTCGAATAACTAAAGCTGGGGAAAAGCTATCATGACGATCGTTAGCTAGATATTCTGCGGAAGGTGGTTGGAGTCCAATGGACGACTTACGTTACAGATTGGGAGCGTCGAGTCGCGACAGAAGTTCTGTTACAAGTGGTCAGCATGATCGCTCCTCCGATACTCCTCCATCAAGTGATCCTCTGCGACACCAAGTCGAGCTACATTTCGTTGGGATGTACTCACATGGAAATTTCCAAACTGTGTTGAGCCCATTGTAAATTGTGGCGCAGGCGCCTGCGAGCAACCCGTCGATTGGGAACAATTCGATACTTGAACTTCTTCGTTCACAGCTTTGTTGTTGCGTGATCAAGTCGGCGCAACCGGACTCAAGTCCTCGATATTGTGCAGGGTGTAGTTATCGCCAGTAATTCGTATGGAGGACAGCAGGAAGTGCGAGGGGCCTTTTGAGGAGTGGCAATCGTAGATTTGGGGTCTCTTGATTCTTGTTTTGGTGACAGGAGAGGTCTCGCTGCTGGTCGGGCCGCTAATGAGGTTACAGTAAAGTCGAGTAACCAGGCCAGGAACGGAGGGGACGATCGAGGTGTCACTGCCACAGCCCACTTATTTTCCCAGCCTCTCAAAGAAAACTTTCGCCGCGGATTGATTTATTGCGATTGTTGCGATGCGACAACAGTGAGAGCGTCAAGATTGATTTTGAATTGTATGTGGAGGGTGTGCGGATGGATGGTGGAAGAAGTTTGCAATGCTGGTCTGCAAGAAGGGTGATTGCCAGCTCATCGAGTTGTATGGTCAACCGTCACTATGACCCTTGACTCCTTGATCTCGGTTCTGGATTCATCAATTTAAAAAGGCGGAGACCGAGGGAGCCAACCTCTGTTTTCAGGCGACCATACTGGCTACGACAGGCATCACAAGAAAGGTCCAGAGATTCGTTTGATGAAGCGCTTCATGCCGGACCATGAGCTTCCTTTTTTGATTTCCATGATCCCGGCCAGTCGTGACTTCTCGTGATGATTCAATGCTTCACTTGTTGGCTTTCGCTAGCCAATGCAGCTTCCTTCGTTGCCCTCCTCTGCGGGAAGTTTCAGGTTCTTCCGTCGGCACTACATGCAGTCAGATTTTCCGATACTTCTGAGATTCGTCTGGATGCAGGCTTTCTGCAGATGGAATTTCTGGAGTGCAGCACTCCTCCTTCAGCTCCGCTGCACATACAGGGAAGAATGGTCAATCTGATCTACACGCGGGAGTATGATATCGTAGATGACGAAAATCATGGATCTGAGAGCCCCAAACGATGAGAACATGAGGCTGGTGACTGCGGTCTCCCAGCACTTCATCATTTTTGCATGAGGGGCCACCTTGTAACCCCGCTGGGACAAGACCGATCTCCTGGCCACATACATATAAAAGCAAACATATCTGCTGTTGGTCTCTGGTCACAATATGATTACGAGTTAATGCAAGTGGCAAAAGCCGCATAGATGACATATATAGTGCAACGATTTCCGGATTATCATTAAGATCTCATATTAATATGAGTCTTCCTTCTAACCGTCTGAGGCGTGGACTATTTGTTGTTGCGACTGCCTAACATCCAATTTGGCAACCCCCTTCTCTAAAAACTTTTCTCCAGGAAGCTATGTGGTATTTCTCCATGTTTTAAACTTCATCATCCCGAGAACAAGGCTTTTCCGAAAGCTGTACTATAGTGGGGTGGTCTCCAGCTCCACAATCCCCCTATCTCGTTAGTACCTTTATCCGAAACCTTTACATGAACTATATATAGTTACTTGCTTCTTCGCTCACCCCTCAGAGAAAGGATCCCCTCTGCTTTTCCTTTCAAAGCGTCAAGAAGCCCATATCAGGGATGGATCATAATTTCCATAACCCTTTCCGATTTGGTTGTTGAAGCTTAAAGGGGGTGTACTATATCGCAACCAGATAGCTGGAAATGCCCTGCAGCAAGCACACGCATTCTGCACGTCTCATAAAGTGATACTGCGAGATCTCACTTTTGGCCCTTTGTAATATTACGTGAAGTTTCGAGGTCACACTTTTTTTCTTCAGTATCCCGAGACTTGCATAGGGGAGATATCTAACTACGGCCAAACTCTGGGCATGAGAATCTACGGAGAGCAATTCGGCCGCAACATAGACATTGCATAAGCCATCTTACACCTTAGACTCGAGGTAAATAGGACTAAACCCTCGACACCCTATGATTGAGAACTTGTATCAAAATTTAAAAATGATAGTGCTCCCATAAAAAAAGAATAAAGCCACCTGGCTTCCTGCAGTTGCGCCTATCGTGTTTTTATGGTAGACTAAAAGTGTCCAGTCAAAGGTGTTTCGGTCACGTGCCGGGATGTTCGCCTTGCTTACCTACGTATCCCCACAGATTCTCCTATCATCTGGCCTCCAAGAACCAACACACTCGTTCATATCAGATCATCAGTTCACTCTCTCGTCTCACAACTCGTGTCCGCATCTGTCACGTCTCCCACTCTAGCCCTATCACATACACCAGTGTTCTTTCTCGCCTTTCCCATTCCCATGTGTGACCAGCAAAAGTTCCCCAAGCGATCCACTTTTGTGCTCAACCGGCAGAAAAGTCTTGTTGTCTGGTTGCTGTAGTGCGCATTCCAGCCCACGATACAGTTGAAGTCTGCCGTATCGGACCCTGACTTGTAGTGCCTGAATCATTGCATCACAGGTATCACTCGCCAACCAGTGCCCTCGTGCGGACTAACTCCACCACGAGCTATTGTTGACCACCATCCGGTCCTCTATTCATTGCACCGCAGATTGGGCTGCTGCATAACAGCTCCTCAACCGTCACGATTCCTTCTCCAACATCTTCTCGTCGCCCTGCGAACATTCCTCTTAGAACCTTATCAGCCGCATCCCATTCCAACTCGCATACTGCGTCACTGCTGGGAGGGCGATCGGACGAAAAGCAGGGCCGTCGGTCTTCCCTATCTCGATCTTCATCAGATTCAGACTTTTCCTGGAGTGATACGGGAGACCTCGCAGAGCAGTTGGCAGACGCCGAAGACCCGCTGCAAATTAGGTTGCCAGCCGACCTCGACGAGCAGGTTTTCGGAAGTTCCTCAAGACGGACTAGGCACAAGAAGGTGCATTATAGCAACAGCATCGACGACGACGAAGAAGAAAAGGAATACAAAGCTGGACTCGTTAAAGAGGATATTGAGATACCCAACCCTCCCCGACGAAACGTTAGTAGAGCCGAACATTTCCTGGCCGCCATCATGACGGGGGGAGAAAGGCAGATGCATGGCCTTACAGGCAAGCCATTAGTGTACGATCATATCAATAGCTATCTTGCCAGCTGCTAATCTATAGATCAGATATTTTACCAGCATATTTGTATCGTTAGGAGTTTTCTTGTTTGGATATGATCAAGGGGTTATGTCTGGCATTATCACGTAAGTGGGGACGGTTCCACTGATGAATAACAGAATGCTAACACTGATTTAGAGGTCCGTTTTTCAAGAACTACTTCAATCAACCTACTCGGGCGGAAGTCGGTACTATGGTCGCCATTCTCGAAATAGGAGCTTTCTGTTCATCCCTGGTTGTTGGGAAAGTAGGCGATATCATTGGTCGGAAGAAGACAATTTTATACGGTTCGATGATATTCTTCGTGGGAGGAGCATTCCAATCTTTCGCCAACGGGATGACAATGATGTTGGTTGGTCGTATTACTGCTGGTGTAGGTGTTGGCATGCTATCAACAATCGTTCCTGTGTACCAATCCGAGATATCCCCTCCTCATAACCGAGGAAGGTTGGCCTGCATCGAGTTCTCTGGCAACATTACTGGCTACGCAACGTCTGTATGGGTTGACTACTTCTGTAGTTTTATTGGGAATAATTATTCATGGAGAGTGCCGCTTTTGATGCAATGTGTCATGGGAGCACTTTTAGGTCTTGGCAGCCTAGCCATAGTAGAGTCACCAAGGTAAGAAATGATATTCTAGATTCATACAGTTTTTTACTAACTCATTCAGATGGCTGCTCGATAATGACCACGATGAAGAAGGAATTGTCGTCATTGCTAACCTCTATGGAGGCGGGGATATCCACAATGCCAAAGCCAGAGATGAATATCGTGAAATCAAGATGGATGTCCTGCTTCAACGCCAAGAGGGTGAGAAAACTTACAGAGAGATGTTCCGACGATATCGTACCCGAGTCTTCATCGCCATGTCCGCCCAAGCGTTCGCTCAGCTCAACGGAATCAACGTTATCTCATACTACGCCCCTTACGTATTCGAATCAGCTGGGTGGGTTGGCCGTCAAGCCATCCTGATGACTGGGATTAACGGTATCACCTACCTCATGTCATCAGTACCACCATGGTATTTGGTCGATCGGTGGGGCCGAAGATTCATTCTTCTTAGCGGAGCAATTGCAATGGTGATCTCTTTATCGTTAATTTCTTACTTCCTCTTCCTCGACATTCGAAGCACACCAACTCTCGTCGTCATCTTTGTCATGATATACAACGCCGCATTCGGTTACAGCTGGGGTCCAATTCCATGGCTTTATCCTCCAGAAATTCTCCCTCTTAGCATTCGCTCAAAGGGTGCTAGTTTGTCTACTGCTACTAACTGGGCATTCAACTGGCTTGTCGGGGAACTTACCCCGGTTCTCCAAGAATGGATCACCTGGCGTCTTTATCTCGTACACGCTTTCTTCTGTGCCACGAGCTTTGTTGTTGGTAGGTTCTCCTCCTTCCGTCCCTTGAATGGCCGAGCTGACACTTGAAACAGTATATTTTATCTACCCAGAAACTGCTGGCGTAAGATTAGAAGATATGGACTCCTTATTTGGGGATGCCACCACAGCAATGCCCACCCCCGTTGCTAGAGCCGAAACTGGCTCATTACTAGGTGCGAACTCGCCTGTTCCATCAATGGACCTTCGACGAGGAATTCAGGGTACCCCTGGATTTGGGCCCTCGAGTGCAATTCCTGGACTTGATATTGACCCTCCTCACGTATCTATCAAGAACGGCAAACCTCAATATTCCGAGTCTGTGAACGAAAATGAAGGTGAGGGTGTTGGGGGGTGGATCTCACGTATGGTGAACCGTAATAAAGATGGGGAAGGGTCAATCAGGAGTGGGAGAAGCGGAAAATACAAGGCCGTAGACCAAGATGAAGAAGAGTGAATGAATAGCGTTTGAAACAGCATGAAAGCATTAGAGTCGGAATCTGGATATTTAGAAAGCGGGCGTAACAGGTTGCTCACAGGTTGTGATATTTGATCATACCCAAAGCTGAGTTCGATTAGAGTGCAATTGTACAAAAATGGAATAGGATTTTCATGGCATGGGACAGCATTCATAATTATCGGTCAGATGTATACGGCTTTACAATAAACTTGTTATGTCTAGGCATCGAATCTGATATGTTTAGAAGGATTTGTTATCAGTAGCAAAGGCAAGAAGATCAATACATGGCGATAAGTATATCCACAGTTCTAGTAGATATCTATTTTTAGATACTCTCTACAATTTCCCCGCAATCCAATCATCAGGAACGAATGTTATGAATTAAAATGAAGGATAATCGGGGTGTATATATGATGCTCTCAGCAGGTTGGAAGCACTTCATAAAACTCAAGGTTTTGTTGCTGGTGCATGGGCACCAAGAACTGAGGCTATTCGTCTCAGCCTTGTAGGGTAGTACTGGCCTACTTAACACTATATAATTTATAATTTATGAATCGGCATGGTAAATCTGAGCTAGAACAAAACTTTTGCCATTGAAATGCACATGGCAATGCTTCTTGAATTTCTCTCCACATCGCCTCGTATTGGCCCCTTTATTTTCCTCAGCCGCATGGCTGCTGATGGAGTGTGGGCTAGGGTTCATGTAATTCGGAGTACTTCGTGAGGACAGACGTGTCCTGACTTTGGCCTGGTGCTAGATACACACTAAGAAAGACTTTACCCACAACCTCGTAAGCACGTGCAAGTATCAATGACTATTTTAGGACGTAAAAAATGGCATCCCATATCCAGATTTCCCTAATTAAGGATGGGGATTATGAAACTTACTAGATTTTGTAATAATTTAAACAAGCAGGTAAATCAAAGTGAAAAAAGTATTAACTTCCGAGAGGAAACCGCTTTATGGAGGCGTAATTGGTGAGCTAGAGCACCAGTCGCTTCGTGCCCCAATAAAAGACGCGAGTGACCCTAAGGATTGTAGCTAAAAGTGTTCATGCAAGGACTCCTTTCTTTCCAGCTTCGACCAGACGGCGTTTCCCAAGGTACTTTTTCACAGGAATCCTCCTCCTCCTTCTTGATTCCGTCCCTGAAGCCGCGCGAGTTTCTGCGGAAATGCTTCACTTTGTCAATTAGTACTCCTTTGTAATTATTTGACACGGCACTTGGTTTCTCGACCTTCTTTTTGAACTTCTGCGACTTAGGAGGCCGCGAAGCTCCTGACAGCCCACCGAAATTATTTCGATCCGACATAACACATCTGGACAGATTAGTGTCTGTGATTGCCTGTGACGCCACAGGCTCGACAATATGGCTGCACCTGAGAAGGGAGCAGTTGCGACCGGAGCAGACTTCGATAATGCTACAAGGCGACGAAATGTCCCCTCCACATCAGCTGCTGGTGGGACTGTGAATAGAGTCGAACCAGATGAGAAGAAGACACAAGTCAAGAAGGTGAGCTTCTTTATAGCAGCTACCCTATCTATTTCTATGCCATTCCATTAGAGGTACTAACACCCCCTTTCAGCAGGAGCAAAGCTTCATTCAATTCCTTGACGAGTGGGAATTCATAATCGCACCTGTCATCTTCACAATACTCGCCTTCTTTACAAGATTATACAAGATTGGGCTTTCTCCAATTGTTACCTGGGATGAAGCTCAGTATAGAAACCCTTCATATTAGATAACCAGCTGCTAATAAACAATTTCTAGTTTTGGTAAATTCGGTTCTCACTATCTCAAACGTGAATTCTACTTTGATGTACACCCACCCCTTGGAAAGATGTTGGTTGGATTGTCAGGATACTTGGCAGGCTACAATGGCTCTTTCGAATTCAAATCTGGAGAACGATACCCTGAGGAATTAAACTACACCTTCATGCGCGCATTCAACGCTTTCTTTGGTGCTGTTTGCATTCCCTTGGCATACTACACAGCTCGCGAAATGAACTTCAAGAGGCCAGCAGTGTGGTTCGTTACTCTTATGGTTCTCTGCGAAAACTCGTACACTACAATCAGCCGATTTATTCTGTTGGATTCCATGCTGTTATGCTTTACCTTTACCACCGTACTTTGCTGGGCACGATTCCACCGTCTTCAGAACAAGAGTTTCAGCGCCGAGTGGTTCACATGGCTTGCATTGACTGGTATTAGTATTGGGTGTGTATGCAGTGTCAAATGGGTTGGACTGTTCTGTACAGCTCTTGTTGGCCTTTACACCGTTGAGGATCTGTGGAACAAATTTGGCGATGTCAAGATGCCCAAGGTAAGGATAGAAATCTACCAGGACATTTGCTGCTTGATATTGACATATCAAACAGATTGACCTCGCTACTCATTTGGCTGCCAGAGTTATCGGACTGATCGTAATTCCTTTGATCGTATACATGCTTTCATTTGCTATGCACTTTATGATCCTAGAGAACAGCGGTCCTGGTGATGCTCAAATGAGCTCTCTTTTCCAGGCTAATCTCAGAGGAACTGAGGTCGGAAAGGATAGCCCACTTGAAATCGCATACGGTTCCCGAGCTACCATCAAGAACATGGGTTATGGTGGTGGCCTTCTCCATTCTCATGTTCAGACTTACCCAGAAGGATCTACCCAACAGCAAATCACATGTTATCATCACAAAGATGCTAACAACGAATGGTGGTTTTACCCAAACCGCAACCAGCCAGACTACGACCCAGAGGCAACACCAAAGTTTGTCGCTGATGGTGATGTTTTGCGATTAATCCACTCCCAAACTGGACGTAACCTCCACTCCCACGAGGTCTCTGCTCCTGTCACTAAGGCAGATAGGGAGGTCTCGTGTTACGGTAACACCACTGTTGGTGATGACAAGGATCACTGGACTATGGAAGTAGTTAAGGATGTTGCTTCTAATGACAGAAGTAAGGTTAGAACCTTGACAACTGCCTTCCGACTAAAGCACACTTCTTTGGGATGTTATCTTCGTGCCGGCAACGTCAATCTGCCACAATGGGGTTTCAAGCAAATCGAAGTCACATGTACCAAGGACAACAAACCAAGTGACGTTTACACTCACTGGAATGTCGAGGCCCACTGGAATGAGAAGCGTAAGTTTCTCCGATATCCTTAATTATACCAAGTGCTAACAAACCGTAGTTCCTGCGGCTGATGCTGGGGCTTACAAATCACCGTTCCTCCAGGACTTCATTCACTTGAATGTTGCCATGATGACATCTAACAATGCTCTTGTCCCAGATCCTGACAAGCAAGATGATCTTGCTTCTGCTTTCTGGCAATGGCCAATTCTCAAGGTCGGCCTCCGGATGTGTGGTTGGGATGATAGCATTGTTAAGTACTTCCTTCTTGGAAACCCTCTCGTCTACTGGGGATCTACTGCTTCTCTAGGAATCGTCGGCCTTATGGTTGTATGGTACTTGATCAGATGGCAAAGAGGTTACGACGAACTCAAGCAATCCGACATCGACCAAATCCACTATGCAGCTTTATACCCAATTGCTGGATGGTTCCTTCATTATATTCCTTTCGTTGCCATGGCACGTGTAACCTACGTCCATCATTACTATCCAGCTCTCTACTTCGCCATCCTGGCGTTCGGCTTTGTTGTTGACTGGATGGTCAAGAACCAAATCAAGGCTGTTCAGTATGTCATATACGGTATCCTATATGCCGCAACAATCGGACTATACGTACTGTTCATGCCAATTTCCTGGGGAATGGTCGGGCCAAACAGGCAATACAGCTACCTCAAGTGGTTTGATTCCTGGAGAGTTACCGATTAAGAGGTTTATGATCGTGCTTCTCACAAAAGGCTTGGAAGGTCAAGAAGAAACATTAGCATGATTAAGCAAGCACGTCTTTTTGGCGTGTGAAAGATCTTGAAATGGATGAATATCATTCTTCCAATGTGTCACTAACAATTTCATTTGTTCTACAAAGAGGGCGATCTGGGTTAGGAGGGCATGGTGCTCATGGGAAGATGGGCCATGGGCGTTAACTAAAATCAACTCCTAATTTTGTATACATGCAAGGTCCTTATGTCTATTTGCCATGATACTATAACTCGTATTGAGGTAATTACAAGTGGAAGTGCGATTATCGTTGTAGTCTCCAGGGCGTGTCAGAGACTCTCTTGTCAGAGACTCTCTTGATCAAAACTGAAGCGTATTTTTATCTGCCCCTTTCGATAGTTTAAGTTTGAAAGGTTACTATTTTAACATCTAGTTGAAGTCATTTCTTTTGTAAACTTGCCTCTCTAAAATACTGGTTTCAACTCTTTATTTAGATCTAACGAGGCAGCGTCACTTGACCCTCAAAGTCGAGCAACATCTAGAGATCAAAATGCGGCGTATAAGAGGAAAGTGGTATATTTTGCGTATTATAGTTATAAGTCAAGAGTTCAAAATGTAGTGAAGTGATCTTTATATCTGTTGTGCCTGCATTAAGGGGAGTGTCACTTAAAACGCTATAAATCCTTGAACTTACTACCAGTCTGAATTACAAGATAATTGATCGTATGCGGTGTGGTTCTTCCCGAAATAAACGGCGATAGGAATTTGAGTCTATTCCATTTGTGCTAAATCTAGAAATCAGACGTTGACCTAATGTCTTCATATTGATATAATCCCTAGAAGCAGAACGTGTCTTCAAGTTTATGTATCCCGAGCAGTATCAAGCTTTAGGTATTGCACCAATTGGGCTGTTAATTTATATGGTGTGCTTCTAAACTTAAAGAACAATCGTTCAATAATTATTCGCCTCTCCTACATGTCATTTGTACGAAATGCGTTGGGAGGTAAATAGTCCATAGGGTCACATCATCCATGAATTTTAGCCAGTGCAAGCGTAAGATTTATAACTTTCTCCAACTGAAACCCAACCTAAAACACATTAAAATCGCTTTATTACCACGAGGTACTATCTGCAATTTCTATCTTGAACTTTGACTCTAACATCATTTACCACTGCTCTAATCCTCTTTCCTCCCCAATAATGCGCCACTTACAATCTTCGCAATTTTGATTCCTACCCCCAAAATTTTATTCTAAAAGATAGAGTCAGCAAAAGAGATTCCTCCATTTTTTTTCAATGGGAGGACTGAGAAACTTTGTTTATTTATCGCGAAGTTTGCTCTACAAACCAGATCATCCGGGATTCACTTTCCCCCTCTGCCAGCGTTGCAGCACGCCCTTAGACCACTGCACCACCGTGAGAGCAACCCGTCACTTTTCTGTTGCACCATGATCGCTTATTTGACTTTGTATAGGGAGTTGGGATTTGGGTTGGGGGGCGAGGAGTGAATGAACGATAGCTGGGCCGAAACTTTGCCGAGGATGAAGTGAGTGGAATGGATGGTGATAGAGTATGTATCAAATGTCTTCACAGATGGGTTATTGTATAGTGGTGAAGGTGTAAGCCTTAACGTTCGATATTGAATATTTATTCCTATTCAACTTTGACTTCAAAATCCACAAAAGCAGGCCCACCAAAGAGTCAGCTTTCGTCCCCGCATGAGTTCTAGCAGTCATCCTCCTGAACTCTTCTCATAAAACCTATCCCAACTTCTCTTAAACTTTCAACAACATGTTTGTGAGGCTTCCACCAAGGCAATGGATTGCTATCATAATCACTTCCCCCGGTAAACTTCAGCGTCCTCAGTAATGGCAAATATCTGTCCTTGTGGTCCACAAGTTGGAGAATCCAAATCGCTTCTCCATGTAGCCCATATTCCATCTTTTCTTTGCGAAAATGGTCTTCGTAGTCGGGTTTGAGGTAAGGGCTGAATCCTGTGGCACTTCTGAGATCTTGAAAGTGGATCTATGAGAGTAATATGATATTCAGTTCAAGTTCTTATTTGAGCGGTTGGTAGACACCTACAGACAGTTCTTCTAAACTCGCAGGGAGGAATTTATATAGGCCACTTTTAATGCCATACTCGTAGCCAGTTCCAAAAACCCAATGTGGGCTGTATATATACTTCAGGGTTTTCATCATACTTAAGTCCATTTTCGAATTATCGTGACCTCCCCATCTACACTCGCAATGCACGAGCTCAAGTTTCTCAAGCGAGTCCTGAGCGTTGGCTAAGGCTTCAGAAATCTCCTTTGGAGACACGGGCGAACTAACCCCAATAGTCTGGTTGTTTCGGCCATCTAGGGTTCTGTTTCCTGGAATGGCGCAACGAAGATGTTTAATCCGAGGGCACATGCTTAAGACTTTGCCTAGGGTATTGGCAGGTATGTGAAACTGAATGTCTAGGTCCAAAGCCAAAAGGTTCGAGGTCTGTTTTTCTGTCTGAGGGAATTCGCCAAGAAATGGGCATGCAAAGGAAAACTGTTGCACCTGAGGGATGCGTATATATTCTTGCATCCCCGTCATTCTAAGCTGGTCATCAAACACCTTTATTGTTCTGAGCTTCGACATGGGATTCTTGTCTAGAAAATGGGGCTTGAAAGGAGCGTCGCCATATATAGTGTTAATAGTAAGACACTGGACATCGCTGACAACTTTAAGCAGCTCATTCCCGTTACTATGAGATACTTTGCCGCTATACCCGAAGTAGACTGTGATATTTCGAACTCTTTTCACTAGCTCAGGATGTTCTTCTAAACTCCGCATCAACTGGACAGCTTTGGTGGGTCCTCGACCAAATGAAATAGTGATATTGTCAAAGAGTAGAGGTCGTATGATAGTGTGAAAACATCGACAGACTTTAGAGATAGCGGAAAGACAATGTGCCCTTCTCTTTTGAACGTCATACTTCCCAAGTGGAGGGCCCGCAATGAATGAGAAGATATTATTTAGGACTTCCACAGGCATCTCGGAAAGATTAGCCATCGTGCTCAACAAAGTCGATCTTTTTTATACTAATGTTATAATGGCAATGGTGAGGTAGGTTGTTAAACAACAAAATGCAAGGTAGCGGCGTGAGATGCATGTCACTGGATACCAATACGATTTGTCAGCTTCGTTTTTTACTACGTCTTGCACCTCTTTTTCTTGGCTTCAAGTATATGATTTGATCCAAAACCAGTTCAAGTGCGAATGCTTGAAAGTGTCATATTATGTGCTGGGAGGTTAGGGGGACCGGGAAATAAAGGCCAGAAGTTGCAAGGACCGTGGAACAATTCGAACTTAACAGCGCTTCCAGAATGGCTCTGTCTCATTACAGGTTAATGTGCTAGAAAGAAAGTTCAGGAAAAGGAGGCGTTGATAGGGAAGAGTATATAAAATATACACCTAGGTGACGAAAGATAATTGGTGAGGATCTCAGCCCTCAAGGAGCGAATACTGTTTCTTTTTGTTTACCCAATAGCAAGAGCCCGCTTCATACACTCCAAAGTATATACAAGAAAAGCTACAAAGTTCTCCCAACGATAGTTCACCTAACTCAATTACTGTCGGAAAACAGCCTATTCATATATCTTTTCACCTAACCCTGCCAGCTCCCAGATACCGTAACAGCCGTTGCACACCCACTCGGCACAGTATAACTCCTATTCGGATCAGCCTCCCAAGTGACGGTCCCCGAACTCGCAACATTTATAAACTTGTACGAAATCACAGTTCCAGGTGCCAACGATACAGTAACAGTCCACAGTGGATTGGAACTCGTATATGACGCCGCGGAGAGTGCGATAGCTTGACTTGTATCCCAAGAACCAAGCGCTGCGATGGAGCCGGAGAGTTTAATGGTTTGGCCGTAGGTTGTGGTGACGAGTTCGTTGAAAGTTACTGCTACAGAGGTTGCTGCCGTGCAAGAGGACGTGGTTGTTATGACACTGCTTGTTGTTGTGGTTGCTTTAGTAGAGGTTGAGGATGCTGTGCCTGAAGATGGAGAGATGGGTATCAGTAGGCTGGCTGAAGACAGGTACTGAAATCGAAAGAAATCTCTAACCTGTGAGACTTGGACAAATCCCACTTCCCGTCAACAAACTCTTCGGGTAAAACACCCGGGTCAAACCTCCTGCCATTGCGACCGCCAGATTTCCGCTTGAATCAGCTGTGTAAGCCGTGCAGCCCATAACCTCGATCAACGCCTGACTAGCTGTGAAACCAGTTTGACTTGAAGTCAATGTCAAGGTATAGCTACTTCCACTTGCGCCAAGATTCGAGTAGACACTAATTATTTGAGATCCGGTATCGCCTTTACGCATAGCGATGGTAGATGAGTCAGAGTAGATGGGGTATGCTTTGTAAAGAACATAACCGTCTGATTTGTAGATTGCTTGATTGCGAATTTGGTTAAGTTTAGCGATCCAGGTGTAGAATGTGGAAGTCGTAGGATATCCTGAAAGCCAAATCGCTGCTCTGTTGTAATTTCCGCTATTGGTTCCGGCGTAGTGTTGTTCCTGGCCCTCGTATACTGTTCATATGTTAGATATATCGAATGATACAATGATAACGGAGCACTTACTGATTGGCGTACCATCTGCTAGAATGGTGAAGGCGATAGCATTCTTTGCGAGTGATTCATCGGAAGTAAGAGATGGGAAGCGGTCGACGTCGTGGTTCTCGAGGAAAGATCCTAGAAGCGTGGTATCTGAGCAGGTGGATTTCATTGTATTGATACCATTGACGAGGTTGCTAATGCTACCGCTTGTTGATTGAAAGGCTTGTGTGATCCAGAAATATCTGACATTAATATTAGTGTTGCCTTTCTCAATAACGTACTTTACCTACGCAGGGTAATTCAAGACCCCGCTCATGTATGTCTGATAGGGACAGACATAATTCGGATCTCCATTAAAAACCTCGCCAAGAACGTGCACACCGGCTGTTGTATGTTAGACTTTGAAACCATTTTGAGTTGAGATACTTACCTGCTGATTGAAAAGGGGGGAAGAAAGCACTGTTGACTTGCTGTGCGCTGTCAATCCGTAGCCCATCGATACTGTAATTTGCCACCAACGCCGTGATCCAGCTGTTCCAGACACTTGCAACAGCGGAATCTTCTGTTCTCATGTCAGGAAGCGAAACAATATTATCTCCTTCCCAACAGCTCTTGATACTAGTAACATTATTATAATCAATGAGGCAAAAGTCGTGATAATATGATTTCTTCTTCGAGTTAGTTGATATTCTCTTTCTGGCTGAATAGGATAACTTGCGGAGTTAAAAGGCTTGTAAATACTGTAATCAACACAGCTTCCACACCCAAGATATCCCATGTGATTAGTAACAACGTCAACCATCAAATACATGCCTCTTGCATGTAGTGCAGCAGATAGAGCAACAAGATCCGCTTTCGTGCCGAAGTTACTATTGATGGAGTAGATGTCCTGTGCCCAGTATCCATGATAGGACGAGCCATCCAGGCTGTTACCTGCAATATTGGTGACCACTGGTGAAATCCAAATCTTTTGTCTTGTCAGAGATTATTCGACTCGAGTGAGTAGGATAACTTACAGCAGTGAATCCCATATTTTGAATATAATCTAGCTTGTTGATGATCCCCTGGAATGTTCCTCCACAATAAACGCCATTGTTGGCATTGCAGCCCGCAGTCGTGGAGCCATCAGTACGAGCAAATCGATCGGTCAAAACCTGGTAAATCGATTGGCTTCGCCATTGTGCAGGGGATAAGGCACTTGTTATGCTGGAGAAAGCGGCGAGGGCCGTAAATGCAAAAGGTGAGAATTTCATGATGCTTCAGGACTTCTAATAGTAATAGAAGGCCGAATTAAAGGTGTAGTAAGCATTCAATAGCGAATGTGAAGTGGGTAGAAACCACCTTCAACAGACGGTACGCTGAAGAAGTACTCTTTTAAGTTGAACCGTTAAGGAATATGAGGCTCTCTTATGGGAAAACCATGCCCATGTGAAGGAATAAAGGCCCCATTCACAATTCCAACTCAGCCCAACCTAGTGGATCAGGTGCATCCTCCCTAATAATAAGCCCGAAAAACAAGCATTAACAGCCTCACCCGCGGATGCATATCGGTATACAAGCCGGAATGAGGTTGCCCAACTTTCACGTTATGTCGTCAACCACACCAAGTGTTGAAACGACAGGCGGGGTGCAGTAAGATGATATGGGGAACTCGCCGATCACTGGAAGCGAACCGAATCCCTGTTTTGAAATTTCAGGGGGTGGACCCTATTCCTTCGCTCTTCTTGTGCCGTCTCTTTGGTGTTTGTGTAACGCACTTGAAATCATTAAATGATCCTTCCTCTCCTTTACTCTATTCCTGCTACCTGGCTCTGAATTTGAGCTCTAGAACCTTTCTATCTAATATCTTAGCTTGCAACCCAGAGCTGTTAATCCCTTGGAAGTGGAAAAGACTAGATTCGGGCCTTCCCGTACCTAAACCACCACGATATCCCAATGGAGTTAAATTGTGAAGTTTGAATAAGCTTCATGCTCTACACCGTCACGAAGTCCGGACAAGAAAGTTCTCCATACATAAATACCCCGCATTCTTTTGGATGCGGAGAAACACTTTCCTCGACCTCGGAGCATGGAGAGGAAAAGGCCCGAAAAGCCAGCACACGTGAGAGGCATATATTTGGCGGTTATTAGCACAACTGAAGGGTGTGAACGGAGGTTAGTAGAGGGTCCATATCAAAGATGTCACCGAGAAGAGCCCGCCGTGCAGATATGTACACTGCTTCAGTTGCGTCATCACGGTGATGAGGTCTGCTTCTACTTGGATGGGAATTCAATAATTCAATAATTCAAGAAAGCTTATGAACTAGACTTGTTACGGCTTCATGGAGCATGTGAATACAACATTAACCTTTTATTGCCTTTTCTATGATACAAAGCCCTGCACCAGCCCTCCAGAGAGCCTACCGCGCAAGAGTGAACGAAGCAAGGTTGTGGTCGTGACTATATCCTTCCTTCATACACACATCGGTATCATCCCACCTAAAAGCAGTTACCATCATAAAATCTCCTATCAGGAGCCGCTCGCTAATGTCCAGATTTTGGCGCAAACGCCTGCAATGAGAACCGCTTTACGGCTTTCCACCACGTCATGAAATGAAAGAATCGAATGAAAATTTGCCACGCTGTCTATTCCGAGGAATATTGATGTTGTCGTGAGCAATTACGAGAGCATTCCAGCATCTCCAAAAGCTCTGACCAATAACTGATATTTCGTTTGTCCAATTGAATACCGGCTTTACCTGCGAGTAAAGACGCATAAACAAAAGGTTCTCCGAATGAGTTATCTCTTATGGAAGTAGCAAATATGTTGGAACGAGTCACCATCCTTAGATATTAATCGCATTCACTGATATTGCCTTCCAGCACTCATGCCCGAAACGCTTCCCTCTGTCTTGGTATGCTCCTCTAATGTTCGATTGGCAGCAGCGACGAGCAGGGAAAGCCGCTTCAAGCAAGGGTTGCCCACATCCACATTGCTAACTCGCATAAAGGTATGCTCGAGCCGTTGAATATAAATCCCCATGATCTTTGGAATGAGATCGCGTACTTGCTCCTCCTAGAGAATTGTGTTAGCATTATTCATCAAGCTTCATCATATGTTCTTACCAAGTCGTTATTAATTAATCGGATATAGAAGGTGTTAACAACCATCTCTAACCAGGTGATGCGCTGTGGCAAGAGAGGGTCATCAAAGTCTACAGTGATCGTGGCACCCAACGAGAGCAACAAGAGAGGAGATAGGTTGCAGACAAAGCTTGGGTTGAATTTGGAGAAATAGTTCGCAAAGAACTCCTGTTCACGACGAGTTTGTAGCCATTGAATGACCGCGTTCTCAAACTGCCCTTGATTCATAGCCGCGCTGATGCTCTTCATCATCTCATCGTACTCGATCTCTTGGGGGGTTTTTTCTTCCACTGGTGCGGTCACCGCGTTCGAAGGACTGGTAATAGACGCCTCTCGTGAATTTTGTGAGGTTTGACGTCTTTCCTGGTTGACCTGATCTCGTAGTTCCAAAATTGTGCGCTGAAAGCTCTGCTGAGCTGCAGACATGTCAGTGAGGGTTTGACCTAGATTGACTACAACAGCAGTGAGCTGGTCAATTTTCATGCTGTCAGCTTCTCGTTCTCGTTCAATTGCAGCGATCTGGTCCGAGGCTTGGCGTTGAACATCAGCTGCAACTTTCTGTGAAGTTTGGACAGCAAGGTTCGTAAAAGCCGGCACAACAACAGACTGCAGAAGAGTGGTGTAGTGCTCCTCCACACGGAAGGCAACGCTCTTGGCTAATGACTCTGACATGAGTTTTAGGAGCTGAGGTTGCTGTAGAGCTCTCCCAATAGCGTCTGGAAGTGCTTTGTTGAGCTCCTTGGGCAGGTTCTGACCGATGTGAGAGTTCAGCTTTGAGCCGAGTTGCTCACTGACAGCCTTAGAAGCAACATCAGAGATGTTCGGAAGCACGGACTTCTGGATGCTTGTGGATACAATACGACCCAGGGTCTGCTCGATGTTATCCGACAGGGTGGCAGACACCAATCGGAGCATAGCATCTTGCTTTGCATCAGCTACTGCGGCTTGCGTGCGTCTGTCATCTGTGATGTTTTTGTAGAGCGAATCGAAGGAGTCGCCGAAAATTTTCTTGACTTCACCTGCAACACGATTCTCAATATTTTTTAAGGCGCCATCACTAAGATCTTGAGAAGGGCCGCGAGAATTACCATTGTCCCTGACTGCCTTGGAAGCATTGCCATTTCTGGCGTGAGACAATGGGTCAAGGACAATTGTCTTGGACGATTGGGCAGCAAGGGTAGCTTGTGGGGCTGAGCTTGGCCCAGCAGGAGTTTCGGAGGATGAGTTAGCCTTTCTCCTCTTCTTCTTTTCTGCCTTCTCTGTTGTAGCAGCAGCTGGTTGTCCACCATTAGGCAGAACGGGCTCCTTCTTGTCTTCGGCCTTACCTGCACTCTCCGTATGGCCTGATTTCTTAGCGATATCCTTAGAGCTCGACTCCTTCGCAGCTGGGCGAGAAACAACTTGGGTAGGGGCAGGTGCTTGTGGAGCGACGGGCTCGGTGGGCTCTGGTGTAGGGAGAGTTGCTTGAATTTCCTTGAGACTCTCAATGGAAATAACCTCTGCCTTTTCAGCCGAGATTGGATCCATGACTTTGTTGTCTAAATTCCAGCCAAGGTCTGCTTGCTTGATGAGGAGGCAGGTGACACCCTTCGAGTGCATGGCATAGAGCTCGAACATTGTGGGAGCCTCGCCCTTAACAGGTGTTATTGTTGTAGCTTGCAGGATATCAAGACTTCTAAGATTTCCATGGTCCTCCAACGAGTATTCGCGCATTCCGCTAATAACCGCTGTTGAGTCGGGCTTTGGGATTGATGGATCATTTGCAATGAGCTTTTGCATGTAGTCGGCCTGGGTGATATTCTTTGGCAGGTTGTACTTTGGTGCTGATAGGTGGAGGAAATAGATGGAATTGCGTGTAGGGTGACCGACACAGATCATTCCTGTTGCGGCATGGTAGACAACGCTACACACCGCATCAGATTCCTTTCCATGGGGTAGATGGATTTCCTGAACAGGCTTGCCAAGAGCAAGATCCCAAAGCTGAAGCGTGTGATTCTGCTTCATGCCGACAATCAGGTATCTCAGAGCGCCGCCCTTTTGATAAGGTCTGAGTTTGTCGACAAATAGAACTGATGTGGGCCACGCCTTGTCAGTGGCTGGGGTCGTGATGAAGGTGATGAGCGGCTCCTTGATCTCAATGTGCTCTGAACGCGATCCGTTACCAATAATTTCAGGCTTCGTCAAAGTGCGAACATCCCAGAACTTGACCCGGCCTGCTTTATCGAGAGAAACGATGCATGAATCGTCCTCGCTGAATGTGAAGTCCTTGCCAGCTTTCCCAGTGTTGATCTTGAGCGAAAGCTGGTTGAGATATTTGTCTGTGTCGACCAAGCGATCCTTTCCATGTTTCAGGTAGGATTGCTTGAATACAACTGAAGGCCAAATAATGTGAATAAACTTTCCGCGGCCAACAGCGAAGAAATCCGGATGAGCAGAGCTCTTTCTAGCTCTGGTCTTCAGGACACCTCCTGGAGATTCGCTATCGTGGGAATGGATTGGTGGTAGCGCAAATCCATAATTCTCAGGAATTGCATCCTCCAGATGATCGCCTTCGCCATCTTTGATTAAAGCCCAGTAGACAGTGCCACTAATGCCTGTACCAATGATGGCCTCCTTGAGGTCGGCCTCGGAAGTAGAGGTTACTACACTGAAAATCCGGTCATGTGTCTCGGTGAAGATTCGTGCATCCTTTCCATCGTCTTGTCTAATGATTCGAACACCGCCGTTCTTTGACATGCCATAGACAATGAAGTTTGGGGAAGCAGTAGCCAGAGTGCGATCAATCTGATCAAAGTCCTTTTTCAGACGAGCAATATCCATTACCGCCTCTCGGCGGAACAATGGACGAGGCTCTCCCGACTCCTTAATTGTGATTGTAATCCATGGCTTCATCGGAAAGTTGTAGACACTGACGGTATTTTCCTCCTCCTCCTTGGTAGGGCTGTCTTCGGCATCAGCACTCTCCCAGCTGTCTGCAATATGGCCCTGCGCAGCATCATCAATAATCTCTCTCACTGCCTCCGCAACTGGGGTAGGGAGACTATCAAGAGCACCACTGTTAGCTTCCTTGTCGAGCTCCTCCTTAAGGTCCTTAGCAGCAGCTGAGGCAGCTTTCTCGAACTCTTGATTGGTTTGCGCCGCTAACATGTCTCGCAAGTCTTGCTCGATAGTAGCTTGGCTATCTTCCTGCTCAGCACGAGCAATTGCTTCCTGGACTTGCTTATCAACCTTATCTCCAACTTCCTGAAGTGCATCTTGAACTGTCTCCTTCTTCCCGACCGCGCCAATCCCGATCAATGCTTCGAGAGGGGTGCGTCCATCTGGTAGTGGGGTTGGTGGTTGAGATAAGGCTTGCGATGTGGTACCCTGTCTCTTCTTTTGCATAGGGCTAGAATTGCTCAAGTCATCGATCTTACGCTTGTGCTCGGGAGACTCATGGCGCGGGTTCTTCAGGATTTGAATAGCTGGTGCAGATGAACTAGCTGCAGATGGACCAGGAGTGGCAATCTTTGGGGTACGATTGCGCGGTGATGAAGCCGCTAATTGCTCAAATGGGTTGACATATGTGAAGAGTCCTGGGTTGGCTTTCGGGGCTGGTGCCTTCGAGGTCTCCTTGCCAAAAGACATGCCCTCAGTAGCAGGCTCACCTGTTATGTTCAGATCGAGTGAAGCATCCTCCAAAGCTTGGGCAAGCTCACCAACATCATCTTGGGAGCTCGCCTTGCTGGGTGGTGTCAAAACCTTTGCTGGCTTCGCGCGCGGAGTCGTCTCGGGTTGTTGGGCCGGCTTCGGTTGGTTCAAGAGCTGTAGGAGGTATGCTTGGGTATCTGCGGAAGGTGAGTTTGCATTGGCAAAACTTCCTTGAGCTGGTTGTGTATTCGTAGTGAATTTTGGGGCAGACTCTTGTGCTGGGCGAGCTTGTTGGGCACCCATCAATGCTGCCAATAGATCGGAGCCGCCACGACCCTGAATCGACCCACTAAGTTGCCCTTGTGCATCCGAACCACCAAATGTCATAGATGGCTCACGAGACGGAGGTAGAGGTGTTCCAATAGGCGCAGGCTGGCTTGCAGATCCTGATGAAGGTTGGCTGAACTTCAATAGGTTGAGCAAGCTTGAAGTACGGCCAGCATTCGACGCGGCACTGTTCGCAGCAGCGACGCGCGGTTGGGGGGTCTCAGCAGGGCTCACAATAGCAGAGCTATGATGAGGCTGCTGATTATGTACTGGTGGTGTAGGAATGGGGGAGGAAACTGAGGGTTGTTGATAGCCATGAGGCTGCTGTGAGGGTGAAGGCTGGTTAAAGAAGGCGGTATTGTTGTAATAACCGTAGGAAGGCTCGAGATTGATGGGCTTGTTCTGTTGCTGACGCATCTGAGCAAAGAGATTGTCAAAATCACTGCCCCCGCCGGAGCCGCCAGGATATCCAGACATGGTGAGAATCGAAGCGCACCAGAGGCGCAAATCAAGGATTTAGATCGATCAAAATTGAATATGTTGCGGTTGGTAAAGCTGAGGGTAAAATAGCGCAAGACTAACACTATCGCGACAGCTCTTGCTCGAAAGCGAAGAGGTGTCGTTGAATAAGCAGTAGCTGCGCAGAGATAGAGGTGGTTGATGGCGAGAAGGAGAGTTGAAGATGGAAGAACTGCAAAGTGATGTAGCTCGACCAGCAAAGAGCTTGGGCTTCTCGGAATTTTGGCGAAGCTTTGTGCAGCCGCTGATTGGCCGGTGGCTTTGGCACCCGTTCAGCTCCACCAGAAGTCGCGAATCTCGACTGTCCAAAAGCAAGATCTTGAACAACAGTGATACGAAATCTCTATCGCCACTGCTCATAAGTTACACCACCGCAACGACCTTCACTACTGATCTTTCGAGAATCCTCTGCGCAATTCTGTCCAGTACGTTGACGGCGTACACGTGTGAAATCCCTAGGTTGCCGCTCGTAGCAGCCTCGTCTCGGTTGATCTCCTTCCCCGGATCTCTACAGACACTGGGCTCAGGATCGCCGAGGAAAACAACACACAATGTTCTGCTTAAGGAGGTACGTTTGGAAACATCTAGGATCGCTCTACAAAACAGCCTGCTAACTCCTGAGTAGCTGGCTACCGCTCCTCTTCATACCTACGAATGCTTCGCCCATCTTCATCTTCCTGTTCTTTGTCTGTACATACTTCCTAAACCGACCATGCGTCTACTGCTCCTTCCTCCTCCTTATACTCTTCGCCTCTTCCTGCCACTGGTCAGATCACTGCTTCTTCGACTTCAGCAGCAATTGGTTTGAGCCACGGGCATCAACCTTATCTCCGGAGGTGGTTAATTCCACTGCAATTTCCAATCAAACCCTTGAACAAGTCGCCGTTTATGCTGGGGCATTGAATAACACCGCGATGACATTGGCAGGAGCGGCATTTGAAGAGGCTAAGAAGAAGCTTGCTATGAGGCAAGAGTGGACTGGAATCGGTGTGGAATGGCTACGAAGTCTGCTTGGGAGACGGGAGTGGAGAGTTCCATGCCTTGATGTATACGTACGACTCTAGGTATGAGGACACACGACAGAATGATACCAAGGATTAATGTACTATTGGGCACTGCATCAGGGACTGGCGGCGTTTACACAAGGGTCATACTGCTTAGGAAGGCTGGTACTATGGGCATACAGGTTGGGGGATGCGACATTTCGTTGGATCAAACTTGCATCTGAACGGCGTTCAAATACATACTGTTAATATTCGATCCAGCCCTCCATATGGATATGTTGTACACCATTGTGGATAGCTCATCTGTGTTCGACATGGCTTTGGTGTAGCGCCGAGGATAGGCAAGCACAAGTCTCGTACCGAGCCTCGAGTAAACCTTCCATTTCTTGTAATTCAACTACTCCATGAACAGCTCTCTCGCAATTGTGAGAATGTGGTTCTCTGTCACAGGTGTCTTCGGGTACGCTCCACAAAGAGGCGTGTATTCGGGCAAGCTTACATACGTTTGCTGCTTCCCATTTTCTCAACTGCTAGGAAATTCCTCTTTAATTCAGCCCCTTTCATGTTGTACAACTCTTTCACGCTGCACGATCTTGCCGGAGTTTCCCGAGAACTCTCATGGTTCGTAGGTATCTATTTTGAATATCGTACGGCTGGCCAATAATAAAGTTGATCCTCTCAAAACAACGCCTGCATAGTCAGTGCCCGACTTATAGATGGAATAATGAATGAATAATGTGCCACAGCAGCATATGCATTAAGACTACTGTCACCCTTTCTCGCCCGCCATTCATTACTCTTGAGGATATTTCTAACACGTGCAAGAAGTCCTTATGTTGTACCCATTGCCAACCCTTTACTTGCTAGAGTCGCTAAAGTTCCTTGACCTCACAGGAAATTATAACTGCTACACATGGATCAAAAAGTGGCTTCTATTACACGTCAAATTCTCCAGAGATATACAAACATCGATCCCTTTCTTTGAGCTAGCTGATTGTCGTTCGGCAAGGTTGAGTCGCTTGAAGTTCGCAATATACTAGCTCAAGTTGGACCTACGAAAGACGAGGCTAAATTGTCTTGCAACAACAACACGAATCTCAAGAGATAATTATTTTCTACTCCTATCACGAGCTTCAAGATCTTCCCCAAGTCACCAACAGAGGTACATCTAAGAATAAGGGAAGCGATATTCGCCCCCCGGAATCGTATTCAAAGAGTATCCCCTGCACTACGATATATTTATCCCGGCTCACCTACGGTTTGATGTAGAAGTAAAATACTCAGGTTGAAGGAGGGCTACATAAGTTGTAGTAGACATTGTAGAAGCACCACAGAAAAACCCAACGGTTTCGTCGTTCGACAAACAATCGCTTGTCTCTGTGGACCATGGCACGCTTAAAGTCCAAGAGTCCTCTTGTGCCACAATTCTTCTACGTTTGCTGTAAATATTATAGCATCGCTCAGGAAATGCATCCTAAATTCTTCCCACTACTGGGAAACGAGCTCGAAGATCCACCACGATCCGAATATAGGCTATCCCTATATCCGAATAGAGGTATTCTCAACGGTTTTCATTGCACAGAGGATAGGCTTGTAGCCCTGTCCTTAGTCACCAAAAAACGCTGATAACAAATACAATATATCTCAACCTGCCTGGAAGTTTTCCACAGCGAATGCCGCTGTGATAACTATGGTAAAGATCGACTCTGTAATCCTATCCTTTTTAAAGTAGCGTCAAAAAGTTACTTTATTATCATGAGTTTAAACAGTTCCTTTTGAGGGGCGAGTGGATTCATTCTGTAGATTCTTAGACTTCCACTTTAGCAAACCACTTAAACCCACATTTACCATGGCTAACGTCAAATGAGAGCAGCTTATTTAGAGGAACAGGATTGAAAATAGAAGATAGCACCGGGAGTGCTAGTTTGAGCTTCATGAAGCATTACCCTGTCTTATCATTTTAAACACCGCTTTTGCCTTGGTGCCTTTCAGGTTTCAGTGAGAGGTGAGAATCGAGAAAAAGAGGAACTCTTTCAAGATCGCAGTTTATAGGCTTTGACCTAATGGAGATATCGGCTACTATAACATTTCCATCCACAAAATATTATCAAGGTTAAACAAAAATATGAGCCAATCACCCATAGCAAATCAACTATTGATGCCTTTCAGATATCAAGTGCGTTTCGAGGTGAGATAAAAATATCCACACTTCCAACCCATGCTACCATACCCCAGGTGGCATCCAAAGTATTTTCAAACGATAAAGTTGCAATCCTAGTGTTTGATGTATGGAAAATCAGACTTTTTTATCCCAGGCAAACTTACCTTTAGACATTCCCGAGTTTTCGTTTTCCAAGAGAGGAATATGAAAAACCATGTTTCGCTAAGCTGTTCCTACCAAATAGCGCACTAGACCTCCCCCAGTGCAAGGGTGGACTTCAGCAATCTAACGAGTCGAAGTAATAGTGTGGTGGGATTACGTGGGATCATGTGATATGCGCATGGTATATCAGGTCCTGATTTTTCCAAAACACCACAACGACCACAACAACACTTCAACACAACACACTCACTTTTTATATTAGAATTAAAGCTTATTATCCTCCGATCTAACTATTGATCTAAATATAACTCTCCTGTTACACTGGTCTGGACGCCCACCCTCAAATAGCCTTTTCCTACGTATCGGATCCTGTTATTGTTCCTGCCCGCTTGGTGTGGTGTGATTAATACCCTCCCACAGTAGTGTGCTTTTTTGTAGAATTTTCGGATCTTTGCCAAATTGTAGTCTCGATAACAGTGACAGCAGCTTCTAATTTGACGTCGCTTGGGAGATTTTAAAAGTCACGGTACTTTCAATTAAATCGATCCGGCTTTGGGGGGGGGGTTCAATAGTCTGACCTCCAGATTAGGAGGGATGCCAAAGCAGAACTTGGTCAATTTCTCCTGTCAACAGCGTTCAACGCATTTTTCAAGTGAGGTCTGTGTTGTGTGCTCTTTTCTCAATGGGAGACTTGAACGTCCAGTATTTTTATACAGCGTCAGCGGAAGAATCCGGGGTAGGTTTCTGCTTGGGATCAGTTCAGCTATGCCCTGGATCTACGCTTTTTTGTACCACATGGGATGTGGTATCACTTCTCCCTGTTGCTAAAATAAAATATAAAAAACGTTGTTGAGGTACTGGTACTTCTATGTGTTTAAAGGTACCATGACGGCTTTACCTATTCCTCATTGTATGATATTACGCTCTACTACATATAGCTAGTGTCAGGGATTTCCTCTTGTTCCTTGATCTCCATCATTTTTGTCCTCCCCATCTCGCTCAATCTCATGCTTAAACACTCATTTGAGTTGACAATTTCCTCGCGGCCCTTCTGGCTGCTCTATCACAAAGAATCCTTGAAGCATTGTATCCGTATCAAGATTACCTTGTGGGTTTGTTTGCCACATTTGCTGATACAACACATCTTGAGACATCTGAAACGATTCAGAATTTTGTAGATGTACCTGCCCGCACAGTGGTACTCCAAACCATGGTCGAGGTAGTGGTATAGGTCTCGGCTAAGGCGATGGGGCCTGACGTAACAGCACATTTTTCATTCCAGTAGGTAGGTTAGCGAAAGGGAAAGAAGAAGAGGGATTCTTGGAGTGGAAACTGCAGCGATGGCGCAATTGCCTGTAGTTGGAACATGTTCTGGTATCAGGTGCCTAGCTATACATTGTATGCTGAGTCTCTTGCGTGAAGCCTCCTTCTCCATTACCATTCCCAGCCCAGAGCGGACAGTTCATGTACACCACCCTCCCTAAAGAGATTATCTGGATACTCAACTCTGCACATCCCCTCCGAACGAGGAGACATTGCTAGATTTTGATGAAAGTCCTTTCGTGCTCCATCTGCTATTCGATGAAATTGGGTCTGTTCATGGCTGCAAGGAAGACAACAATTGATAGTGTTATTATCTCTAATAAAAGTTTGACACTAAGGGCAATATATCTGATAGCCTTCTTTATTTCGTGCCGCTGCTTGGTTGTGTGGAAAGGTACCCATTAGCCTCAAGACCTGAAACCAACGCCGTTATTTTGGTTCGCAACAGAGAGCCCAGCAGAAGGGCTTTGTGGATACCGAAAAATATCTCGAGGCTGCTGGATACAATTTGGTAATCGTTTTAGTAGTGATGTGTACTACGTTGTTGTATATGAGCTTAGTGGGTTTGATATGCTTGGTGAGCTTGAGTAGCTTGAGCAGCTTTTTGAGCATGCTGAAAGTGTTGGGCGTGATAAGCTCAGTGCTTTTGAGTGTTGTGTTGTACATTCTGCGGATTTCTCAGTTGATTTCAACCCCCGTTTATGAATTTCTCGATTTTTTTGTCCGAAAGTGCTCCTCATGCTTACCTTGCTCACTCAAGGCTTTGGATATTGCACACCCAACTACCTTCTTTTCCTTACCCACGCGAGATGCTTGATGCCGTGATATCACAAATGAAGTTCATCGAAGCTCAATTGCGCATTGAGCGGTACCGACTTGTCTTTGACGAGGTTCACGCGAAGCACTCTGACCCTCGTTCTCCATATCGAACAGATTCCTGGAAAGTTCTGGATCAAGATCACCCAGTTCAGCGTCACCAGGCACTCTCAAATGCTTCCAGATTACTCACTCTCACCTTCAAAGAATCAAAACTTTTTATCCCCACCCAACATTTGCATCGTCATCGAAGCCAAACGGCCCACAGCTCGGCATGTTAGGATGACCCAACTCAATATGATTCTCTAAACATCCAGCCTTCTTATAAACAAGACCTCAGTAGTATTTTCAGCAAGATAGGTACTCATTAATGTCGTGAGCTTTCTTAAAGTGTATATTATAGGCGTAATTGGTGTAGAAGGCCTTGGTGCAGTCGAGCTGGCCACACTGAATGGGTTTGGTGTCTAAGAGGTCACTCATGCCAGTGAGTCGGGCCTTAAAAGGGTTTTATTGAGGATGCGAAAGGGGTGAGTATAGGTGGATGATAGATTAATTGCAGGTGTAGTCGAGGTGGTAATGTTGGTTGTGGTTGTTTGTCTATTTGTAGGTTTGTCCAAACTCAGTTGAGGACTTTAAGGCTCTTTAGACACGGGACATATTTGCGATATCCTTAAGCGTGCCTTTATAGTTGCCTGTTATTTGAAACTCGAGTCCCTTGAAGATTTGATAGAATTTATCGCTCGAAAAACCAACATTGTTCGCCAGAGCTCCTGACCGCCTCAGGAAGCGTAGGCCTCTGTCATTCACTTGAACATTGAAGCGCTCTCAGAACGCTGTAGTGCGTTTGGTATCCCACAAAGTGATATTTCATTGTTGCAATTAATGATATCGCATTGAATAACTCTTATATGACTGAATCACAGTTTCTCAGGTATTGGAGGAATGGAAGAGTTTGTGTATAAGTAATTCCCGGGTCGGGGAAAGCGCTTCATGCCACTATGGCCATACTTTCGTTATTAAAATACAGAAAACCTTTCAGAGCCCGAGTTCTACCGAGTTCTTTCATAGTACTCATCTCATTATAACGCTCTCACACAGCATAAACTAACCCGTCCACAAATCCAGAACCTGCCATTCCATAAACACATACCGCTTTAAGAACCTTTCTACCAGTCTTCTTATTTCAACTTCCGTTCTAAGAAGCCCTCTTCCATAAACTCCATACTGCCGAAACGCCTCTACAACTACTCTAGGGGAAATCTAGATCATGCTCACACCAATGATGCCACTCCAGCGTAGCACGATCATCAAACGGCCTCACACCACATGCCAGGAGACATAGATATGGAGGAGCCTCAGGCTGTACCTCATTGTGAGAGTCAGCCGTTAGTCCCAAGGCACACCAGAGAAGATGAATCATACCCGGGTTCATGTCCGGAAAGCCCGCTGCGCAACTAGAACAAGTATCAGAGCTGACATCTCGGTGTGATCGACTGTGATCTAAGTCGGATCTATCTGTAATATCGGGATCGAAACCACCTCCTTCTCTAGCTATCAAGATAGCATACGCATCATCATTGCATACCTCAGAAGGTTGTTGATCAGGGTCGGGGTGTGAATGAGTGGTGGGTACAGAACCAAGCGCTTTAGTATCCATGCTAGGAGATTGAAGTTTCTGATTGAGTTGATGTGTTCTAGAATCGGGCTCTGGGTGTGCGTGGTTGGTACAGGGAGAATCTAAGCTTCTGAAATGACTCCGTGAATTCTGTTGGTCATGGGAACGGATTCCACCAAAGGTATTATGGAACCAATTAAAAGTATCAACATCTTCACTGTGATCTGAAGTTGAACTTTGCTCCGAGTGTTGGCCATCCCGATGTTGGATCTCCAACATTTCCTTGCGATTGTTGCTGTGTTTTTGTCGATATACCTCAACCTGGTCAACATATCCCAACAGTAAGAGTGTCGGTTTCTCAGCGTGAGCTTCGTCCACATGCAGCTCTAGGCGTCCTTGGTAAGTCTCCTCCCGATAACAGTACCTACAATGGTATGCAGCAAAGAGTTTCTTGTGGAATTTCCGGATGTGAACAGCTCGATGAAAGTCAGACAAGAGTCGTTTAGTACAACCATCAACAGCACAGGTAAAACTCCTTCCTTCACCCTTGTGGTTTTCAATGGAAAACAAATGATATCGAAGGTTTTGCCGACTAGCAAATACTAGTTCACAATAGGGACACTCGTGATATCGATGGCGGTGATTCCAAAGAGCTTGTTGAGTTGGGAAGTTTTGTTTTGAGCAATCGCCGCAGTGGTACAGTTGAGAAATCTGAGAACTTGGCGTGTCCATCGTGGTTGCGAGTCCTAGGCGATCCCTTCCTCTCTTTATGGAAGATTCAGCTGTAATTGCGCCTAGAGGTAGAAATAGTGGACCGAGCTGATGGCTATTGGTGCTATACTCCTTAATGTGGGATATTCAAAAAGAAAAAGATCCAAAGGTGAGGCTGTTGGGCGAGAAATATGATGTTCTAATTTAGTAAAGGACTCCAGAGAGATTTCTTGTTGTCGGTAAGAGGGTGTTGATGGAAAGAACGCGTCTTCAGTGTTTTTAACATCAACGTCCTCGATTAGGAAGTCACGACCGACCTCCACATTCACTTTCCTTGTGCCTTAGCGAGTGCAAAAATCGTGTCTTCTCTGGTATTTTCTCACAGTAGGAATCTCTATCACTTATTAGCATAATTCACTAAGGTATCCTTTTATTATACTGATTTCTACTTTCTATTGGCAAACCCCAATTGCTAAACCTTCCGCCCTACAATACTCCACATAGTCTCTCACATCAACACAAGCTCTTATAGACATCACGACGCGTGGCAACTAAGAGAATTCTCTTTAAATACTCTTGAATTCCCTATAATTTGCCCTTCACTTCATCACCTTTCTCCCAAAGCCCATCCCACTCAACCTTATGTTCCAAATGCCACGGCTGCGTCGGAACACTCACTTTATGGTGTTCGCAGGTACAATACACTGTTTTACCGTCCAGAGAGGACATAGTACCCCGGATCATGGTCATGGTACGGCCTACCTGCATGACCTGGCTGTGGATACGTATTGTTGTTCCTATGTTCATCATCAGCACGTCAATATTGTAAGCGAAAGAGAGGAGAGCACTCACCATTGGGAATAGCCCGCAAATAGCTTATATTCAGCGTCCTCGTGACACCACCCAAGAAGCTTTTTTGCGTCAGTTAACCCTCAATTCAAACCCCTGAAAAACGTACTCCCAGTATCCAGGCTTAGCAAGAGGGCCTAGCGCGGTAGTCGTACACATATCGAAGATCACACCTGCAGCACCACCGTGCATCACATCATTCAGATTGGTGTACTGGTCGTCGATATGGAATTCATAGGTTACCGTTCCGTCTGGTGTGGCTTCTATTAATTTGAGATTTTGCATCTACTGATATATCAGCATCTTGGAGTCCGGGGGAGGGAAAAATGAACACACTAAGTGGAGGTCGAAACCGGTGAACTTTTTGCTAGTTGCTATAAGGTGGTACCTAGTATATTGTCAGAATTATCTGGTACTGATTTGAGATATATAATGGCTTGGAGAGATGAAAGATGTAATACGAGAAGCGAGGAAGCAAGATGTGAGATTCAGGGGCTCTTATTAGTAGGCGAGCTGACAGGGAAGAGATATATATATCTTGGCATATTCTTCCTGTTCGGGGTAGGAGAAGATATTAGGGTAATACGATAGCCACATGAATCTATTGATGCCAGAAAGAAAAAACCCTCCTACTTACCGTTCGAAGATTGCTTGCACCGCTTTCAGAGCCTTCTCACGCGCCGCAGTTGATGGAGAATTCATGTTGTCTAAAGTTTCTGGTACCCCGCGACGACACTTGCAACGTGCTAAGAAGAAACAAAAGGTTGACCAAAATGTAAATGGCAATAAACTCAAGGGTGGTCTATGAAACACAGTGAGAAAACGTCTAAAGTTGTACAATCCCAGTCACCATTGAAAAACCCCATTCACTTTTCATGACATGAAGTTGTCCTGGCGACTCGCCCTCATTCACTACCGTGCCTCGGTCCACTCCCTCCACCCAATCACAGCTCTTCATGAACAATCCTCACGTGCGAGTCACTTGACCAAAATACACGTGACTCCAATTTTCTGCTTTGAGTAATTCCCCAGCTCAACGTTTGATCACCATTCTGGCCATAACCTCTATTTCTATTTTGGTCCACCAGAACCTCACGAACGCGTCTCTTGACCTTCGCTTTCGCTCAGCCACCTATGATCGCCTCTGTCATAAAACCTCAAACTTCTAAATGCGTTCTCGATTTAATAAAAGGGGAGGGGGAGGGAAGAAGTAAAAAAATAGGTACAAAGCTACATTTACAAACCAGTATGAGCTGAGTTTGACTTCGTTGCCGATATCAGGCCTATCTAGAGTTTTTTTTTAGGGGTAGAACGATGGTCCGTCCGTGTGGGGTGTGGTGCAATCATGCAATTGGGAGCCACGGGAGGCGTTGAGGCGTGATAAGAAGAGAAGGAAGAGCGGCATCATTAGGATGGGTAATAATTCCCGCAGTTTTGAAACATGCTATGAAAATGAAGCATGAATTTTGATGTCAATTGATGTTGACTGTGATCATGATGAGGTTGTGTTTATTGACGTTTGTAACAGGACGGCGCGGGAGGCTCGTCCCTGGCGGCAGATAACATTATCAGATTAGATTCTGCAACACATTGGACATGACATACGTACAGGACATGCCCTGGCCGATGCGAGGGAAGGCAACCACCGCCGGCACTCGCATCATCCGATCCAACTTTAGAGGCTCTGTCCAGTACTTGTGCATCTCTGAATTATGAATAATAGAAAAAATATTACCTGATTCAAAATCAGGTCATCGTCGGCTATTTTTAAGTCAAATTCCCAATGGGACAAGAGCGCACACGACACCTCATCAGAGCGGCTCCAGTTTTTGCTTCTCGAAGAAATCTAAGATCGTCAAACATGGCGTCTTGGCATCAGTGGCGGAGAGACACCACGACATCTGCGATTTCTTGTGGTACAGGGACAAGATTGTGGCTGCTTGAGCGTTTCTTGACCTGATATCGGAGGTAAGAAAAAAAGGAAAGGCGTTTGTCGGGTGTGTTTCATAGTCACGATGAGGAGATGAGGTTGTTTGGCTGGCAAAGGATTCTTAGGTCAAATATGGGGATTTGGTGTCAGGCTTGGTGCTGGTTGGCACTGATTGGTACTGGTTGGCACTGTTTGGCACTGGTTGGCACTGGTTTGCACAGGTTGTTGGCACTCCATCAGTGACTTGGACGGCATCCAACACCATGAGGGTGTGAACCTGCCAAAGTATCCAACGGCTCAACCTAGGTTTATATCTCGTATTTTGCTCTGTGGTCATTCCCTCTCTCACGTCAAAGTAACATTACCTCAGCTCGTGTCTCTTTACCGAAGACACCAGTATCGAGAAGTCAGCACATTGGAGAATGACTACACTCCAATGGAGGAAACCGCCAGGAACGGCAATCAATTCACAACCGCATCCTTAGGTCCCACCGTTCAACGGAAGATTGATTCCTCTCCTCTCGGTAAACTCAATTTGCCCTTTCATCCCAGCTGCGTAACTCATGATGAGTGGTCGCTTACCCCTGCATCCCTCGCATCCCAGCGCCAAGGCCGCGTATGCTCTGCATTCCTGTGACGTCGAGTCCCATGAACTTCAAATTTGCACTGGAGAGGCAAGCTTTGCGTTCGCCTCAGCCTGCGAATCCAGAAGTTTAAATTTTAAAATGGTCCCCATCATCGGGACTCGGAAGTCACGTTTCTTGGGACATGCCTAAAATAAAGATCGGTCACCAGCCACGATGGTGTGCGAATTGTCGCCGAGGTTTCGTGGGAGTTGTCCGAGACTGAGGAGATTTAAGAGACGTGTTTCAGAGAGGAGGCGTGATGGCTTTGAGCTCCGCAGCCAACGATGGTGTGTCCAGCAGCTTCAACCAGGAACAATGTGTACGGTGACGGATACATTGCTGGAGAATGGCGCCTAGTACCATCCGGGCCGCCGCAGCACAATCCACGGGAAATACAGGTATCTGGTCAGAACCCCGTCCTTCTCGCATGCCTCCTCCCGTCATGTAGTCTTATGTAAACGGTGCATTGGGTACATTGAGTACATTGGGTGTATTGGGTGTATTGGGTGCATTGGGGTGAATTGGGGTGCATTCAGTGCATTCAGTGCATTCAGTGTATTCAGTTCAGGTTAAGAAACTGAAGACGATAAGAAAACCAACAGTTCACGAGATCATAACCGGTAACTTCATAATTGCTCAAATGGGAAAGTCAATCGTCCGGAACAATCGCATGATTCGACCAACATGGAGTTCCTGAGTGGGGTGGATATTACCGTTCAACGTTGATATCCATCCGCACGCACCTTTCTACCAAAAGCTATCCCCTCGGCGCACGCCACAAAGGTCCGCACAAGGTGCCAAATGCTTGGCTTTTGCCCCCCGTCTCCCGGCTAGCATGCCGTGCCCGACCAATCGTCTCAACCTAAATCTTGATGTCTACGCAATGCTCGTGCAAGGGGGGATCCTCTTCGCAATAACATGCTGCCCTCTCTCTTAGGCTTGTACGCAGCCTCTCAACGTGTCCTGTGCCCGGTTTCCAAATGGAGATGGGTCATCTAATCTGAGGGGCATGGGTGGGCGCGGCGAGATCCATTGAAATCATGGGATATGGAGAAGACAAGCAAGCCGGTGGACCTGAGAGACAGGAGTCTCATAAGGCGTCGTGACCCGCCACCATTTCCTCCCCTTCACCTTTCAGTTCGTTCTCTCGATCTCTACATACGCCGTGCTTTCGTCATTGTCCTTCAACAACTATCGCTCATTGCATCTAGTCATATAGCAAGCGCCCACCGATCATTCACTTCTTTCTATTTTCATTTGCATTTGCTGCACAGAAATATAACCCCTTCATCTTGATCATCCTCCCCGCCAAGAACCCTTGACATATACTTGTTTCTTGGTCCCTGTCCATCATAACCCACCCAGCGAATTGCAATACGAAACTACGCACGGAATTGCAAGTATCACAAGTCACTTGGCCCAATTACCATCCGTCTTTCCGGACTGTTTTCTGGGATAAGTATCGGGCGAAAGAAGGTTCGGGAGGTATCACTTGCATTGTAGATGCGATTTGGAGCTGGAAGAGGATTCTAACATCTTACCAACATCACACTTTCGGACAAAATAGATCGACAAGATGAAGTTGACATATCTCATACCCACAACACTTGCTCTTCTCCCTACCATCCTTTCAGCAGCACCAACACAATCCGAACCAACACTAGTAGAACGTGTCGCTACCGCCAATCCAGCCCCAGAAGCAGAGGCAAATACAAACTGGCAAGCACCAGTCGACACGAAATACTTCCATGAGCCCGGTGGGGATGATGAACTCGGCCACTATGATATCCGCTACTTTAAAGAACCCGTATCATATGAAGTTCGCGGTGAAACATTATACAACCTAATTCGATCTTACTTGACAGTCTTTCGAGAAAAGGACATCGAGACCTGGATCGCGCATGGAACGCTATTAGGTTGGTGGTGGAACGGAAAGATTATGCCCTGGGACTGGGATCTCGACACTCAAGTCTCTGCCTCGACCCTCACTTGGCTCGGTGAAAACCTCAACATGACATTCCACGACTACACCGGGACTCTCTCGGACGGCTCCTCGGTCCGAAAGAGATACCTCCTCGACGTAAACCCCAACCACGTCGAGCGTGTTCGCGGCAACGGCCAAAATGTAATCGATGCGCGCTGGATCGATACCGAGAATGGCCTTTTCATCGATATCACTGGCCTTGCGGAGACGAACCCGAGTATGCAACCGGGAATTTGGAGCTGTAAGAACTTTCATCGGTATCGTACGAGGGATTTGTATCCGTTGAGGGAGACAGAGTTTGAGGGTGTTCCGGCGCTGGTGCCGTATAGCTTTGATAGGATTTTGACGGAGGAGTACAGTGCGAGGGCATTGACAAAGACGGAGCATCAGGGGTGAGTTCTCCCATTGCGGTTTCTCAGTATATGATAGAGTACTGACATGTTCATAGACATCGCTGGATCCCTGAACAGAAAGAATGGGTAAAGCAGGATACACTCCACCGCTTCGGGGGGCGCACCACTGCACCTAACACGGTGGAGCGCGCGCATATTCCCGAGAGTCTACTCGGGGACGGAGAACCAAAAGCTGGGCTGAATAATCTGTTCAAGGCAGTGCGGTAGCCGCCTTCGCGATAACTCAGCAAACATACCAACCCGGCCAACATGCGAACCTAGAAAGGAAGAGAGGAGGCATGCCGAGAAATTTAAAAGAAGTACGGGAGTACTGAAGGAGCTGAAGAGGAAAAACACAGGATGGAGGAGGCCTTGCACATAAATACACACACACACATACACAACGGCAGATTCTCACGACTTGCACATACAAACAATGATACCCAAAACATCAAGCGGCATTTCACGGCGTTATTTCCTTTGTTTAGCATACCACATAACCATGTCACCAGGAGGTCTTTTGTACATATGGGAACAAAATTTCTTGCATTTGGGCAGGCACAGGATGGCGTTCTGTTCCTTCAAACACCAGTCAATGATAGGTTGGGGGGGAGGGTCTTTTTTTATAAGTACATAGCATGACAATCGTGTATATACGCAGTCGAGAGATGCGGAGAAACAGATAAAATAAATATACTGAACAATACCTTAAGATCGTTATTGTAAAAGCGGTGATCAGTTGTAATTTCAAAACATAGAAACAGCCTCCGCCTGCACCACAACATTCAGGCGGGCCTATCGCACGGATACAGTTAACGCATACTGTCCTACCTCAGGACAGGCAGGTCCTCGTATAAGTTTCTCGTCTCATTTCTCCAGCCTCGGTTATTTTACGCAAAGTACAAACTACTGCTTCCTTAATCATCAAACTAGCATCTACTTTATTATCCAAACAAAAGAAATGCTCCAAGCTCAAGGTGACACTGACGCAAGCAAGTATCGAATGCAATTCAAACGCGCACCAGCCAAGCCGATCGTAGCGAGGATGAGAAAACAAACGGACGCTGGAACGAAAGCAACTTGGCACGTCAAAATCATAGAGATACTTTAGTCAACTGCCCGCGGAGGAGAATTTGTGTCTCGGCCTTGTAGAAATGGCTCGGCTTTCTACCTCTCTGTATATGTTCACTTCGTCAAACTTTGTCTTGAGTTTCTGGCGCGACTTCCAGACAGGTTTAGAGTGCGGATATTAAAATTCATAGACTAAGAATAGTGCGGAAGGCTAGCGTGTGGGAGGTAAAACGGTGCAGGATTAGCGGAGGTGGAGAACGCTCCCGAGGCCGTGTAAGGCGCCTAGGGAAAGCATTCCGGCAGTAACATTGACTAGTAGAAGCCGTATGAATCGGCGTGGTGAACTAAAACTAGGGGACAGTTAGAAAATCTGGATGTAGATCCCGTGCAAACATAGAAGCACAATCGTCAACTATGCCCAAGGTTGGTGTGCGATCCTTGTTCTTTCTCCCATTCCACGTGCTACCATTAAGGTCTACTAGCGCTTCCAAATTCAAAAGGATCCCACCTTTGCAGTTACTACTTTGGAAAGGACCTTGAAATTGGTTCTATACCCCTAGAAACACTTCAGGTATGTAAATCTTAATGCGTGCTTTTATCATTCGATTATTGGTTTCAAGCGGTTCTATTGGGGCTGAAAGATTCAGCAGAGTCATTCAAAATCTAGGCTTCATCATAGTCACAATCTTTTCACATTTTGCAATATAGAAATGATTCAATTTATTATTAGTATCTTCTAAGGTATATCTAAATGTTCCACAGTAATATTATAATCTAACATTAGCTTTCAGCTGGATGCTACCTTGTTCAACGGCGGCCGAACTATGCAGTGAAAGAAGAAGGGAATAAGAAAAACAATTGTCAGGAACAATGCTCACTCTTGTTGATAACAGACCCGAGTCTCTTACAACGACAAATGGATGCAACACCAACTTTCACTTTTACTTGAATTTAGTGTTCATCAGTTGACGGTTAAGTATCAACTCAAAGGGAGAACAGGAGGTGACAAAGGATAATCAAGCAGTCGAACTAAGCTCAGCCTTCTGTATTGTTGCAATGGATTTTAAATGCTTCACAGAGATATAAAAACTCAACAGCGGCTGTCCGCTGTAGTATGAGTTGAGCAAGTGACAGCAGAATATTGACCAGTTTGAAGAAAATAAAGAGTGAGTTACAATCAGGAACGAAAATTAAGTTATATTCGCCCTTACTTGCCACCTTGAGAAAAATTTAATAATTCGAATGTTCCATAAACGACATGAAAATCGAAAAGTGGCCCAGACTAAATGTTTGGGATCGAATATGACTTTCTCAAGCGACGGCTAAATATCGATCCGAAAAATTAAAAGGGATGGAGACCAACAAGCACAGAACTCCGCGCAACAGACCGATCTATGACCCAGAAAAGAACAGAAAAAGATTAATTCTTGCTAAATCTCTACTTTTATCCAGGCCTGCATCTCAGCAAGGCTTTGCTGGTGAGAAAATGTGCGCACGGGCCAATATTGGTCAATATTTGTATTTTTCACAGGCCCCAAACTTCCCTTCTTTGACAACAACGCCAAATACTCTATTATGTTGCTATATTATCAAAGTCCTATTGCTTCTCCCTCCAGTCTCTAACTCGAAGCTTCAGTCCGCAGATGTACCTTCCTTTCGGGTCTTTATATACCCAAAAGCCATGGACCAACCTTCGTCTTCCATAGATCGAGCTCCGCAGGCTTCTCTAGGCACACTGACAGAAAAAGAATTATACCACTGTCCATTCTGCCCATATAAGATAGTTAACCGCCAGCTGTTCCTCCGCCACCTCAACGAAACGACTCGCCACAACGCCCTAAAGACCATTCCCTGTTTTTTCCAAACAACAGATGGCCACACGTGCAAAGAGCATTTCTACACGACCTACCTCCGCGACCAACACCTCCAATTCAATCACAAGGATGCATGCGTTCGGTGCAAGCTATGCACTGGATTCTACGCCTCCAAGAATCAAATAAAACAGCTCGAAACCCATGTCAACACAGCACACAAAGGTGTTGTCTCCCTGTCATACTTTGGATATAGCGATGGGGAGGATATCACCCAGGAAATGACGCAAAAAGTTGTTTTCAGACAAGCGGTGATTGAACCACAGAAGCCAAAGGAGAAGCCACCACCAAAAAAGAGAGGTCGCCCACGCTTGGTAACTCCACCTCCCCCTGGACGAAGCCCGGAGAAGAAGCAAAAGTATGTGTTGGTGCCTGTGAGACCATATGTCTCACCGTACGCCATTCCTCATGACGATGCTGCGCTACCGCCATCACCTCCTCTACAATCAATACTTGCTCTTACAGGTGATGTAGAGGAACTCTCGCTCTCTATTCCTGATAACAGTATCCAACAGCTCTCCGCCCCGGCCTCCACCAATGTCGCCTCCACGACAACCGAAGTTGTGATCGGAAGCATATCAGTTCCTTCTATGTTTTCGACTAAGGCGTGTTCAAACGCTGCTCCAGTTATTGCAGAGAAGAAGGGGGTGAGTCTGGCGGTAGCTACATATTTGCAGCGATATGAGGAGCGGATGGCATTGGAGGACAAAGAGCATGAGGAGATGGTGACAAAGCGGTGGGAGTATCCGGATTTTGACTAGCTACAGGGTGAATTTGGGTAGGCTTTCTTTTACTTCAATTCCCCTGGACAAATAAACATGAATGCTTACTGGTCTCAATGGTTTTGTCTAATCTAAACATGCCTTTATTCCAGCAGCTTCCTTGGGGTCGGACTAGAAGTGTCTTGGGTGCTCCATCGTATGGCTTGGTGTGTACTGTACAATTCTTCAACCTTGCACTCAGGTAATTCTGCTGGTGGTTGCTCATATTTCCCAAATACTCATATCAAGCGAAGACTTCAAATACCAGGAAACCCACAATAACCATTGTAAACAGCATGTTTGCTCTCTCCTAATAAAGGTTATTTCAACAACAAGGATATGGATTTAACTTCCCCGACTCTCTGGAAATCTGCCACATCTAGCTAAAGCCCACATTTACCTAGGCAACTGGTATCGTAGAACTCGCTGATATATCGTAAGCTACTTGGTAAGGAAGTATTTATAATACTGTAGAGGGTTCTAGCCTAGTATATGCCAGAGTCCCTAGGGAAACTAGGAATACTAAGCTGTGTTGGATATATGGGTATAGGATCAAGTCGGCGGCTCCGAAGATTCAGCTATTCAGGGTATTCGGAGACTTTGATAGATTTAGCTGGCCAGAGAATATAGCTCAGCTACTGACGCACAGTCCAAGGGACTTGAGTCCTACGGGGCATATATGTAGTACATTTCTCACTGTAGATAAAATAGAACATCATCTCTGAAAATATCTAACAAGCTGGAGCTCACGGTAGTCCAGACCATCTTTGTGGGCTACAACTACTGAAGTTACGAAACTCCAAGCGCTTGACACCTGGTAGGCAGTAGATCACTATTAATGCTATTAGCTAGATCTGGGAGATGTACAAATAATCTCGGGAATAATAGTACAGCGCGGCAGGCTAAATAGCACCCTAGGTCCTGATCAGAGTACCTCTATTTAAGGGCTAATTGACAAGTACTGACTTCAGGATGCAAAATCAGTTACAACTTCTATAGCTGATCGGTCTGTATTAAGCGAAGGTGACCCAGGAGAAACTCTAGCAGATCAAGCAATATACGAAAGTGCTATTGGCGCTATCGGGTGGTTGAGGGTACTAGATTCGATATTAAGTATGCCTTAATTAGCTCTCACGATATTGTAGTACGCCTACTACAAGACACATTAACCAAGCCCCTGACGAATACAGCTTTTAAGCGCTGCATCAAGGAATTCCTAGGTCTAGGTGATGTCTAGAAGGATATGGGGAATCAGGAGGCTGAGGGGCTATGGTGAGAAGTGAGGGGGCTGTTGGATATATGGGTCTGGGATCAAGTCGGTGATTCCGAAGGCTCCACTGCTCAGAGAATACACGCTAGCTACTAACATGTGGTCCGGGAAGACAGGTGAGATTGAAAATATTAAAACAAGTGAAAGGAGGTGGTTAGTCGAAGTGAGATGCACATGGTGGTTCTGAAGTGGTAACCTAGATCATTATAGTCTTTGAAGTGAATCGTGAAACGTCAGTGATGAGAAAACTTTAGAGAAAGTCGATTGTTTACTAACAAACCCTCATTTAATACAATTCATGATTGGATACCATCTCTTAATACCGCGCTAGAATAGAACAATCGCAGAAACGTTTCAAGAACAACCCGCATTTAACAATCTTAAAAACCGCTTTCTCTACCATTTACGAGCCCTAGTCCACAACACAACAACCACTCTGTTATCACAACATACATCCAATCGAACTGGACAACTACAGCAAAGATATAATCAACTAACTAGAATCCTAAGATGAATCCCTTAAACTCCGAGAATGCTGGTGAGAAGCCCCCTTTTGTTGACGAAACTGAATTGAAATGCTACTGTCATCTACGTGCCGAACATACACATTCAGAGGAATGCCGATGCTTACCAGGACTAGCAATTGTGCAGGGGGTACCAAATCTACATATCCCATATCCACCGCAGTACATGAACACGGAGCTCATCCCGCCAGCTCTGACTGTATATGATCAAAGACCAGAAGGCGAGTATGAGTATGTTGGTGGGCAAGAGTTTCACGTAGTTACTTCACCTCTTAAAAGTGGCAGAAGCCTTGAAGATGGACAGGGCAGATTAATTCTAACCCAGAATAACCCCATAAACTGTGATAGGAACCAAGCTAGTTCACCGGCGACTCAAAACTCACCCAGAGGCACTTTTAACAGCCTTAGCCAGCAGCAACCACAGCCTCGAAACGATGTGTTCATGGGATACAATCCCTCGCAAGGTGCGAATCAGGCCCAGCACCCAAATAATATAAGCGATGATATTAACTTTATTATCGACAATAGCTTGGCTGTTGAGGATGATCTGCCAATAGGACACTCTCTAGCTCATCGAAGCAACCAGTTCCATGCGGCAAATCAGAGCCAGGTCAAGCTACAAAGGCAGTATGTGGCACCTAGAAACTTGCTCAATAGTAGTCCGCTTACTCTAGGTTATAGCCCACCCGAATTCCTTCAGCCAAGTATTATTGCTCAGAGTGGAAATCAGTTTCAAGCAGTAAGTCAAGATCAACACCAATCCAGACCCTCAGATGAGCAACGAGGCCCTCTAGTCGCCAAGGGAAACACGATACCTGACAATGCTACCCTTCCAAGTTTTGATCAAACCAGAGGATCCCCACGCATTGAGGAATCTGTTTTATCTCCGGTAAACGATACATTTTCAACAATTGACCATTTCCTCGCGATGAACCAGTGCCCAAGCCAAACGGAGCCAGGAGATGTACCTTCGAGCTGGGCCCAGACTCTTTCATACGTCGACGATATCTCGCTAGAATTCTCAGAACTAGTGGAAGGCGCTCGCAGAAATAACAACGCGGGACCTCGAAGCAAAGCAGAATCAGCTTGGCAAAAATCATCTTTGGGCGACGGCAACAATACCATTGCCATGAGCATTGGGACAAGCCCTCCTAGAAGCTGGAACCATGAAGTTGAGAACTTGACGCCTTCAAAATTGAAAGGAACAAGTCTATCCCAGCTACCAATAGTAGGTCGATTTTCTCCATACAAGACGGCTAACCAACCAGCTCCTAAACTTCCTTGCTCCCAAGCGGCCACTACGGCAGCATCGTCGTCACAAATCTTTTCAAATCCCCTAGAGCCAGCGCTGAGTAGTTTCACTGGGAATCAGGCGACCTCATACTACCCCACACCATCTCGACCGATAGTTATCCCAATGGAAACCTCCTCCCAACCACTCACTGACACTGCCCCAACTGCCTGCCTCCCACTACTCCACCCCAAACCAAAACGTCTCACACGTCCTAAGCGCAAAAACTACGCTCGCTGGACCACAGACCTCAACATCTACAGAGCCTCAAAGCTCCTTGATAAACGCGCCGTTATCAAGGATGGAAAGAAAGAAAATGAGTATCTGGTACGGTGGGCGACTAGCAAGAATTATGAGCATGGGGATGATTCGTGGACGCCAGAGAACTGGGTTGAAGTGGGGCTGGTTGAGGGGTATGAAAGTCAGAGCGCTTTAGGACTTTGCTAAAGAGTAATGAGCAAATTCCTCTCAAGAGAAGTATTCATGATTTGATCGTTGATTTCTTGAAGTTTTGATATAGCGTCGTAAAAAATTGCGAAAGGCATTGCGGAGTGACATGACTGTATGGTGAGGGAAAGGTATAAAAAAATAGGCAACAATTGATAATGTTAAGGCAATAAGTTTCAAGATTAGTGGGGACCCGGGAATTACCATGACAATGAAAAGAGAAGATATATTTATATGCCGGATTCAAGGCACTAACTAGGCGCCTAGACTTCCCCCCCTTTAATTTTTTTTAAATTTTTTTTAAAAAAAAAATATCAAAAAAATCAAAAACTCTTCAATTATAAAAACAATGTATTATAACCTGCCACCTTATGAACTGCAACTACACTGCATAGCCCTATCGTTCCGTGGCACATCACCACACCACCTCTCTTCCTCCTCTTTATTCTCACCCCAACTCTCCTCAAACGGACTCAACGCCATTTTCATCACCCTATCTAACACCGCCCGCTCACCGCCCTTCTCAACCCTCTTAATCAGCTCATCTAATACCCAGCCTTTAGGTATGAATTTAGGATTCACTCTCTTCATTGCAGCCTGGCGGTTCGCATCATCGCCATCCGGTCCCCAATCTTCGTAGACCCGAGTCCGCCACTTTTCTAGCCATTCACCTATTCTCTTTCTCGCTGATTCTTCAGTATTTCCAAGGCTTGTCACGCCTTCGTGGTGGAAGAAATTTCCAGCTTTTTCCTTCCTCCCTGCGTCTGTTTCCAGATCCGCAACATTGAAATGACTTAGCTTTCTGAAGAACTGGTTGAAATCTAATTCCAAACTCTCCATCGTATCCAACAGCTCACTATAAAGACTCTCAAAATCTTCTTCCTTGAAGGTCTTAAGACCAAGACGAGCAGTCATAATCCGCTTGTATTCCTCCAAAAATGTAGCCTTGAATTCTTCGCCAATCCTAGAGATCAGTCCCTCAGCTCGAGAGACAAGATCGTCTGCAGCTTCCTGCCTGACACCCTTTTCAACGAATTCTTCAACATCAACATTTTTGCCAATTCCCATAAGCTCGCCAAGTGATTCGCCGAGTCGAACTAAGTTCCACCATATTATGGTGGGCTGGTTGCGGTACGAATATCGTAGCATGTGGTCATCGTGGTTGGGTGTGTACTGAGGATCGAAGTTATCGAGAAAGGCGAATGGTCCAAAATCGATTGATAGCCCAAAAATAGATGTGTTGTCGGTATTTAACACGCCATTAGTGAAAGCATAAGCTTGCCATGCTGCGACTGTCTTTGCGTTTCGGCGGACGATTTCACGGTATAGTCGTGTAAAGCGGTTCTCTTCTAGCCCTGCTGGCCCTTCAATCGTATCTTTCCCAATATTAGATCCCAGTGGTTCTTTGTTCTTGCCATCATCTGCTGGGTTTCGAGCTGGCAGTGACTCCCAACCTTCAAAGACGTTTTCGGCAATATATGTGCAAAGTTGACGTATCAAAGCTCTTTCGCCCCTCGCCCTTAGAATATCGAATGTCCCAATCCGTAACCAAGACTCTGCAAACCTCGCAACAATAGCACCAGGCTCTATCATCTCCCTTCTAACCTTCTCATGTGGCAATAACGTCACACTTAATGCCCTGGTCGTTGGTATCCTTAACGCATTCAGCGCCTCTGAAACAACAAATTCCCTTATGCTACTCCTCAACACCGCTTTTCCATCTGCGAACCTCGAATAAGGTGTCATACCAGCACCTTTCAACTGTAGTTCATATCTCTTTTTCGTCTCTGGGTGCGTCGTTTCGAATAATGATATAGCTCGCCCATCTCCCAATTGTCCAGCCCAGGAGCCGAATTGCCACCCTCCGTAACATTGTGCCCACGGATATCCACCTTCGCCTTTACCTGCATCCCAGCCTAGGAGTCTATTGCCAGCAACAGTTTCCTTAAATTCTTCCGTTTTCTCCTCCCCCTCCTTAATTCCTAGATCTCGTAAAGCAGTAGAGCTAACGGCTAGTAATTCCGGCTCCTTCGATTCTTCAGGCCGAACCCATGTAAAGAGTGCTCCTTTGACTTGCGCCGGTCTTATTTCATCTCGGGGGGTCTTGTGGGAGTCTGCAGGTGTAGGAAATTTCGCGTCTGGAGGGAGGGAGGATGTGAAAGTCCATGACTTTGGGAGGTCCGCGAGAGATGTGCCGAGATAAGATGTACCATTTGAGAGTTTGCTGTTTGATAGATGAGCTGCCATTTGTGCGAGTCGCATGTGGGGTAACTGAGGTCGTGAGAGTAATCGTGAAAGCATGTACAAGGAAATGAGTGAAGAGTGAGACTATTTTCTTCTTGTGGAAAAGATAATAATATTACAGTTAGGGGGAAAGGAGGCAACGATAAAATTTCCGTTAATAATTGAAATAGCTCTTAACTTTTTCAATTGATTACATAGCTCATAGTCTCGACCTCAAGGTGGCGTTGAAGTCAATATCTACCAAAAGAGGGCTAGCTTCCGGATATTGCCGTGTAATACCGCTCTTGAGCTCTGATGACGAAAGTGGGGTCGCAAATGTCACCCAGCTTGCCCGCTTCAGGCGGAAGACGTTATCCCTACTGATCAATGTATTACAAAGAAAGGCGTGCTCCATGGAATTTCCTATTTCACTACTTTAATTTATGTCTCTTATCCTAAGAAGAACTCGATTGACAAGTTTTGCACCCCTTAAAGCTCAATTGAAAGCTCCAAGCTACTTTCTTTGTAAATCAACCCCACCATCACTCTCCAGGATGAGTACATCAACCTCAGCAAACCAAATTTCTCAGCTTCAAACTCTGAAATTGAATGATGGAAATGAAATCCCAGTGGTTAGTTCACTTCCCCTCTGATATGACTTGCTGGCTTCAAATGCAGCTAGCACTCAAATCCACGAGCCTTTCACTGATTTATTTCTCGGAAGCTTGGCTATGGCCTCGGGACCGCACGATACAAGAGTGATAAGAATGCGCCTGTTGATAAGGAATTGATAAAAACCGTGCTTATGGCAATCAAGGCGGGTTACTATCACCTCGATGGTGCAGAAGGCAAGAGCTATCAATCCGCATTGCCAAATCACTTACGAAGACCTTCGCTAATAACAAATTAGCATACGGAAATGAAGTTGAAATGGGCGAAGCGATCAAACAGTCGGGTATACCACGAGAGAAATTCTACATCACAACCAAAATCTCCGGTACCGAACAAAAGAACACACTCGAAGCCTTCGAAACGTCCCTCAAAAAGCTGCAGCTCGACTACGTTGACCAGTACCTGATTCATGCCCCATATTTCGCCACTTCGCCGGAAGAATTACAAAAGAAATGGGCAGACATGGAAGCAATCTATGCTTCTGGAAAAGCAAAAAGCATCGGTGTCTCTAACTTTTTGATTCCTGACTTGGAGGCTATATTAGCATCCGCAAAGGTCGTTCCAGCAATAAACCAAATTGAATATCACCCCTATCTCCCACACGGCCCGCTCTTGCCCTTTCATCGAAAGCACGGAATTGCAACCTCAGCCTATGGTCCACTTACAGCAGCTGTGAAGGCAAAGCCAGGTCCGTTAGACTCGACATACGAAAATTTAGCCGGCAAATATGGCGTCACACCGGGCGAGATTGCTTTAAGATGGGTGATTGACCAGGGCGTTGTCGCGCTGACGACGAGCGGGAATGAGGATCGGTTGAAGGCATATCAGAAGGTTGCGCAGGTACGTAATTGGGGGCAGAACCCTTTCGTATCCTAAATGGTCTTACGATTTTCTCAAGAGGCATTCTTAATCAAGCAATTGCTAACTCTTTTGTGCGCTGTAGTTTAAGTTGACTCCAAAAGAAGTGGAAGAGATAAGTGAGATTGGATTACAGAAGCATTATAGGGGTTTCTGGAATAATAAATTTGCGAGTGATGATAAATCGTAGGGATACGAAGAAATGGTCACAAAGCCATGGAATTTTATGGTCAATTGGCACGAAACCGACCGCGATGGATAGTTAACTTTTAGAGAGCAAGCAGTTGTCGAATTGTGCAAGTCATGACGTAGTAGAGAACATACGATGTTTTAAACTCTTATTGTTTGTTGTACAATCACACTCAAGGAACTCACGAGAAGTATCCCTTCCACGGTCACCAGGTTACAGGTACCTTATGATCGGTACTTGTAACAATTCTATACGTGCTTATATTCTTTTTGAGAGAGAATAAGGGCTATGTAGTCGTAAATTGTCGAGCTACACTCTCGTTTACTGCAACTCTAGTGGCAGGGGAGAAATCAGGGTACATTGCGTGGTTTAAAGATTTCTTGATTCAGTGAAGATGAGAACTGCAGTAACTAGTCACGGTCCTCAAATATAATCCTCAAACCCAATTCCCTTTTCTCCTTCCTCCACAGCCGAGTAGTAGGAACAACCATCGTATCATCACTAGAGCCAGAGCTCACTATCGTGTCATAGCAAGAGCACTATCCCAGTGCGCCGTATTCTGGCAACCGCTCCATTGCATCCATATAGCCCCATCGAGTCCAGGTATCAAAGGAAAACGCTCACCACAAAACCCCTCGTGGCAGAACAAAAGAGTGTGCAATTCCCCCCATTCAGTCATTCAAGATCAGATATCATTCGCTTAATTTGCAAGCGTCATCCAACCGAGATTGTTTGCAAAGGTTCGGTCATATTCGTAAATTTCCCGTTCGTCGTAGTCTGGCGAATTCATTGACTCCTGGTGATACAGCTCTGTAGTAAAAAGAAAACGAGTAACACAAACATATAACCACTCCTGATTTTCCCAAGCGACATACTCCTGTGAGATGTACTGTTTTTAAGGCCAAACTCCGAAATAAAGAATTAGTCGCAAGCTTTGATACAATGCAAGAAAATTCTGATCTCTTGGTCTAGGCCGCAAAGAAGTCGAGGGATAATTATTGCACAATCGTTTGTGCATCACCGCGCCCTCCTCGATAACCTCCACGGCCACGTCCTGACTGATTATTATACCCGCGACCTCGATAACCGCGACCTCTCCCCCGTCCACGGAACCCACCACGATATCCATTGTCAACACTACCTTGTCCGAAGGTCTCGACGTTCTTCTTTTGTTCTTCGCCTCTCCATTCTCGTCCACCTGGTCGACTACCACCTGACTCTGCACGATCCTTGCTCTCGGAAGAAATGTTGTCAAAAAATGAAGTGGACTTATTGTATCCAGCTAACGGGACTTCGGCTTCTGGTTGGACTTCGGGGGTGTCCTCAGTAAGAGGTGAGCCAGCAATCGCTTCTTTAACCAAATCTTGCTTATTGAATTTGGCATTTGACTCCTCGAAGTCAAAATCGGCGGCAGGAACATCAACTTTCTGCGCAGTGTTTCGAGCACCACCTCGCCCTCCTCGAGTGCCACGTGATGGGAAACCTCCAGCGCCAGTTGGATTGCGAGGAGCCCGAACAGGGTCGTTAACTCTCATCTCGTTCACCTTTCTTGTCAAATTATCAACAGAATTACCATTAGTCTGTCCAGCAGGAGGAAGTTTTGCCATTGCAGCAGCAACCGCAGCAGTGGCGGCCTCCGTTGCATCTTTCAAACTCGTAGAAGGACCATCCTGGGTTATGGCAGGTGCGTTGCCAGATCGCTGATTTAGTGGTGCCTTGACAGCGGCAGGGCTCTGCAGAGGGATAGCTGGCTGAATCCGGTTGTTGTTCTTGGGTCCGCTTGGTGCAGGCTTGGCAGTAGGTGCATTTTCGAGGTTTTGAGAAGATGAAGGTTGAGCAACCGCAGCTTGTACTTCAGTAGGAGATGGCTTGGTAGCTTTAGGAGGTGTAGGAGCTTTTTGGACTGCAGCCGCAGCCATTTCAGCCGGCTTAGCCGCAGTCTTCGGATCAGCTGGCTTGTCTGAGGTTTGGGCAGCAGGAGGGGTTTGCTGCTTATTTGCTCCTGGTCCAATAGGAGCTGGTTTAGGTGGTTGGTTTTGCTGCTGAAATTGACCTGGAGGTCCCGGAGGGTAGCCATACGGAGGGAAAGCACCTGGAGGTGGTTGTGGGAAGCCTTGCCCGGGTGGTGGGTACCAGCCAGGTGGTCCGCCATATGGCGGCATACCATAAAAACCACCAGGTCCAGGGGGGCCACCACGACCCCAGCCTGCAGATGGAGGGGCATAGAAAGGAGGACCGTGTTGAGGATGTTGCGCGAAAGGAGGGACACCAGGTGGGGGACCTTGTTGCTGTGGCCCTGGAGGACCCCTTTGTTGTTGATTTTGACCAGGTGGGCCTTGAGATTGAGGCGTTGGACGAGAGCCACTCTATATAGGAATATCAGCAGTCTATTTCCTCATGATTCAAAGATAGTGACAGGGAGTCGAGGTAATAATCAGAAGGAAGGCAACGGAAATCTCCACACGGTTTTGCGCTCTCGGAGACAATAATGAGTTAACATCCGAAATATTTCATCATATAATAGCGGTTGCGGGTGTGCTTAAAGCGAATATAGGCAATTCGCATGAAATATAAGAACTTACGCCGAGAATAGCAGGGTCGTTGGGAACCTGGGGAGGCTTGTTCTCCTTGGGGGCCGGCGCCTCTTCAATCCTCAGATCCTTCACATCACTTCCACGGAAGACAATGTACTCATAGACGCTATCAGAAGGCGGGATTTCCTCGTCGGGGTTGCCTTTTCGTCCTTCGGTTCCAAATGACGACACGTTTTCGAGAGCTACAGTTGAAGACTCCGAATTGATCTCGTGGAGGGTACCGACATATCTGGAATGTTGTTAGTGCAATGTCTAGAAGCGTTGCACACTCATCGCATACCGAATGTCGCTCCTTGAGACTAGAGATATCCGTGCTCTGCAATCGCGACAGGTCAGCTTCAAGCTTCAGAGCTAGATCATTCAGCCTCTAAACCAACCCTAAGAATTCGGTCATTGTGCTGTGACACTGCGATCAGCTCACAGCAAGCTCGAGGAGAAGGAAAGGTATTTGGTAGGAGGAGGGCTGAGGGCTGTGTATTCGGGTGCGCGAAGGTGTTGAAGTTAAAGAAGAGAAGTTTGGGTTGTGGGCAGGAGGAGTTTGCATGTCAATCGCGAAGGAAAAAGGCTGGGAGTTGTGGTTACCTATGCTCGTCTAAGTTTAGCGTCAATCGGCCACACCGCCTAACGGCAACCCGATTTGCCCATCCCCGCAGTTTCGATCATGTTCCTCAGCCTTACTCATATTTCATCTTCACTTCTACATATAAAAGCTCATGAGGTTTCGTACACAATGGCAACTCAACCATCAACAAGTACTAATGAAATTGGAATCTTCCAGCAATTAGAGGATTACAATTGGGACAAAGATAAAGAATTTCAGGTAAGCATTTTGAAATTGTCTTCTGATTCTCAGCCTTGGCATTTGTTAAGTTCTGTGAGTTGAATGTGAAGTATTCTATGTTTCTCATACTTAACCCGAGTGTGGTCTTTGATGAAGCCTCAAGATTTGTGTCACAATACGCTCCTCTCTCCTCGTCCCTTCTCTTCCTAAAACTTCTAACTTCAATTAAAACCTCTAACAACCACATGACTTCATAAGCACCCATGTCACTAGCTACTACTGCAAAAAAAAAAAAGGAAGGAAACTTCTTATTCTTGCTTGTCCTATCAAAATTCAATTTCAAATTTATCACCCAATGCCCAATGTTCCAAACCGATACTTACACAACCCAGGGTGGTCTCTCGGCAATCCTTGGTCCCAATCCTTCACCCTCCCAAATAGAGGACCTCACAATCAGAGCACAATGCTTCTACCTCTCCCGCAAGAAAAAAGTCCCAATCGACTTTGATTCCTACAAAACCTACCTACAAAGCAAACCTAAGCCTCACGTATCCTCAACCTTGCTAGAACAACAACACCCGGTTTTCGCTGTAAACTCAACACCATCAAGTTCAAATCCCACAACCACCACCCAGATCTCAGCTTCAGCTTCGACCTCCACTGCCCACCCGACCCACGAGTCTGACCTCCCGCCTGCCACATCCATCACTAACTCCCCCTCCCCCGCTACCCCCGCTACCCCCCAAGCCAACAGCGGACAAGCACCCTACCCCCCAACCTTCGCACAAATAATCGAGCTCATCACCTCCGGCGCTCCTATTCCCGGCATCATCGATATCCCGGACATCGTCAAACCAGAACTTGCCTCCGTCTCTAAATTACCCAAAAGAAGAAAGCCATGGGAAAAAGACGTACCCGAGGAGGTGATTCAGGCTACAACTGGCGAGGGGCTATTTGGCGATGCGAGGGATAGGTATATTGCGCAGGAGTTTCCTGAGGAAGGAAGCACAGAACAAGTGAATAAAGGCGAGAAGTTAAAGGACAATGAGAAATCCAAGGAGGACAAAAAGGAATAAGTCATGTCTTCTGTCGATCCAGCTTCAGCTTCTTATTTGGAGAATAGATGAGAAGCAGTAATTGGATCAAGAGGTGATTACACGCCTCAGCACTAATATTGTAACGAATGAAGCATCCACGAAGTGCAATGCTTCAGAACGACAAATATGACAATAATACGATAGACCGATCATACCTACCACACTACTGGCATTCTTCAAGAGCTTAGAACGAGTACGGACATATCGGGAAGTGAGCAATCTTGGAGGAGCCTACTATTAGGATGGTATATTCTACGCATCCACGTCCTTACCCCATCACCCACCTACCACAACCATGCGTTTAAAGCTTGGGAAGATTGGGGCAAGCATAGCTACCACCACAATAACATTCACCATAAATTCGTTATCTTTTAAGACCGCGTAGATCCTACTTTAGCTGAGCTTATCTTTACCCAAAACAAATATCTCCCAATCTTTTCATTTTTCTGGTTGCAAATTTAAATGTATCACATCATGCCAAAAGCCTGTTTGCGGGAAATTCTGACCTCCTCAATAGGATGGAATAGTCTCTATTAGAGCAATATAGTTTTTTTTCAAAGCTTACTATATACTATACGTTAGTGCAACCTATTATATTAGATGCGTTCTATGTGTTTTCTATGAGCAATAGGAAATACTAACTACGAGAGACTGATCGTGGTTTAATGTTAATAAGCGGGGCAAGTCTAAGTTAGCATAGCTACTCCGAACACCCAGTGATTATATTGCAATGCAACGGATTGTTACAAGCCACTTGTATTCCGTAACGACTGTCTAAATAACAAAGTTTTGGTTTGGCTTTTCATGATACAGGTAAGCGCACGAAGAAACATCACAGCATAGAAGCAGGCTTCTTCCTCCACATTACTGCTGCCAACAACGCAGAATAAATGCAGATTGCATTTCTACTCACCCGCACCTTCAATATGACACAAAGAACGTCAGAAATTTATACATCCACACAATGCCCTCAATGCAACAAGCCGAGACGAAATAGTGAAGCTGCCCACGATGACAGCATTGACTATTCCAGGACAACCTATCGCCAATGTTGTAACCATGATGTGTCCAAAGCACCGAAGAAAGCCCTCGACGTAGGATGACCAGTATTGGTAGAATAGTTTGCCGGAGAAAATGTTGATAAAACAGGAAGAAAATATGATATGTTGGCTGTAACGAAATGGTCTTCGCAGCCAATACAGGGAACAAACAATGCAATACTTAAGGTTACTTTCACAGGATGCGAGTAGAGCCAACTGCAGACATCCTCAGATATGAAAGCCCAAAAGCAGACAGAGAGACAGAGCCTGTTCGAATATGTGGTGACCTTATGGCGGTTCGATGATATTGTGTGTCAAGTTAAGATCGCGAGTTCAACCAAGACACTGAGCGCAATATGACGAGGCAAGCGGGACAAATCGAAAATGTGCTTAGCGGTAGGCATTACCATATCGAGGAGCTTGTTGTGGCAGACGAGGGTTTGGAGCACCAATAGCAGGACCCACTCCAGGGCCTGGTCGAGTCTGAATAGCAGGATTGGTGCAAAGCATACCAACACGGGAGCCGAACTTGGAACCACGGAGAGAGACCATATGCTTGCGAATATGCTGCGCAACAACCTCACGATGTTGAGGGTTCGAATGAGTCAAAATGTATTGAATGAGATAGTTTCCGTATTGATCGCTTGCAATATCGATCAGTGGAATACGAGGTCTATCAAGACGACCCTCACAAACTCGGTCTAGGTATCGGCTGAGAAAATCGACGCCACCAATCTTCAAACACTTTTCAACTACCTTGGAGGCAAATTGGTCCATACTGTACTCAGATGCATAGCGGATGACGTGGTCGATGGCTCGGCTTCGGTCAGCTGGAGCACCGTGCTCGCAAATGTGTTGAATACACCAATTGCCAAATTGGCCGTGGGCGACAATGTCAATGCTAGCCAGAACTTCTTCGATGCAGGGGCGCTAGAGGAAAGTCAGTAGGGGTTTGACATATGCCAAGATGTATATACCTTGTCTTCTTCGAGGCAGTTCTCAAAAATGTTCTGAACGACCAAGCTCCCTGTCTCACCAAGTGCTACTTCATGCCACATACCACGAAGAGCTTCATTGACATACTTCATAATTTGTGGCGGAGACTCAGTCCAGCGAAGCTCAAAAAGCTTTTGCCAGACATGGCAAGCGTAACGATGGATGACAGTTTCTGGGATACGGCGGAGGAGCTCATGAACCATGATAGCCTTGTAGTCCTCTGGGACGGAGTCGAAAGCCTTCTGAACGACGTGGCAGCCGAAGGCGTCCATGGAAAGATTCAGGGTATTGCCACGAATAGCTTCAGCAATCTTGATTACTTGCTCTGGAGTACCATGCTCGAAGCAGCGTTGAACAAGAAAGTTACCGAATCGGTTGACCATCAAAGGGTATGCTTGAGCAACGATAGCCTCAACAATATCGTACTTTTGTTCGGTAGTTCCGACCTTGAGCTTCTGTTGGAGAAAAATTGAAGCTTGTTGATCATTGTTGCACACAATCTTGTCAACGATGTATTTCCAATTACAGTTGACTGTGCGGTCGAGAAGACGACGATAGTTGAGAGGTTCAGTCGTTGGAAGGTAAGTTTGCCCCTCAGTAGCGACGGCCTAGATATACCATTAGTTATCCTTAAGGGGGCAAAATAGACAACGACTCACTTCAGTCTTCCACCCAGCGTTGCTCGAGGTAAACTCTGGAGCATGAGGCGAAAGCGGAGTGCCGATTGGCTGAGGTTGGTAACCACCGTACATGCTCCCACCCATACCCATTAGACCGGACATTGGGGCTACACCTCCAGCCATACCACCTACAGAACCGTAAGGAGTAGAATTAGGAGTGTAGCCATCGTAAGAGCTACTACTACTAGCATACGGAAAGGAACCACGACCGAATCGGCCGGGTTGGTTGCGACGGCCTGCTGGCGGGGCCATCAGTAAATCTGGGTCGGGTACCATTCGGTCTCCACGGAAAGTGCCCATTTGTGGTCCTGAATATGGCATTGGTGCCTCGACGAACGGTTGCCCAAAGCTACGGTTCATCCATTGGCTAGCAGAGAGCGCCTCAGAGGGTTGGAAAGCCGGCACGGCGCCTTGCAACCCGGGATAGTTAGGCTTGCCACCCTGGTTCCAGATAGCACGAGCACGGTTGAACCCGCTGGCAGATAGTGCATCGCTAGTATCAGAACGGTTATCATCTGTAGCGGCCCAAGAATTGTCCCTCGTCAGAGGCGGACGGCCTCCAGTGCCGGTTGATTGTGGAAAGTTGCTGAGTCTGGGGTCCACAAGATTGGGGTTCATCGGGAAGTCGACTTCGGAAGCAGTGCCTATGGCCTGATCAATTGTATGCTTTGTGATCTTGCTTTGTGCAATCTCTTGATCCATCTGAGCAATCTTTCCCTTTGCAGCCTCGAGTTCGAGCTTCAAGCGAAGGAGTTCATCAGTGGATGAACCATGGATATCATCGCCAGCGACACTAGCAGGACGTGTGCTTGGAGCAGTGCTATTCATGTGGACGTCGGTGATTGGTGCGATTGGCATGGTGGTGGTCGTAGATACATACTCCATTGTGCGAAGATAGGTAGTGTTGTCGTCGGCAGACTTCAGGGCCTCGTGTTGTTTGTTGATGACTGCCGATTGTTCAGAGAGCTTCGCGAGGAGCTTGCCCATAGGGTCACCTTCTGCTGAAGAGTTGGAGTCATGATTGATCTTCATCTTCTGCAGGGGTTAGAAAGAGCACGTTCACCTCAGATGCAGAAAGAGGTGAAGAAGGAAAATTGTTTACTAACCTTTGGTGCCACCTGATTGCCCAGCTTGTTCGTAGACAAAGCTGCTGCAGATTTCTTGAGTGATGCCGCGTCCTATACAAGAAATTAGTTCAATATACAAGAATATGTAGCATTGAAATAGAATAGATGGCGTTGTAAACGTATTATTGAACGAAGAGGAGATTGAGGTGCGCTAAGGTATCGTGCAGTTGAGAGCGTACTGAGGCAAAAAACTGGGAATCCTATTGTGGGAGCAGACCAAACCTCGTCTACCGATAACGGCGATAAAGGGAGTTAGAAGCAAGACTCACAGAGCGTGCCATCATCATCATCTTATCATCAGACAATGCAGAATTTTCCTGAGAAACGCTTCTGCTTGCGGCAACACGTCGAAGGGTAGGAGAACCTGAAGCTGTGGTAGACATCTTGTTTGATCTGGTCCAGTATCTTCGAAGGAACGTTGTCAGCTTGAACAGCTAATACTGTCGAGTGTGCTGTGGTCGAAGGAGTCTGTGGTGGGTGTCTTGGGTTGTAAGTTGGAGGTTAGATGAGAAGAAAGAAAGGAAAGGCGAGATCAGAATAAATGCGAGTCGTAGCTCAAGGAAGATAGATGGAAGGCGCAACGTAGATGTTCTTTCCACCAGAGATATAGTCCGGAGCGGGATCCAGCCTTAAGGTTTTAGTTGATCGATCACAAACCAGTTCTGGAACGTTGTGAAGAGGGGTAGGGAGAGTTGAGGAAAGAACTTTGGAAGGGGCGCCCAGTTCGAGTAGGCGGGAAGGGGGAACCAAAAAAGCTCGTGACCACACACCTCTTTTGGTAGCTGTTATTTGCAGCCTTCTAGTGAATATGACAGGGAGGGCTCGCCAAACTTTTGTTGGTAATATATGGAGGGAAGTATAGTGCTCGCTAGGAAATACAAGAATTTGGATTAGAAGTTCGTGTCTAACATCCAAAGTCTCCACTTCCATATCTGTATATTTGAGATTTGGCTAACGAATTAGCACAATTTGAACTTGTTGCAAAGGGTAAAGGCTTTGGAGAATATAGTGGGGGAACTCAACATAGTCTTACAAGTCTACAATTAAGGACGTACAGCTCTAGTAGTGCCTGCCTTTTTATCTATTGCATCGCAGCTGTGACGTCGCATCTACAAGTCCCGAGAGTCATTCCTTTCCATTTTCCGAATTGATACCTTTTAAGGGATGTGTGAGGTCGCACATGGTCAGCTTATTCAAAGCAAGGGGGTGAAGTCCTGGTGTGCCAAATGTTTTCGAGCATTCTGGTGACGGTGGGAAATGGAACAAAGCCTTATAAGTAGATTGTTGTTTACTGAGGCAAAAAACGGGTGGGCTTGTTAGCACAGAGATGTTCCCGAACACATGCATTCGGTTATCCTGTTCTGTATTTTCTTCCTCATCTTCAACGGCTTTCTTAATACAATATTGTCCCATATGCTCCTCCCAAACGCCGTGTATTCTACAGGTATGCAGTATTTGGTACAGATCATCTCTTTTTCCCCTTGAACTTCTTCGATTCTACGTAGCTTATTAGTAAGTCCTCCAATCATTAACCCAAACGTCTTACCTGCTGCCGTCTTCTTCTTCTTCGGCGCACCTTTCCCTCTTGCTTTGATGCTGTGAATTCGTCAGCGGCATTCCTGTGTAGAAAATTTCGATCATGCCATACATCTTAAGCATCTCCAATCGCTCTTCTTCAGGTTCGTTCCACGTCTCGAAGTTCTCCCCATATGCCTTCACCAAGTCCTGATAAGTCGCCATTTTCCGCGGGTAATATGCAGCCATCACCGGTCCCTTCAATCGCTGTCGCAAAACTTTGTTTCCCAATCGGAGGCCTTCTGGGTTGAAGGTATGGGAGAAGAGTTTACATTGGACCTAGGATAATCAGCATTTAGTTTTGAGGTACCATAGCGCAATTGAAAGCCCTACCTTCATCAGGTCCAATATACGTGAGCGTGGCACAGCCATTGTTAGTGTTGTGCCCTCGAGCGTTGCTGTCGGCTGTTTGGATTCAGTTCGTCGACGTTGAAAGTAAATTTCATGAATCGCGCCGGACCGACGTTTTTCCGCCTCTTCACAAAAACTGTCACGAGATTTCTGCACCTAAGCTGAATTATTTTTTGAAAGCAATGCACATCATTTACCGATATCTATGAGAATCTGTCTCGAGATACTATTTCTTGTATATTTGGTTTCTCCTAATTCAAGCATAATTGATACTTTCTGGAAGTTATCTAAGCCTTAAGTTACGGATCCCCAGGGAATTCGCCAAGCCTTCAAGGTTTCAATAAATTTCATATCTGGACCTCAACATTGTAAATTACGCATATCGGTCGCAATCATAAATTGACCACCATGACAAATGGTTACAGAGGCCAGAAGCGGAAATATGAGCCATCAGGCGCGAACGCTGAGCCACTATCCATACATAAATATCAAAAGCAACACGTTTGTTTTCATACTTCTACGATGGTAGAAATAGCTAACAAATCCACAGGGTGATCATATGAATCAAAGAAACTCATTTGAGAGAAATGATTTAGCTTCTTCAAGCAAATATCAAAGCTTGGACTCGAATTCGCCGCAAAAGGTGACCGCTCTTCTCAAAGCACTAGATGAGATTCTGGGTGACGATGGCAAGGATGACCTAATGAAACATCTGGGGAAAGATGCTTTCAACAAATGTTCCGACCTTCAATCATCCATACGGCGTGGCTCATCACAACCCCCCATCACGTCTCCACTGTCACAGCGACCAGACAAGCTCAATATTCCCAAATCCTTACCCGCCACCTCTATTACTCCCTGGACATCATCCTCAATACCTAAATCCATGCCACCCTTACCACCAATCCTCGACAAAACACTCGAAGAGGCAACATTTAGGCACGTCAATACTGGAACCGGACACTTCACTGACCTCACGTATGAACGGCTCGAATGGGTGGGTGATGCCTACATTGAGCTCACAGCTACACTCCTAATCTCACAAACATTCCCTATACTCTCTCCTGGGAAATCCTCACAGATGCGGGAACGACTTGTCAAAAATCAGAATTTAGCAAGATACTCTAAGCATTACGGATTCGATCTTCGTGCACAGCTGGGCACCCATCCTGAAGTCAGAGATCCAGATAAAATGGTCAAAGTTCATGGAGATATCTTTGAGGCTTATGTTGCGGCAATCATACTTTCAGATCCACAAAATGGGGTGGCAAGAGCCACAGCCTGGTTGAAGGACCTCTTTGGTATGGTTTTAAGAGAAGACATTGCTGCAGAGGAGAGAAAGGAGGAGGAATACCAAAATCCGATGTGGAACCTTGGCATTGCAGTACCAGATACCTCGAAAGAAGACAAGCTGAATATGAAGGATCGGTTGCAAAAAGCATTAGGTGCTAAGGGTATCAAGATTACGTATCAAGATGAGGGGGAACCCACCAAGGACCGGAACAGCAAATTGCCGCTATACACTGTCGGTATCTACCTCACAGGCTGGGGAGAAAATAATAAACAATTGGGATTCGGGAGTGCACTTGGCAAGAAGGAAGCTGGTATGAAAGCAGCTGGGATGGCTTTGGGAAACAAAAGGCTAATGGCACCGCTGTTGGAAAAGAAGAGGATGCATGACGAGCAATTGGCTTTAGAGAGGAAGGCATTAGAAAAAGCCGGCGTTGTGGATGAGAAGATAGATACCACCAAGTGATGTGCCCAAAAAGCTGTCATTGATGATGCACATGAGGTCGTTACTATAGAATTTCAAGATATAACATTGAGTAGCAAATCAGCACGGGAGAATGCCACTGTTAGTTTTCACATGTATGTTTCACGTGTGCATCTCAGGTTGCATTGTTTTCAAAACAAACAATTTCCGCTAGACTCGGAGACGATGATTTCGTCAAGATATTCTGACATCTGAAAATTGAAAACTAGACTTCCATGACCAATCCGAAGACCGAAAAATATTCAAATCAGTATTCAATGAACACAAATTTCTATACCACCTCTTCGTTGAATTTTCCCCCTTGCGTCCATCCCCAAAGCCACTGCAAATCCGGGGCTATACTCATCGCATTCATCCGACACCCTGTCGCGATCGCAGCTGTGAGATCCCGTCGGCCCAAACATCCCTGTGTACCTCCCAAAGACCGAGGCACACCTCGCCATCACACGCGACGAGCAATGATGCGCATGATAGAGTTAATTTCACAGCATACAATCGTCCCCGCACAAATAATTTTTCCTGTTCGCGCGTATCCTCGAATCTTTTCTTGAAATCTCAAATGTTATCCTTATAGAATTAGAGCTGGCATACGTGGATCGGTTGGCACGGATAAGCTGAGGGTTGTGAGCTGGCAATTGGATAAGAAATTTAAGAGACGACGAAGGTGGGAGGGCAAATATAGAGGGATAAGATGGCGGATTCAGTTGGTTTGTCGTGTTTCCTCTCTACTACTCTACCTCTAAATGGATGAGAAAAGGTACAATACTAACATCATCCGTCATGGCAGACCGCGTCTTCGTCCACGCCCTGAACACCGTAAAAAAGATCCCCAAAACCGGCGCCTCACGCCCACCCCCTGGCGACCGCCTGCGACTTTATGGCCTCTACAAACAAGCCATGGAAGGCGACGTAGATGGCGTAATGGAACGCCCAATCTCCGTCCGCAGTAATGAGGAAGGGCCCAAAGGAGAAGAGTTGAAAAGGGAAAGAGATAAGTATGATGCGTGGGATGGACAGAGGGGTTTGAGTCGCACAGAGGCAAAGAGGAGGTACATTGAAGCGTTGATTGAGACTATGCATCGATATGCTAGTACTACTGCGTAAGTCTTTCCTTGGGCGGAGGGAGAAGTGGGGGAGTTGGACTGATATGTGATAGGGATGCGAGAGAACTAGTTGCGGAATTGGAGTTTGTTTGGGATCAGATCAAGAATAACAGCGTTTCCTCGACCAACTCTGGCTCCTCACCTGGACGCCAAGGCCGTATGCCATCCTATAGCACAAACCAGCCTCGAACTTTCCAAGCCCCTCTCTCCGGTAACGATGGACCTATGCGCGTTCTGTCGCCCATGAGCCAAGATGATGAAGCGGAAATACAATCAAAATACAACGATGAGTACAACCAGGATGAAGACGAAGATGATGAATATAATGATAGGGAGAGAGATGATGGAAAGAAGAAAACCAAACGGTGGAGGAGGATTGTGGAGCAGGCACTAGTTAAGATGACGGCTGAGGTGGCGGCCTTGAGAGAACAGATTGCTACAGGGAGGGAATATCAAGGGAGGAAGAGGAGGAGTTTGGGGAGGTGGTTTGCTTGGGTTTTGTGGTTGGTTGTACGGCATTTCCTGGTTGATGTCGTGGTCCTGGGGATAGTGCTGCTGTGGTTACGGAAAAGGAAGGACAGGCGATTTGAGGACCTGGTCAGGGAGGCGTTAAAGATTGGGAGAGAGTATGCTAGGAAAGTGCTGCCGCCAAGATGAGAAAGTCTGTTATACTATTCTACAGGGACCACGACCTATCACGACAAACGAGCTACGAATGCTATACGAGACGGGCTAGCTCAAGATAAGACAAATTCTACGTCCCAGTTCCGGCCGGAATTCATCAGTGGACACAACACCGCGAATGCAAATACCCTTTGGGCAAAGTTCCTCGGAACTGGTTTAAGCAAAAGCGAAATATTCGTGGGTTATATTTGACTCAATGGATGGGCTTCGCTTCAATCAGAGATTTATTCTTTTACCAACGATTATCTACATTAGCCTGGAACGACATGTCCATCATGGCATACCCTTCAACTGATTCGCACCCTTAATGGCTGAAGTCCACGGTACTCTCTCGTCAATAAACAGTTCTCCTTTCGGAACATTCTCATTTGGCCAATTAGGATCGTCCAAAACACCAGTCTTAATGATGACTGCTCCTGGGAAAGATTCGCCAGTACGCATTATGGTGGTACCACAGTCACCACAGAAGTGAGAGGTAATCTCCTTGCCAGTGTCGGCTTGTTTGGAAATCGTCTTTGGTGTGCCTATGTATGGACGTCAGCCCCTAGACTACTTGAAGGAAGGCGAGGAAATCTACCTGAGATGAGCTTAAAGTTATCTACTGGGACGATTATGTTGTTGCTGTAACTTGAGCCAGAAATCTTCCTACAATCGAGACAGTGACACAAAACATGAGCATTAGGCTCGCCGGTATACTGCAACCGGATCTAAATGTACAATATAATCAGTATGCATACTCGTATCATTAATCATCAACTAGAAAAGCGGAGGCTTGCTTTATTACAGAAACACCCTCCTTTAACTGCCATTATGATTGGGTTTGAGATTTAAATTTATTATATAAGTTCGAATCATGGATCCAAGATTGGAGTAGTTCAAATGCCTTGATGACCACCTTGACAGCCATTAACTACATATATACCCCTCCAGCATTCGCCACCACTCCTCTCATAATGACGCACAATGTTACCTGCACTACCTTTCTACCTGTGTCACTAGTATGCGGGGTCCTCCCACCACTGTAAGGCTCTAACTAACCTAAGATCCATTCCTCCGCAATTGACCTGTCATCACGACTCGCCTTACAACTCGTCAAGAATGGCATATTTGGAATCAATTTACCTGACCCAAAAATTTCAACGTCATCATTAGGGCATGATTTAGATTCGGAAAGGGGTTCGGCTCCCCCGATGCGACCCAATCAAAGCTGAGCACCAAACGAGCCTGCAGAGTTACTTGGAATGGTCAGCGGGACAGGAGAGGGGTCGGTAAAATTTTTGTGATAAGTAGCGGGCTAGAATATCATCACCGAGGTTGTTTATAGGTGAAGTTACACAGAGTTATAGAGCTACAGAGGCGCGTACGGAAGTTGCCAGAGGCACTGTGGGACGCGCTGGTGAGTGCAGGTGTGAAGGCTTTTGGAAGACTTGAAGGGTGTTGGTGTCTGAATCCGCAATTGAATGAGCTTGTGGAAGTGGGTATTTGGAGGCTGCGACAATGGCGCATATCCATCCCTCAAGGCAGGGCCTAGTCAAGAGGTCAGATGATGAAGATGATCAAGATGATGCAGTAAGTTGAAATTTCTCAACCACCCTTTATAAAAATGACTAAAACCATGTGTCATCACGTGGTCTCTCGTCACGTTTTCTTCCTCCTAATATCTCAATCTCAACACCATCTTCAAATCCCCATCTTAAACCAATCTAACAATGGTCCAGACACCAACCATGTCCCTCGCACCCGCTATCTTCCTCCCTTACCTCGGACCCTCGACTAATCCACCACCTATTCTAGACTCCACACAAAAACTCCAAAGGATTGTTGATAACCTAGCCAGCCAACAAGAACAAGTCCGGCAGAATATGTTTTCTCTTGTTCAGCGTCGAGCCAATAATGCGATTGCTAGAGCGAAAGAGGAATTGGACTCCTTAGAGAGGGGTGAAGATGGCGAGAGCTTGGACTCGGATTTGCTTGAGGAAGAGGAGGATGAAGATGAGGTTAGGGAAAAGGAGGTTAGAAGAAGGGAGGTGGATGAGATGTTTGAGCGATTGAAAGATCCGATGGGGAAAGATTCGAAGGAGGAAGATTATGAGTTGAAGATTGAGGATTTGATTGCTTCGGCCAATGTGGATGTTCAAATGGGAAATACACCTTCGACTGCAGCGCCGAAACCGAGGACCGCAAAAGTTATCAGAGAGGAGTTAAGTCAGTATCTCAAAGATATTGTTGATAATGCGGTGGTGGAGATGGAGGCATGTGATGTTCATGGGGAGAGATTCGCTAGTGGTTATAAGGCTGCGCTTGAGCGAAGAACTGGAAAACCAATGGCTGCACCTACGGCATCTACCCAACCACCGTCTGCTGCACCAGTCGTACAGATGGGTTCTAGGCCTGCTTCTAGAAATACGATGAATCCTCTGCAAGGATCATCAAGGACTAGCACAGAGGATGGACTGGGCATTAATCCATCAAGGAGAATGTCTGCTGGTGCGATCTTTGCGAGTGTACAAAGTCCAACATGTGAGAGGAGGTCTCCACAGAGGATTGAAGATATTGTTGGGAGAAGGGATAGCAGATAATGGTGATGATGAAGGATGAACCGTCATGGGGAAAGAATTACCACTAGCACTAGAATGGGAGGTACTAATAACAGACCTTCAACAGCCTTCAATAGCCTTGAAATTATCTCAAGATTAAGAAAAAACATTAATTTTATAAAACGAGATGATGGTTGTCTGCAATTTGTCCTGATCTTCACCACATCTATGAGCATGTTCACATCACGGACAATACCTACCAACTACCGAACCTCTGGAGCTGAAGATCTCCCAGGGTGGGTTTCTCGTCTGTTTCCGCGCTAAACTTCTTAAGGGCAGGTGTGGTGCATTGTCCTCCTTCAGATCTGAGCTTCTCCCATACTCAGCCTTTCTTCCCGACTTTCGGGGACAGGAATTAACACTAAACTTTATTTCCTTCAAGATTCGACAAGAGAACAGCTTGAAGTTGATATCTCCCATTATTGTTATTCATCCTTACAGCTTATAGTGTCGTTTGTAGCAATGCATATTCTGGAACCTCCAGGTTCATCTCCTTTTCTTTTCAGCAACGTGTGAACGTTGTGCAACATCTCAATCATGCACTCCAACATGGCCATTGGAGAATGCAGAAAGGCGCCTACATGGGTAAAAGGCCCTCGAAACACCTCCCGAGGGATGGGCTGTTGTATAAATATCTTGAGAACCAGATCATATCCAAGCACAGAGCGTCATTCCAGCCGCATTTCAGGTCCTGCCGAAGTCCTTAATCCGATCTGGGCGAGGCGGTGCAAGCTAGCGAATTGAAACAGGATTTTCTGAAAAGCATGAACGCCCTCTCGCTTCTTTCACGAATAACATTGGTTTTTTTGGTGCAAAAGGAAAAGGGTCCGGCGCAGATATGCAGGGCGATATTGGTGGCGTGAGGCTGAGGACTATCAAGGCAGGTCGCTCAGAACACCAAAACGCTTATTCGAAGTGAAACCTACCCAATTGCGCCTTTTCGGGTAACGAACACTAGACCAAGGCTTTCTAGACAGAGCATTGTGAGGCTCTTTGGGTCACCAAGCTGCTGCGGCCACTTCTGTGTGAGACATGGTGGCCTACACCTTCGTCGTGCAGAAGACTTCATCTTCTCTCAACAACATATCTGATGAAATACGTCCATACACTCGTTTTTACTCCGGACGATCTCACCTCGAAATCCTGTGTCAGAATTATCTCACTCTCGATCATTTAACACTTCCACTTAACTTATCTCCGAAATCGACCCCGCTGATGGTCAACCCGCAAGGATGTCGGCAGTTCACAACCATGACAAGCTCGACAGAGCTCTCTTCACACGGTCAATGTGCGTGTTCGGACTTGGTGCAAGTTGGCTCGCTGGAATCCTAGCATTTGGGGGTGGGGGATATGTTATCTATATGAACAACAAAGGCCCGAGAAAGGCCCAGTTCCAGATCCCCCATTTCGCAAGAGAGATGCTCCCGCTAGGAATCAATATTATCCTCACATTTCTCAACGAAAGTATGGGATACATACATAGCACATCGCTACGATGGTCGTTACAGGCCGAGAATCGACTTACTTTCAATTCTAATTTGCGCCTATTATCGAGCTCGACCCGATCGCTACCAAATAAATGGTACTCGAATTTGTTCTTCATATTTTTTATCATATTATCATACGCAACAACGTCATTAATATTCCTATCATGGAATCCCCAACTCAACCAAACCTTCAAAAAATCCTCTTACGACACAACCAATCTACCAGAGGATATGATTATTGTGTCTGGTGTTGCTTTGATTATTTTCGGTCTCAGCCTTCTCGGGCAGGCAACCCTATCAACTTGGGCACTCACAACGACAAACGTCCCTACGTGGAGTTCGAATCCTCTCGATACTGTGTATGCCTGTACAGACGAACACAATCCTCACCGGATAGTTCGAGTAAACAACCGCTGTATGAAATCCGTGCACCAAATCAAGGAACCTCCTCTTCCTACCAAACCCAAGAAGAAGCAAGGACCGGCGTGCACAGCACATCCAGAAGTAAAATGGGTCTTGGGATTGCTATGGTTTTTGGTTCCTCTGGGTGCGTTATGGGGTGGCGTGATTTACATGATGGTTTTAAAAGGAAACAAGAATGGAATTTTAGGAAACAGCTGGCAGTTTGTACCGCTGTTTACCGGAATGCAAATTCGAAAAGACAATTGTCCTGCCGCCCGCTGTACGGATGGGACTTCGGTGCTGAATGTTGGGTGGACTGCTAATAGTGGCATGCTTGGAAATGTTGGATCGATTTTCCTGATTGCCAGTTTCCAAGCGTGCTTGACTTTGGCTTTACATTGCGCAGAATGTAAGTTCCACGCCGAGAAGATTCCCCTAAAACACCAGAGGGTCAGCTGCTAATAACAGAGAACAGTGCTCGTCAACCTCTCCCGAGATGAAGCAATCCTGCGCATGGCCACCACACCAAAAGGCACCGACCCCCGCTACAACAGCATCCTCGCTGCCTTCAGCAGTTGGCAAACAATCACCCTCTTCCTCTTTAAAGCCGCGGTCCACTGGCTCTTTGGTCTCGCAATCAATAACGACTTCACCCTCGGTGTAAACATGTATCCACCCCAGATCTTTTACTTCACGGGCTTTGCCCTAGCTGTCGCACTCTTCTCCACCTACGTATCCCTACGGCGTCCAGCTGGTAGCATGCCCGCTTCGTTTGGACACCTCCAAACAATGGCTGATCTAATCGATGATTGGGACGACCGTATGTTCTGGGGTCATAAAGCGGGCGATGGCCGGAATGGAAGCGCTTGTTTTGCTGGCACAGGGCCGAAGAAGTTACCCGACGTGCTTTTGGATAAGTGGTATGGTGGGACTGCAGTAGGGGCCGTAACACCAATTGCCATTCCAATTATGCAGCCGCAGAGTATGGAGAGTATGCATACAGTTTATACGGCTCATTCTGGGAGCACTGGGGGCTGGACGCAAATGCAGAATATGGGGCCCAGGCCAGGGTATCATGACCCAACAAGGCCAATGGCTTATCAGGGGGCTGGGATGTATAATTATGGATATCATGGCGTGTAATATGCTTGATATTAATTGGTTTTGAGGGTTTGGGCATGTGCGGATGATATCCAGAGGCGTTTTCATATTTAGCGAGGTGGATTTTGAAATGCATATTTTATAGCGAGGGGCATGGAGTGGGTATATATGGGTATATATGGGTCTGACTAGACAGGAAAATAGGTTATCCTTGGGTGTGAACTACTCAAAAGAGTCATCATGATATTCATAAAATTTTATCATATCAGCAGTTCTCACCCCATACCGTGTTCTCAATTTGCAATCTATCCCATATTCTGCCCATCTGCACATTCACTTCCGTCCCTTGAGCTAAATGACTCCTAAACTTCGAAAAAGAAAGAGGAAGAAACTATAAATCATATTTCAACAAGAGAGTTGACATTTAGAATAGGCCGGGGCAGGTATTTGAAACTCCCAACTGTAGATCGCACGAGAGATACAATGCAGAGTTACAAGTTGAACCAGGCTGACAACCAAATTTTTCGAGAGTAGTTAACCCTTCCAACTAATCCAAAAGCTGATTAACCGTGGAATAGCATTGTTGACTTAGTTAATAAACTAAAGATTCATCTCTCTTGGTAGCGAGCAACCGCACCAATAGAGGACTGCTTCAGGGAGTAAGCGGGAATGGAGCCTCATCTTTAACTGAATTTGATTAAAAGGCTATCTTCTTGTTATGATTCCTGGTATTTTCCCCCTCATAAGAATGTAGGGCCAGCCACTAAGGCTTTCAATGATATGGAAAGTGTATGGTTTGATTCTTAAAAGAAGCCAGCAGCCTAACATTCCCTAAATCTATACCACCATTACAGTTCTGTGTCAAGCTGGTAAGCCATCGCCCTGGCTAACGAAAACCTCCATTTTAATAATCTATTCCCTGAAATTCCGAGGATGTTACCCAATTAGAACTGATAAACTTTCGCGGGCTCCTTTGTACCACCACCTCATCTTGGTGGGTCAGCTCACCACATCGCTAAATCGCAGAGAATTCAGGGGTTTCGTTTGGTAACCATCCAGGCGCCATCATAGTGAACTAGACCCCATTGTGGGCCATGCCCCGGTGCATTAAGGCCCATATGGTCGACCATGAAAATGAGGGTGATCCTGAATGTTTGAACGCCATACGCAGCATCATGCCCTCGGAGTCCTAGTAGCTATCACGTAATATCCTAATATCACACGGAAAGGCTTCTTAAGCTTGGGTTCTCCTATTGCATATCACTTTAGTCGAATTCCCGCAAGTGGAGGCACCCTAATTTAGCTACAGGTAATGATAGATCTCGACCACGCCTGGTCCCTTTTCATGGTGATTCGAAGAACCCCCTCGTTCTTGATGGAATACCTCTAACCGGGAATCTCAAAGTCTTATATATAGCTTTGAAGTTCTTCTCTCATCTCTTCTTCCCTCGCTGTCGTATCACTTCTTCCAGAACTGAGCACTGTTTCGAGATTGCTTTCTGCTATGAAATAGTAGCCCGGGGCATTTAAGGTTACAATCCACAAACTTATGGTTCCTCAAGGCAAACGTTTGAAATCCTCAATTTTCAATCAGAATCTAAGGCTTTTGGATCACTTGAACACCGATATCTACTCCTCGGGAAAAGCCTTGCTTCACATAAAGCGTTCTAAACCCCAACATGTATTTCCACTGTCGAGTGTGTTTTGCAACCATCCCCGCCCTCGTAGCTCCGTCCTATTGCAGTAATCGCAACGTTGAAATAAGCTCATAAACATCTCGTTTGACATGTTGGCAGATCCGTATCCCTGCAAAATACTGAATTTAGAGCATTTCTCAACTCAATGATAATGAAGAGAGATGTGTAGCACAGAGCAGCAAATAAATGCAAAGGTATCTACAAGCTAGTTTTGATATCAAACTTGACAAATCATGGACGGCTAAAAAAGTTTTAAGTTTGTGAACTGCAGACTAGATCTAGATGCTTGCATGATCTCAACCCAGCGCTTCACGTAAAATTCATGCACAGCCACCTCTTGTGCTGCTGGTTTCTTCTTTTGATTTTTCCCCTACAAAATTTATAGATGTTTAATTCTGCATATACGAAAAAATTTCTAAATTTCTGAGTCACTTCTGTGCATCACCAAGATGCTTCACGTGTTCGTAGTCTGTGCCGCATGCGAACCCCTGAGCAATCTAAAATCCCAAGGCAACACACCCCAAAATAACCACGACTTGCCTCTATCCGATAAACAACATGGCTATTCTTCCCCACGCTTCCCATATACATATTCATCCCAAGTTGCTCTAAAAAATGGTTCTTCTTTCACCAACTTCCCAAGTCATCCGAGCATCAATTTAAAGCCGTGCCACAGCGGGTCAATTTAGCGCAATCAAACTTCTTCAACCTCATTTTCACAACACTCGTTAGAATTTAGAGTGAAAGAAAAAATAAAAGAGATATAACTTCATTTGAAAGAATTAAGGCGATGTTTCGACGGAATGGCTCAGCTGAGGATCAGCGCTTGAAGGCTGAGATAGAGATGAGGAATAGAGCTATTCTTGCAGGTGGCGGGCCGAATTTCAGGGGTACTGGGCCCGAAGATGCTGAGGAGCGGATTCGTAAGTTAAACTAATTAACTTCTCTATAGTCTTTTAAGCTACTTCTAAAATTGTTTTCCATTTTGTTCACACCTTTCACTCTTTTTACATTGTCAAGGTGATTTGAATTAGGTTTCAATTCATAGATGACAAAGATCCATGATACCGAGCAAATCTAGCACGTAAATATCCTCTTGAAATCTAGGCATTCCTTTCCTTATTCTTATGTACATACCATAAACTAAAGAAAACTCCAGCTCCAATAACAGCCTTCGAACTCTCTACCCTCAATCACTTCCTCTCTGCCGCCCAAAGCGGCGACTTTCCCTGTGATAGAAGAGCAGAAATCCCAGTATGGCCTGCTTCGGAAATGGAGCTCTTCCTCAAAAAATATGCCGAGTGGGCACCATCCCCTTATTCAGGATTACCTTCTCCGGCAGGTCCGTTCGGTAATATGCCCGGTCCTTCACCTCCGGCTATGTTTCGGATTATGAATATCATTAGTGGACTCAATGATATTATGGATGACGCTATAGATTTTGCAATGTCTGGAGCGTCGACTGATACAATTGGAGCAAATATTAATGCAGGGAAAGTGGAAAGGAGCTTTAAGCTTTTGAAAACAAAGATCTGGTTCGGTCTCTCACCCGTCCCATTAGCCCACTGGAACACCAAAAACCTTAACCACGTATCCAACATCGAAGAAGCTCTCTCTATTCTCCAAGCTGTCATCGACGTCTGGGAGTATCTACGTCAACCAAAAATCCAAGGTCAACTCCGCAACAAATTCAACAAAATCTTCATCGAACTCGACGTTTTTCAAGATGCCTCGAATGCATATCATACTCAACGCGGCGATCCAGCGCCAACATGGAGCATTAGCAAGCTCTGGCAAAATTACATCCACGATCACTTCCAACAGATGGAAACCAACAGCCGCGCATTCCTCTTCAGTCACCTCTTAGCCTTACATACTGTGTGGAAGCAGAAAATGATAGACGCCCTCCAAGGCGGAAGGCAAATAAATAGCACCCAAGTGACCATCAAAGTTGACCATGCTGCCCTAATGGTACTGAACAAAATCCAAGATCTGTACAAAGCTACTGATATCAACGTCCGCTGCCGCACGGATGGATTTGTAATGGCATATGGTGTTGATCCGCGTCTGGCCGAACTCGAAGCCCCTCAGCCCGTCCTTAATCGTATCTATGAAGGCATGGAAAATACTCGAGTGAAGGAAATACTTAACGCTTTTGATGTTGTCCTCTCGGATAGAAAGGTTCAACGACAAGCGGCGTCACCAATGCCGGAGTTCATGGAGCCGGTTAATCTCGTCGTGGATAGAGAATTTGGTCATAAAGCATTGCAGCCGGAAATCGAAAATCCACCGAAGGCTATAAGGGAGGCGTGGGTGAGGGGGTTGTCGAAGGAGAGTGTGGGCAGCTTTGGATATGTAGTGTATCGGCTTACCTATGCGCAGAGTGATGAGGAATGGGAGACTTCAAAGAAGCAGATTGAGGCTGCAATTGAAAGTGGTTGGGAAGGTGTTGTTGGTGCAGAAAATGTAAAGCAGAAGGCGAAACTACATTGGGTTGATGGAAGCGAGGAGGCTATTTTGGAAGGCGATTTGGATGCTGCGAGAGAGTACGTTTCCTTCCCCCTTTTTTGTTGCTCGCTAACAAAGATAGACACTTCATCAAATTCACAGCACAAACATCTACCTTCCCCACGGGCCTCGCAAAGCACACCTGCCTCGCAATAACTCCCACCTCCATCCTCTCACTCCCTTCAGGTAACTCGCTCTCAGCTCAACCAATCCCCGGAGATTTTACCCCCTTCCTCTACGCTATCCGCACTACCCGCACCGAGGACCCTCCCAATCACCCCAGCCCAGCATTTGCCACAGGCGCCGCGCGCCCACAACAGGAACCATCCGCCTTTGACGGCACCCTCAAAGTCCTTGCCCACCTTCTCTACACCGATTTCTTCGCCATGACCGAGCGCTCAGCAATAGTGAACAATGTAAAGGAACTATGGGATATAAGCGCAAAACATCCTTGGGGTGTGTATACGGGGCCTACAACAGCGGTGCAGAGGAGGAATTGGAGGGAGATGGAGGCGTTGGGTGGGATAATTGCGAGGCTAGCTATCGCTGCGAGGGGCCCAGCGGGTGGTTAGTGAGTGTTTAGTTGTAGTAAATTTGAAGTGCAGAGCAGTGAATTAATGTTGAAATGTGAATATATGATGGAGGGCTCTGGGGTAGAGTCAATAATGAGATTGGTCTATTGCTGATGCTATGATATCTGTAAAGTGTTATTCGTTTGTGTGCAAAGATGTACTTTTACTATCAGCAAGGAGCTGAAAAGCGCCTCTGGAGCGAGGAGAGCGAGTGTTGGCAACTCTTTGACGTTCATATCCGAATGCACGTTGAAGATGGGCGTGGGTTCCCTTATTGGATTTCGTCGCAGGGCATTAATACTCGAGGACTTCATACGTAGCCTTTGAATGTAGAGATGACTCGGGCTAATCAAGTGTTATATAATTTCTCACATGATAGGTGCACTTGAAATTGTAAAAGTGTTGTTCTAGTGTAGTTGCTTTGAGATACAAGATGACAGCTAATTGACAGCAACTGTTTTTGAGAAGCCATGAGCCCAGATCAAGCGAGTGATACTCGTAGTATTTATGATAATAGAAAGTTATGTATAACTGCAAGGAGTAAGTGAAAGGAATACAATAACCAAAGAAGCAGGTGAATGGAACAGCATCAACCACAAATTATCAGTCTGTAATCAGGAACTTCTTCCCTGAAGGCTTTGCCACTTCAAACGCACAGTTTAGCAATAGCTATTCTGCCAAAGTACCGGCTCCCCAAACGAAACTTGTGCAACTATATTGGTTTGAGTTTGAGCAGTAGTGGCCTTCTTTTTGTCTATTTCCAAAGGTATAGTTACAAATCTTGTGATAGGCAAGACTTTTCATTACTAAGTCCTCCCGCCCTAGCAAGATCTGCTGAGGTTGCACATTCTATGTTATCATGTCAAATTTTTTATAAAGCTCTTTTCCCATTGGGAGTAATAGCTAAATTAGTCCCTAGATTGACAAAGAGACAGTTACAACCATAAACTAAATACGCTCTAATGAATACCCGAAAATAGCACTTGTTGCATACAAATCCCCTAGCATAATGTTTATTCAGAATGTTTTATCCGTCAAAATTTCGCCGAGTTACTTCTGGTTTGTTGTGATTTCGCAGAGGGTGTTGTGGACAAAGCCCCGAAAGCAGAAATTTAGGGAATGACATGGGCTTAAATAATAAACTATACCTATAACCTCTAGAAATTACCCACACTAGTAAAGAGTTGTAAGCAAAATAGGAAGCATCTATGCGATACCTTTCCATTCAGTGATGACGACTCTCTGAACACGAATTTGGATTTAGAGGCGATAACACTAAACGCCCTCACTCACCACCCTGTGCCCTATACTCCTAAAACTAGGAAAAGATTTCCGTAAGAATTTCATGTCTAAATCCATTTCCTATTTTGTACCTCTAATACCCACCTGTACCGCATAAAACATCAGCAAGCCTCATTAATTCATCCCGAACCCACCTCCACACTCCTACTTGTATCTCTTCATAATAATGACCTCTCTCTTCATGATGGAGCAAGAGTCGAGACACCCATTTGTTCCGCTCTTCCTGAATCATCACTATTAGCGCCAAATAAACCAAACCGTAAGCATTTCATCACGGAATATAACAACTCCTTGCAAAGGGCAAAATTGAGATCACTCCGTGAGAAGGATCTTTGCGTAAAGCATTATAAGAGGTCATAGGTGTAATCAAATGTGGGGGCTGAAAAGGAAAGGGCATGAGGACGGGCGAAGAGGGGGGCTATTTGGGTGGATGATGGTGGAAGTTGGTGAGGTTCGACAGACGTGCAAGAAATAACCGAAGTAGGCAACGATAGATAGAGCTGCAGATTCGCAATTGCAATAGTAGCGGTAGAGTACAAGAGTGAGTAAGCCGCCCGCCCGTCCGCGCAAGACCAGACAAGACCAACCTATTCTTTCGATCCATGATCAATCAACCCCCAACAAGCTCGCCTCAATTCAAGCCATCCTGCCACCCATCCTTTTAATTTATTTTCCCACCCTATTACGAATCTTGCCTCCATGGTCGAAAGCTATTAATCAATCACCAATTTCGATTACCCGCTGGCCCCTATACCCGAAGTAAATCCAAGCAGCCAGTGCAAGGTAACAGGGCGAGAAGAGAAGATGAATGGTAACGTGACTGATATTTTTGTGGTGACTTAAGAGCTGGAGGAAGATCGATATTCGAATCCGCACAAGCACAGATGAGACAGTATGCAAGAGACGCGGTAAACACCAAACAAGCAGATAACATAAAAAGCACAGTAAGCAACGCAACAATCCAAGTAGCCGAGCAAATGATCTCCAAGCCCACGACGCCTCGTCACTTTTCGTCATTCTCATCTCTCTCGTAGAAGGACAGAAAAGGTCTAAAAGAAGAAACTTGACTTGTATATGTATACTTTGCTGCTGCTGTCGTGTGAAAGCAAGCAGGCAAGAGGAGAAGGGTGATGACTGCACCCATAATATTATCGGATCGAGTTCCTCAGCAATTCAGACCTAATTCCAGTTCCGCCTCCTTAAACTAATTGATCCAGTAGATCCAGGTATCTTGAAGTATCCAGTGTAGCCCAACCAAGTGTGTATGATGTAGTATAATGGGGGGGAGCGTCATAATCGTAATGAGTCGTCATGGTTGCCCAATCGATGTATGTGATTTGTTTCCACAGAAAGTATCCTATTCATTGGTACGTTCAGACGTACGCTTTTTATGGTCGTTTCGTAAGATCGAGTTTCGGCAAAGACTATTATAACTCGAGTGTAAGGGCTTTTAAGGATCGAAGAAGTCAACACCAAAGCTTTAGTCGTTCATTTCATCCGAAGTGAGGGTGAAATGCAACAGGTGCTCATCGTATATATGTACTAACGCCGAGTAATGGTAGAGAGCGTGGTGTCCAACAGCAGTCGACCTACGGGTGGCGTGGAGGGACAATGTAATTACAGTAAGCAAGACAATTGCAATTGAACGGAAGCAGAATGCAGAAACGAAGATGCAGTATCGGCGCTTAGGATGGTACAACGGTCGCCGATATCGTATAGTGTATGCCGCTTCAAAATGGTATGTGAGAAGGAACACGGTCGATGCTTTCTCACAGTATATCTATGGGGTCGTTCTTCATAACGTCGTAAAAACTCTCCCTGATATGAGGAAAGTTTACATGTAGCGGGAATTCGATGATGGGCCGTTTCGATCGGAGGTATCTTGTACTCTGTTATCATCCCAGCTCTTTTCGATACTATTGAGATCAAGCTCACCACTACCCTGATTACGGTGTCCGTTTTGTTGTCGGCGGTTACCAAAACCTCTCTCGTTGCCACGTTCGGCGGCTGGTCCACGAGGTTGTCGCTCTGGGACGGCTGAGGCTCCATTTCTGGGGTTCTCGTCATAGCTGCTTCCATTGACGGGGCGTTGGCTACCAATGGGGCCGGCGCTTGAAGTATAGGCCTCCCGCTCTTGACCGATGCGGCCATTGGATCGTCCGACGTTTGGACGATCAAAACTGAGAGCCATGTTGTTCATGCCGTTCATGAGAAAGGATTCATCTCGGCTATTCATTTGGCCTCCGGCAGAGGTTGGAGTAAGATTTGGAGTTCCAGATGCTGCAGACGAGTGACCGTAGTCAGTATATCTTGAAATAGTTTGAGAAGGGTTCGTGGGATAGCTAGCAACGGATTGGGCCGGTGAGGGAGTATACGAACGCAAGTCTGCGAATGATTTGGCTGCGCGAAGGTTGTGAGCAGCGCTAAGACCCAGGCCAGGTGATCCAGGAATATCCAGAAGACCAGAACCCTGACGGCCTAATGTGTGATTGTAGTGGCTACCATCGTTGGCCCGTGATTCGCTGAAGTCGATGGTTGCAGCACGGTTCAGGCTGCGGCGTGATTCATTGTAGTACGTCGTTGGGAGCTGAGGAGCAGGTGGGCTGATAACGCTCTGTCGTGTCTTGAAGATCTGAACACACCGTCCATCGCCGACTCCTTCGGATCGATGCTCAAGTCCCATGTTATGCGCCAAGGTGTGAATGGTTCGGCGATCGGTGGGCGAAATGGTGCTTGGGAAAACCAACATATCACGATTAGTATCGTTCTTGAAGATCATTAGCTCACTATAAAACTGGAGTGTGCTTGGTTCATTCATATCAACATCTAAATGGTCAGCATCCATAGGGTCAATAGTAGGCGTGAAATGCTCACTGGTCTTGTCTCGTACGTTCACGGGTGATGGAGACGAGGCAGGTACTGTGCCGGAGCGCAAAGAGTTCATCGAAGTCTGAGGGTGCAATGGTGGCGGGGCAGTTGTGATAGGTCTGTGCTGTTCCTCTAGCTGGCCCCTTCTTTCTCTCTTGTCACGCTCGATCCGTTCTCTTTCAGCAGCAGGTAACATCTTTTTGTATTCAACTCTCAATTTTCTTCCTTGCAACTCCATATGGTTCATGGCATCGATGACTATTGAAGTCTCGTCAGCGGTTGTGAAGTTGGCGAAAGCAAGTCCTCTGAAGACTCCATTATCAAAGTGATAGTTGAAAGCATATGGAAGAGGGAGGTTCATGTCTGTCATCATTGCAACGAGCGACTCTTTCTTGACAGCAAACGGGATGTTCTTGATGACAATAGCAGTAGGTATAAGCTCTTCTTCAAGCGACGGCGGATTAATTTGTGGTGCGCTATGCAGTTGTGATTGGGAGTATTGGGCGTGAAGGCCATTCATTTGTTGGTGAAGACCGCCGTTTTGCATGGGCATAGAGGGCATTGGAGGAGCACCTTCCATCCAATTCTAGGCACAATCAGTATCAGAACCAGCGTAGCGTAGCAGACAGAAAGAACTTACTGTCGGTATGCCCGCTCTACGGCTTTGGGGTTTGATGCGGCCCGTTCCGCCCATAGTGTTCATCGCTCCCCCATTGAGGTTGGCCCCTCCATAGTTCCAGGTCTGATTGTCATAAGGATAAGCAGAGTGAAGCGCCGACCCTCCACCTCTATCAAAGCGGGTAGCTGGCTCGTAGCGGCCGGCTGCGGCATGGTCATCTGGGGTATAGAGGCCTTGGGTGGCCATTTGTTGTGGAGTGTAGTTGTCGAAGTGTCGCGATGTCTGGCGATTCAGGGTGATGGCATTATATCGTGGCCTGCTGGGCGACTGGTCGGACGAGAAGCCCTGGTACATGTCTTGGTATTGATGAGACATCATGAATGTCGAGCGAGGAAAGAGCTCAGGATCTGCTGAGGTAGAGATCGTTCGCTGTGCCAATAACGTATGCAAGGAGCGGGCAGTGGCACGCGGGTGGCAGCTAAATGCCTGCTCCGAACCTCACGAAGCTTTCGTGCAGCTGGAGGAAGGTGAGGAACCTGCGTCTAAAGAATGCGCAGAGGTCGCAGGCGCTGAGAGGCAGGAGATTGAAGCTGCGAAGGCTAGGAGACGTTTCCGCAGGTAGCTGGGACGCGGAGGTGTGCGTCGGTACTTGTCGTGGAAACCTTTTTCTCCCTGCAGCTCTTGGGCCGATGGGACGAAGGATCGCGAGGGTCGTGAGGATCGTTATACAGTCACCGTCAATAAGGTCGTCGAAACGTGTCGTCGAGCGTTATTTGAACACGCTGCAAAGGAGCTTCGAGCTTCTGAATGAAGGGGAAGTTCGAAGAAGTTGGGCGTGGGAGAGATGTGTGGATTTTGAGTGTTCGAAGCACCCCCGAGCAGGTCGCCAGAACAAGCTAGGCCCCTTCAGGCTCTAGTTTGAACACAGGCCCCCTAAAATATTTGCGAAGTGAGGAAATTCTGTCGCTCCAGATCTCACAACACCAAAGTCTTAGTAGTGATCAAGTGCAACTTAGGGTGTATATCGAGTAATAAAGATCTGTATTTGAACGAAAGAGCTCTGCTGGACCGCAAAGACTGGCGCAATCCTCACTGGGCGTCGCTGTGGTCGTATGAATGTATGGTTTGCAGACCTACTGCGACTCCTGTAGCACCACAGAATACAGACGCGGCGAGGCGCTGGAACTGGCTGGCTGGTGCCGGGAAGAAGTTGTCCACAGCGTAGGGCAGGAAAGGGGAAAAGAGGCCGGCCCAGGACAAGGGCTGCAAATTTGAGGCTGGATGCTTCTCAGACCTCGACGTCGATCATAGGAGAAGTCGCAATTTCGACAATATGAACCAGTATATCCCCGACGATGACCCTTTGCAGTGATAATTCTAGGGGACAAGTAGCGTGGTGGTAGTGGGACAACATCCTTCTGTATTATTCTATCATAAGGGATATATATGTGCTTTTCAGGGAGGCGGCGGAAGGTCAGCAGCCCAGCATCCGCATATTTCTTCCTTCGTATGGAGAACCAGCCATTTTCTAGACTCTAAGAGATACGAGAACACTGGTAGGAGAAGTATCGAATACAATTTGCCTTCACAATAGCTTCCCAATATTTCCAGCTCCTTTAAGAGAAACTATCTGCTTGACGTTTGACACCCCAGCTTTCCACCACTGCTGGTACCCAAGTGAGATGCAGCGCTGTCCAACGAGAGGTGCTATTGCCTGCATCACACGGTCATTGGTGTGTGCAACAAACCCGTGGAGGAGAGGAGTCCCGTCCTACGCATTCGGTTGGCTGACCTCTTCGCTTTTCTGCACCTTGGTGGGGAATCAGTCAGAGCAGACAAGGAAACAATGGTAATTGAATTGTCCGTGGGTGTCAAGTGGGACGGCTTTTGGCTGGCAAAAGACACCCTCACAGCTTCTTTATTGAGGAGGCGGCGAGGTGGAGGCGAGAGAAAAGGAAGCTGCTGGACTACGGCTCGTGGACTTGGGAACCTGCAGCTAGGGGATATACTTGAGCTTTATATGCGTATGGAGGAAGGTAGGAGCACACGAGATTTTGTTCGGGACCACCTATACATCTCTTACTATTAATTTATATTTCTGCAAGTCGCGCTTTTCGAACACCGCGACGGAGTACCATCATCCAGCGAATGATTGAAGAATGCGAGAGCAGTAACCTCGTCAGGCAGAGAGTGCAATTGATTTTGCTTGTTAAGGGGGGGGGATTAATTGTTTTGATGCTTTTATGGAACATATCAAAAGAGGTCACGCGAGGTGAGATGTTGTCTTTTACACTATTGTTTCCTTTGCCTATGCCGTTATCGATAGTTCGGACGAAACGAATTTGCCTGCATAAAGGGGAAGCGAACCTGAGAAATTCTAAGTAAAGCTTGATGACGAAGTTTGATAGGATCGCATATCAAGCAAGAGATGCGTCATGATTTCAGATTCAGTCTGAGGTTCTAAGGTTTGTATTTCCAGGGGTTCTAAGATCACCCTGATCCAGAGGAGCGTGACATTATCGCGTCTTCGCCTCTCATCGGTACTTGCTTTTCCCATGACGCCAGCAAACGCCAGCACCAAAAAGTACTTAGTCCACCCAACACAACAAAAAGGAGAGCTCTGATCTGTCACTTTCGCTGCTTGGCATCGGTTCGCCCCGCTATCCTGACGATCAAACTGGTACGGGGAAAGGGGTCATCTCGCCTATGGCTCGTGTATGGTATATGAGATCAGGTAATCTCATATCAACCTCTTGAAAAGCTGCACGCAATGATAATATTAGAGGATATATTAAGGGGATTCTTTTGGCCCCGTCCCGATGCCGCTAAAGAATCTAAGAGCGAGGACGAGCTCGCAAAAATATGCGGTGAAAAACTTCATCACGCTTCACGGCCTCAAATAAGATTCGAAAAGCGCGGTGTGCAAACAACCAAGCCAAAACTCTCGTTCGCAAATGAGGGTCAGTGGAATTACCATTTCAGCTTATTTAACATCCCTCCGCAAGTCCCCGCTTCAACACCACCTCACACCAAACCTTCCTCATCACTCTTGTCAAACAACACCAGGTCAAACCCGAGTCCCTGGCTGCAATTACGACTGCTCGCATTCCACGCAAGTGATCTGGACACGACGTTGGATCTCTGCAGCAATCCACCAACAAATTCTCTTCCCTACCGCTACCTTCCATCGGATGAGGGAGCGTAATCGGTCTGGAAAAAGTTCGAAAAAGTGTCAGTGCGTACCTTATCAACAGCATTGCACTGCATTATCACTATCACGATTCAACCACCGTACATATTTTTCACCTCATCCTCCAGAGTGATCAATGCAAAAGCCCCATCGCTGATTGAAATTACTTCTGGTGCTGTTTTGAAACGCGGCACATTCTGTGCAGCAACGACATTTGGCAGTTTTGGAGGTGGATGTCATGCATCCATCCCGCAAGTTCCCTTCCCTTCCCTTCCCTCCCGAAATTTATATCCGCTGGGAGTTGGTAACGGGTGGCTGGCAGGCATTTCAGCGGCATCACCAACCCGCTCTGACAAGATCTGTCTTTTCCAACATCCAAATTCACCAACGGAATTCAGGATTCAGGTTCTATAGACGCTCAGCATATCGAACGACATCAATTTCCCTACCTCGTGTCTGTATGGCTGCGGTTAGTGACCATCAACCGCGACCTGCACCAACGGCATAACCGCCCGCAACGCGCAGAGCCCCTATCCGATTCGTTGTCCCACATGGCCGTCCCGTGGCCGCATTTTGACGACCAACATATATTTCCGCAGCGTTGGAAGAAAAGAGGCACAATTGCTTGGAGAATATTGGGGGGGTTTGTCTCGGGCAAGGAAACAACCTTCCGGGCATTGCGGTATGATGGTCGGACCTTTTTCAGCCCCAGAGCCCTTGCAGTGATCGTGGGGTTGGAAGCTTTTTCGTCATGTGATTTGACGAGGGTGTCAGCTGGGCGATTTGAGGTTGTGTTCGGCTTGCGATGGCTGAGAACTTTGCATGATCGCATGTGAATATTCTTAGATTTGTGGACGGGCAAAAGGGAGTCAAGGGTGTGGCAGGCAGCTCTTGGAATTGCTTCATGTATGACATTGTCATGTGACGGGTTGTTCAAGCAGTTCCAGGAAAGCTCCGATCCAAGCAGTGACAACCCTAAGTAGCGGTGTCAAGGCTACTACTATACGTGTTACGGGCACCACCAGAAGTGGCGCTCAAGAGTTTCAAGCATCAGAAATTGTTTCTTGGAATTTTCTTCACCTCTTGACAGCGTCATGTGATGGCCTACCGGAAAATGGGATCAGAGTGGGAACCGCAAGTGCAGGTGCTGACGGGAGGCTTCAGTATTGTCTTAGCTAGCAGCAAACCCGCTCGCGGGAAGCGATTTCCGAGACTCTGTTCCAGTCATTCTCTGATTAGCTTCAAAGTATATTCTGGAATCAGGTGTTAATCCATTCGAAGAGAAAATGTGTGGTCAGGAATAGTCCCGGGGCCATGGATCGATTATTGGCCGGAGCTAAGTAGAAGATTGTAGATGCCAATGGTAAGAGAGCTTTTGAGATTGCTTCTATTTTTGTTACAGGGATGTGGATTTCCCGAGTAGCCTCTGCCACATTCGACTCGTGCGAAAGCCACGAAGACGAAAAGAACCACACAACTCTCTACTAGGCATGAAATTAGACTTAAGAAATAAAGATCGAGACTTCCTACAAGTCTATAACACTATCATGTGACAACCTGTTGCGATAGTTCCTGGTAGTGCCAGTTCCGTTTCTAAACATAGCATCACAACAGTGTCGAAAGCTCGACACAGACGCCATCCACACTTTGACACTTGGACTAGAAGATGTCAACGTGGATTCTTAGGTTCCATCATAGTTCTTGGTCATTACCACAACCACTCAATTCAAAGTTGCGCTCGCGAAATGCTAGCGGTGAAACTAAGTGAGTGACAGCTAGGGAGCCTCCGCTATGTCCGTTAATAGTTGCCGCAGCATTTAAAGTCAAAGAGTTGGGGTAGCAAGCTCTACAGAAGTAATCGGTGGGTTGCATTGATCCACTTTATACGCTTTTTATGAGCTTTGAAGCATACTAGAGCATGTTTGATATTCTTTCTTGACTCCAGCACAGATAGATAAAGTCACGCCATTTTCGAGAACGTGTACAGATCTTACCAGACTTTAAGATTCAAAGTCGCTTCCTACAAGATACAAGTTCTACTATATAAAAGTAGTAATATGTCTTGGAGCTTGGAAGGCGAGTCACATGATTGAGCACTTTTTTTCAGCTTCTGTCGAGATGAGACGAGTTGCATGATTCTAGTATTTTATAAGCTGGCAGAAGTTTGATAAAATCCCAACTTTTGATGCTATGACTCGAGGTTAAGATCCTTGGGCGCTTTGTCAGGCAAGTTCAGATCACATGACATACCCTCTATTGTGCTTTCGCCCGAGGCTAGAAAGTTCTCGGGCCGGTAGATATTTTCAAACATACCACAAAAATCCTTGAGGGGATCAGTCCCTTCATCTCTTCATATTTTTCTTGTGGTATGACCAGCAGCATTAAAGGAAGGTAGCCCATTGGTTGTTTCACCTATCGAGGCAGTGCAAACTCCACGATTTCTCAAATTCTCCAGTCTTTACCTCACGGATCTAGAAAGCACCGGAAACAGAACAACGGTGACCCTAGGAATGATCGCTCAGATCATCCCTAATGATCTACTCTTCCTACACTTACTGCTTGAAGATCCGGTAATCGGTGATCTTGGACTCGCTTAACGATGTGGCGTTGTTTTAAGATCTTTAGCGAAACTTTTTGAGACGACAAATGATTGGCAACATCAACTTTCCATACCCCTAATCTAAATACCCGGTTGTTTGTGCAGAACTTGTTCTAATTTTATGATCTTTACATTGGGGTTGAGAGACTAGTTGCCGCTGTCTGTGATACTGGTATTCCATAACAGGCATGAACATCGGACAATTCACAAATCACTGTCGAAACTTCGTTTTGCGCCTTTCCAAACGCCGCTCAAAACTTATTCCGTTCCCATTCATGAACACAACTAAGATTCCGAGAGCTTCCAAGATTGTGTCAATCACAAATTTGACATATGTTGCGAGAAAACTAATATCCGTCAATTCCGTTCCAAGGAAGGATATTCTTTTGAGGAATGTTCAGCCGCTAGAAGGTCCAAACGGGCCTCAAACTCCACAGCATTCCTTTTTGTCTCTCAGCCCCGCTACTTTATTCTTTAGTGCATGACTTCATCCATTCTTCTGCTTCGTTTAACCCTCGCCAAAATAAGCTTTCCAATTAGATTGGTGGACTTTACAAAAACTTCGGATAGTTCAAACAGATCAGACAGATAGAAAGTCTGAATCACTCACTGCCACAATTCATCTGATCTGGGGTTAAGAATTGGCCAATGGGGATCAACGGTGATCGCCCTCTTTCTCGCAGAAGATCCTCAAATCCGGTAAGCGTCTTTTAAGCTAAGGCCGGATCCTAACCCGGTCAGGATGACAGATGATACACCGGTTGTGCCCGACCTTATTCACAGTCTTTGTTTGCACAGTCCAGGTACTTCTTAGCCAGTAGCTGCCAGGTATGAATTCTCCATATAAGGCTTCAGTGATCCGCCAGACGGAATATATCAAGACACTTCCGCACTTCCTTTCTCTTGTGCGATCTTGTGGCTCTTGTCAGTTTGATACTACGTTCCTTCACTTTCACTTCTTTTCTCCTTCAGCATGCGGTCTGAACTGTTTTTCTCGTTCGCGCTAGCCGCTCTTTACTCTACTGCTGTTGCTGGTCCAATAGATGACTATCTTATTAAGCGTTCTGAGTAAGTGATCATACATGTGTTGATATATTTTACTAACACAACTCAGTACTGTACAATATTTCAAACGTCAAGAGCCTGTTCCTTCCGTCTCCTCCGATGACAACACCCCGGCCGGCCCAGCCGGGAAAAAGTCAGCTGCTCCCCCGATGATGATGGGAACAGCTGCCGGTCCCCCTGCAGAAAACACAGCAAGTGCCCAGACAGGCAAGAAAGCAAAATCAGCGATGAGCATGGGAACAGCCGCCGGTCCTGCCGCAGAAAATACAGCAAGTGCCCAGACAGGCAAAAAAGCAAAATCAGCGATGAACATGGGAACAGCTGCCAGTCCTCCTGCAGAAAACACAGCAAATGCCCAGACAGGCAAGAAGGCAAAGTCGGCAATGAACATGGGAACAGCTCCAGCACCTCCCGTAGCGGAAAATACTCAAGCTGGTCAAGCTGGGAAGAAGTCGGCAGGGCCCCCGATGGGCACTGCCCCGATACCGCCATCGGCCGAAAACACAATGTCTGGCCCAGCTGGTAAAAAGTCTGCGGCTCCTCCTCCTCCACCCCCAGCAGCCGCTGGTAATGGAACAGCTCCACCTCCACCATCAGGGGCAGTGAGTACAATTCAAGACAATATCAATAGAATTTGATCAACTAATTCACAATAGCCCCAACCACCCCCTCCTCCTTCCCTAGCATCTGGCCAAGGTCTCGGCCCTGACAACACCGCCGCGGGACCTGCAGGCAAGAAGTCAGCTGCTCCCCCAGCACCAGCTGCATCCACCACTGCTCAGATAAACACTCTGGGTTCTGGTGCAGAAGGGAGTAATCCCACGCCCCCAAGTGAAACTTCTGCTGCTAGTGTCGCTAGCGCTGCCGCTGATGAAGGACTTTCGGGAGGTGACGCTGTGACTGTTACTGTGAGCAATTGTATCAGCACCGTCACTGTTGGTGGTAGGTTCACTCCTTTCCTCCTCAAATAATTCTAATACCTCCTAGGAGCGGTAGCCCTCTCAACACCCGGTGAACCAGCCCAAATAATGACTATGACGATGACCGTCACCGAAACCGTAACCCAAAATGGTGGAGTCGGAGCCCAAGCTGCTCCTTCAGCAAACAATCCACCCGCCGAAGCAGCCCCACCAAAAGCCAACACTATTACTTCGGCTGAAGCAGGTGCCAAAGCCAGTCCACCAGCAGAAAATGCTCCAGCGAAGGGAAAGACGGAGACAATAACTGAAGCAGCAAAAGCCACACCTGCGGCACCAAAAGCTGAAGCTCCACCAGCGAAAGGAAGCGTTGAGGCTCCTGCACCAAAAGCGGCCGAATCTAAACCAGCAGCACCAAATGCAGAGGCACCTAAAGCACAAGCAAGTACTGTGACAGTATGTTCGCATTTCTTAATTAATTCTCCGAGGCTTGAAAGCCATAAAGTTTGATAATTTCCTTCGAAATTTGTCCTCTTTCGAAACACTTGCGGCTTGGCTTCTCGCATCGGAGATTTCCTGAATCAAGTGCTAATTCTCCTATAGGTTTCAGTTTCGGGAGCAGCGGCACCTGCTGCCACTCAGACTATTCAAGGTCCGAAGGGTGAGCCGGGAGCACCTGGTGCCCAAGGCGCTGCGGGTGCACCTGGTGTTGGTGGTAAGCTGTCATAGGAAACTTCCTATGCTTGGTATATTAGCTGACATATCTAAGGTGCTGGCGGAGCAGGGGGTCAAGGAGGCGCAGGAGGAGCTGGTGGACAAGGTGGTGCTGGTGGTGCTGGCGGTTAGTTCATTCCCATGTCAAGTTTCTTCATTCTCTACCCTTCGCTTAACCTCGCTTCCCCTTTCACCCTAAATACCCTCTACAAAATATCAACCTCGAACTCTCAACTAATACGCACATCCAGGTCAAGGCGGAGCTGGTGGTGCCGCAGGATCAGCAAACTCCCAAACAATAACCATAAACGTAATAACAATCATAACCACCACTCCGGGCACAATTCAAACCATCACCACAACCCTCTCTGGCCAAGTTATCACCTCAACCATTTCCTCCCCACCCCAAACCGTTACTTCCACAATTACAATGACTCAGGGTGCAGCTCAGGCCTCTGGTATGATTGGAGGTGCAATGGTCGGAAACGGAACGATCGTTGGAAACGTCACAACAACAACTGTCGTCCCAGCAGGTGTAGTCCCACCTCCTCCACCGGGGGCGGCGAATGTCACAGCAGCCGGTAATGAAACTGCTCCTGCAACTCCTCCTCCTCCTCCAGGAGCTGCAGGAAATGGAACAGCTCCACCACCACCACCACCGGCAAAAGACGACGGTGGAAAGAAAGGAGCAGCAAAAGGAACTGGTAAAGCCCCGCCACCACCAAAAGCAGCTGGAACCGCACCTGCACCACCAAAAGCACAGGGTACCAATCCAGCTCCTCCTCCACCACCAGAAAAAGCAAATGGGACTGTGGCCGAACCTCCAAAGGCTCAAGGAACAGGTAAGGCTCCTAAACCAGCGAAGGCAGAGCCCCCTAAAGCAGCTGGGAACGGCACTGCTGAGGCCGGAAAACCTGGAAAAGCTGGTGAAAACCAACAGGGTGAAAACCAGCAGGGACAAAATGGACAAGCTGGAGAGGCACCAAAATCCAAGCCCGAACCACCTCAAGCACAAAATGCCACAGCCCCAGCTAAAGCAGGTGAAAACCAGCAGGGACAAAATGGACAAGCTGGAGAAGCACCAAAAGCCAAGCCCGAACCAGCTCAAGTACAAAATGCCACAGCCCCAGCTAAAGCAGGAGAAAACCAACAAGGAAACAATCAACAAGGTGAAGCCGCAAAAGCAAAGCCAGAACCAGCGAAACCTTCAGCTCCAGCTGCTCCCGCCACCGCACAAAACTCTACTGCTCCCGCCCCTGCTGCTCCACCGGCGAAACCGGGAAACAACCAGAATGAGCAAGAAGGCGACAACGAAACAGAAGATATTGAGATTGAAGATCGCTCTCTCCACCTCCAGCGCCAAGCTGGTGATGAGGACGCGGAGGCTGAAGCAGAGTACAAGCAGATCTTAAAAGAGGCTGGTATTGAAGTTGAAGATCGGGATTTACACTCTCGCAATCCCCGCCAGAGGAGACAGACGAGGACGATGAGACGAGGCTTCAAATTGTGGTAGACGTTGAGTCTACCTTGCCAAAAGGAGGCATGGCATCTTACATTAAGGGAGTTTGGTGTTCGCAGTGGGGAAGGGGATAAGTGGTTGAGCTGGGCTCTACTATGATCTTGGAATTCTTTCTTTCTTTCCTTCTTTCTTCCTTTACTTTTTATACCTTACATACCGTACCTTCCTCTGAAGTGAAGTGGAAGCGAAACCTTAGTGTATGATAGAGGGATTTTCATAAAATGGTGGCCTGGGAGTAGTGAGAACACAGATAGAAATATTAAAGTGTCGTCCTTATTTACGGTTTCGAGTATCATGAGTGGTGGGATGCCACCTCCTGACTGCAAGATTATCACGGCATTCTACGGCTACCCATAGACCAAATGTCTTCCAATAAAATGTATGAGCAACGCAAAGTATTACTTTCTGTATCGACATGATTTATGAGCACCTTGATTTTTAAAGGTGTTGAATTTTGGGGTTTGGTGCACGTCCCATCTCCCACCAAGCCCGTCAACCCACGGCCCAACAACAATCACGCTAATTCTAAAGTAACTTGTCCTCACAGAAGATTGTTTCTGCTATAGCACTTCTACGCTTGCTTTCGCCCGCACGGCCATAAACAAGAATAAAAATATCACAATCCCAAACCCAGGCCTAAACTCAAAAACCTAACCCAACGCACGGCTCTCGTTTCTTTTTCATCTCAACTCTGCTACAGGTGACAAGTTTATATAGAACTTTTATGCACACACAACTGAATCAGTCAAAAACTTGTTTCTTCCCGAAAGGCCACCCTCTGTCTTTGGAAGCGACTCATATTCTAAATTTGTCTCGGGAACATCCCGCCGAAGCCGTAGAAAGTCTATGTCATTGTCAATCCATCATGCTCGGAAAATAAGGACATGGTCTGCGGGAGTTTTACTGGAGAAGTAGGGCTGATGGCTTAAAATATTTTATTGACGCTATCACAAATATACGCTATGGCACTAAAGCACCAGGTAGTAGACTTCACCACCTTCATAAGGGCTCCTCAATAAGTTCCCCTTCTCTTCAATTCTCGCTCAGTGTTTTCAAATTTTTGTTTCCTTTTCCTCAACAAGTGGATCTCTTTTTGTGTAAGAGATTCTTCCCTAGATGATGGGTGATGGTTGTGGCCACCGGAATCGGGTTGGGTTAAGGATTCCTGTCCTTGTGGCATCTTAAGTGCGTGACATGAAATTCCTCCGCTTTGCTTGGTCTTTTTTACTCGTTGCTCCTGGGTAGTGTCGTTGGGCTGTAAAACTTTCGGAGTTCGAAGACCACCGAGAAGCGGCTGCATTTCACCAACACACGATGGGTCACTTCTGAGCCCGGTAAAGCCTTGAAGATCCTTGAAGAGATTCGACATCTCCTCGGAGTCCTCACTGAGGAGCCCACCTTTCTTTCTTTGTGTTGCCATTCTAGCATGAGAACTTCCTTTAATTTCGTCTTCCGATATCCTAATCTCATCTTCAGTACGATCCTTCAAACTTTTAGAGTTGATATCCACGAGAGATCCGCCCGGTAATTTCCCCCTCCCAATTTGACGGGTGGTTTCATTGTGGTGCTTTGTTTGCTTTCCATGCCTAGCCTCCGGACGCTGAAGGTTTCTTGGTACTCTGTATTCAGCCGGACTACCACGCAGCTTTTTCTCGGCACGGTAGGCGTGTTCCATAAGCTTCTCTTCAATGTACCCTGCGAAATCGTTGAGGTCTTCGCATCTCTCTGGCGCTCTATTGCTGCACTTGCGTGTACTTTCTATGAAGCGAGGTCTTTTCCCTGAAACAGTATGCTTTCCACGAATAGTGTCGGTTCCCACCTTGTTGATTTGACTATTCTGCCGATTTTTTCCACGTCTGAGATTTGCGGACGCTCCTCCACGCATACCGACACTCAAGTTACTAGATGAATTTTGAAGAGGTGCCGGCAAGGGCGAGGTATCTGCGACAATATTTTCCGTGCACCGAGGTAGGCTGCGGATTCTTGGTCGCTTAATTAGAGATTGTTGAGACTTATCAGAGGCTGTTCGTCTGAATCGATTGATCCGACCTTCATCAAGAGAGTGCTTGGGAGGAAAAGTGTCACCCTGTAGTGAACCTTTATGAGGTGATTCCTCAGCCGGTTCTCTGTTATTTTCAAGGTCTAGCGGCATGTTGCTGAATGCCTCATTCAACCAGCAGTGAATTCGGCCTATGCTACCCGAATCCTTTACATCTACTAAGGTGTCAGAAATGAATTCGAGGGCAGTTTCAACATTTCTGGCATCCCAGCCTTGGAAAGTCACCCAGCTGTCCTTCCATTGTATATACACCTCATACCCATTGACTCCATCCCTATTGCTGAGAATCGACTCAATACCTTTGATCTTGGTAAGCTCGAATAGGTGCTGCGGTATCCAGCCTGGCAGCCAACGAACAAGATATGATATGCCAGCTTCGAAACGATTGCCGTTGTGGTAAACGGGCTTGCGCTGTAAAATCTTGTCAATGCTTTTAGGAAGGAAGCTCTGTAATGGACAATCTAAATCGTCTTCTGAATGACTGTACTCCTGTAATCGTCTGTTGATAGGGCCTGATGTATCGTATTCTGAAAGGCTGGAAATACCACGGCGGTGGCTCGCAGCGATATTCGCTCTGTCCCTATTGAAGTCCACTGGTGGTTGCCCACCTGCACAGCCAGAAATATCACCCTCCAAAAGATTAGGTCCCTGTGGTTGTCTATTGATACAACCTAATGTATCGTCTCTGCTAACGTCCGTAGCACTTCCAGTTTCAGACCTAATACAGATAGTACAATCCATACAGTCACAATATAGACCGGACGAATCTCGTTCTTCTGAACACTCCAGACGAGAGTAATCTAAGCCTTTTCTTCTTATATCACTTGTGTCCGAGGATTCCACAGTGAATGAGTTGCTGAAAGACTTTGAGTGCCCAATGGGTGAGCGGAGGTGATCGGAGAATGCCGTACCAAACCCACCACGAAGATTAATTTCTTGTAACTCAGCCTGTGGACATGCTGACAGCTGAGAAAGAAATATGTGCTCAACGGGGGGTGGCACACTAGTATCTGAAGCTGGATAAGTAGGGTAGCCTTTAGCTGGCTTTGAGATCCCGGGATGCTTCGCTTCTGTATGTTTTGAGTGTTTGTCATCGAGAGCGTTTCTGATGATACATGTGTACTTGGCATCTTTGCTATTGTTGGATAAGAGGTGGTAAGGAATTCGGAGTTTGTGAATCTCGTGGCTAGTCACTTGATTTGGCGAGGAACTGTATCCTTGTGGTATGTCCTGAAAGGTGCTGGGGGCGGCTCCAATGCTCCAATGAATAGGAAATCCCCGACGTTTGGCTGCATCCCGAATCGCCGTCAGTGCATTAGAGCGGCAAGTGTCCTTACCATTGACTTCTTCTTCACTGTTAATGATCTCGTTGAAGATCTTCTCCTGGTCGGCTTCATAGGTTCGAAGAATATTCTGAAGCTGTTTTTGCCTCTCCATATTTTTGGAGGACGTGTTGGCATGTATGGAATGGCCGCATGCCAATGAAGTTGAGGTAACTGTGAATGGTGTAGACGTGACAGCCATTATGACTGTGTTAGAGAACTGTCAAGTGAAAGAGTCTGATCGAATGAGATGAGATGGTTATGTTAGCAGTGCACAGCAGCTCCAACAAATAACAGCCCTGTCCTAAGCAGCAGTATTGAATTGTAGCGATACTTCGATCAAGTGGTGAGTTTTGTAATTGGAAACAAAGACGATCTGAGTGTAGATGAGATTCTCCAGCGATGAATTAATGCAATTGATGTTGTCGTTGTAAGCTAGCAATGTCGATGAATGATGTTTGTCGATGGAAGAGAGTGAAAAAATTGGAGTGGGAAAGGCTTTATGTCCCTCGTCTGAGTTGTGCCTGCGTATTTGGGAAGAGGTTGTGTTTACATTGTGGCTTCCTCACCCAGATAACAGCAGTCACGGGAAAAGCAGGTCCGAGTAACGAGGAGGGTAGGCGCACGAGAAAGCTCTTATGTAGAAGGAGGAAATAAATGCTCGAAAATTCAAAGGTTAGAAAAGCTACCTAGGACAAAAAATCCATGTATTTATCATTCGGAGATGCTAAATGTTATAAAGTGGCATAGTGACACTTATCATACTATGACTGAATTCTATTCTTCTGAACTGGGATGAGGACATGCACAGGCAGGTTGTAAAATGGAACGTAGGTAGCAACTTCTCTATTACCTATCCATCTTTCAAAAGAGCAACTAAAGGTGCCCAGACTCCAGGACCACTTCCGTAGTGGTAACGCCAATCCTTCTCAGATAGCCAGCCAACTCCGCTTTGAATGCGTAGTGGATACGCACAATAAATCCTCTCTTTATGGTATCACTCCACACTTCGTCAATCATCATATCATGATATTTCTCGACAACCCTGCCACTCATTTTGTGCAAAGTCCTGCCCTAAAATTCCAGCATTTCCCCAGTAATCATCAGTTAGCCTAACGCCACCTTGATTCCCACCAAAGTTATCTCCAGTATTAATTTTTCCTTCTTTTCTTGCTTGGACCCCGTACACCATTTCCACCTACATCTTCCATCACATGATCTGGAGTTGCAGATTCGCTATTATCTACAGTCTCCACAGTCCTGCCATTATCGTTTGTACCATCCATTCCAAGATCAAAATGAGAATCGCCCATGACGTTATTCGCGTCACCAAAATGATCGTACCCATAATCAGCGCCTCCAGCCGGACTACTACTCGTGTAGAAAGCTCCGGGGTCGAGATACTGGTCGAGATCGTAGTTCCCCTTGTGCAAGTCACTAGTATCACCATTCGTGTAATATGGGTTATCATCCAAGCTAGGAATATGTGTCGAGACATCGAGAGGTTGCATGACGTGCTTGACGTCATCTATCTTAGCATTCGTATCGTTCTGCAGGTCAAGCAATTTGTCCATTTCTGCACCTATATTGCCAAGATTCTCAAGACTGAGTGGTGTTGGTGGCGTAGGACTGACAAGAGCATTGTTTGTGCCAGGGGCTGATGTGCCGTTCGCAATCATGTTGAGTACGCTATTTCGTTGCTCGGAGGTCAGAGGAGATTGTCCATTAGCATTCTCATAATGCTGAAGCATCTCTGGAAACTCCAGGCCGCTCATATTTGAGCCTGCTTGGGCATTAGTGTTGTTGATTATGTTCATCATCATACCACCAGGTCGTTGTTGATCTTGTTCAGTTTTTACTTGTGTTGTATCAGGTGGTGAAGTCTCGAAGAGCTCCTCGACATTTCCTGAAGCCGTTGGCGTGTTGTACGCTTGTCCTTGTGCTGAGGCTGCTGGTGAAAGAGTTTCCGCTCGTCCAGAAGGAGGTGCCATGAGAAGGCGCTGTTGCCGTCTGACAGGGCTGACAGTGGTCGGATTTTGTTGCTGATTTGCAGGCTCTCCAATTTCAACGACATTGCCTTGATTATGCTGCTCGTGAGGTATTCCATTTCCAAACATTTGGGCAATATTCTGAGGTCCGTTGCCATCCAAACTTCTGTTGTAAACAGTAGCTAAGAAAGTTAGAATTGCATTTATAGAGTTCTCATGTCGATCATGAAGCTGTTGAAAATTGAGAGACTGCTGGAAAAGATTTGCGTGATCCTTTCGTAATTGATTTAGAGCGCCAGTAATTGCACCTTGCTGTTTCTGGATTTGGGCCAATTGGTGCTGAACGACAGCAAGTTCTCGCTTTTGCAGAGGCCCGGACTCAGGTGCTTGAGACAGAGCTCCTGACGTTCCAGGCATGTTTTCTCGATATATCTCTTCCACGCCATCTCTTCCATCCTCGTCGCTATCGTTATCACCTTCCTCGTTCTTAACCCGTTTGCTCTGCCCCTTGGTTTTAGTCGTTCCTCCTTTTGGCTTATTAATCAACCACAATAGATTCGGATATCCGCGTTTAAAATAGGGGTTGTAATATTCGCTGGGACTCTTGTTCTTTCTCTCGCTGGCTTTCATTGAATTGTCTGACAGTCCGACACGTTTGTGGAAACCATACATATTCAGTTGCCGAACAAAAGACGCATAATTATTGTGCTTGAAGAGTTCAGGTATCAAGGTCTTAGCAAACTCGTCTTCATCCAACACTACAAAGGAATCGCCCCGATCAGACCATCGTATCAACTCAGTATTCTTCGACTCGTCAAGGAAGCTTAACGGCAGATATTAGCAGATGCCTTATAAGATAGGTAGAACAAGCCAACTTACCTGCTGAGCTTTTGCACAAACGGTGGAATCTGTTTTCTCTTTGACTGTGCATCTCTTTTAGCTACAGCCGCCCTTTCTTCGAGCAACTCGATATTATCATTCTCCTCTAAGCCAATTCCGCTTTGCTGTGGATCCATCATAGATTCATCCCCAAACTGAGCCCAATGGTCACTTGGGGCTTCATACCCTTGACGCTGTCCTGTAGGCATGAGTTGTCGGTTTATGGGCCTCCGCGCGAGTTGTGTTGATTGTTGTGGACCAGGCTGATCGTATTGTGATTGTGGAACACCATTGGTATTGTAATTATTCATGTTGTAGCTCACCGAAGGGTCCTGGTAGCCGGTATTGTCGGCTCCAGTGTTGTACCGTAGAAAATCCGCATTGGAGAGTTGGGTATGGGTAGGTGCAGAATACGACTGAGGCATCTGCGCTGCTGGCACCACGGGCGATGATCCGGGTGCTGCTCGTTTCCTTGGGTTGGTAGGAGGCATATGAGTGACCATCCGAAGCCTCTGAGCTTGAAGGTGCAATCGCGTCAGGTGGAAGAGTATCACAGTATCGCGTTAAGCTCAGAGGTAGTGGCTGAGATGATATTAGGCCCAATCGAGGCTGCAGCCGTTGTGCACTGTGTGGAGCTCTTCTGAAGAGCTCACCACCCAATGTAGTTTTGTATTTCCACACCTTCTTGAATTTGCATTAATCGTGGGGCTTCTCGTCGACGCTGGGGGTGATCGAAGGTAACGTTATGGGTGGCGGGGATACAGGCTCCTGTTTAAATCAACGTCCGCGCGCAAAGAATCAAAGGAAAGCTGCGGTCAATGCTGGATTGAATGAGGAAGTTGTAGTGGCGCTTCTATTGCTGCTAAAGGGTATCTGAGACTTGATCGCGAAAGAATGCAGGTAGTTCGGAAACCTGCAGGTTCGCTCGTTGATTGTATGGTTGTTCCGGAGAGTTCCAACTCTTTTGGGAGGGGGCGACTTTGGTTTTAGGGATTTCGAAAGCCTTCATGTGAGTGAAGACACGTGCATTGTGTGGGGAAACCCAATGATAAAAACTCCTGTGGCGTGTTGAAATTCAAGGCGTGGTGTGATATATTGTATATTTATTGTTTGGACGTGAAGACTAAGGCATTTGATATCGAGTTCACTACTGTGATGTAGAGGCCGACATAACTAGCGACCCAATCAACGATGATATCCTGGCTAAGACCTGCTCAAAGACGAGGCTGAGACCACTTTTGGGTTTAAGGCTGCAGCCTTGTGTATATGATCCTTGTTTCTCAACACTAGCATTGAGAAAACAATTCCTTACATGTATTCTGAATTGTGTACCGAAAGTAAAATGATATGCGACACACATTATCACGAACCTAGCCAAAAAAAAAGGCATCAAAGTGCATGAAGCTAAGAAAGGCGAAAGTAGAAAGAGAAATTGTCAACACCATGTAATAGCAATTGTTGTACATGGTGACCGACAGAGGTCATAGAGCCATCGTAATTTACCTGCTTGCCATTTTTTAAAGAATCACATTATGGGCTGAGCAGAACTTGGATGGATTTGACCTTGGTAACGGAGCACAAGGAAGCACTTCCCTTCCCAACCCAGTGAAGCATAAGTAGCATTTTAGAGGCCGTGAGAAATGCGAATCATGTGCGCATGTGTTTGTTTCTCAAATTTCACAGGTCTACTTAGCACCTCTACCGGCTAGTGCTGAAGATCTAGACATTTTCTCATTCCTTGCCCTATCCCATTCTCTCCCGGATCCACCACTCCTCGCCTCCCTCTGCGCTTTCTTCTCCTCCTTTAGCGTCCTAGCTTTCTCTCGTGGATCGATAACCACTAGCTCATCTTCCGCTTTCTTTCTATAACTCAGATCCTTCCCCAACTTATCCTCCTTAAATGATAGCGCATGAGACATCCATCCAATTCCATCATCATCCTCTTCCTCTTCCTCATCCTGTGCATCCCACTTCTTGCATGATTCGCAGCCTGCAATGAAATGAAGATCGCAAAGAGCTGTTTCCTCCTCATCTTGTGCTTTGCCGTCTTTGTTTTCTGCTTCCTCCGGTGGCGGTGTAGCTTTGATGGCCTCTTTCTCTGGTGGTGCCTGATCTAGCTTTGATCGGAAAGCATTCAAGATTTCCAAAGCTCGCATATCATCCCTTGATGGATTATTGCCGCCTGGATGCCGTTTTCTACCTCGTACTGATGTCTTAGGTATCAGTTGCTCCAAGGCGGATTTCTTCCTTTCTTCAACTGGTGCAATCTGGACGTTTCGCTTCATTGAAGCCTTCAACTCAGCAATCTGCGCATTCGTTCGGTCTAAAAGTGACGAAACTTTCTGCACAGGTTCTGGGGATGAAGAGATATCCCGTATTTCAACCTTTATAGCACGATTGGGTAGGGATTTAGGAGGTGGCGTATGTTCTGGTGATGGGCTAATCGATTTGAGCTTGGATACCTCCCTCTTCTCCTTAGGCTTTGAGATTTCGCTCTCCCTTGACTCATGAACTGCCTCTTCATTATCCATCACAATCCGCGTATCAAACTTCGCTTTCTTCACAACAGGTTGTACTTCCTCGTCTCCTTCATCGCCTCCAAAACTTAGCAGCTGCTTTCCAGCTTTTCGTTTCTTTTTCTTTTCTTTTGGAGCTTCCTTCATTTGAGAAGCAGTCGCAGTCCTAGCCCTCTTAACCATATCCTTGAACGGGTTGACCAAAACCTCTACACTAGTAATCGTCACAGGGTAAACAGGCCTTTCTCCCTCACCCACTTCCATCTCCCCCATCTTTGCCAAGTTATATATCGTATCACCCTCCACCCGTCCAAACAAGGTATTCTTGCCCTGTAATTCAGGCGTGTTGTCCAGCGTCAAGAAGAACTGACTGCCATTCGAATTGAGCGTCCCATCGTTCGCCATGCCTAGTAGACCCCTCCGATTATATTTTATCCTCGAATGCCACTCATCTTTAAACCCCACCCCCCTTGGCCCTGCATTCAGCCCCGTCCTATCTTCCATCGGCCATATTCCTCCCAGCTCTCTTGCCTCAGAGTATGCGCCACCATCATAAATGCTCTCCCCTCCATTTCCAGTTCCTGTCGGATCGCCACCTTGTAATATGAAGCTTGGAACAAGACGATGGAAAATCGTGTTATCATAATAGCCATCAAGGCAGTGTTGTAAGAAGTTGCGACATGTGAGGGGTACTTGTTGTGCCCAAAGTTCGAGGGAGATATCGCCGGAGGTGGTGTGCAGGATGCAGGAGGCTGTAGGCTGTGGTTCGAGATTGTAGAGAGAGGACATGGTGGGTAGATTCTGTGGTGATGAGAAGCGCTCAAATTAATGATGCCTCTTTTCTGGTATCACTGTTGTGCCGCTCAAGGTGAGGTTGTGCTTCATGAGTCGCGAAATTTCTGGTGGCCACTGATTGGCTCAGTGGGAGTTTGAAAACAATGCCACGTGACACCCCTTTCGTGATCTGTCACCTTTTACAGCTAGAGAGAACCTATTCCAGAAGTATACAGTGAATTTTTTGAATCCGTTTTTGGGAGGATGGGGAATTCAGCGACTTGTTATATCTTTTAACTTAGGGCCCAAGCACGTAAAGTTAACCGGTTCCCCAATATTAGGGTCGTCACGGAAAATGGCGCGTCTGAGGCATATTGGAAAGCTCTCCTGCAGTTACTAAGTCCTGACCAATCACTTCGCGATCCTGTAAATATAAATAGCTATGCTCTTATAGTTCTTCTAAAATCAAGCCTCCTATTTATCAATCTACTACGCTCACTTGAATGCCTTGGCAGAAGTTCACTCTGTCGGTACAACGATCCTACGTTACGTGACATGTGAGTTTAGAGGTTAGTCAGAGTAAGAGCTAAGATACTGAAGATTTGACGCTCATCAGGTCGAACATTCATTAACTTACGGAGGATGAGGAGATGGAGCTAGCGACAAGTTATCACAGGAGCAATAGATTGATAGCGGTTGGAGGTTTGTGTTGGCTGGGGGATTGAAAACATCTAGGAACGTTTGTGGAGCTGTGGATGGGACAAGAAGAGGGGGAAGATCGAGTTTCTGTAAGAGGTTAGTCATTTAAGTGGTGGTTTTTGTCTGATATTTTGAACGAAGTGATTTATTATACCCATTCGTTCCCCTTTACACGATTTTACACGCGTCTTGAGCAAATGTTGATGCCACAATAAGCGGAAAGCACGCCGTGGCTTCTACATACACCTTAACATTATCTGCCCCAACCTTAATCTTCCCCCAAGAAACCGCTTCATCTGGTCTTGCCCCTGCATCGCTCCCATCGAATTCCTGTGCCGTATTAATATATACGGCGCTCTCTGCTCCATTCCTCATTAAACACGCATTTGCAATATGATGCTTCACCACTCCTCCTCCAAGAACAATCATTCCTGCTCTCTTGGCTCGGACTGCGAGAGTGTTGATCTTCCGGATGTCTTCTACAATATCAACTTTTAGTTGGAGGGGAGAGGCTTTGAAGGTGTGGAAGTAGAGCATATCTCCTAATGAACCGTCTGTGAGGGCAGGACAGAAAACGGGGATGTTGTTCTTTTGGGCCCAGTAGAGGACACTTTCTTCGTTATTGATTTCTTTTCCGAGGCGGGCAATGACTTTAGAGGGAGTCCAGTTGATATGTGTTTCTACGTCTGGGTTTTTCTTAGACTTTTCTTGCTCCTCTAATAGCTTGTCGAGTAGAGGCATAACCCAGTCTTCGAAGAGACAGTAGTTGTTGTTTGGCACAATCAGGTTTCCGATGCGGTTAAGACCTTTGGAGCGGAGTCCCGCGCCTGGGGTGGAGAAGGATCCGAGATAGGTTGGTGCGAGACATTTTATTATGTCTTCTTCTATTCCGCCGGCGGTCGTGACGATTGCGCTGATATGAGAGTGTTGGGCAAGATAACGGAGTGTACCACGAAGGCCAGAGGATATGAGATTGCTGGTATATCCAAGGAAGATGGTTGTTTTATCGCCGGTTTCCGGGTCTCTGAAAGCTCGCTGAGAAGGAGGTCAGTGGCCTAACGGCGGTTATGAAGATTGTATGATCGTGGAAAATGAAAGAGGAGCCTAGAAAAGAGCTGTGGATATATCGAGGGTAGGCATTAATAGTAGAAGCTTACCATGTCATTGATTATTCTTACAGCTTCTCCAATCGAGCTTGCTTGAAAGCCCATGTGATTCATACCACTCAACAGATCCTCAACCATTATGCCTCGACCGTGAAACTTGTTGAAGTCTAGCTCCTCTACTTTCTGAGACCCGGCTGGCATTTCCCCAGACTGAACAAGAACGGCGTCGGTCACGGACGCTGGTAGAACCCCGCCTTGATCAGACTTGGAAGAAGACGCCATCGTGATAAATCCAGCCCGATCGCTTGAATATGCTCTTGGATACACCTGGGAAAAGGGGAACGTGGATCTTGTCTTTCAATGGACACCAGCTTTTCCGGACCAAATTGAAACAAACCTTTAGTCACTTCAAACCATATTGAGGTAAAAGACGATAATTCAGCTTTTAAGATATCTTCAAGGAAATAAACACTACTCCCATATAATTGAAGCACCGTTCTGAATCCACTATGTGCGGGTCAGGTGCTAGATTTCAAACTTTTCCTGGGAACAAAGCAATCTAGAACTTCGGGAAATCCTTGGTATAGATTTGGAAGGTGAATGACTCTCTAATTCTCGGAGATTTATTCGCGGTCTCAAGATGGTTCCTGGTAGGGCTGGAAGCGACGGAGGATTCTGCTATCGAAGCTCAATTGTCGAGTTTCAAAGGCCAACTGACGTCGCCTGAAATTTTCTGGGATGGTCTCAATTGCCGCCCTGGCGCTTAACCCCCGCTCAACCTTGCCAAAGCGAGACAGGTCTAAATCCTTGCCGCGGACTAGCGTCAAGCCCTTTCGAGATGGTGACCCGACCGATCAACAGCCTCAAGCTTTCTCTCCTTCAAGTCGTCGTCGTCAATAGCGTTTTGGCCACCATAATCACACAAAACGCGTACCACTATTCGATATAGTACGCTCTTTATCAAACTCGAAACCTGCTTTCATATGTTCAATTAGCAAGCTTTTGAGCCGTTTGGTCACCCCGTCATCGCATGCGTTCATCCGCCGCATCGTAGACTTAGGACGTGGGGTTGTTGTTGCACAAGTATTCGCAACCTGGATTTTTGGTACTGCATACATAGAGAGCTCCTCTTTGTGTTACTTGGGGCCATTGCCCAGCATCATGAATGTCGGTACTGTTCTATGGCCCTTTGCATCCCCTGCTGACATTGTGAAAGGTCGTCGCGAAATCAAGGATATGACATGGGCGAGTCTCGACGCTCTCCACGCGATCGGTCGCCGGGACGGTATAACGATCCGAGAGATTCTAATCAATACAGAAGTGGCGAATTCCGTGGCAACGAGCGAAGAAGGTCGATATCCGATTCGAGACCAAACCACAATGCATTTGCAAACCCCAGAGAACTATTTAGAGAGCATGCAAGGAGCGAAACACGGGGAGACTTTCCTTCTCGTGACCCCCCTAGAGGCCCCCGAGGCTTGATTGATGCTCCAACTGGCCCACGAGCTTCGAATTACGCAGCTGATTTTCGAGAGTCAGGATATCGAGGAGACTTTCGTGGACGAGGTCGAGGCCGTGGACGTGGCTGGAGAGACGACAGTAGAGATAGAGGTCGCGATGCCGATAGAGATTATAGAGATAGGGATCGAAGAGATGACCGTGGTCCTCCAGCTCTTCGCGATGACAGGAGCAGAGATCGAGAGCGATGGGACCGGGATAATCGGGACAACTTCAGAGGCCGCAGACCCTCATCACCAGGCCGAGGCCGTTCCCCTAATTATAGCGCTCGCGATGGGCGCGATGGGCGCGATGGACCGTCTAATTTGGACATAGATCGAGCCCGTCGTGGTTCACGCGATGGTCCGCTGTCGGCAGTCTCGCCTTCTTCGGAATCCCTTCAACCTTTCTCACGAGGATATAGCAGAGGCCGGGGAGGAGGCCGTGGGCGAGGAAGAGGTGCATACTACGAAGATAGCTACCATAGATCAGGACCAGTACCACCACTCCGAAGCAGGTCGCCAGAGTCGAATTTTCCCCGTCGAACACAGCCATCTGCCACACCACCCCCACAAGTTCCCGCCTTTGGCTCCACCTCGGTCAGTTCATCGACAACCATAGCACCAATACCAGCCTCAGTACCTACAGCACCTCGGTCACATGTTTCAAAGCCTCATGCTATTGTTGCTCGCGGCGGCGGGTTTCACGGCAGGGCATCACTACAGTGGGTAAAGGGACAAGACCAAACTCCAGAAATTCGTTCAACTGCGAGTCAGAAAGAAGATTCACCGAAACAAGAATTTGCAGAGCAAAAGGCTTTGTCATCTCATGATGCCGGCTCAGTCCGGGAGGATGCGTCGCCATTGCAGAAGAACCCTCTCCGCCCAGAATCACCACTAGCTGCAGCGTCAGAACACGAAAATCCTTCTCATCAAGAAAAGTCAACGAAGAAACGTTTTCCGTCGCTCGGCAAGCGCCATCCGAAGGTTTTATCTCCTTTGCTAGATGACCTCTCTGATGAAAATTCGGATGAGGGTGAGTCTGAATTAGAGGATAACTATTTCGAGGACGAGATTGAGAAGGTCAATAAGGAAATTGTCAAAGCGGAGGCGAAAAACCTGTTGATTCCACCACAAACTCCTATTCTACCCAGACTCCTCAATCCTGTTTTTGTCGATGCTATCATTGATAATACAATCGTCGAAGAATGCGTTGCGCCTACCCTTGTCCCCGAAGTCATTCCTGAACCTATTGTCAAGCCTTCGAAGGAGGTGGAATCTTGCCCCCCTGTTCCTACTAAGATTGAGGACCCACCGACAGCTTCAGCCATTATCGTCAAGGATTTCCAGTCATCAAAGGCTGGCATTACTAATGAGATGGATGAGTTGCGGGCAGAGCCAACTACAACAGAAGCTCACAATGTCGAACACCCATCTGCTCACGAAGAGGTCCTTTCTTCATCCTCTACCACTGTTGCCGAATCCTCGGCTGCAGATGAGGAAATAAAGTCGGTTGTCAACGAACAGCCTACCAATTCTATGACTCCCTCACCATTAGTCCCTTTAACCGTCTTACCGCCTCCCGTGCCTAGTGTGGAGGAAACTGCACCGGGTTTACAGATAGATGTACCTATGGAGCTGTCGGAATCCAAAGAGATAGAGAATTCGGACTTGGATAATAATGTCCCCCAGCCTTCGATAGAAGAAAATATTGCAAATGGCGACAAACAGGGCGAGTCACTAGACGGCCCAACTTCAAACGGCCTGAATGGAACAGCGGGTGTGCAAATTGCTGACAAACTCCTAACCACAAACAGCCCTCGCAAAGCAACGCCCAGAATGGATGTTTTTGAAAGGAGTGATGATGAACAGGATGAACAAGAGCGACAAGAAGAGTTAGCGGCTGTCCGTCAAAGAATGACAACCCCACCAATCTCAAGCCTCCCACAATCAAAGACAGGTCCATTTTGGGCAGATCCTGCTTTCGTGGCATCGCTTGAGGTCCGAAACTTCAAGAAGGAAGAAGCTGTTCGAAGGCATATAAACACGACCAAATCTAGGCGTGAACGAGAAATGCAAGCTGAAGCTGAAGCTTGGGCAGAACGATATCTAGCATATCGAAGGTTTACGGATTTTTCTAACGATCCAGCTGCAGTTCGTAGCAGGGAAAAGTTTGCAGCCTCTAGGGCACGAGCGCAAGCAGAGGCATCTGCCCCATTACCTTCTGCATCTGCCTCTGCTGGAGCTAAGACCGAAGGCCGACGTACTGGAAGTCGATGGGCTACTGAACATGACTTTGAGCGTGTACTACGTGAATCCGAGCAAGAAGCTAGGGAAATGAAAGAAAAAGAAGAACGCCTTGCAAGAGCGAAGACAGCGAGCGCCAAGGAAGCAACCATTCCTGCAATGATGGACACTCAATGGTGGAGCGAGAATAGCTACCAGGATAGGTCTAACATCGTCTCTTTCGAGCGGTCATTCGCAAGACTCGAGTTCGGTGAACCCATTGACAACTTTACAGAAGAAGAGATCGAGCAGTTTGACAAGGCATACTTGGAATTCCCGAAGCTCTGGACTGATATAGCAGCCGCTCTCCCTAGTCGTAACTTCAAAGCTTGCATCCAGCACTATTATCTTGTTAAACATTCTAGAAGCCTTAAGGAGAGGTCTAACAAGCAGAAGAAGAAGCGGGGAAGAGGTGCGGCTAAAAAGGCTAAATCGAATGTGCTAACAGCAAGCCTTGAGAACCGCAATGACGCTGAAGAGGCACAAGAGCCAGAAAATGGTGGAAATGGAGACAGGCGTAGGCCACGTCGAGCAGCTGCACCAGTATTTCCAATCGATGCACCACCTGCCGAGAGTGAAACGGCTAGCCCTGCTCCAACACCCGGTCGGAAAGCTGCTGCAAAGACTGATAATGGCAACGATAATGGACCACCGAAAAAGAAAGTCAAGGCAACCCGCGAGAAGGGTAATAAACAAGCCAAGAATAATCAGCTTCTGGCTGCCGCACCTGTTCCTACCGCAGCTCGTCGTGACGAGTCACCTGCAACCCCAGCTCCCAGCGAAACAAAGAATCGCCGAAGCTCAGTCGGCCCTAGTAAGCTTCCTCCGCATGGCTTAGATGGTACAGGAACAACACAACCACCAATATTCGCCCCACCATTGGTTCCTATCGAGAAGCAAGCACCAGCCACGCCCGAAAACTTTTCTCTAATGCCTCAACCTTATATTCCCCAGGAACGAGTCGACTCCACACCACCCTCGGTGAGTTTTGATGCACAACAAGACCGTCGAAATATACAGCAGACATCTAGTTATTGGAGTGTTCCGGAGCAAACTGATTTCCCTGCCCTTTTAAAACATTTTGGAACGGATTGGCAAGGAATAGCCAAGCACATGACTACTAAGACCCATATTATGGTATATACCAACATTTTTCAACAATGGCTCCAAGTGCCGTTAGATAGCAACAAGAGTCGACGTGTCGCTAACATTCAGACACAGGTAAAGAATTATTACCAACGCCAGGTTGATTCCGGTAAAAGAGAGTGGGAAGAACTCGCACGGGACGCTGATGAAAAGCGTGGACGTGGTGAGCCCATGGGTCCGCTACCACAACCCACCATCATTCCGAAGCGACGTTACGACGGTCCCTCCGGTCCTGCCCCAAGAGCTGGGTCTACTGTAGACGATACTGATGGCACGTCTTCCCCTCGACCAAACCCTACTCTATCTCAAGCATCGCCACCCCAATCTCAACCACCTCTTAGTGCAAGGTTTCCAGCTCTTGCAAATGCCGGTCCTGTGCCTCATATACAGCCAGCAACTCCTGCGTCGGTAATTAGTAAACAAATAACACAACAGCCAATACAACCACATGTGCAACCACAACAACAAAGTGGTGGGTCTCGAAAACCACAACTCGGTGTTTTCTATCAGGAGAATCCTCGCGAGAATCCACGGCCTATACTTCAAGCCCAATACAGCGACTCCGCCGCATCCCAACGTTCTCGTCAAGTTGCGCAAGAAGCACAAGCAGAACGTGAGTCAGCTTTGCGACTTGAACGTGAACAACAACACCAGAGAGAACAACGGGAACAGCAGCAACAAAGAGAGCAAAGAGAGCAAAGAGAACAAAGAGAGCAAAGGGAGCAAAGGGAACAACAGCAGCAAGCCATTCAAGCCGCAATGCAACGAGACCGTCAACAGCAGATGAAGCAGGAACATGAGCCTAACCTTCATCAATACGAGCCTTATTCCACCCCTGCAATGCGTTCAAACATCGCGGCCGTTTCCAGACATGAAGCTCCACAACCTCCTACCGAACCTAGACGAGGTGCAACATCAACACAGCCATATCAACCTCGTCCTCACCATCAACCTTCTCGAAGTTTTCACAATGAAATCCCAAGGCAGGATAATTTCCACAGCGAGACGCCTAGAAAGGACAATCCTAATATTCCACGCGAGATTCGAGAGCGGGAGATGAAACCCAGCCCTTCACCGGCAATGCCCCGACCTGTTCAAAGTGCCCCACCATCCTCTAAGGACCAATACTCAGCACACCCACCTCCACCTCCACCTCAACAACCAAAACCACAACCACAACCACAACCACAACCACAACCTCCTCAAATCCTCTCCCAGCCTCCTCAGCCTCCTAAACCAACACAGCCAATACCACCACCCCAATTGGCTGCTGTTCGCCCACCAGAACCACGGAAGACGTCAAACATTATGTCACTGCTAAACGATGAGCCAAGCGAACCCCGCCCAGAGCCACCCAAGCGTGTTAATAATATGGCCTCTGCACCACCTCCCTCTCATACACCCCCCCCACAACATCCTCTCCAAGCAAACCGCTTTGCTGCTCACTCATCTCAGCCTGTCTCTCAGCCTCCGCAACCGATGCCTTCTCAAATGCATCAAACCGCTCCCCAGCAGCCTTCTCAGCACGCACCACAAAGCCAACACCCCTATGCCCAGGCTTCTCCCCACCCCATGCATCAGCACTCGGCTTCTATTGGCCATCCTCGTAGTTACACTCCCACTGGGTTTGAAGGTCGGGGCTACGGCGCTAGTGCACCACCTCAGCAGCAGCAGCAACAAGCAATGTATTCTCAACCACAGCCTCGTCAATCTCTGCCGGCGCAACCAATTATTCGGAGAGAGCCATCTCTGGGAGAAGTTCATGGACTCACCGGGGGTTATTCAAGGGCTGGTCCAACACAATCGTCGATGCGCCTTAAAGAGTCACCTTATTCGTCGACGCCTCCACCTACTGCGGCTCCATCTGTTCGCCAGCAAGTTGCCTCACCTCGTGATTTGGCTCCGCCAGCAGATCGGGACTTCTATGCACGGCAGCCTCAGCAATACCTCATGCAACAACAACAACCAGTAACTGCATCCCCACAGCTTGGCCCTTCATACCATTCTCAATCTCAACAACCACAGCAGTCCCAACCTCCTCCAAGCCATCGCCAGCTGGCGTTTGGCCAGTCTCCATCGCATGTCGCCTCACCTCCATCCCATTTTGCGGCCCAACACCCACTGCATCGTTCACGACACAATAGCTTTGATGGTCGATACCCAGGTCCGGGATCCGCCGGCTCAACACCATCTCATCAAGGATATGCGCAACCACCGCACCAGCCAGCGCACCCTTCAATGCAGTTTCAGCAGCCACATCCAAGTCAGGAACGATATGAGAGTAGCTATGAAAGGGATGTACGTGAACGGGATCGACGTTTGCAAGAGGAGGCTTACCATCAACGACGACTAGATGAGTCGAGACGTTGACCACTTTCTTTCATATGGGTTCAATGTCACAAATAGAACATCAACAAGTGAGCCGTTGTCGTCTGTCTAGATGTAACTTTCTCGGATGGCCATAGGTGACAACTTTGTATTTTGTATGTATGTATGATTAAACTAGCGCACCATAGCCACAGTGTAGACAGCAGCGGGAAATAAAGATGGCGTTGGTGGATGGATATGATCAGGATGAACGTCACGATACCCTGCATACAGTGGCGTTAGCTAAATACAAAAATATTATTAGCTCTGTAGACCCTCCCTATCATTCCAGTAATGTGGGTAACCTTCGTTACAAGCCCATCCCTCTCTTCCCCCAACAGAACTCACTATGCTTTCCGGCTCTTGTAATGCCTACACCAAGCCTACAAGCGCAAGTCCCCACGTCTCGCCTAGGACTTCCCCCAGCTAATGCATATAATGCTCTCCACAATGCACTCCCAAATCTTCTGTACTAACCAACTCTCTTACACAAAGGATGCAAATATACCGCCATTCTTTTCCACGGGATTTGGTATTTGCCTCTGAGGAAGTATGCCACCTCCAAAGCGCAAAAACATTAATAACTACCCAAACTCCCTCCTTCGTCCTCGCAACGAGCACATTGGTCATTGAAACATGAGCAGTTGTATGAAAAGAGCACTCTGGAATTGAACAATGATCGCTCGGCAATACAGCTAGAGTCGACGTATCTAACTTCACACGGCCGAGACATACTAGGTACATGAAGTCTAATTTTGGAGGGCGAAGAGAAGGTAGGGTAGTGACTATAGTGCATACAGGCTCGTTGGAGGTCGGTTTCTGAGAGGGAGTAGTTGAGGAGGATATCACAGTATGGTAACTAGGTATGGTAGATTTGTTGACAGCTTGTGTTTATTAGATTGCCGGGTCTCCCAAAACTGCTTTGAGTTTAGCACCATCAGGCCATGCAATAGCAGAGTATTATCTCCAAATGAGAAAAGGAAATTATTTCAGCTTTGGTGGGGTTGGAAAAGAGTATTTTAGGTGCTGGTATGTCACGGACTGAAAACCCCCAAAGGTCAATTAGATGGATGTGTTGAAAACTTGGTAAGGCTGTAGAGTTAGGGAATTTATATATTTCTAGTAGGCGGTAGGAGATGTGGCTGAGTTAAGAGTCAGTGTCCCAAAATTAAAAGAGGACATTCGAGTATTCCGCAAGAAGGCTGTTCTTTCTTAGAGCACCTCACATATTCTACTACATCCTTTTACTGATAAACAAAAATAACTTCTACACCAAAAATCAAAAACACCACCTCACGCTGAGCGTGAGGATCAAGGGTGGAAACCAGACGAACTGAGTTTTTTAGTTGATTTGAGTTCCGCATGTGAATGGATCTTATCTGGCCGGAGCCGACAATTGCTGATTCCCCATATTTCCTTCTGATGAGAGAGGGTCGCCACTTCCAGAGGGTTTGCTTCTTGAAACCCCCGAGCCGGTGATCGCTTTCTCCTAGGCCTTGCGCCTCTGCTTCAAACCCTGTGTTGCTCTCTTGACATGACTTATTCATGGTAGCGTATTATCAGTCAGACTATTGATGCTGAATTTGGTGTTTGTTTGTCGTTGATACTAACTCACTTATTTGTCCTTATATATTGAATAATAAATGCGGGGTTTTGCCGGGTTGGTAGCGAGGCTTCGAGGGCCAATATATGGTGGGTTTATTTGATAGCTGACGAATTGATCATACCTGCATTACTTTCAGGAGTTATTTTGTGTATAAAGCTTTAACAATTTCATACCTACTAGCACTTAACTATTTGGGACTTTTAATCCTATTAACAGCGCGTTATGACCACACTCGCGAATGCGAATTTGTAACTATTCACATGTTCAGCACGCGCGCTAAACAAGACAATTTCTTTGAGCTTTTCCCCTCTATTCTCCTTGATTTACTTCCCAGAAACTATGACTGCCATTTAAGATTTTATAGTGTATGTGTAACTACTTAAACTTTCTTGTGATAGCACATAGTTATTAAGATTAGTTAAATTGTACAGTTTAATAAAAACCATGAATAGATGCAGACCCCGCTCGGAGTGGTTGGTTCACGAAGCTGAATCGAGATCTCGAAACTAGCTTTTTGGCTCAAATAATTCCCCAACATCCTCAACATTCCTAAGTTATAAAAATAAAAATTCTATTTCATCCTTTGTGAGATGTAGTGTACACAACAAACCACTCCTCCATTTTTCCTGAAGGCTCCCGTCACTCCGAAAGCTGTGCTTTGAGTTACACACCAACACTTCTATTACATATTTAAACAGCCAATTGCGATGCAAAATTCCATATCTCGGCCATTTCTATTGTTATTGTATACTTGTAGCTCACGGTATTTAAGCTGAGATTGAGTAGCGGTGCTTACGAGATTATCAATATAAAATACAATAATTGCTATAGACACTAAATTGTAAATTTGAATGCATCTGATTGTTAAAGTTTTATAACCCTTATATATATATATATTGATGGGCGAGTCGTTGAAGGTTAGAATAAAAATAGAGACTGAGCTACATGTATGCTTGGCGCCAAGAGCAATTTTGCTGGGGTGGAGAAGCACTTTACGCGTCGGGAGCTTCAACGCGTCTTCCATTCACATTTTCACCCAAGTAACCTCTACACACCGGAATTAAATCAATAACCCTCTAATATCCAAAATGTCAGACTTTGAGGATGAGATGGATGTGGATGCGCCTGCCGTGAAGGATAGTGTACTATTCAGTTCGGACAATACCTCGAAAGGGAAGAGAAGCGCTGCAAATCTGCCAGTTGAGGCAGAAGATAGTCTACCATGGTAGGTAACCTTTCAATTGTTACAATGGTGTGCTAAGCATATCTAGGGTAGAGAAATATCGTCCAGACACACTCGACGATGTATCAGGTCACCAGGACATTCTTGCTACGATAAATAAATTTGTGGACACAAATGTAAGTATTACTTAAGAAAAAAAGAAGCCCCATGCTAATGGTGTAAAAGCGCCTTCCCCATCTTCTCTTATACGGACCTCCCGGCACGGGAAAAACATCTACAATCCTCGCACTAGCACGAAGAATATATGGCTCTAAGAATATGCGCCAGATGGTGCTCGAACTCAACGCCTCCGACGATCGTGGTATCGATGTAGTTCGCGAGCAAATTAAAACCTTTGCAAGCACGAAACAAATATTCATGAATGCGCCAGCCGGTGGAGCATCTTCAATCGCAGGGTATAAACTCATCATTCTCGACGAGGCAGATGCAATGACATCAACTGCACAGATGGCGTTGAGACGAATTATGGAAAAATACACAGCGAATACACGGTTCTGTATTATTGCAAATTACACACATAAACTTAGTCCAGCTTTGTTGAGTCGTTGTACGAGGTTTCGATTTAGTCCTTTAAAGGAGGCGGATATTAGGGTATTGGTAGATAAGGTGATCACCGAAGAGAATGTTCAGATAACTCCCGAGGCAACAGATTCCTTGGTGAGGTTGAGCAAGGGTGATATGAGAAGGGCGCTGAATGTGTTGCAAGCGTGCCATGCAAGCAGTAAGTGTTCGCCGAATGACTAGTCTCATTGCTAAATTAATTATAGGCACACCTCTACACATCAAGGGCACCCCAAAACCCGCGGAAAAGGACATTAAACGAGACCTAATCACCGAGACCACAATCTATGAATGCATCGCATCACCACATCCCGAAGATATCACCACAATCCTCAATACCCTCCTCAAAACCACAGACGTCACAACATGCCTCCAAACAATTAACTCCCTGAAGACTACTCAAGGTCTAGCACTAGCAGATATCATCACAGCATTAAGTGAAGAGCTTTCAAAACTTGATGTACCACCTGCTGTTATGATAACGTGGCTAGATGGCCTAGCGGAAGTAGAGTATAGGTTGAGTGGTGGAGGTGGGGAAATAGTGCAGACGGGTGCTGTTGTTGGTGTTGTGAGGAATGGAGCTGAGTTGATGACTAGCTCTAAATGAAGATATATGAGGAATGAAGTCGCATAATAGTTCAGGCGTTCAAGGTTGGCATAAGGGAGGGTAGTACAATGTTGCGTTGTGCCAGATATTGTGATGAAAATGATAAATGAAGTGCTTGGAATTCATTCCAAACAATGCTGAGATTTCAGACACAGCCCACAGTATTGCAGGTATACAAACAAGACGAATAATCCAAAGATCCCAGTCATCATTTCATCCTCAAATGCACGAATGCACAAATCCAACGCCGCAACGCTCATGCAGCCACAATGCAAAGAAGCCAGGTCGAACGCCACCATATGACACAACCTCAGTTCTCCAAGTGTCTAGTCTGAGCTTCCCGCGAATAAAGTCACTTCCGATGCACCCTGTTACCTCATACCTAAACTATTTTCTTGCCGTCCTTACCCTCAATCCAGGTTCTTAGATCTAAGTTGAAGTATTCGAACTTTGCAACGGTTTTCTTCGTTACGCTATCCAATCTCATCAACCACGCCAAAACACCCTCAAAATTCTCTTCATGCACAAACATTGTCCCTCCATTTTCCGCGGGGAGAAACTTAAAAATGTGGTACCCGGTTAGGAGGTTGAAGTACTTGTACGGCCAAGGACCACGCCATCTGAATTCTTGGTCGTTATTCACCTTTTACAGTTAGTAAAGCAAGCCATGGGTAAGAGGAGAAAAACATACAAGGACAGTGGGATGCACCGTTATTCCGCCTAAGGAGTTCTTCATAAGGTCACCCTCTTTCAACTCATGTCCGGTCTTGCCCGCAGGTAGCGGCTGTAAACTCTTAATGAATCCATTTGGTGAATACTTCGGTATTTGAGTGAAATCAAGGAACTATTTTAAATCAGGATAATGAAGAATAAGTTCTTTGCTGAGATATAATTACCATTTCCCTCACAACATTAGGTGGAGCTGCGATGATGATTGAGGAAGAATGTGTTGCTGGTTCTTCGGCTTTTGACAACGACATGATTTCCTTTTCTCTAATTTGTGGTTGTGATCTATATCTCGAGATAGATTGTATACTTTAGGAATATGGGAAATGAGGCCAAATGAAGGTAATATGTTGGAAGGCGCAGACAGTTTCACGTAAATAGACGTTTGCCACGTGACAATATGAATATTGAGAGCTGGTTAATTGAGATGTGAATAGGGCGCAGACATCGCATTTCTTATACAAACTTTCCCATCTCCGCAGCGTCATCGCTACCATTCATTCGGTACGATTCTGTACATAATTAGGATCCATCGGCGCAACAACTTCCTCACACAGCCCCCCGCAAAGAAAATCGGGATGTTTTTCCTCCGTGTGGAGACGGGTAGATTTTGTGGCTTGAAGCTCGCTGTTGCTTTAGTTTGATCGGGGAATTTGCTGGGCTAGGCGAGAAGGTTATTCCGACGCCTTACTTCTAGGTTGTCAACCTCAAGTTCGCTCTTCGGGACTTGAGAATCTCTTTCGGTACTTCGTATTCGCTTCGTAGATAGGGTGGTATTTGAGAAAAATTGTAGATATATCAACGCTTGGCTTGTGCTAATCACTTCGTAGCACTTTCCCTAGCTCACATTCAGGTCTTCAAGAACACTCCCTCTTCCTCTATTCAGTTTCCCTACCTTGACTTTTGCCCTTGCTCAAAGGTGCTACGGTAATGAAAATTTTGAATCAATAATAGAGACATGAGGTTGACTTGAGGACTACTATCTTAAACGATGAATCTTTCATGATCAAGACCACGACAAGCACTTGATTGTTTTTAACATTCTTTACCGTTGCTTGGTGTTTGGAGGAAACTGTAAAAACCACGAGTCTCGAGGTAGGCAAAAAGAAAGAGGCAATGGAGGCATCGGGAATCTATTCTCGAATCTGTACGATCTTAACTACCTCCCAAATTTATACCCAGCAAGAATGATAGATCCAAAATGTTCTTCAGATATCCGACCACTGACGTCCAGAAATACGACAATGCTCGAACTTTAGAAAATGCATATGATCTGACCCTCCATCCTGCGGCGCCATCATGTACCCAGGGTAATCAACATCTAAGCATCTGTACCAAAAGTGACTGCATTCAATTCGAAGATCAAAACTGATTCCAAAGAAAAAGCAATCGCCCAGTCTCAATGCTTAACCCCCATGATTACGCCAGGAAATGCAAACGCGAGGTAAGAAACGGCGAATTCTATGCGCTTAGCACCCTATCAAGCAAACAGCCATCCCAACTTGGTTCACAAATCGGCGCACCACGTCCAACATCATCATAAGCTGCCCAACCAGCCGGCCGACTTCCCTGCTGAATTAGTCTCGGCGCAGTCTCCTGAACCGTGAAATTGAAAATCGATAGAGGAGAACCAGACCGTGCAGTTCCGTCTTCGGCAGAATCGATGAGGCGGTTCGTGGGGGCAGGAGCCCAGGTCGTATTCCAGGCCGTGTAGCAGTAGGTGGTGATTAGAATGTTGGTTCCTTGGAAGGGAATATCAAGGTTGGTTTCAGGGAGGGTGGGTTCGAGACATTTGTAGCAGGCTGCAGAGGACTTGGCCCAGCTGATGAGGGTAGTTAGTTGGTATATTATAATGAGGATTGAGTGGGAGACTTACTCGCCGGCTAATCCCCCACCGATACCATGTCGTGAAGGGTTCTCAAGGGAATTTGTGCCCGAGGGGTTAATGCAGAGACAGACCCAATTGTCATGTGGATTTGGGCAACTCAAACATTTAGCCCAAATGTTACGAGCTTTGGTGCAATCGTCGCTATCTATCATGTTGTTATTATAACTAACCTTGAGGGTAGTAGGCAACACTCACGATAACACTTCATCTGCTCAGACGTAAGTTCGCCCATCCAACTCTTTGGAAGAGTTTGCCTAGCCTCAACAACATGTCGCTCTTTAGGCGGCGCCATCTCACTAAAATCATCACCTTCCAATTGTTTAGTATTCACATCATCACCAACATCTACTTGGCGGTGAGGAGTGGCAGGAGGATCCGGAAGCAACGTCATGTTGAAGACCAACATCTGCGATTTGAGTTCTTTGGTTATGATTACGCCCCCTTCCATAAGTTGCGGGAGGAAGTTGTGGTTATCAACCTCGTTGCATGCGTGGTGTGCGGTAGATTTGACCCAGCCTTTAGACATGGCTGTACCTACAAGTGAGCCCCAGCCGCCGTTGTTGGGTTTGAGATGGGTATCGAGGCATCTGGCGCAGCCGTCGAGGGCGATGAACCATCTTTTAGATGTTAGCAAAGAGTTGTTCGAATTGGGGGGAGGGGGAAGAGAATATTTACTCCTTGCCATAATGACTGCAAAGACAGTTCTTAGCCCGATCACCTGTTTTAGTGCAATCATTCCAGTACTTGTTAGCCCAGTTACACCAAATGTTCTTATCGCAATCCTTAACATTATCCTCTTGGTGCTTGATGTTTGGCGGGTTATGAGGATCCTCAATCAGAGCCATGCTAAAGACGTAAATCTTTGACTCATAATCAGCTGTAACCTCCTTACCAGCCTGAACCAACCGTGGAAGGAATAGATCGTCAGTGGTGGTGTTGCAAATGTTCTTTGCAACTCGTGGGATTGATATTGAGAGAGGATCTGGATGATGCGAGCTATGCGATGGGAGGTACATGTCGAGGCATTGACCGCAACTCTGGATGAGGTCATACCAGCTGGTGCGATATTAGCTGGTAGGTAGAATATTTCAAAATGAAATTACTTACTTGTTAGTGCAGAGGCATGGATGTGTATCGCTGGGTAGTGATAGGCATGTGTTCCAGACAGAATTTGCCTCGTGGCAGAAGTAATTGTCTACATCATATCAGAAAGTTTAACCAAAAGTTCATGAGCCAACTCACCAGCACACTGCATAGCTCCCCCGTTCTGTTTTGCCAAACCAGAGGCAACCTCGACCGATCTCTCCGACGCCAGTGATATAGGATCTTCAAGAATACTGACGTCAAACATTGAGATGGGCAACCACCAATTGGCCGTGAGCGTCTTGCCAATCTGGCCCAAAAGATGGTTATTCAAAACTGTGAGGGAATTCGATGTACAGTAAGTGTTCATGGCACTCTTTGCATTTTGGACTAAAATGTTTGCTGGCTGGGGAGCACCAAGGATTTTGCCATTTTCAACAGGTAGTGCTTTAGCAATACATGTCAAGCAGTCGACTACCGTAGTTTGCCATCTACACCTTGTTAGTGCTAGTAATCGAAGGGTAACTAAGGGCAACTGACGTGCGATTACCAGTTGCCAAGTCTTTGCAGAAGCATTTCTGGAGAGCGACTTCGTTGCCGCGGTCTGGGGCCTGGTCCTTACAGTAATCATAAAGTTTCTTTGGATTTTGACATGCATCAGAATCTATCGCTATAAGCATATATTCTTTACAAGAATTAGGCTCACGACTTACTATAACAACTCTTCATCTTGTCAGAGATAGGTAGAGTGTTCCAAGGAGCAACAGGAGGTAGGTTGCTGTTAGTAGATGTAGCGACATGAGTTGTAGAAGTGACAGTGCTCGCAAATGAAATTAGCAGAGGGGGGCCCTGGGTAGTAGGTGGAAGAGATGCCTTGGTTGTTGGTGAAGGTGCGCTATAGCAAGCTAGAGGTGGAGGGGTTTCACACTCATCATCGACAATAGACCGGCGACGAGTTAGACTTGGCTGAGCCTCCAAAAATTCAATGTCAAACAAGCGGACTGGCAACCAGAATCTCTCCGAGAGCGACTCCCCAATCTGCTTAATAAGAGCCATCTGCCGTTGCTGTGCAGATGTGGCACAATAATTCATAACAGCGAACTTGACATAGTCTATCAGGTTACTGGCTGGGAATGGACCCCCCTCTGGAAGAGCGCTTGAAATTGCGAAAGTGCAATTATTGATATGATCCGTCCAACTAATTTCTGTTAGTATACGAGCCATTTCAAGGGTTTTGAAGATACTCACTTGTGTCTGGATTGTGTAAGGCCACCACAGAGACAATCGCCAGTAGCCTCGTCGCCCTCTCTTTCATTGACGCAACGATTCCAAATGGCTCTGCTAGCTGTACACGGGGCATTATCCGTAGAGCCATTAGTATATTTCTTCACGATGTATGGAGGTGACTTACGATAAGCGTCAATCATAGCCTGCGATACTGGGAACGTGTTCCATACAGGTGGAGCAAAACTTTGTGGATCTCGCTTACCACTGGTAGATTGCACAAGCTGGACATCAAACAAGGTAAAGGGTAACCAGAATTCTCGAGATAATCCTTTACCGATAAGCTTGATTGCTGAGCTCGGGGTCTCCTTCTGGCAATATCTCTCTGTGCTGTTTTGGATGACGAGACCGAGTTCGCCACTTGGGCGAGGACCTCCTGGTGGTAGAGCTCCGATGATACAAGCCCCGCACTCATTGGCAAGTTGTGGGAACCTACATCACTTTAATAAGCAAACCTGGTAGGGAGGAGAGGGGGAGGGAATACTCACGGCTTATCACGAGGATGAATTGGTCCACAAAGACAATTCCAGATACCCTTCTCCTTGGCTGCTTGATCTACATCCGAGCCCTCGACAACATTAACGCATTCGTTCCAGGCAAATTTGAGGTCTTGACAGACCAAGCTGTTGTAACAATCCACCATCTTCGAGGAGATAGGAAGAGTGTTCCACCCACTCGGAGCCGGGGCAATAGTACTGGTGACAACATGTGTAGACAAGGCAGACCCGGAAAACAGAACACCAGAGAATGTTGGGCTAGCAGGTGGCTCGGTCGCGAATGTCTTGGTGGAGGGTGGTAGCTCAGTATGGAAAGGTATTGGTCCGGATGAAATCGGGGCTTGAACTGAAGCCGTTATCCCGGCCGAAGATAGCAATTCTGATGACGTATAAGAAGCTGAACATTCTGACTTGCCACTTGCTAAAAAAGAGCTTGGTTCGGAGGAATGTGCTGGAGTTGGAGTAGCTATTGACATAAGAGGGTTCGATGTGGTGATAGTACCAGAAGTTGCTGAGGCAGTAACTGGAATAGTATTGGGAATAGTAGTGCTAGCAGTCATCATCCCGTATTTGTGGAAACACGAACAGGCCCATGAAAGCTGTTTGATATCATTATCTCCAGAGAGGCAAGACTGAGCGACAGGCAGTAACTTAGTTGGAATCACCGAGACGACAGTCGTAGTCCAAGAAGCGCAGAACAGGCAAGCTTCGTTGGGAATCCTGTACAGGTTGCGAAGACACCAGCTTTGGCCTTCGGTGAACTCACAGGTTGGTTGCTCATTCTCACCACCATCCTGATCACCATATTCACCACTGTACCCTTGGCGCTTATTGACTATCTCGAGTGCTTTGCAGTTATTGCCTCCTAGAATATAGTTAGTTAGTATGATATTCAATTGTTGTGGTTCAGCTCTCATATTTGGACTTGGGGCAATACAGACCTCGGCACTCAGAAGCCTGTGATGCTGGTCCCTGAAGAGCAAACATAGGCGTAGCTGTAATAGTGGGGATGACTGCTAATGCTGCATGTAGCAGAGTGACCAAAGTGATACCCTTCATTGTGAAAGTGTAGGCTTAAATACTGATTATGATTCAAGAGGGGGGAATACGCAACGCAAAACCAAAAGATGAAGATCAAATGGATGCAAATAGAAGAGTAGTGTGCCTATCTAGATTTGCCCAAGACGCACACGCAATTGATGATCAAAATTCTTGAATTTGCAGTGACTCGCATTGCAAAAGTCGAGAATTTTGCGAGGTGGTAAGCGGAATGCACACCGTTAAAATTTAGTGATGTGAAAGGGGCAATATGTGGTGGGTGAAAGGGGAGAAGGGTGAATTTATGCTTAGGAAGTCAATCTCTGTTCAAGAAACCATCAAGGTGAGCTTGTTCATCAACTGATTCTTTGAATGTGATGTTGTACTAGTCAAGATTATGGAAGCTGATCTAGAGGAGTGAGATCTGAGGAAGATGGCTCGAGAGAAAGAGGTATATTTTATAATCGAGCCGGCCAACTAGGATCGCACTTTTGACCCCGGCTATTTTACCTAGGTCGTTGATTCATGAGCTTTCTTAAGTAGCGGGAAGTATTCACTCACCCACTGTCTTTGATTGTGAAATAGGGTAAGTAGGGGTGAGCTTGTTTATTCATACTCACGCCTAAGAATTGAATATGTCTGAAACCACTTTAAGTCTTTTCAAAGAAGACACAACTAGCGAATAAGGGGTATCTCATTGGTATTGAAAAATTGTTCGTTATATCAACACGATTAAATGGATATTCAAAGTGCAACTAGCCTTAGTATGCAAATAGAAATCCACGAGCACGATAGAAGGCTTACAGAATAAAAAACTCGCAGCGGGGATCCAAATGATTCTATTGTAGTGAGTGAAATCACCTTCGCACTTGCAACAAGGAGACCAAATCAAATGAAACATGACTATTACCGCCCACATTGCACCTGCTAGACCAATTCCACAACCTCGAATCCCACATCGCTCTGTCCACCACAGCCTATCAACCTAACCTTCCACACCCCATATCGCCTCTTCAGCAACGGCATTCCTCAACTTATACTTCTTATCCTCCATCCTCAACTCCACCGTCCAGTGCATTTTTGGCTCACGGTCACTTATACCCCTAAATCTTCCCCTATTCAACACAGTAACTTTCTTACCATCCTGTACTCTCCTCACCTTAATTGGCCAGAATTCCAGAACCCACCACCCTTTAGCAATTACTAATTGATCGTTGATGGCGGAGAGGGCATCAAAATGATCTTCCACTTGCTCTGGAAGTAATTCTGCCTCGTTGTAGGTGTATTTGCGACCATTAATCTCAAAGTCAAGTGTTGGTGGGTCATGGCTGAACCTTTCCTCAATTTTGGAGGAGAGGCCGAGAACTGTAGAGCGTCGCTGCAGTGGAGGCAGCGTTCCTGATCTGTATTGTTCGAGAGCACGTGGTGAAGGGCCGACAACGGGTCTCTTTTGTGGGAGGCATATGGGATAGACAGTGTGTAAATCGAGGCCCGTCTCGGCAAGTGCAGCGCTTTTGAATAAAATGTCAGTATTACAGAGGAAGCATTGGCGTATCATCCAACGAAGGGGAATGCGTGAGAGCATATGCCGGGACTCGTTTGCAACTGCACCCCCACCCACATCCGCATCTATAACGATGTTAGTCTTTGTCTCTCAAAGATGCAATGCAATAAAACTTGGTGGTGAGAAGCGAAAGTGAGGACTGACGTGCACCAGCAAACCATACTTCTAGAACATCTGTCCGCCTTTTATGGTGATGCCCATGAAATCCTTTAGTATCTTTGAGTAGACCCTCATGTTGCCATTGGAGAACCTTAAACTTGGCTCTATGTTCGTCCAAGGCCATTGCGTGCCGAAAGTATCCAATTGAGTTCGTAGGGGACTTGCTAAACGGTAGTTCCCTCGGAATAACTCCTACACTGGCCACACAGTCCCAAACGCCGACAAAGTACACATTCACATCGGTACAGAAGGTTCTTTTGAATTCAAGACTCATCTTGTATCCCTCTGGAGTATCATTCTTGTAGAAATTGTATGCGAAATGCACCTGCTCCCTGTTTTGTGCTGGTAACAAGCCCACTTTACGTAGCATACCTGCTAAGCAACGAACGGTATAGGCGCCTCGAGAGAAGCCCAGGAGGCATATTTTGTCCCCTTCGTTATAATTGTCCATGAGAAATTCATAAGCATCGCGGATATGCACTCCAAGACCGCTACCGACTGCCATGTCGACAGCGGCGTCAATGCCTTTCGACATTCCATGTCCATCATATGTGCCAATTCCAGATTCTGCAGAGACATAGGGTCAGGACTTTCTCTTTAGTTTTCCTCAGTTGCAAGGCATTCCAGAGAAATGAGTGGGGGAAAAGAGAGTAATCCTTACGATAATATGTAATTTGAGACGGATCATCTTTCTTCAGGCAAGCTACAAAATTTACCACGTTACTATTATCACTGTCGAACTTGTCACCAGTGCCATCCAGACAGATGACTAGTGTCCGTCCTCTGGCATGTCCTGCATGAGAGTCTTGAACTGCGCATATCGTTGGGGGAAACTGGGGGGGCACTTTTTCTTCAGTGGCGTAGCTGATGACAGAGGCTGTTTCTGTGCATGTCTGGGTAGGATATGACACTCGCCTCCATACCTCCGCACTTTGCGATGAGCGAATGCTCATTGTTTATGTTGTTCACAGAAGAGAGGTGGTACAGGAAGAAACAGACTGAATGAAGGTAACCTCACTGACGGAGTTCTGAAAGATCAGACCAAACAAAAGTGATATACGAGGGCCCAGAGGGATACGATCCCCGACGATCAACAAGCACTAGCCCGAGTAGCTCTTCGCCGATCGCGTACCACAGATCTTCTTATGATTAGTTGCAGCTTTCACGGCCCGCAGCGGCAGGGATCACTAGCAAAACGAGGAGATTAGATAAAGCATATCAAATCGTTGATAGTGCAAATACTGCCGACAGTATTGGTGGCGTTGGACCCGCGCACCCAAATATTATAGACTAGCGCGTGACCGTCTCTGGTGTTGCCTACGCATATTGATCAGCATGAGAAAGGCGGAAAGAAGAATCCGAATTCCGGTGAAGCGATTGGAGTCGCTAACAAACCTATGCGGCATGTTCTCGATGAGTCTTGCCAGTCAAAATATGTTTTGTCATGCCCAAGTTTCACAGCAGATCTAGGCTTGCACCTTGTGCATGTCAGACTGGGGAATTCCGAAGGATCATCCTGGAGGTGTTAGAGACCATATGATATATCAGAAGGCTGCGGGTATTTCTTGCATCATGGCTGGCACATCTATTTGGCGGGGTATACTCTAGTGATATGTATGGAGTTGTGAATGAGGACGATTTAAGGTTATTAGGGGGCATCGGCTGCAGGGGTAACTCATAACCACCAATAAAGCCCCCTAGGGCCCGCGTGCCAAGGGCGGAAGAAGGGACAACAACAACAACACTTCACCTCCATTGGCGAACTGAGACATCACCAGTTAAAACCCTTCTTGATCGTTTTCTCTCCTACGCAAGCCACTTCTCTCATATCCTCCCCTCATAGAGTAAGTAAGGTCTGCAAGAGTACGAACTCGACTTTTGGTTGCATATGTATGCAGAGATCGTCACACCCTCACATTTGAATCAAATCAAATCTCAGCCAATCGATTGTCAATCAAAATAGATGAGTCGTAACCAAGCAGAATGCATAATGTGTCTTACTAGAAAACTGTGGAGCTATGACTTCTTCAGCTTCCCAGCTCTTACGTAGCTGTCTCCTCGTTCTTTTTTTGAACTTAATTTCTCCCGGAGCTCTGAATATTTTGATCTGACGACTGGTAACTGTTGACTTATCTTCAATTCTACGGCCCCTCTCATTCCCATACCTCATAGCACATGACGATGGGAGGACAATTGAAATCCCTATTTGGGTCCATTCGGCGAAAGCCAACCTCAGCACCAGATGGGAAGACAGCTGAGGAAGCGGGTGTGGCCACGGCGGACAAAACTACGATTGTACATGACCTCACCTCCCTCGATCTGAAAAATGCCAAAACTGTTGTGCAAGCAATTGAAACTCTTGGTTCTGGTGAACCGATGGACGATAAAGAGCTCTTACTCGAAAATGGAGTTTCAATGCTCCAGACACTTCCTACCAACAGTGGCTTGAGTGAGAAGATCTCCAATAGCTTCGTTACTCTGTTATGGAATGACTTACCACACCCGCCTCCGACAACTGCAGGTCCCACATCCCGATATCGGCAACATGATGGCAGTGGAAACAATCCTTGGTCGCCGGGAATGGGGAAGGCGGGCTCGGCTTATGCACGAAGCGTCCCCCCTACCAAAGCTAAGGGTCCAAACCTGCCAGATCCAGAGCTCGTCTACGACCAATTGCTCAAGCGCAAAGGGGAATTTCGCCCTCATCCATCGGGATTAAACCGACTGTTTTTCTCGTTCGCTACTGTTGTAATTCATGAATGCTTCCAGACATCAAGATCGGATCCATGGATCAATGAGACTTCAAGCTATGTGGACTTGAGTACGCTTTATGGCAACACGGCCAAGGAGCAGAAGCGAGTCCGGACTTACAACAATGGAAAGATATATCCTGATTCGGTGGCTTCTGACAGAATCATGATGATGCCTCCTGGTGTAGTAGCTGTGTTGATAATGTTCTCAAGAAATCACAATCATATTGCCGAAAATCTACTGTCGGTAAATGAGGAAGGAAAATATAAGCCTTGGGACAGTCTAAACGACGAGCAGAAAGCTAAGTAAGCTGGCGACGATTGATCCACCTTCTGAGAGCAATTTGCTAACCGTTCCTTTCAGACAAGATGAAGATATCTTCCAAATAACTCGAAATATTAATGTTGGCTTCTTTGCCTCAGTTGTTTTGAGAGATTATGTTGCAGCTATTCTGAACACCCCCCGTGCCAATTCGACCTGGTCCCTGAATCTTGGCAAAGAAATCAAGGAGTCTAATACCCGAGTTCTGCGTGGATCAGGCAACGTCGTGTCTGTAGAATTCGCCGTTCTTTACCATTGGCACGCCGCACTCAGCGCCGCAGATGACAAATGGATGGAAGAAATGTTCAGATGGACACTTCCAGATCTGAAGTCCATGGATGATGTGACAGTCGAAGACTTCCAAAAGGTTATGATGACCCAAGGACACAAGCTCATGTCTAGCGAAGCCAAAGATTGGACATTTGGCGGCCTAAAGAGAGGTCCTGATGGAAGGTTTCAAGACGTTGAGTTGAGTGAAATCATCAAAAATTGTATCGAGGAACCAGCACATGCTTTTGGTGCTCACGGCACCCCGGCGAGTTTAAAGATCGTTGATATTCTTGGGCAGCTTCAGGCTCGGGATACTTTCAATGTTTGCACCATGAACGAGTAAGTTTCTTGATACCACATTAATTGTCAAGGGACTAATGTATTTCAGATTCCGCAAGTACCTTAATCTCAAGCCTTATGAGAGTTTCGAAGAGTGGAACCCGGATAAAGAGACTGCTAGAGCTGCTGAGCTTCTATATGGCCACATTGAAAACCTGGAACTTTATCCTGGCCTCATGGCCGAGTGCACCAAGCCAGCTATGCCAGGAAGTGGTGTTTGTCCTGGTCAGACCACTGGTCGAGGAATTCTCGATGATGCTGTTGCGCTTGTTCGTGGAGATCGATTCCTTAGCTATGATTTCAACAGCACAACTTTGACAAATTGGGGCTGGGCTAAACTCCAATCTGCTCCACCTCCGGGCTGCTATGGTGGCATACTACCATATCTACTTTTCAATGGGCTACCAGGTGCTTGGACTGGGACTTCAACATATGGTCTCCTTCCATTCTACACTCCTGCAGCAGCCAAGGAAATTGTCAAAGGTAACAAATGTATCGAAAAATACGATCTGGAAAGACCACCTAATGGCATGGAAGTCATTGGTATCCACACTCAAGAAGGCTGCAAAAAGATCTTTGAGGACCGTGAAAACTTCCGCGTCATGTACCAAAAGGCCATCCGCGAATGTACGGATGGACATGACTTTATGATTGGATGGGATGATGCAAAACGCCACGATGAGCGTTCTAATATCCTCCACAAGGTCTTCTTCGAGGAAAACTTCGAAGCAAAGATCTCCCAATTCTTCAAGACAAACGTTGCGAAGCTCATTAAAGACCATTCGTTAAAATTCTCCTCAAACAAGAGGCGATCGATTGACATTGTCCGAGATGTCACAAACGTAACACCTATCCTATGGCTTGCTGAACGCTTCGCTATACCCCTCAAAACCCAAGATAAGCCCCATGGTCTGCTATCCATCCCCGAAGTCTTCACGGTCTACCTCGTCCTCTTTATGTACCAATCCTTCAATATCATCCCCTCAAATGAATGGAAACTCCGTGAGGGAGCAGCAAAAGCCGCACCTGTGTTGCGACAAATCCACGAAGCGCACCTTAAGACTCAACAAGGTATCAAAGAGGGGGTCGTGGACTGGCTGGCAAAGGGCTCCGCTTTTGAAGTAGGACCTGAAGCAGACCGTCTTTATCACGCCCTCAACGCGTCGAAACTCCCCATCGGTGATCTGGTGGGAGACTGTATCGGCATGGGTGCACCCGTCGCTGGAAATCTTACACAGCAAGCTTCTCTTCTGATCGATTTGTATCTGAGTGAAGGGTACGAGAAGTACAAGGATAGAATTGTGGAGTTGAGCCAGAAGGACGATGCAGCTAGTGAGAGAGAGTTACAAGGGTTCGTTTTCGAAGGTATGCGCCACGCAGGTGTTGTCCCAGGTCTTCCTCGTGTTGCAGCAAAAGACATAACGGTCATTGACGGTGCGCGCGGACCGGTCAGTATCAAGGCTGGTCATACAATCCTCGTCGCTACATCCAAAGCAAACATGGATCCTGCCGCCTTCCCTAATCCTGAAATCCTCAATCCTCATCGTCCTTTCAGCGATTATATCGTTCTTGGTCATGGATTGCATTTCTGTTTTGGTGCGAGGTTAGTAGGATGTAGTTTGGCGGCAACGTTGAGGGAAGTCTTTAAGTTGAAGAATGTCAGGAGGGCGAAGGGCAGTCGGGGACACTTTTCAGTAGTAGAACATGAGTTGGCAGGAGTGAAGACGAGGGCATATTTGGATGCTAATGCGGTGGAAAGTCCAATTCCTACGACGCTTAACTTGGAATATGATGAGGAATAAGTTTTTGTTTTCTTAGGGTTGTTGCGGAAACTTGATTGGAGTTAGTATTGAGTAGTAGTCAAGGTTAATGAAAATAATAAAAATTTCATTTGCTACTTACATTCTTGACTAAAACCACATAAAGTGAAGTCCGAATTGTTGCTCAGATCCTGAGCGGAAAACCCTATACTAGACTGGCGTGTTCCAGCTTCAGGCTTCAGTGAGTTTCCGTCAAGAATTGTTCACCACCCCCCACCCCCCCTTTGGCAGTTTGGCACTACCCTTTACATCAATGCACATCTTATTATTAAGACTCCTTATAATGCTCAAAATTTCCAATGCTAATTCTGTGTAGTCTAATCAGCAGTTTTTGAGGAGATCTATACTCCATGTCATACGACCAGCGCATGTTATTTGAGTTTGAAATTACAAGTATGATGCGTTACACTTTGAACTGAGGGACAAGATTTGTAAGTGATGTGAATTGAAATAGAGTAATAGCAGCGGAAGGCTATGGAATCTACCTACAAACATCATAGGAGACCCATAGTGTTGCTATCTCCTCACAAGGTTCATAATGTTACCTGCATCAATCTCCGGGCCCAAAGTGAACGCTCAGATGCATATCAGTACACAACAACATGAGCTTTCTCTAGAACGACATCATTTGGTCGATCAATCCCCTTACGCTTTATGAAGGCGCCCATAATACAGTATGCAACATAGTACTCACTCGAACCGCTCTCATCTGCAGCACTTCTACGCTTTTCTTTTGCCTGAGGCTCAGCCAAATTAGAATCCAAGCATACTTCCCGATTGTGAGCTGCTACCACATATCCGTCTTTACATCCACGGAGGATTACCGTAAAGTCGGTAGCGTCCTTGCAGAGCTTAACAATCTGTCTAAATGCTTCGCCTAATTCTTCCTTGTTATCATTGATCGATGAAATCGGCTCTGTCAAAGGCATCAAGAATTTATACAAATATTTTGCTATGTTGTGTACTTTCGACATGTCAATTCCCTTCGAGAGCGAGGCAGCACATCGAATAGTACGAATTCGCCACTCAATGATATCTGCATGACCGTCTCCCTCTAAGTAAACGTAAGATTAGCCATTTTTCATATCAACTCTGATTTCGAGGGATCACCTTTTTGTCCATCCTCGAGTGCCTGTTCGAATGCGGCCAAACCACTTTGCATTTCTTTCCAGTTTCCTGCTCCTTCGAGACCGAAATTCTTGTCATCCAATAAGGTTTCAAGAACCAGAGTGAAAAGAATAGCTCGGATTTGGAATTGAAGATCTGTTCCGTCGTAGCCAACACGCAGAGAGCCAAAGAGACTCCTTTGATGGGGGATCAATTTTTGACTAAGTGCATCTGTCGGCAAGCGCTCAGGATAGAATGTGCTAATGTGTTGGATTTGGTTACGAAGATTGACAAACAAGCTGATCAACGACGGGTCATCAACCTGCCCCTCGTTGTGTCCACTGCGTAAGAAAATCTCGCGAAACGTATTGCTCTTTTCCTGAAGTTCTCTGTTGGCATGGTGCATCTTCTCATTTTTTGTCCAAAGGATTTTTAATTCAGACCTCAACTCCCTCTCTCGACACTCGCTTCCATTTTTCTCCTCCTCTAATTTCTTGATATATTCATTTGCCTGTTCAACGTAGGATAGGATCTTGTGATTTTCCTTCGGCAGCGCTTCAAGGTTTTGCTCCAATTTTGTCCTCTCTTCCTGACCGATTGAGTCATAAAACTGATGATTAGTAACCGGAAATACCCTTGTAGGCGTTAACACAGTGCTAGCAAGGCAATTTTGGTGCTAGAGTTGTGAGCATCCTGATTCAACCTGAAGTTGCTGACTTACACTGTCTGAAGGTACATTGGCTCCTACATCTAAGATTTGCTTGTTGGACAATGCATTGCTGATAGCGGTCTGGATTTCTTTTTGAATATCGCTCTTGAGATCATTCCTGAGCTTTTCGATGCTGCGATCCTGTCTCTCTCCAAGTTGCGAGGTGATTTGTAGAAGCTTATCCATCATCGCAACTGAATCTGAATTTACTCCTAATCTAGTCTCATGAAGAGTGGGTCTAGATGCCATCATTTGCCCCATTCTCGTGCCTTGGTGCAACATCGCGAGAGTTCTGTGAATGGGATGTGGCAATCTTTGATATTGGTGTTGGGAGAGGTAGTGAGTTGCGCCTCGGTTAAAGGAGGTTCACTATGGAGCAACTTGACCACATTCAATTTGCAATATCACTCTTACTACCACAATGTAAGTTTAAATCACATATTCACTGGATACTTTGGCATTGGGGTATATCGCTTCTACCTACCGTTTATATTTTGCATCGATCCTCCCCAATCTATTTAAACCTCTTCTCTTCCCCATGCAAACACGCACCAGCACTTCTCGATTTGCAAATCAGCAAGATGGTGACGGTCAAATACGAATATGGCCAGTTTGGTCACACAGTCAAGCCTGGAACAGGTTCGCAAGATCAACTCATTATAGCTTTGGATTTTGGTACCACCTACAGTGGCATTGCGTACGCATTCTCCAATGGAGAGGACAAGGCGGATGTTGTTTCCATCATGGAATGGCCAGGTAAGATAAAATCAACGTGGAGCTTCCGGATGAAAATCATTGATATTCTCTTCAGGACAGGTCTTTCGTCAACCCAAGACTCCAACGCTGATCAGCTACGATCCAGAGGACAAAGACTTATTCACTTGGGGTGAACAAGATCATGAGGGCCACGTGGTCCAGGGTATTAAGCTCCTTCTAGAGGAGAATGATGACACTCGGCCAGACTACTTCTCAAACTCAAAGATGAAGGAGTTAGCGGATCTTCCAAAATCACCAACCGCCATTGCTTCGGACTTTATGAAGGCAGCATACAAACATGCCCTGAAGAAGATAGAGGGCTCTGTCCCTAGGGAATACGTCAAAGCATGCCAGAAGAAATTTGTTCTCACCGTTCCAGCAGCGTGGTCTGACCAGGCAAAGAGTGCTACATACAAGGCAAGTGAAGACGAGTCCATCCAAAAATCACCTTTACTTACCAGGGTTCTCAGGCAGCCAAAAATGCGGGATTTGATACTGTCGAGTTGATCAAGGAACCGGAGGCAGCTGCTATGTATACATTGCATGAGATGGCTGATAAGTCATTGAAGGTAAGTCTCCTTCTAACGCGCAGTGTTAATGCTCCTCTAACAACATTTTCTAGGTTGGTGATGCATTTGTTATTTGCGATGCCGGAGGCGGTACCGTCGACCTGATCTCATACGAGATTCTGCAACTCGAGCCATTGCTCTTGCTCAAGGAGTTAGTGCCAAGCACAGGTAAGATAGCCATGAGGCATGTGGAAGGCATGTTGTTAATATACGGATAAGGGAAGACTTGTGGGTCGATGGGCCTTAACATACGCTTTAGAGATGCAGTCAAGAAGACCGTCGGGGTGGATCAATTCTACATTTTGGAGAAGATGAAGAACCCCCCTACCTTGGAACTGGCAATTCGGCAGTTTGATACTACCGTGAAGAAGAACTTTCGTGGAGAGTTGGAGAAGGCCGATTATATCAATTTCCCAATGGCAGAATTAAAGCCGAATAAGAAGAACAACCTGTACCCTGGATGTTGGAAGATCACGGGGTAAGAACGTGACTCTCACTAGGCGATACATCTCATCTAACATTGGGATAGGAGTGATATTGCGGACATCTTTAAGCCTCTTGTTGATGATATTATTCTCCTGGTTAGTGAGCAAGTTGACAAGATAAAGATCAAGAGATTTAAAGCTCAGCATGGAAAGCCAAATGAAGTAAAGGTGAGTGTGTTACGTCTTTCAGCCGACCACGCTAACCCAGCTTTAGGCTATCTTTCTTGTCGGTGGGTTCGGATCAAGTATCTATCTTAAGCTTCAACTCGAGAAAAAATTTCCGGAGATCCAGGTTATCCAACCTGCCAATGGTTGGGCAGCAATTGTCAAGTAAATCCTGACCTGAATCCTACATATATAGTCTAAGCAGCATTATTAACAATAGACAGGGGTGCAGTTCTTAGTAGATTGGCATGTTCTGCTTCTATTTTCTCGACCCAAGCTACTCGGCACTACGGCATCTCTGCTATGCGAACATGGCAGTCAAAGGATCAGAGTCAACCAAAATATCGGGACTATTCTACAGGAGAAGACGAAGTTGAGGCGGTAAGAATTACCCCATTTCCCGTAAAGGTTAAGGACCGACAGTTGACAATTTAGATGATCTGGTATATCCGTATTGGCCACGATCTTAAGAGAGAACAAGCTATCAAATTTAGTTTCTATCGATGCCTTGAGGCTAACTATACTACAAATGATCTCATCTTCGATGATGCGCTTATTGAGAGTTCCGAAGATCGAGCTCCTGAGTATCCTTCAACACCTCTTACCAAGGTGAACTGCCGGCTCGTCACTGACCTGCGGGATGTAGACCAATCTACCTTCAAGGCTAGGAAGGGTGTTGACGGCAAGGACTACGTTGACATTGAATATGATCTGATTGTCACTATCAAGCCTGCCCAGATGGTATTCTCTTTAGAGATCAAAGGAAAGATGATGGGAGGCGTTTCCGCCAAGTATCATTGATTCTCCTCTGTACAATTTTAGATAGTAGCTTCGTGTTACTAAGAGCAAGGTCTGGCTACCAGGGTGAGAAATAACTGACAAATTACTGGGGGTTTATGAGATTTTAGGATCATGTATTTTGGTAGAGTAGCCTAGACTGAATGCAAAGCGTTCCTTCCCATTGCCTGCACTCCTATGTGACTGCCTTCTACTTAAGTGCTCTTCTAACCTCGTTATCCTTTGAGGTGTTGAGATTGCCGCAGGGCTCGAGCCGTGTAGCCGAGTCCGGATCGGGCCGTGCCAGACATATTCGGGCGGCTTGCCATAGCCGTAAGACCTCAGGTGGCCCGCCCGAAAGCCAGGTTTAAATTGCGATTTCGTGCTTGCATTTCCTTTCTCTAACACTCTAGGTTTGTTGGTGAGAATTTTTTGATACTTATTACGTATGGCGTTCATATTGCTAACAAGATACAGATGAAGATCCTGAATGAATTCCCGTCTGCCAAACCACCCCTCATTCCTTCTTGACGTCTCGATTTCCATAAACTACGATATGGATTTTCTCCAGAAAAGTCCGCTCCTGCAGGCTGTGTTTCGGGTTCTTGGTCGATATGCCACTCAAGTAGTAATATTTTGAAGGTCGTCTGGTGACAACTTCTTGCTGTGGCGACTCACCTCGGTGTTGGGTTTCCGAGAGATTCCAACATGCTCTTCTAGGTTTGGAAACTCGTCCATAAACCTGTCTTTATATTGTCGAATAAAAGTGTGTCTAGAAATTTCAAAGAAGCAGAATGTCTATACCATATTGCTTCAGAGTATATGAGGAAGGATTTAGTCGCTTGATTCACATTTCATGAGGAGATTGGTGATTTAAGGGAGACAAGAAAATTTCGGATTGCTTTTGAACAGAGTTTTGAGGATGAGAGACTAGAGAAAACCAAGAGTGGCGAGCTAGAGGGTAGAGGGGATTTTGTTGTGGGAAATTCTAAGTTTGAGTAGATAGCTAATTGGGTTAATTCTAAAAGGTCCTTTCGATTAGTCATTGCTGTAATTACTCTGGTTTTCGCCCATATACAACAGAACTAGACATTGCATTCCCATTAGTATAGACTCACTGGCGATGATTCTTCATCACCGAGGAAGATGCACTCACAAAGGCTGGTAACAATGAATCTTCGGATCCCTCATCTCTGCCTTCAACTGCACGACCATCTCAATCACCTTTTCCCTTTTTATCCCCAACACTCTTGTAAACAACCCCATAATAATTCCCTCAACACCCAATTCCATGTCTTTCAAAAACCACGCCCCAATCCGCTTATGATACTTACTCTTTGCCCAAGTTCCAATCGGCCATTCAAACGGAACAACTTTCACATCTACGAAACCAATATCTTCCATCATGTCCTTGTAGCGTTGGGGTGTTGTGACATCAAGTCCGGCTTTGGTGGAACCCTCGTGCATTAAGGCAGCGCATGTCTCAATCATCGTGCCTTTGATGGTGTCGTCGATGCATTGGATTGGTGGGACGAGATCTTGCATTTCGAGGTAGCCTCCTGGTGAGAGTGCTGCAAACGCTTTGGTGAAAACAGCTTTGGGGTTGTGGAGGGCGAAGGCCATGAGACGGCCGTGGATGTAGTTAAAGGGATGTGGATAGACCCAAGTGTCTTCTATGTCATCAACCTCAAAGGAAAGATTTGCTGGGACGCTAATTTGTTTGGTTAGTGTAGTTTGAATCTGTGGTGGAAAGAGTGATAGCAAACAATTCTGGTTGAATAGGCGAGAGATCGCTACCAATCACTTGACAGTTTGGGTACTTTTCGGCTTGAGAATGGTTGTCAGTCAAGTGGTTTTCTCTCCCCTGGAAGATCGCGAATTTACCAAATTCTATTGCCCATATGCCGGTTCCAGTTCCAAAATCAAGGGCGGTTTGGAGATCCTTCTCTTTCATAGGTGCAAGATGAAGTCTTCCGTGAAGAGTCAACTTGCATAGGTGGTGTTGAAGATCTGTGCACAATGTCAACGACTCTCCAGACAGGGGGCGGGGTTGGCTGTGATCTTTACCGAGTCTGCTTTGCTCTTGCTGTATTTGAATATTAGGATAAAGTAGTATTGGTCTGGAAGAAGTACGATCGCACCTCATCATTTGGTAAGAAGTACCCTACAAATTTTCAGCCACCAACCTCACTATCAATGAACTCTAAGAGGGTGAAATAACTTACTGCCCTCCTTATATTTATGATATGTCCTTCCATTCTCTTCAACACTCTCATATAGACTTGAAGACACCGAAGCCGTCGCTGAACTATAAATTCTCAGTGCCAATTCTACCATTATTCCGCTTCAAGTGATGAGAAGGAATCGCCTACATTGGAACCTCAATCTCGTCCTCATCCTCCTTCCCCCCAACCTTTTTCTAAATTAGCCACTATCTATATTCAGTTATGGAAGAAATAAGGCCATCACCAACAGCGAGATTTTCACGCTTCTCACCCTCTCCCGCATTACCGAACCCCTCAGGCACCGTGATCACATTTTCTGTCGATGAGGAGTCGGTGTCAACCGCCAGGACCTCCCTCGGAGGACTTGCCATGGTCACTTAAACTTTATATGAACAGCGAATATGAGGGCTCACAGCGTAAGCACAACTGCTATGCAACCAAGGTACAGCTGTACTCCCAACCTCACCAATGCTGACTTGAGCGTTTAAGCGTTGAAGAATCCTTCCAAGGTTCTACCTGCGGAAGCTATCCCGCGTGCAAGTGTGCGCCGATGTGCATCATGCAAACCCAGGGATTGGTGTGGAGAGGGCCAATGAAATTGAAACATATCGGATTTATAATGGAGATAATAATGGGAAATGCAGATAAAAACATGGCGTCACATCGTCGGGGCCTCCCGCTTTTTAACTTTGAAAGATGAAGTAGGAGTTACCGAGAACATGTAAATACTTGAAGAGAATCTAAATCTTATACTTGAGATAAGGTCTGAATAGAGTTTGAGCTAATATTGGATATTCAATAACCAAAAATGAAGACCGGGGAAGCGGGGTAAGATCTCACCGACTGTGCCCTCACCCCACGTGATCTCATCCCTCCCTTCCACCCCCCCCCTTCGGCAAGTATCGTTCGACTATTTGGATTCACTCAATTCTTATTTTCTATCTTTGAATCTTTGTTCTTCCTCAAAATTAATCTTGAAACTCAGAGTAAAAATGACAGCCACAACAAACCCCCCACCAGTCCTCCTCCTCATTGACCTCCAACAAGGCATAGTTGATGGACCCGAAGACTGGGGACCACGTTCGACACCTGACTTGGTCGAAAACGTGACTTCTCTTCTCACAACTTGGCGAATGAACCGTTGGCCAATAATGCACGTACATCATGATGACATTTTCGACCCAACGAATATTATTTCAGCCAAATGGCCAGAAACGTTTGCTGCTCATGCATGTGCGGCGAAAGGGAAGGGTGAACGGAGGTATGTGAAGAATGGTGGGAGTGCGTTTGTTGGAACTGGACTGAAGGACGATTTGAGGATGTATGTGAAGCCAAAGTGGAGGGGAAGGGAAGCAGTTGGAAAGGTTGTGGTTTGTGGGATGGATGGGAGGGAATGTGTTAATAGTACGGCGAGGCATGGTGTGGATTTAGGGTTCGAAATGGTAGTTGTTGGGGATGCCTGTGCTAGCTATGGGATGAGGAGTTGGAAGAAGGAGGGGAGAGGAGATATACTGAATGCGGAAGAGACACATGCTGTTGCTATGGGAATGTTGGAGGGGTATTGCGAAGTGACGAGTAGACAGAAGTTGTTAGGGACCTTGCGGGTCTTAGAGGATGGTGTGGAGGAGAGGAAAGGTGAAAGGGAAAAATAAAATGTCTACTTTATGTCCTTACGAGTTTAAAAATGGCCGGGCAATTGGCGTACATCTACATATAGCAATGTCTAAATATATACAAGAGGATCCTCTGCTTCGGTATGAAATTTCAAAGGATCCGATACGTTTCTTACATAACACACGCTCTTCTCAATGCTTCCAACTAAGAGACAGTGTACACTCCCGTCGCGGTAGCTGTAGGCTTTGCGATCATGGTTTGACTAACGCTTAAGCCACCAGTATACTTTGCTGGTCCGGGAATAGGGTAACTCGTCCAAGCACCATAGAGGTCGAAAAGAATACCTGGGTCACTGGCCTTGTAAAAGGTTGTGGCTAAAACTCCGGCTGGCTTATCGGTACCTGTACTCTTGATCGCCAAGTTGAAGCATTGAGGGTAATTTTGTGCCCCATTTGTCTGTCCTGCCGCATGCAATCCAATAATTTCATGTCGCAAGACATAGTTACCGGATTCAATTGTGGTAGGAATAACAGTCGTCCAAGTAAAATTGTTGGCGATGAGCTGATCCGTGCCCCAGTAACCATTTGTGAGAGACTTGTTGATGAATGCTACTTCACTGATCTTGAACCATTTTAGTGTGGCTTTGTCAACGGTTTCGCATGGACCGTTGCAGTTCGCCAAGTACTCGATGATGGGCCCTTTGTGAGACGTAGGCCAAGTGTTCCATTGAAAGGTAATCTTTGAGCCACCTTTGACCGGTGCTTCAGTCTGGGCGTTGAGTGCACCAGTGTGACAGATTATATCGGCTGTGGCGTATGCACTTGGAGAAATGAAAGCATTTTGAAGGTTTCCAGGAGTTTTCCACCCTACTGTAATGGGTGCAGGTGTAATATATTGATAGGATGGATTGTAGCCCTGATAGCTAGAGGCGGAAGTCAGCTACGTTCAATGCTAGATTGTTTGGCCAGAACTTACAATACACCATCTACTACAATATTTGTTGCTATGCCGTGAGCAGCAACTGTGGACACAAGACCCAGAGCAGCGATGATGGAAAACATATTTTCGAGTTAAAGCGGGTGAGTGAGGATGTGGGATGCTCAGAACTTGAGGATGGTGCCACCATTAATATAAGACGATAAGACAAGAGGAAATCCTCACAAGGGCTCAAATACTATATGGCTATATTGCCATGCCTCGGAATATCTTTGTCTTCTGGTTGACGGAACCTGGGATGACGTCCTTGACGCCATGATTTAGAGAATTTTTCATTTCTCCTTCTGAAATAAGACATGGAAATGTGGAGGAGTACATTTTTACCCAATGAATAAAGAGCAAAGTCCATTTGAGAAGTCTCCTGACCTTGTGGTTTTAAACCATATCAACCACTTATTAATCTATTCGGCTCACCTGGCTATTCTCCTCCGCCACTGGCAATTTATCAGTCGGTAATACGGTACACTTCCATCCGCAAACGACTTTCGATTCATTTAAGTACCGGAATAACAAAGCCTCCGAACCTTAAAATCGTGGAGTCCAGGATTGACCCCAGCTTTTGTGTTGCAATCCCGCCGAGCCGACGGATTGTTTACATCCCCAGATTTAGCCGCAAAAAACGTCCAATCGAAGATTGCAGGGTAAAAAAATAGACGATGCACCCCACAGAGTTCGTGCTCCTTTAGTACATAGACCAATCGTCGTGAAAGCCTGTCCGGTAATCAGAGAGCTTGCAGAAGTGACCATACAATCGATTGCTAAACCATCCTCTTTCTCTCCCCTATTATATGCCTTTTATTCTCAACTCTTTGATTACCGTAGGAATTGAATCATTGAAACATGGAAATTTTGCAGTTTAGTGTTATGGCGGAGCCTACTTCGAACTTTTTCCTGCTTCAAGTGCAGATACAAAGACATACAGTGTCCTCAGGCACATATTTTCGCCAAGCAATTCATGATCTTAAAATCAGGGAGCCTAATGCATCTGCAGAGTAACCTCGTCAATTATAAGCACCATGGCTAGACCTGCGTGGCACACCATGTTACCACTCGAATTAAGATCAGTGTGCTAGCAAGTTACACGATTATTAACTAGATTTTGACCATAGTACTTGGGAGAGACAGGCACTAAAGGCAAGAATCAAATCACATATACATGTCGAACACTCCACGCCTTGCTATTCCTGACTAATCCCCTGTTAAAACAGTTTTAAATCTCTACCCTTTCTCGGATGGGTTTAAGCGTGGAAGTATGATGGACACCTAAAACGCCTAAACCTTGATTATACCAAAAGGCTCCTCCATCAAATAGACATATTGTTAGGAACCAACAATCATCAATTCTTCGAAAACTAGGGGGATATATTACTACCTGGTTGCTACACATACTTAGTTGTCTCTGGCAAGTGGATCGCATTGGTGAGTTTAAGGAAAGATTTGACATGCAATAACCATCAAGGACGCTACCAAATCCAACGAAGATGCTGCCAAAGATATACCATTCTACATCATGCAGCAGCCTTAACAACAATTGGTTGCTCACTCATGGTTAGTCCATTTGTGGTTGGCACTATTTTCTCCACCACAGCAGGTATAGGATCCTCCTTGTTGATGGTAATATCTCCATTCTCGTCCGCATATTTCCCCTTCAACACATCGTACTTAAACTGCGTCGATGGATGTCCCTCTGGTGCTCTTTTCTGGCCTGGAATGCTCAACAGATTCTCTCTGTACGTGCCGCCCGGCACAACATAGTCCTCCCACATCAAACCTCTCTTTTGTAGTACGGGGACGAGCAGCTCGACGATGTCTTCATAAGATTCAGGATTGGATACATCTGCTCTGTTAGTTATGTCTTGATCATGTATTAGAGGGCTCCTTACAGGCGAGATTGAAACCGTCTACATCAGCATTGTTAACCCAGTCCTCCATCACATCCGCGACCATCTCTGGTGTTCCAACTGGCATAGGCCCGAAACCACAGAATGCCATCTTCTGGCCTAGCATCCGTGGGGTGACAATTTGTCCGTCGTACCGCTTGAGCATGTTGATCATGGTGTGGATGGCATTCTCGGACTTCCCAACCAACTTAGTATCAAATGGCTCATCGGGTGGTAGAGCGCTCAGATCAAAGTTAATATACTGGCCCAGTTTGGCCATACCAGCCTCCCAGTCTACACAAGCTGCAAATCTGTCGTGTTTTGCTTGAGCTTCCTCAAGTGTTTTCCCAAGAATGATGGTCATTTGTGGAAAGACTTTGATGTGCTGTGGATCTCTGCCGTTCGCAGCTGCCATCTCACGTATTTCCTTAACGTATGGTGCTGTATCCGATGGTACATTTCCACCAACGAAGACAGCCTCTGCATGCTTAGCTGAGAATGCCTTGCCAGCTGGAGATTGCCCTGCTTGGAACAGGACTGGCGTTCTTTGTGGCGATGGGTGTGCAGCTCCAAGCGCTGATGTTTTGTGGTGCTTTCCATTGTAAGTGACTTTATGGATTTTTGATTTATCATATGCCCCTTTCTCGAGATCCCACATTTCGGCACCATCTTCCCAAGACCCTTCCCAAAGACTGAGTCCATTAGTGTTTATTCTTCGAACTCGAACGGATCTGCTTACCTGTAGCACAAATCCATATACTCGTGCGCTTTTTCATATCGCTTATCATGAGGTGTGATCTTGTCAAGACCATTTGCTTTTGCAGACGAGTTTGAGTAACTTGTTACAACGTTCCAAGCAATTCTTCCTTTTGTTGCGTGGTCGAGGGTAGAGTAAGTTCTTGCGAGAATGAAAGGCTTCTCTATGTTAGATACTGAAGAAGAACTTCGATGTTGGGGCGATACTGACATTTATGTAAGAGGTACTTCCAGTAATACCAAAAGAGACTGATTTTGTCACAGATGCCATGGCCGAGACGTACACAATGGGATCTAATTGGGCGCAATTTGCGCCGGCTTTAAACTGTGCTTCCATCGATCCTGGAAACCCATCGTCCACACCATAGACATCGGCAAAAAAAATGCCCGTCATTTTACCCTTTTCTGCCAACTTCGCAAGCCAAAGATAGTATTCAAGGCTACCCTTGGTCATCGTGTTGTCTCCAGGAAGCCTACAATTTCTTTCAGCGTGTCATTTGGTCAGTGCTTCGGTACCATTACTCACTTCCACATTCCGATACCCATATGAGCGCTGTTGCACGTCATGTCGAAAAAATTGAGACGAAGTTGCTTTTTGGGCGCCATTTTGGTGGTATTGTTTACGCAATTTTGTTTGGACAATATGTTCAGGAGTGATACTTGTGGTACATAAACCTCAACCTCTCTTTCTTTTATAACCTCTATTAAAAGAGTACTTCCGGGAATGGGCTGATGTTGAGCGAAGGATGCTACTTCCGTCCCCAAAACATTCCTTTTCATGAAACGAAGGACAAATCAATAACATATCTGCAAAGGAAAGACTCTCCGTCCCAATTTGATATTGCTGGGGTAGCTTCAGCCACTGCCCCGCGGTGCGGAAGCTGCTCCCGATTTTGAGATATGCTGGAAGATCACCGAGCCGGGATCTCCTGGTTGAGCGGGATGGGATTGTGGCCAAGGGTGGGATGTGCTGAACAACAATGCTAAAACCACAAAATCTCAATTCCGCCTCTTAAGTTTGGTACAACACGTCGAAGATATCCTCTTCGTCCTCCTAGCCATTCAGGGCGTTGCCACCATAGCCCAGGAGCGGCCTCCCATGCAAGTGCTTAGAAGTCTACACCTTTTTTTTTTTTTGAAGTGTGACTATCTTACCCCAGATTCAAATGTTGACTCTAGGACAGTGCACGAGTCACGGAGCCTGATTTAGTTAGGTCGTGTAGATAAGACTGTCTTATCAATGAGATGCCCATCTATGTTTTAAGTGTATTCGCTAGTTACATTTTATATCCGTAGTTCTTCTTTCCAACCTGTGTAATTGTTGATGACTCAATTATCACAAACGCATTCTAAAGGTCAAGATATTGATTATTAAAATATATCCATCATTGTCCATTTAAAACTACAAAATTGACAATATGGAAACGGACGAGTTGACCACTCCCCCGATGGACTTGGGTCCGGATGATCAGCAATTGTCTCCGACCCAGACTCAGCCGTCCAGCAAACCAGCCAGGAGGTCCAGAGTGGCGTTGGCATGTCAGAGGTGTAAACAGAGAAAACAAAAGGTACCATTTCCTCCACCCCCTCTTCGATCTAAAGATTCTGAATGACAATATAGTGCAATGGAACTCAACCGTCTTGTGCGAGGTGCACAAGGCTAGATCTTGAATGCCATTATGTTATGCCTATTTACCCCAAACCAGGACAGGCAAAAATTTACATCAAAGCTTTGGAGGACCGCGTTGCAGAATTAGAGACACTCTTAACTCAAGGTGGCAACAAAAATGTTTCACATGATCACTGGAATGAACGGCTAGATGACCTAGATGATGATGAGCCAGGGGACATGCAACCTCTTCTAAATGCGGTTCGGGATCTTTCGCTGGATGTTGCGGGATCTTATGTTGGAGGCGGCGCAACGATCACATTGGGTCGCGCGCTTGAATCAGCACTATCTGGCAAAATTCAGTTCACGGTTCCACAGATGGATAGTGAAAGAAAAAGGAGTTTGTATACGGAGTCAATCGCAAGTGAGATTACTTCCATGTCAGGAGGCACAGTTGCGTTCCATCTAGGGCAGATAGATCCCGATTCTGCTGAGAAAATGGTCAGCGCCTACCTCGGGCATCTGTATACCAATTTTCCAATTATGTACTCATATTATATTTTGGACCTGCACAATAGGCGACACGCCTTGAGAGATACTTATGAAGAGAGTATTTTACACCTGATCTATGGACTAGGCGGCCATTTCTTAGAAAAGGTATGTGATTAGAAAGACAGTCTTTGTCTTGTTTTAATTGCGAGTCTCTCGAGGCAACTCTATAGTGGCTGGTGATGCGACTTCCTCTGCAGCAGCACCTCCGTTGCCATTGCCTAGCTTAAAATATCCATCTTGCTAATTTTAGAGTAGACAGGTGACTCGAGTGGTTTGTACTTCCCCGAGCGACACTATGAGATTGCTATTGAAAACCGAGATGTGATACTACGGTTTGGAGACACCCGATCTCTCACATATTTGCTACTACTGGGACAGCATTGCTTACGAGTGCCCAAAGATCCTGGGCCATGGTAAGTTGGTATCAATTAAACAATGATACCCAAAATATATTCTATGTTTGGCAAGACTGATCGAATTTCAGGACATACATTGGGCTTGCCATGAAGATGTGTATTGAGTTGGGGCTGCACAGACGGCGTCGTTCATCGAAGATGTCGTTGAAGTCTGAACTAAACAAGCGCCTGTTTTGGTCTTGTTATTGGTGGGATCGTGAGATATCTATAGCACTTGGTCGACCACCATCAATATCTGACCATGATATTGACGCCGAGGTATGCCTTATTCTTCCATTTTTCATGACCTCTACTAACGGTCCTCCAGTTACCACTAGATGTCGACGAAGCAAACCAAGATCTTGAAGTATTACGAAAAGCTTCAGAAGCAGACAAAACAAAACCAGCAAGCCCACAATCAAGCTTGACATGCTTTATTCACCTCTTGCGACTTCGAATAATAGACTCAGAAATCCAACACAGCATTTACCGTGTTGATTGTAGGAGTTCATCGAAATCCGTCTACCAAAAGACAGATGCATTCCTCGAAAAGTTGACTGCGTGGAAGGATGCAATACCACCGCAAAGCACTCAATGGGATCCAGCGGATAGACATAAATTCCGAGGCGATGAGTATCAGAGCTATGATTCATACGTGAGTGACAATATTTTAGTTTATGGGATTTTTGTGGACTGACATTCGACGACTTCAGATGGCTTCATATTACAAAAGCATCAGAGTTCTTCTCCAACCTCGTCTATACGAAAAAACAATCAATAAGAGATACCTGAGTCTTTGTGCAGACGCATGTAGAGGTGTTTGCGAAACCTATAAGCGGCTGCACTACAGAATTCCCTTAGCTTTTACCTCTGTGTCACTGCAGACAGTGTTTCTCGCAGGTCAGTGACTCGGCTACTAGACAAAAGTTTTTGAGATGAGCTGACCTTTTCGTGTAGGCTTAACACTGGTTTACTGCATGTGGCATGATGATTCAAACAGTAATGGCTTTAAGAATTTCGGCGCTCTCACAGACTGCAGTATTATCCTCTATGTAATGGCGGAAAGATGGCCGGCTGGAAGGAAATATCGTGATCTATTCGAATCAGTCAAGAAGTCCGTCCTCGATACCATTGCCGAGGAAAAGCATGTCCCACGGACAGCCGTGACATCGATGAAAGACGATATGCAGATGACTCTTGCAAGTATCCAAGTCAGCACTACAACAGAAAGCATACATGATGATCTTGAGCAAATGATTAGTGATATGACCGGCGAGCCGATCTCTTTCTGGGATGATATCGAGATGAATATGGACCTGGAAACGGAAGGAAGCTTTCCAGAGTCTGGAGATATGTTCACGATGCTGTGCCCAACTGGTACGAAGTGGGACCCAACAAATCCAAGTCTGCAGACATGGTTTTGAAGGCGTGGTTCACCATCTCTCCCTCTCAGGCACGAATCTCATTAAGGATAAAATTGAAGAGAAGCTTAGCCGACTGTAGTTTCTATCTAGCTACCTACCAAGAACCAAGCATACCCAGGTTTTTTAACCTAGATGGGTCTAGAATCCGGTCTCGAACTCAGCACTTATATTGCAGAGCGCCAGATTGCGGTTTAGAGTCAGTCATAATTTAATCTAAAGTTCTCTACCTTAGAAGAGACATCGCAACACATAATCCATAGACGGGATTCAGTCCCGATTAAAGGAAAACGTCTGCGCTTGCACCATCTAGATTGAGATTGCTTGGAGCTACCCCTCAATTAATCTACGCCCATAAGTCTAGACTAACCATTGCCACAGCCGTGCTATATTTCAGTATGCTTTCCGCCACTTGTTGATCATCTACTTTTGCTGTTGCATTTTCAGCGCTACATCCATCCCTACAGTAGCAGTGTCTCAAGCTAGTTCGCAATGCCACGTTCTGACCTTGCTTGCAAACCCAGCTTAGCAGGACTCATAATCCCTTACATGACTTGGCATCAGCTAATGCACGAACAACCACAACACTGGAAATGCCTTCAAATATTTTTGCATTTAGAGTGAAACTTTAACTTTTAATATTGCCACACGTGATAAATAGAACCCAAGAATAATACAGCTATCCTTAACGGGGAAGAGTCCCTGGGATTTGTGGGTCATCAAACCCAGCTTATCTGTCAGATTCATGGACTGCATGAACTCCACGAGTCCCACTTTCTTATCTCAACTTCACAAACCGCATGCTCATCGTTGCTCTTGATGGCTAGGAAATTTCTCACCACTCATAGTTGTGAAAATGTTCCGAGAATAGGCCTCCTTCACGGTAACTTCCTACCGACTCCGTGGAAACGTCGGTTAGGAGTGCCGCCCCTGACAGATTTGGACCCTTCCCGCCATGGCTTTTCGTCACTTGTGTCCCAAAGACATAAGCCTTGTGGAGCGACGGTCTTAATTCGATTTCGCTATCTTGCATGCTTAGACATTCATCTTGTCGAAACTTGGGTGCACAAGATCTGATCAATCTAGAGCGAGAGTAGGCTTGATAACAATCCGTTAATACGGGCTTAAGAAAGGCAAGCTTAATATCAAGTTAAGATAAGGAGTTGAATTTTAAGTCCTTGCTCATATATAAAATCGGATCAACATCTCGCATGAACTGTTTTTCTTCTTTATTCCACTTGCCCTGACAAGCAAAGGACTTCACCCAGCCTTGGCATTGAGTGTCAACGTCAATATCCAATCATGTCCAAATTCCTCAAGTGGGCTGAGTTGCCAGCACGAACTGACATTCATCAGAACAAGGGTACGACCAAATGGGGTAATCATGACTTGTACCCGATCGTAGAGAAGGAGCGTACGTATGGTAAAGGTGCTTTCATCCTTTACTGGACGACTTGTGGTGCTGGGCTTTCGACGTTCGCCATTGGAAGCTCTTATATTGCGGTTGGCTTGACTGCGGGTGAAGCCTGCGGAGCTGTCTTGATTGGAACTGTTATTTCGAGTTGTAATGCACTCCTCCTAGGTCGCGTTGGAGGGGAGAAGCATCTTGGTTATGTAAGTGTCCATAGTTGTTTGATTATTCAACGCTAATCATCTCAGACTATGATGGCTCGAGTCTCTTTCGGTCTCCGTGGCATGTGGTTGCCTCTCTTCTTTCAGATCCTCGCCAATGTTATCTTTGTGGGTGCTCTCGCTCTTATGAGCAAAAGATATGCTAACATAGTCCCAGTTTGGTCTACAAGCTGTCTATGGAGGTAAAATACCACTTACTTAAAATTTCAGAACACATCTCTGACAACCAATCAGGGCAAGCCATTTCCCTCATGCTCAGTGCCATGAGCCCGCATTATAAGAATCTAAAAAATACTCTACCCGCAAGCGCTGGAACAACAACCAGAGATCTAGTTGGCTTCTTCATTTATATCATAACATATCTGCCCATGATCGTATTCATCAAGCCGCATAAACTTGAGAAGTTCATGTGGCCAGCATTTATCGGCACAGTGGCTACTGTCTTTGGCATCATGGGATGGGCTGTAGCGAAGAATGGCGGGTCACCCGGAAATCTAGTCAAGCCCGCTATTGCTTTATCAGCAAGTGCTCGAGGATTCAGATTCGTTCAATGCATTAGTAGCGTCTGTGGTACTTATGGTGGAGCAGCAGATCGATTTGCAGATGTGAGTTTTCTTCCTTTTCAGGCAGACCCAATACTAACATCCTCTTTAAGTGGACTCGCTTTTCCAGAAAAAAGAACGATTACTTCTGGGGCTCAGCAACTGCAATGCCAATCGTCATCACAATCTGCGCTCTCCTTGGCGTCCTCACAGCTAGTGCAACTCGTGCTCATTTCGGTACCGCCATGTGGCAACCACTCACCATCCTGGCATACGCGCAGTCATCCGAGTACACCGCGGGTTGCAGAGCAGCAACTTTCTTCGCAGGGCTCGCTATCTATTCTCATCAAGTTTTTGTCAATGTCACACAGAATAATGTCGGTGCGGGGATGGATCTTGCAGGCGTTTTCCCAAGATATGTGTCTATGAAGAGGGGCTCGATTATTTTGATGGTATTGGGGGTTATTGCACAACCTTGGAGATTCTTAACGCAGGCAACAATATTTTTGTCTGTTATTTCGAGTTTTGCTGGTAAGTCCTATCCGGTAATTTTGTCTCATAACAGTGCTAATTCTTGAAATAGTCTTTGCCTCAGTCTGCACAGCAATCCTTATGCTTGATTACTGGGTAATCCGCAAGAAGATGTGGAAAGTCCCTGACTTGTATAAAGGTGGGCCAGAATATATCTACTGGTACACCCACGGCATCAACATGCGAGCATGGTTCACCTATATCGTCACTGTCATTCCCTCTCTTCGTGTGTCCTCCCAGACCCCACTCCCCTCCTCCTATTCACCTAAGCACGCAAGCTAACAATCTCCCAGCCGGTCTTATAATGTCCCTAATGGGCAAAACCAAAGGCAATGCAGTTAAGATCTACCAAATAACCTACATCTTCGGCTTCGTCCTCGGGACCATTCTCTACTTCACCATTAACAAGATCTGGCCTCCCGAAGGCTGTGGTATCGATGAGCCGTTTGACGAGAGTGAAGTTGAAATTGTGGAGGGAGTTATGCCGAGTGTAGATGGGAGTGAAAGTAGTGTTGGTGGGAAGGGCGAGGGGGTTGCAATTGTGGGTGGGAAGGAAGTTAAGGGTGGTGAGAGCGTTTGATGGAAAGAGGGGCGAGGGCCTCGAGTGCTGTAGCTGCCTCGACCCCTCAGGACATAATGGTTTGATGTGGGGATATATATGGTATTGTTTACTACTAGTGAGCACACTTTGCTATGGTCAAGTCACCGCGTCTGACAGCGATACAATGACTCAGTCCACCAAATAGATCAAGAGACCTCGAGTCATTAGCCAAGCTGTTCTTATCAGCGTGCCCAGATAGATGTTGCAAGCGCAACCGTTTCGGCTAGCAAGTTCCGCTTTTAATCCTTCAGGGTTCATCCCACTTTTGAAGAACCCAGCAGCATGGTTGTGGCTTGCAGAAGATTAGATATTGATGATGGTCGGAGATCGGATTTCAGTCGATGCACCCTTAGATTGGGCAGAATTACATGAGGAAGCATTGTAGCAGTGGTGGTGACAACTGTGGGAGCCGGCTGGGGTTAAAAGTACATAAAACCGAGAAGTATTACTTCTAAAACATAGTCTGGCTGCAAGATATTAGGGTATTAGGGAACACTCAGAGGATTTGAATTCAATTTATGGCAATAATTCAAGACTTGTACCTCAATCTTTAGTGATGAACTCAAAATCTAGCTGTGGTTTAAGCGAGATGCTGTGACAACTCGGTGCTACAACACTTCAAATTTCCTAAATAATTGGGGACCTGTTCCTCAATATTGACTCGGAAGCGGGAAAAAAACCATAATATAGTTGTTAATTGTGTATGGTAGGAGGAATCATAGGTGCTTCGCACGTTGACCATGATAGCTCCATTGCCTTTAATCATGCTTATAAATGGTTTAACTGTGGAGAGGGGGGTATTTACATCATGAAATTCTTTTTTTTTAGTTCGGAATACTTCTTACTGCCATGCAGTTATCACAGCAGAGACTTAAGGTATAGATCTACTTAGAATAACATTCTGTTCATCTACTATGCAGTCACTTTGACCTCCGCCATCTTCTCTACTGGCACTTCAATATCCTTAATTTCCTCCCCAAGTGCCGGTATAGGTGCAGGCTTTTCCATTGCTGTCGCAGCTGCCAGTTCCTCAGGGGTCCATCTATGCTTTCCAGCAGGATGCGAAGCAGGCAGTAATGGCTCACCAGGCTTGACATGGATATTCTCTCTAGCAGTACCGCCTGGAACTGCGTAGTCGTCCCAGTAGATGCCACGTTTTTGTAACTCTGGAATCAGGAGCTCGACCACGTCTTCGAAACTGCCTGGGTTGGAAACATCTGTATATCGTCAGTATATCTGCGTCTTTGTGTGGGGCGTTTAAAAGCTTACAGTTAACATTAAACCCATCAATATCTGCCTCCCTCCACCACTTTTCAAAGAAATCAGCAACCATTTCTGGTGTACCAATAGGCCGTGGCCCAGACCCTCCCAGCGCAAACATCTCTGCCACACTCCTTGGTGTAAACCTCACCCCCTGCTCCTCCGCAATTGTCCTCACATTATCAATCACCCCCTGGATACTGTTCTCGAAGTGCTCTCCCTTAAAATCAAACTCCTCATCTACCGCATACCCGCTCAAATCCACAGCAGTGAATCCGCAGAATCGAGTCAGCCCGCCTTGAACACTAACATGCTTTTTCGCTAGTGCAAATTTCGCCTCTGCTTCTTCCATGGTTCGCCCGATTATGGGCATAATTCCGAGGAAGATTTTGACAGAATCAGGCGCGCGGCCTTCTTCTACTGCTTTTGCTCTCACCGCTGCTACGTACTTTTTCGCAGATGCAATGGTAGGGTTAGCAGAAAAGATCGCCTCAGCATGTTTTCCTCCAAACTCAATACCTGCTTTTGAGCTACCTGCTTGGAAGAGAAGGGGTGTGCGTTGAGGGGAGGGGTGTGTTTGATGGAAGGCGGACATTTTGTGGTATTTCCCCTTGTAATCGATTCGGTGGATCTTACTAGGGTCATAAGCCATTTCTGGCTCTGATTGCCATACTTGGGCGCCGTCTTCCCAGGATTTCTCCCAGAGTTGGTAAACGATGTCCATATACTCGTCTGCTGCCTTATAGCGCTCATCATGGGGCATTACTTCTGTTCCGCCCATGGCTTGGGCTGCCGAGTTGCTGTGACTCGTGACGATGTTCCAGCCGATTCGACCGTTTGACAGGTGATCAAGAGTTGAATATGTTCGAGCCAAGATGTAAGGAGCTTTCTCAAAATTAGGTCAAGTCCTCGTCGAAAATTTAAGTCACCTACGGATATATGAAGTACTAGCAGTAATTCCAAAAGAAACAGATTTCGTCACAGCAGCCATAGCAGAAACAGTCATCAGAGGGTCAAGTTTTCCAACATGAGATCCTCCTTTATACTGAGCTGCTGCTGAGTTATTGAGGATATTGTGACCTCCATAACTATCTGCCAGAAAAATGGCAGTGATCTTCCCTTTCTCGGCCAGCTTGGCGAGCCAGAGCCAATACTCTAGTCTGTCCTTACTCCGAGAATTATCTCGTGGGTCTCTGAAACACTGTGAGTAAGATACCTCTATGAGAGTAATATCCACAACTTACTTCCACATACCAATAGCGGTATTACTGCCAGTACATGCCGCGTCGAAAAAGTTCAACTGCATCATCTTCTTAGGTGTAGTTGCCATCTTGACAGTTTATTAAATCGAAACCAGAAAACTGTAATCCTGAATGAAAGTACGGATATCATAATTTCCTTTGACATCCCTTTGAATATATATTGTCAACTTATCCATCTTATCGTGTACTGTCGTGATACATCCCCATTGCGGGACCACCACAGGTGCCGAATCGGCAAACTCCACCCGCAACGGTACCACAAGCCGACCGCCCTAGCCTCACTTTCTCTAACCTTCCCATGAACTGATTTTAATTATCACGCTTTAAAGCAATACCCATCTTACAAACATAACACTCAAACTTCTATCCCGATGCTCCCTAACAAACGCACCCGAGAGCGGAAACGCAATTCTCACTCCTTCCCCACTCTTGCTAATCTCGTCTCTGTCTCGGTCAAGGGGCTTGGCATCATCCGAATATGCTGACGGCCTTTCTAGTTCTATTTTGAAAAAAATGTGTGTAGTGGCTCTCGCGATAAAGTGTTAGAATAATGTTTTGTGCTTCCTCGCGGAGCTTGGCTAGAGGTGCGTGGATGAGACTTGTGTTGGATCAGTCTCTTGACAAACTGCTCCTGCCCCATTTTTTGAGAATAGTAAAGATCATTGGGTTTTGGTACTTGTTTGTGAAGGAGTTTCAGATGTCTATTGTGCATTTCTTGGGAAGCTGTATAGAGATTTGATTTGGAGAAGGTGTGATTCCTTGTTCTGTTATCAACAAGTCAAAATTTATCTTTGAGATTTGAAGACCACAGCCTATAAATGAAATCATGCACATATAACGCTAATTATAAGAAGCTCTATGTGTTCACAGTTATTGTGTGCAAGGGAATAAGTCTCAAACAATTAACTGTGCGGTTAGAGTTAACTACCCAAGGACAAACAACTAAACTACAGAATGAAATCCCTCGCTTCACTCGTCTACGGTCTTTGTGAACATGTCGATTCCACCCAACACCTGGGCAGTGAATTCGAAATTCCCGACATCAGAGAAATGTAACCACACGCAACACAACATCTTGTGCCCACGCCCAAGGCTACGAAAGGCTCTTCATCTCTGAGAACTATAGCACCAAAGCTCTCAGGTACTAAACAATTAGCAAGTCTTTCCACAATCAAGCCCTCTGCATCTCTGTCCACAACAGCACTTGCGGCCACAAAGATAGCAACATCAAGAAAAAATCGATATTCTCATGCCCAACTGAGATTCCACACAACGGTCAGGAAAGAAACCAAGCCAATATGCCTCATGGAAAGATTGGCGGCAAAAACCACCACTGTCCTGGTAAGACAGGACCGGTGGGTGGCTATCCCGCAAGGTGCCGTAATGTCAAGGGGAGATACGGCTGTCAAACTCACGAACTCTACTGTGAGGAACATGACTGGATCTATATGATCAATAAAGAATGTGATCTTTGCAAGAAAAGAATGCCGAAGTGAAAGCTGCCCGGAGAGTAGCGAAGAAGTAAGCTTTCATCATCCCTCATTACTAAACACGACTTACCAAGTCACACTTTTAGGCTAGCCAAAGGCGAAGAAAGTAGTGGTGGGAAAGAGCCAGTGAAGAAGAGGAGAACCCAAAGGTTGGAGCCAGCGCCCAGGGTTCAAGACATTCGCAGGCTAAAGAAAAAGTGCTTGGAGAAGGAGGTCGAGGAAGCTCATACTGCAAACCTCCACAAGCTGGCGCGGAAGAGATCACAGGTTCTGAAGGAAGAGGCTAGGGAGAGAGCAGCTGCTAAAGAGCGTGCACGTCTCGAAGCAGAAAAGTTGGCTGAGGAAATCGAGGCCCAGTTGTCGTCTAAGGTTTCTAAGAGCAGTATTACTGGTGATGAAGTTGATAGTATGGATGTCAACAATCGGGAGAACGAATCGAATCCAACCATAGACATCCCAGCTACAGGCAAGCGCAGGGCTTCCGGTTCACCCAAGAAAAGAATGAAAGAAGGAACAAGGGGAACACGGAAAAGGACTCGGACAATCTAAACCATGAAAAGACCTATGGTGCCGATCGACTCGTGGAAACGTTCCTGGAGGGTCATCTAAGCCAGAAATAGTTGGATACCATGAATGCTTCTAGGGAGATACTTGTTAATTAGACAAGGGGAATAGACCATGATAGATTCATGATGGAGGATGCAATTAGAGTGGACGGGGCATCTTTTGTACAAGAGTTTTCTGACCAACACAGCCATATATTGACAGGCGTGGATTGGAGATAGTAGCTTGTCAATAAAAGATATCGGGCTACGACCCTAAGAGTTCTTGACCGGCGAGAAATGTGTGATTTGTGGTGCTTCGAAAATGCGAGATGTTGATAGCTCACTTAGAACGCTGTGGTTTTTATTTGCAGGTCTTATCAGTCTTGGTTCTCTCGCGGGCCTTAAGATACATATTATTTTGTTCGATAATTTTTCTCTCAGCTGAATCCCCACTTACGTAGTCATCAGACACTTTAATATGGGGTTCTAGGTCAAAGTTGATGAGGGGTTTCTTAGCAGTAGCACTGGCACAGTGCCATAGACTTTCGTGGCTTATTACACTTTGACCCTGCCACTTTTGATGATACATCCAATAACTTGATGTATAGAAATTCCACTTACTAAAAATTGTGGCGTCCAAACATCACATGGTCTTACCCTCTCTTGTCCCATCAAAATCTCTCCCAAACTGTTCCCATCCCCCAGGCGGGGCATCCCAAATTCCTAATTCCCTCAACACAAAGTCATATGCCCCATCTGCAGGTAACTTCCCTTTGCAAACATTCCCACCCATCGCCAAATTGATAATAATTCTCCAATCACTCATTCTCCTCGTCCCTTCAGGCATCAGTGCCTTCATAACTGCCCTTCCATCAATATACCACACCAATCTACCTCTAGCACCATTAATATCATGTTCTTGATCCCATGCGAAGCCAGCCTGAACCTCCCGATCTCGCAAATCTGGAATTGGTGTATCAGCGACACGATGTTTATTCCAATCCTCCCCATTATAATGCCCCCAGTGCAAACAAGAATGATTCACACAATCTCCATTCCAGCTCTCAAATATATCTATTTCGCCATCGTTAGGCCAAGTAAATGGCTCTGCGGGTAATAACCAGAACGCAGGCCATATCCCACTTGCACAAGGTGCTCGTATCTTTACGCTCAAATACCCTCTCTGCCTCGAAAGCCGTTGTTCTGATATCAATCGTGCGGATGTATACCTATCGTGGGAATTGGAATTTACAATCCCGCGAATAACAAGGGAGTGGTCAGGAGTAAAGAAGCAGTTTTCGGGGTTTATAGTGTAGTTTTGCGATTCGTTATTACCCCAACCATGGGCGCCAGTTTCTTGGATGAAGATGTGGTTTATGGGCGTAGAAGGGTCGAAATTTGGTTGCCAGTATTGCTGTGTATTCGAAACTAGATTATGGGGCCTCGTTGCGGCATTTGGGATTGGAGGTTGAGCGTATGGCGATTGAGCTTGCGGTGACTGTGGCTTGTTCCATGTTGGCACTGGAGGTGGTCCTGGGAAAGGATTCTGGTATCCTGGATATTGTTGGTATTGTTGGGGAGGTGGAGGGGGGCCATTATGGTAGTATGGCGGTTGTTGGAATTGCTGTGGAGGATATTGCTGTGGGGGATACTGCTGGGGATACTGCTGAGGATACTGCTGAGGATACTGCTGCGGGTATTGTTGTCCCGGGTATCCTTGTTGCGGTTGCCCAGCCGGCTTTCCGTCAGTATATTCTTTTAATTTTGCTTTGCCTTTATTGAGTAGGCCATCGAGTTTGTGCTGAAACGACATCTTCGGGGTTAAGAATTGTTGTTGTTGAGGAACGGAAATTGGCTGCTATGACGTGCGTGGCCAGGGTTGACAGCGGGGCGGAATGCAAGCGGGCGGGACGTTCCGCTAAATAACCCGCTGTGTTACCCCTGATTCTGTGATTCTTTACTTTGTTTGCTCCTGATAGTAGTGAGTTTTTCTTAAAATTAATCTTGCCCTCCATACAGTTACTCATAACTCACTACAACACCCACCAAACCTTTCCTCTTTGTGAACACTCTCTGATCATTATTAATGTTAAGCTTAGAAGCTACATGATGCTCATCTCACATACCTCTCCGAACTAGGGTTGGTTTAAAATGTATAGTTCCAGGGTGTCACTTTAAGCCTAGCCTTTTACTCACACACAAAATGTAAATGATGCCTTTAACAAGAGATCCAAGATAAGTAAACATAGTTATCATTGACTTTTCTGAACTCGCCCATCAATTATAAGTTTCGATTGAAAAACCAGTCATTTAGATTTCTGGGAAGGCCGACAGTTTTGTTTCTACACCTGTTGCTTAAATAGCAGATAATTTTTATAAACTTTAACACAGAATTGTCAACTCTGCTAGGAGGAGAGTCCCATGAGCCCGTTTCCGTCTGTCATCTCACAACAATATGGGCCTAGCTGTTATCTTTACTTAAAGCTACTACATGTCGTGGGACTATTCCTTACCTTTCGATACGTACATGTAGGATTCTAATTACGATCCTGAGAAATTCATAACTGTGATAGCACTTATGTGTTTAGGTTCTATCACTACAAGAATCAGATGTAAAGAAAGTGCAAGTCTAGGAGAAGGATGAAAAAGGGTTTTTGGATTCTGTCGAGAAGGAGCCACGGTCGAGAAATCTTATATATCTCTCATAGATGCGCGACCAAATCCCTATAGCAAACGAAGGTTCATATAGCCACTTTTAGATCAAACAAACCATAGCTAAGGGTAGAGTGTTTCTTCACTGGTGGCTCATATTGTTCAACTTCAATTCATTTGTTTCCTTATTCCCTATCTACCATAAGGTCCGCGCTGAGATTATCGTCACCATCATCACAATCACGCCAAGCCAAATATACTACATAGAATAAATAAAAGTAAAAGCGCCACCATAACCGTGCCCACGAATTCTTTGCCCAAAACCCATACCCAATAACGCCAGCATGCTCGTCGTGATGCGTTGAACTCGTCAAGAAATATCAAAAGTAATAACGCTTTGAAATATACCCCTCGAAGCCCCAACCACCACACTACATTACCATACAGTCCCTATCCCTATTCGGCGCCGTAACCCCCGGGTTACTTGCTCGTGTAGGATACTGGTCTAGCAACGTCGGTCCTGTGCCCGTAGCTCTCCTCCTCCCCGTCACCGGACTTGCAGCATGGCCACCCCTCCCAGCGGACACCTCACTGTAGGCACTCATCCGTCTTGCTACCGTCGGCGAAGAGCTAGGATGACTTGGGTGATTGGCAGGAGGAACATAGGCTGCTTGGTTTGCGGCTTGTTCGTAGCTTGGTGGTGGGGCGTCGATGCCTGCTTCGGGATCTTGACGGGGGGCAGGAACGGGGGCAGGGACAGGAACGGGCTGATTACTGTGCCGGGGGGGGATCAAGGGGCGAATTTCTTGCCCTCGTCCCGCAGGCTGCATTGCACGGTTTCCACGACCACGAGCTTGGTTGGGACTCATGCCTCGACCACTTCCACCTCGGGTGTTTACTGGGATATTATTGTTTCCTCGCCCTTGTTGCTCAATGTATTGTTGTGATAGTTCTGTTTCTCGTCGCCGTCGAGCAATTTCGTTTCTGTGTCGCTCTTCTTCCTCTTCTTGGAGTTGAAGTGCTAACGCAAGATCATGATCTTCTTGCTCAATGTTGGGACTGTGGGGAGGTTCCGAAGAAGGGTCTTGCCGGGTGGGTGATGCACTGAGCATGCTTTGAGGCTGCTGTTGATGAGACGCTCTCTGGCCAGTCACTGTAGTCCAGTCATCACCGCCGTCATGAGCGTAATTTGCCAAAGGTGTAGCAGGTGCGCCTCCGACCAGTCTGAAATCCCCAGAGAAGAATTCCGCATTCTCGCCATTAACATCAATTAGCGACTCCCATACCACTTCCTCATGTCCAGCATAGCCCATATCGGTGACTAGCTGGAGTATCTGTAGGGTATCGGGATGCTTATAAAGTGTTGAAAAGTGATCGTTACGGAAGAGAATGGCGACAGCTCCAGGTGCCAAAGACTTAGATATAGTGTCAAGTCCGCTAGTGGTAAGTTGTGTTGCATTACTACTGAAGAATGCTTTGATGGTGAATATGTCTTCGAGCATTGATTGCTCTTCGAAGCTCAATCCCTCGTGGACAAGTTTATCCTCAAGCCCTTCTTCATGGAACATAAGATTTTGGGCATCTTCATACGATTTTGCTGATCGGAGAAGTGCCACAAAAGCAGGAGAATCGTACTCGGGCAACCAACCATGAATGAGTGGTATGGAGAACGTACTATAGAGTTTCATTTCTCGAGTTTCTTCGAAGGTGCCTGGCAGAGCAGCCTCTCGCTCGCTGGGATGAACATGGGACATGGAGTTCCGTGGATCAGTAGGGGATTTGCTCGGCTCCGGTGGAATGAATCGAGGATTGACGTTCATGCCAGTATGAAGTGTGATGAGAAAAGAGTAAAGATCACTAACATCAGGTAGCTCCTGCGCAGCATCACCACGTCTTCCAGACATTAGCTCGTCAAAGACAGCATCCAGGAGTAAGCCCAAGCTGACTTGTTCACGAGACCGCAAGGTTTCCACTAAAGCTGTCTCGACATTTGGTGGTGTTGATAGTGTTAAAGCATTGACGAGTGCTAATAATGGGCATGGCCCGTTGGCGTTTTGGACCAATATTGGAGACACCCGTGGGTTCTGTGCCGCCGTAACATCATGCCAGGTAATTCTCTTTATTTCGTATGTTTCTTTCTTCTGTTTTCGGACCACAGAAGCTGGTGTACCAGGGCTAAAAATTGAAGATGCGCTTCGGGTCGCTTCTGTGTTTATTGTGGGTCGAGGTGGTTGTGCTGGAGGTTGTTCCATTGACCTTCTATAGGGGAGAGCAGGAGTTGATCCTTCAGGCTCACTTGGGTGGGCGATTCCATCGCCTATCACCATGCCATGTTGCTGAGCACCAATCGTAACGGGTTCATGGTCAATCAAATTCCAACTCTCGCCAGATTGGGTCGGATCTTCTTGCACCAAGACTTTGTTTTCCGTAGTAATGTTCTTCTTTGCTCCATGTCCCTCGCTTTCATCCCACGCATGGCGACCCTCATCGATTTGTTGTGCTTCTCGAATATCATTTGCTGGCATCTCATGTACGACTGGCGATGCTGCGTCATCCTCATCCCAGGCCGGCGATTCGGGTTCTTCAAGATCAATCAATACCGGCTGTTGTGATTCATCTACTGCTGGTATGGTAGGTGCATGTCTGGCAGGTGGCGCCCCAGCCCATGCGTCATTCCCAGAGTCTTGTCGAGATATCGTAGCAGGTGGAGGTATATGTGCTTTTTCGTCAAGCGCAGGCTGCCAAGGATTCGTGCTTGGTTCTGAAATAGACAGTCCTGGGAATTGTTGAGAGGGAAAGGTATCTACGATTGTTAGTTATTTCGTCTGCGAATGGCAGGAAGAAAGTTGATTACCTTCAGAAGCGGGAGGCGGGGGAGGAGGAGTTGCTGGCTGTATGGGTTTCTCCCCCCAGGCTTCCGTGCTACTATCCTTCATTCCATTCTGTACTTGTCGCTGTAGAAATGGGTTCGTGCCCGTATTCTGTGGTCTTAGTCTTTCCTGCGAACTATTCTTCGAGCTGGAAGCTGGGCCAACCCGCAAGGACTCTGGTAACTCATTCGATGTTGTATGCTTGGCCTCTTCCGTGAGGCCAAGGTTGGCAGATGCCTCGCCACTCCATACATTGGCTGCAATCTCCGAATCTGGTGTCGATTCAAGGGCACTTCTTGCGTCCTGCATGCGAAATGCTAGAGGGACATCTGTACCTACTGGCGTTGTCGGATACGGAGGATTCGAGGTCAAGGCAGGATGTTGCTCTCCAGTTCGGGGAACAGGTTTCCTGGTTACCATTTTGGCTGGCAATTGAAAGAAACTCGACTTTGGATTGTTCTGTCAAAGTCGAAGCTGTATTTATTCTTTAGAAAACTCGTCATGAACGTATGCGGCGCAAAGAAGTTGAGCGTCTCACAGAAGCTCGGAGATCATAGATGGATGGCTGGGGATGAGGTCATTTCGAAACACCGTGCTCGCTGCGTATTGCAAATTCAATCCACAACAAACGTGAAATAGAGTCGTAGGTATCGATAGCTGCAGTGTCGTGAATAATTGCGAAAGTGGAGAGAAAACGTAGGCAACGAGAAAACAAACAAGCAATACCTAAATGTTACTTCAAGTGCTTGTCCTATCGATAAACCTTGGAGTCGCGTGTGGCTGACTCTTCTAAAGATAAGTGTGGCACAACCGCCAAGATACACTCCGGAATTCTTATTCGAAAACCAAAGCTTGGAGGTTCAAAATAATGCTTAAGAAGACATATTGTAGGTTAATTTATTGGTCAATTCGCTCCAAAGAGATGGGATTAGACCTCATGAACTTCTGTAGCCTACCAGTGAGTACGTTGACGACTGACGCGTCACGAAGCCATTTTGCCTCTTCCAGCGGGAGCAGGATCGTCAACCAGGTTCAGGAGGAACGTACGAATACGTCGGATAGCTTCCGAGAGAGTTAGTAGAAGAATAACTCAAAAAATACTTTCTTTCTGTGCAAATTCGAAAATCTTTGAAAATTAGAAGAGTAAATAAATAGCTCCCCGAATTATTAAATCGAAAACTCCTTAATATCATTCATTGTTAGTTATCGGATTGAGCTACTGGGGGGTGGGGAGAGGGGAAGCTCCTGTGATTACGGTGACCGAAAGCCACACTACTTGTAGAAGGCTGAGAATAATCGTGTGGGGAAGAAAAAAAAATACACCCAACCTCTCACAAGGCTGCCAATCACAACTCAATGATGTTTTTATAGCACCGCTCTATCGTAGTGCCCAAAATGCATTCCCTTGTGAGACCCCATGCTTGGATAATCCTACGACTACCATCAGATTCTCTTAAACCGGTTCAAGTCGTGCCAAATACGTGAGTGTTGAGCTTGAGTGAGCAGCTACACACTTCTCCTCGTTTACTCATTTCATGAAGCTGACTTTGGCCTAGAATCATATCACTGGGGAAATATGGCACGATATCAAGTAATTCCATCCTCGGAAGACCATATAACCTGACGTACGAATTGCTTGATCGACAACCTGGAGAGAAAGATTCAAGACTGCGCATTGTCCCCTCGTCCGAACTACACGAAGATGTAATCGCTGAGGAAATGGCTGCTGCAAATTCCAAAGATGGGGATGATGTGGTATTAGGTGGAGACGGGGTAGAGTATCAGCTCGTGGGCGAGGATGGAAAAGTTATAATGCGCTCTAATCGTGAAACTATCGACGACTCTGCAAGACAAACCTTGACAATGGAAGAGATTGAGGCTTTGAAAAGAGAAGGGACTGGAGCAGGAAAAGATCTGATCGCAAAGCTTATGCTATCACATACTGGCCTAGAAGAGAAGACAGCATTTTCGCTGGCAAAATACAAGCTACTCAAGACAAAGAAATACTCGAGGAGGTTCACTCTTTTACCTATGGATGTTCCTAACCTGGCGCATTTCTGGCTGGCTGAGAAGGAAGCTGCCAAAATTCTCGAAATGAGAAATGAATCTCTGAGTCTAATTTGCAGCTGGTCAAATGTCCATTTCGCAGAAGGCTTTTCTAATGTCGAGGGTGGAAGATGGCTGGTGGTTGATGAGACGGGGGGGTTGTTGGTCGCGGCCATGGCGGAACGAATGGGCACACTGTACCCACCAGATGATAACGAGCAATTAAAGGATGAGCAGAAGTACAGCGAAGCGGATGAGGACAAAGGGGATATAAAACGCTACAAAGACGACAAGCCACTGGCAACCTCTAATACTATAACTTTAGTCCATAACAATACCCAACCCAACCTATACCTCCTCAAATTCTTTCAATACGACCCCACAACTACCACGCCAACGTGTCCAGATCACCCTCTTCATACTCACCTGCACTCACTCTCCTGGCTCCAATTAGTCCACCCTGAAAAGGATACCACCTATGCAAATCCCATTGTCCCACTCGACACCGCCGGCATCTCAGAACTCAAATCCGGTAAGCGAGGTAATTACTTCCGCAAACTTCGCCGATACAACCACACCAAAAAGATTGTCGAAGATACCCGAGCAGGCGGCTTCGACGGCTTGGCAATAGCATCGTCAATGGACCCCTCCTCAATCCTCAAAAACACAATCCATCTCCTCCGTGGAGGAGCACAAATAGCAATCTACTCACCTGTCATCGAGCCACTCGTCACACTCTCAGATTACTACAGCACCTCCCGCCGCACTGCTTTCATACAGCAACCTCCTCTCTCGTTCCAAGAAATGGATGAAGACGAGAATGTGAAGTGGCCAGGTGATGAAGATTTCCCTCTTAATCCTACCCTGGTGTTGAACTCGAGTGTTCAAACTGCACGGATCAGAGAGTGGCAAGTTTTACCGGGACGAACACATCCTATGATGACGGGCCGGGGTGGAGCTGAGGGGTATCTGTGGACTGGTGTTCGGGTTATACCCGCTAAGGGAAGAGTGGAGGCAAGAGGGAAGTTCTCAAAAAAGAGGAAAGCTGATGAGATTGCTGAAGGTGAAGCACTAAGCACCGATAATAGCGTCACGAAGCTTGAGACTGCTAGTGAGAACGAAATTACATCAGAGCCCAAGCTTGAAGTAGAAAATAGCAACGAAGCACCTCTGATGAGAAAGGAGAAGCTTGGTGAGGCTCGGTCTGAGGTTGTTATATCCCAAACACAGACAGGTAATAACACGCCTCTAGTCACGGAATCTGAAGATACAAAGCAGGAAAGCGATATAGAAATGGTGGAATCATGATAATTTTGGTATCGTCTATGATCTCTACGAAAGCTCGAGCATCATCGCAGCCAGCTTACATGCTTCCATCTGTGCTTGTCTTTCTGTTCACAAGCAATTGACGTCTCTTAATCTTCTCGATAGTGTAAACTCCTTAGATTCCCCTTTTTGCATCATGCTCATACCGGTCTCTCTAATCAATTTCCCGCTCACAAACTCTTCCCCATAAACTTTCTTTTCGTAAAGCTCAACCACCATTTACTCGGTTTATCGCCCGCAGCACCGCTCTCCTCATCAAAGTAAATCCTCGCTAGTAATCGCTGTGCTAATTCTTGCCGTACCTATTGGTGGCGCTTGTTAGTACTATTTCTTTGTATTCAATTGCACTTCACTCATGCCACCCCTTTAAATCGTTCCTCTCGCTCACTTCCCCAAACCCCTTCTTCCCCCCAGTCTTTGCATTTCCAATAATGCTCGGTCTCCCAACCGTCTTTAAGGTAGACAGAAAAGCTCATACCTGACCCAAATACTGCCTTAGAACTTCCGCTTCTTGCCGTGTACTAGGCGGTTGGAACATCTGATTAAGCGGAAACGCCGCATCACCTGGAATAGCGAAATTCGTATCCAGCGCAATATTCTGGACTTCTTTCTGCGCTTCCCTATATTCCCCAAATCATTAGCTTTCATCCCTCATCTTTTTCTTCCTCCCCCTCCCCCTTCCTCTCATCCAATAATTTTTGTAGCGTACCTCGCGCTCATCTGCGGCCTGATCTTCCCCAAGCACTCACTAACCCACAAAATCCCATAAATCAACAGTCGATCAGCAGGTCCCTGTATTTCGAAATTCCGGAAAAATGTATTCGCCCTAAACAAAGATAATACCTCATCTAAAGCATCGTAGGATTCGTTGTCTGGTTCTGGGGAGAGATGGGCGGGTGTTGTGGAGGTGGGTAGGACGTAGGCGGGACCGCGGGTTCGGGTGCGGAGGGGGAGTAGGGGGAAATTGCCTGTAATGAGGGAGGGGGTGTTAACTTTGGTGGGATTCTATAACTATAGATTACTAGATATGGGGGGTACGGACCGATGAGCTGGGGAGAGGCCTCTTCGTTGAAGATGGAGTTGTATGCCTAGGTAAGACTATGTCAGCTTGTGCTTTTCAGGTAGCAGATGTTGATGAGGCTTATGAAAAATTCGAAGATATTTTGAAGAAAAAATTGGTATACCGGCATCTTGAATTGTGGTTGTGAATGTGAGATGTGTGATTAGAATTGCTCATCTGGAGGGGAGCTGTTACGACATGGTGGGGTCGGAGTTGATGGCTGATGTTTATGCCTGAGGTGCAGAGAAGGGTAAGGCAAAAACCTTTGACGGCGACCTAACTTCTTTAATAGTTTATCCTTTCTCTTAAAATATGATTTCGAATTTTTGTTATACTAAAAAATAAGAGTTTCCTTTGTTTTTCTCTCCATTTGCTAATATTCCAAGTCCAGAGCATTGCTGCTCCTTTCTAAGTAAGTTCACTACTATCCAAGACGTTCCTTACTATTTTGCTGCTTGATCAACGGCTCTTGATTCTCTTCTCAGTCACTCATCACTCTAGCTGCTGTATGGGCTTGTGCCAAGTGAGTTGATTTGGAATTAATGTTGGTGTTGGTGTTTGATTATCACTCAGTTGGAAAACAAATATAGCATTCAACCTCTCACTTCGACATTACTGTCAAACTGTCATCCCCTCAGAAGCTTGCTGAAAAAATTCTACACGGAAAATTGAAGAACTGAAATTAAATCTACTCAGATTTAGCGTCGTACGGAAGATTCATGTTGCCTCCATGATCCCAGCAGTGCAGCAGAAACCCATACCTCAAGGTATCAGTTCCAAAGCAGCTCTCCTTAGTTCAGATTGAAGATGATAGGTATGTGTAGCTATGAGAGAGAGAGCACGCAAATAGCAAACATGATATAACAAGCCATAGTCTGTGAAATGTTACACCATCCTCGCGTTCAAGTTACAAAATTCTACTAAGATTGCTCTTCGGAAGGTCACTTTAATCCAATCCTTAGCTTAGGGTGGCAATGTACTCATCATTTCCTATTGCGCAGCCGCCAACATCTCCTCTTAAAACTTCGATCATTGTCAAACATAACATCATCCAGTCCCCACTCACCTTTCAAGAATAGCTTGTTCTAACAACAGACTCAAATTCGAAATACTCTCCCAAAAACAATATTCAAATTTGGCACACCATCACCATTTCCCTTGTCAAAAAGCCAAATTCCAAGAATCACAGTGCATCGATAGTTTTTCTAAGAAATTTCCCATAAAATAAAAGAGCCTATTGATCTTTCAGAGGCCGCGGATGTGGTCAAGAAGCCTAACATCAGGTACCATGCAACTTCTCAAGCAGTGGAAACTTCAGGGATTATCCAAGGAGGAACAGCTGGCTAAGCAGAATCTATTCACCAAAGAACTCAAGACTAATCCCGTCAAATATAACTCTAGGGCTATACTAGTAAGTCATCTCAGTGGCTAAGCTGCAGCTCAGAGCAACCGGGCTACGGTTGAGAAGAGGGATCTTGATTTCATTCGTAAAATGCGAGGGATTTTCTGTCATCCTCTCGTTCGGAGCTTATTCTCGCTAGATACAAGCATTCATAGCGATAGATGTCAAATTTGAAAGGCATCGGGGGGCGATCTGGGACGTGATGATGGATGTGCCAATGAAAAGTATCTTCTTCCCTTACGACAACATTTCTAACATCTCCCTGGAGCATGCTTTCATGATTTTTTGTTTGTCATTTGACATTTGACCAGTTGCGCTTCAAGTCATTGCTAATTTCTATAAGTTGCCTCGTCTAACACCTTTTCTCGTCTCTACACCACCCGCAGATTTAACTCCACTAGTTGAAAAATGCCAGAGTGGTTCGATCATTACCCCTTCGGCAACTTTAAGTGGCTTCTCCGCCTTGCGAAGGACATACTCTTGTACCACTTCCAAGCTGCACAATGTGCAAAGAACAGGATCAATTCTATTGACATGATCCCTCGCTCCCAGCTAACGCCTTTTATTTGAATACCACTGTATTCGAATGAGTATAGATAATTGGACAGATCATTACAGACTCCGCAATAATCAGCTAGAACAAAATTTCGTATTAGCAGTATCGTGACACTACTAGGTAGAATGCGTCATTGACTTTGACTACATTCTAAAAGAGAGGGACGGAAAGTAACCAATCTCCAGGCAAGAAAAGAGATACAAGAAATAGAAAATGCGGCCGGCAGTAGACCTATTTAATCCCAAGTCACCATCCGTGAGGGCCAGGCACGTCCTATGGTACCAAATGAATTATTTTCTTTCGTGTTCAAACTCCAGCGAGCGAGATCCCCTACCAGGAGATGATACAGAACATCCTGATGCGTTCTAGAGAGGAAGTGACTCGGGTTAGGTGGTCGGAAGTAACAGACTTACTAAATGAGGGAGACCGCCGGATCATTTAAATAGTGTAGAAGGACTAAAACACAATTCAAACCAAAGACTCTTCATTGTAGTTTAATGCATCCGGGATCCCAAATGGTAAATCTCGTCGAAGTAACTAGTGGATTTTTGAAATGTGAAAAGCGTCAAGTTCACCCGAGTGGAATTTGGACCTGTGAATGATCAACCTGTGACTTCCATTCATGCGCGACTGAAATTTCTGGCTTCCTAGGGATGGAAGGAGCTACCATGCGTCTATTTTATTAGGTTGAATTATTGAGTTAGAGTAGGATTTTTAAAGCTGGGCAGAGACATCACAAATAGCGCTATTCCGTAATCCGGTTAATGCCCTTCTTCCTTGCATCGTTCGACGGTTACTCAAAGGTATGTGACTTCGGCCATCCTTCGACAAATTTAGTTTTCTATATTTTCCATTCGAATAATAGTATCGGTATGACTGATATCCCTAAAAAGGATTCCTCAATTAACAGTGTGTTTCATTCTCTCTTGAAACACCAACACCTCGTTCGTAAACGCTCACACACCAACCTCAGAGGAGGCTCAGCGCAGCGGCGCACGACAACATAGAGTGTCAGATCTTTCAACCTCCTACCGCCCCAGCTTAGTGTTGCTATGCTGACAACTTTTTCCTTGGCGTTATGGAAAAGTTATGTGCTTGCGGCTGTGTACTTCCTTCGCCCCCAAGCCATCAAGCTTCCGATGCCGAACCCGATGGATAGATGAGCCAAGATCCGCCGAGCTTTTCAATGAGACACGAGAAGCTTGAAGGGACGTCAATTTCTAATAGGGCTGAGTTTGATATCACGCCAGATTGGGAGATGCAAGCCATTAACGGGTTGGGATCTCGTGTTTGGGTGTCTGTGGATGTTATTTGCGGTCCTCTGTGCCGTATGCTGCAGATATTCGGAGCTGAGTATTTAACATTTGAAGAAGCAATAATGAAAAGCTTGATGTTTTGAGACTTGACCGATGAAAGGGGAAGGGTACTGTTGTACGAATTGGGAAGGAGATGAGCTGAAGCAGAGCGAATTAGAGGTAGACAACTCAAGGAGTTGAGTTTCGTGGTGTGTAGAGAGGTTCGGAGCTGACTCCCAGGTTGTGAAGAAAAGTTGCACAGTTGGACGAAGGACGAGATTCAGGGTAGTGCAATAGGTAGCCATGTAACAAAGTAGCAATTGAGGTTTACAAAATATATACTACACAACACGCAAAATACATCATGCGATACATAAAAGGATTCACTCAGGGATATAAACAACAAACGCAGCAAAAGAGTTTTCATTCAAGTACTGCGAAAAGCAGCGCCCAACTGCGCTAAGAATATCATCGCTCGCTCAGAAAGAATATCGGATCCTAAACGCCTTGCAGATATCACGTTGAATTCCTGTCCAAATACAACTCCAAATCCACACCATATTATGCCAATGGCGTCTCAGTGTATGGTGCCATGTTGTATCCACTCATTAAACGTGCTATCCCCACTTCTCCGCACTCTCCCCCTTCCCTCATCACCTCGCTCTGCCCGCCTTCATCTTCGACTCTTCAAAGGCTTAATTTCTATAGTAGTCGTTCGCTGTGCCGGTTTGTTGAGGAGGGGGAGGGCCATAGTTTTGAGCTGGTGGAGGAGGGTTGTATGCGCCTGGCTTTGCATCACCAGTTGGTGGACCACCATTATATCCGCCCATGGGGTAATTCTCCTGCGGGACCTGACTCTGATATGGGCCTGGCCCTCCAACAATAGGAGCAGGTGCTCCGACCGGCCCATATCCATCTCCCGTAGTTGGAGCCGCTCCTCCTGTCTTCGCGGCCTTGGCCTTGCGACGCTTCAAAAGGAAGAGAACGAGACAAATGATGACAATGATAATTATAACGGCGATCACAATACCGATGATGGCACCGATGGGGAACTTCTTCTTGGCTTTCTTAACGGCCTTGGTCGCTCTTGCGACAACGGCGAGAGGAGCATCGCGCTCAAACATCTTGATGAGGGTATCCATTTCAAGGGAGCTGGTGTATGGATAGCTGAAATGGCTTTGTGGAGGTTGATGTTGGTGAAGAAAAGGCGAAAGGAGTGTGTTGTGGTATCGCAACTCCGAGAGTATGCAATAGACTGAGAGTGAGTGAATGGAATTTAACAGGACTCGTGAGACGTCACAAAGAAGATCTAACAAGATTCTTGGACACAAAGCTTGTCTTTATTCCAAGAAGTTTTATAACGAAGCTAGGAAAGAGTCTGACCTTTGAAGGAGCTGAACTCCCCTGCTTGGTGGCTTGCATGTTGGTTCTGTTCCGCCAGCACTGCCATCATCCTCATGTAATTTTAGAGAATCGCGCGACTGCTGATAGGACCAGCGCGTCTATCTTATCTTGGCGCGACTTGTCTCGTCAACATTCAGGTTCGGTTTGTTAACGATTGGATGATGGTGAGTTGTGCCGCTGGGGCAAATCTTATGCAGATCGTCGGTTGGAGAGTTTGGGGGGCGGCAAGGCTGAGCCTGGGAACAATCCCTGGAAATCACCTGAAAATCCCTGAGTTTTATGGAATTACACAAATCAGGACCAAAAGCATGGTGCAGGAGGACCCTCTTCTGTGCCCCAGCGCACTGGTATTGACCAGGGAATAGGTGAAAATGCTTGAAAAATGGGGAGAAGGTTGTTCCGATTTTCTGCAAATTTTATGTAGTTCTGCAGTAAGAAGGTTTCTGGTGGAAATTCGTTGCGGTTTGCATTTCTTGACCATGGTGCCACCAAATTAAATTGGCGCAAATAGTTGGTTTTATATCGTCCTTGCTCCGATTACAAGCAGGAGATCAGGAGAAAGTTGAAGGCAACAGCTTTTTACAATTCGTGCAAACCGTTGAGCTGAGCTGCTGGAGTGCTGATTTGGAATGCTTGAAAGTTCTTCTCCGATCAGGGGATATAAGGAGTTTTCAGAAGTCAATGATCAGGCCGTTATCCTCACATTACTTTCTCAGACCGCTTATGCCAAGCGCCAATCTATCATCCACATGTTAGTAATTTGAAAACGGCTATCGTGCAGCTACCTGGCGTATTCATGAGTCAAGGTTGTTTACCGTTAGACAACGAACCGCTATGCACTTGTCAAGAGTTGAAACGTGACGGCTAGGGAGGTTTATTTTCAAATGTGGTCAACACGAGTGGAAGCAAACTTCCGGCGAGGAGTAGCTAGGAACAACTGCTCTAACCAAGGGGAGCTTCATGTATGTCTTTTTCTAAGAAGCTTTCATTCTATCTTTAGTCATCGACAAATTTTAACTGTAAAGTGAGGTGAGTATTTCAACATTATCGTGGCAGATAGAAACATTAAGCCATGGTTGTCTACAAATTTATACAGTTTGGTACCATTACTCTCATTCGTTGCCCAGGTTGGAAAGCCAGCGAAAGCCCTCGAAAGCCCTCGAAAGCCATAGGCTTGTCGGAATATAAATGAGAATCTCGAACTCCCACTCAAGATCTCCGAGACACGAAATCCCCGTTGCGGTCTCACACAAGGCCGCCAACGAAATGAAAGAAGACATTGCATCATGACTCATAGGCGAAAGGGACAACAACATTTTGAAAGTATGTATCCACCTTTCATCAACAATATCTGGTACTGCGTATTGCAGATGGGTCAACCAATCCGGTATCCCCTTGATGGCCAATAGCAATACAGAGAGACTCTAGAGAATTCGGTAAAGCATACACCAGCCTGGATATTTCACGATGATTGTGTGTACAAATTTTGTCCTGGTAGGCTGGTACTCCTAAAAGACCGGCTCTAGCATTTCCCTTTTTTCGACCTCCTTACTCGAATGTCATGTTGGAATTCGAAATCATTGTCGCTGTATACCGTAGAATCTGCTCAACTAAGCAACATCCTGATGATCTCCTGTTTGCTGGACATCCTGGTGGCCGCGAGTGGAATTTGCATATAAGGAGCCCACTCCTCTCCAACTATCTCTGCAATTCCTTTGATTTCCTTATCCGACATCCCATCGAGCCACCACAAACCATTGACTAACTTGAGAAAGACCAAGAAGTGGGCCAGGATGATCAACGGCCTTGGTCGCTTCTCCCTAGACACATTGCAGAACTGCTGGGTTCCGTAAGAAGGTAGGGAAATCGTTCTGACCCAGAGTTCGTCTCCATTTCCAAATTGCTGCAAACAAGCGTATAGCGTACTAAGTGCATCAAGAAATTTGCAGTAGGATTCAAGACATTCAAAGTCTGGCTCCATGGGACTGATTTCCTCGACCAACTTGAGCAAATGTCGTGGTATGACAGGTGTTGTGTAGAGAATTTTGATTTCTCTTCTGAATATGGGATATACACCTGTTTTGAAAACCTCCTTGTAACCTTTCACCCCAAAGATCGATGCCAAGCCGCGATACAAGACAAGCCATTTGAGTATTGATAATTCATCCTCTGCATCGCCAGTTTCATGGTCTTTGTGGCACAGGATGATCAGGAGAATGGCCATAATCAAAGCAGCCTCCCAGCTCAGCGGATTAGCACCGGCACTATCCCGAGTCAAGCTAGTTAAAGATTCTCGAAAGCCATTCAGAGCTTTCACTCGATATATCGCCGTCTGCCGCTTTTGAAGAGCGTTATCTGGTGCGGAAGGCTTGAGGTATTCTGTATGGAGGGATGAGATTCCAAGGATGCAATTGAGCAAGAAATCGTTCTCAAATGCGAGTTGAGGTACATGCATTAGCATTATGCTGCTATTTTCTGAACCAACGGCGAGGGTATTCCAGGTTGCTGTTGACCAATGGTGCATCATACGTAGATCTAAAGGAGATAAATTACCGAGAGCTGTGTTGAGGGTTGATCTCGGTATAGTAACTAGGTCCCAGAAACCCGGAACATCATCGAATTCATCTCCGCTGTGTGGCGATGAAGGGTTTGATCCATCCTCGGCGGGTTGAGGTGATGGTATCTGGCCTGTGGAGGGACTTTGACGGGTAGTCTTGGTGTACACACAAGTGAGGCTCCTCTTTTCACAGAATCCACATTTCGGCTGGACCTCATCACACTCATTGAGAGTTAGCTAGATGTTTTGAAGGTGAGGGAAGAAAATCAAATATCACCTTAACTTTCTTAGTTTTACAAGTCTGGCATCCAGCTCTCGACTTTTTGTGAGGTCTTTTAGTGACAAAGTCTGAAGTCATAATTGGCTCTTTTGCAAAGGCGAGTCCCAGTTAGAAATGTCCCTAGGGTCGCCCCTCAGATTTAGGAGCAGTTAGATAATATGGGATATCGTCTAGTATGCGTCACTTGAGGCTTAGCCGTGCTTGTTGTGGTAGAATCATGCATCTGTAAGACTATGCCTGATGACGCGCAATCGAATCGGTGTAAATGTTCTTGATATGAGACTTGGCACTAGATGGAATACGGCCGTATAAGAAATGACTTGTATTGTGCACAATATGTTCAAAATTTCTATCAGGAGGGAATTGATTGTGAATTTAAACCAGATATACCTATAGTAAGAAGGAAAATATGAAGTTTAGAAGTGCTTAATATCAAGAGTTGAGTAAAGTGGGAAGAGCGAAAGGATGATTAGGTCTTGGCGTACCTCGCTTATTTAGAGCATTCTGCATGCGCGCAAGGGGCGCAAAAAGGACCGTGCATCTCTGTCACGTCTCCTGGCTTTTTGGTGACGCGATGACTTGAATAGTTGTTGATATTTACTTGCGCCTATCACAATAACACGTTGACAACAATGGCTCCCCTATTCGCACTGCCAAACGAGCTTATATTATCGACACTGACTGCCGAGTTCCCTTGTCGAGAAGCACAGATTCGGTCGCTGGCTACCCTTTTAGCTGTGAGTTGATACCAAGATCCATTGGTCTTTGAAGACAAGCTTATGTGGATATTTAGATTCGAGGTGCAGTTAGTAGAAACATTGTTCTATATGGACTCGAGGCTACCGGCAAAAGTGCTGTATCTAAAGCTCTTCTCAGAGAATTGTCCTCGGACCATGGACAAGAATTGGTCAATGGCGATAATGATGATTCTAGTGATACACTGAGATATGCAATTATAAAGAGTGCAGAATGCATATCTGGTAGGCATCTGTTAGAACAGACTGTGGGATCTGTTGCCAAAGCGGTGGACTGGAAGGGCAATGTGGGAAGAGGAGATAGCCTGGCCCAATTGGTTGTTGAGATTGGGAAGATAGTAGAAAGCTGGACATCAGAGGAGAACAGTGGGAAGCGCAGACTGGTCCTTGTATTCGACGGTATTGACAAACAAAGAGATGCCCCCCCAACTCTGCTCCCAGCCTTAGCAAGGCTTGGGGAAATAGTAGGTGCACCGTAATACAATTTTGACAGAATTGGGCTAATCATCTCTAGATACCGAACCTAACCACAATCTACATAACCACATCTCCTCGTCCGAATTTCCTTCACCTTCCAGGCGTACCGCATATTCACTTCCCACCATATTCAAAAGCTGAGCTCATAGCAATTCTGGGCCAGGTTAAACCTTCGCCAATGCTTCCGAGTGGAGAAAGCGATACAACATATGTTTGGACTCGCTTTCTACCAACCGTTTATGACTCTTTCACCAAGCATTCAAGCCGCGACATTCTCTCTTTCCGCGCTTTGTCCCTCCGCCTCTGGACACAGTTCATCAAGCCAATTCTCGATGGGCAACTCTCCCCCTCTCCATACTCCAAGCTCTTCCTAGCAAACCGCTCGCTTTTCCAAAACGACTCTGCTCTCTCGCCTAGCATAATCTCAACTCCGTCACTTGCGGCCCCACAATCTCAGGCGCAGAAGCTGAAAGATACTCATACCCTGACATCACAACTTCCACTTACCTCCCGCTTCCTCCTCCTCTCGTCCTACCTCGCATCACTCAACCCTGCAAAAACGGACATACATCACTTCTCCAAAGCTACAACGAGCAAACGGAAGAAACGCGGCGGTGGCACAGCTCTTACCTCTTCTACACCTGGTGTATCGAAAAATCGCAAAATTTCTCGAAAGCTGCTAGGTCCACAAGCATTTGTGCTTGAGCGAATGCTTGCAATTTTCCATTGCATACGAACCGATGCTGGGACAATCAAGGGTCAAGGGAAAGGTCCAAGACGAGGAGATTTAGAAGAGGTAAACGGAAGTGCTGATATTGGCATGGCGATTGCAACACTAGCAAGTTTAAGACTGCTGGTAAAAATGGGTGCGTCTGGAGCTGGGGATACGTTAGATGGGAATGTGAGGTATAAAGTTGCCGTGGGGTGGGAAGTTGCAAGGGCCCTCGGGAGGAGTGTGGGTGTTGAGCTGGAGGACTATGTCGCGGATTAATTGCAAATATATTTAGATACCCAGGTACAAATCTTCCCACACGAAATCCTACCAAATTACGTCACAAAACTTCTCTGGAAATTTCTATTTGCTGCATCAACATAACAATTCCCAGGTGGGTGGTCCTAGCCCATCAGTTTCAAGACCTACGATTTCGTGCTCAACCACCTTCCAAATCCCCATACAACTAAACACAAAGGGTCTCATCTCTCTTGTTCCTTGAAGCAAGAGAAAATCAGACCAACTTACTCATCGGCCCTTCTAACGTTCCACCACCTGCCATCTTCTCTATCGACATTCTCGCCACCCAATCCAACAACCTCTAGTTATGCCGTCACTGTACGCAAAATGCGCTCTTCTCCCAAACAAGCAATTCAAACCTAAGAATAGTAGCAGAGCAGTTTTGTTGCACATCGCAACTTGACAAATACTTCACAAATGTTGGCGTTCCGCTGCTGCGAGCCTGTGAGCGGTGAGATAGTTGTGGTGGATGTGGATGTGGGGTGGGCGGGCTGTTGATGGCGGCCCCACTTTGATTTTGAGAAGGATGGGATTTGGATAGGAATGTCGGAATGGCAAGCCGGGTAGAATAAAAATGCATAATAATTATACAATCTAGGAACCTGACTTGTATGCGGTATTCAATTATCCATGATCTACATTGTCTGAAGTGATGGTTCTGATTTCTGCTGGCTCGCTTCGCTAAGTACACATGTTTTTCTTTCCCCTCACCTTAGACACTTCAAAGAAACATATTAATCATCACGCCGGGTGAGCTTTTGTGTGCACTATAATTTCTGGTTCGAAGGCAACGTGGGTCTCAATCTATTTTGTCGTAAAGAGACCGGGGTTGAGCCGTGAGAGCGACTTCACTTCGTCCAAATTCACCTCATTGTGGATTTCTCGCTTGAGCTACCCAACACCTCAACCTCTACTTTAAGCTCTACGTAACTAGCTTATAGGTAGCTGCGTATACGGCTAGATTATATTTACGTTCTTCATCCCGTATATATAAAATTCTGATCGTGTATCTGTCGTCGTGGCCTGGAAACTTCTAAAATAACACTATTGTGCCAATCAAGAACCCTCAAATCGATCATAGAGGGCCATTTTTTACCATCTAGCTATCATTACCAAGTACTAATCTCTATATGTACATCGTTGGAATAATGTACGTATCAACAACTTGTACACTGTCTTTCATGCGGCTCCGGGAGTTAACCAATTACACTTCACATTCGTTAAAGACTTTTCATTTTCAATCGTGAATTAAGGAGATGTGATGTTTCAGCCTTGGATTTTCGAAGATACCGTCAACTTCCGTGACAGAACAGGGTGTCAAAGCAGACCAATCACACCTTGACCTGCTGACGAACTCCCCATTTTCATTTTCCTTCGGTACGTACACCTAGCTGAGCCGTCATGCCCTGGGGCTTGTATGGGTAAGAAGTTCGAAGTCCATGAAGAAATACACTTAAACACCCTCTAAAGTTCTAGCTCGGTAATGGTATCCCCAATCCCGTTTCTCTATCAAAGGTTAGGAGTAATATCACATCTAGACAGTGCTACCAACCCCGAACTTGTTGGGCCTTGGATCACAATACAAGAGAGACCGCTATAGGACTCTCTACCGGCGCCCTTCCCGTTTTTATCTCCATTGCTTCTTAAGTATAGCGTGGCAGAAGTTGAGCTATGACTGTTAACGTCGGGTTTTTTCAAGGCTACCCTAAAAGAGGTAGAACCAACCATACATTTTGTCTGTGGTGCCGTGCCCATTTCCGTTTCCTAAACAGCCCACTACGACGCCCGATGAGCCGTAATACCACAGGACTCAAAATATGTGGAAGCTTGAGGTTAGGCAAGACATATTATTTGAACTAATCTTGGTGATATCCTTTCTGTTTCTGTTTTAAAATTTAAAGTCATTGTTAATAATATGTATGCAAGTCATCATTCACATTGTTTTTAAGCTCTAGGTATCTGGTGAGGTTTAGTGACAGTCAAAATTACGAGCATGAAGTTTAGGTTTTTGGAGGTTTTCTCAGAGATACATCGCACTTTCACATATCATTAAACACTCACATGAACCCAAGAAAAACCTTCAAAATCGTGATACTCATTATCGCTACCGTTACATAACATACACACCTTCCAAGTTCACCCAGTTGAAGTCGTTCAAGTTTCCACCAGTTCTGACCTCATCAAGATTCTGCCACGCAGTACCATGGTATCTTTTCGCAAAGCACCTCTTATGAATCTGCTATCAGCTTTCCCACAAATTATAGCCTCCTGCATCCACACCAAAACATCTCATCAAGTTCACACATCTCTTTAAAAAGCAGCGCCCCCAACACCCTCTCCAGCTAACATCCTAACATGCCTCTCACTTAACTCACTTTTCAACCCCATACTAGCACTATCCCTGCTCAATTTATCCCATCCTTTTAAGCTCTGCCTCAGCCTCTCCTGTTTAATATTCAACTCTTCCCTCAATTGCTCAGCTTCCTCCTCTTTCTTTTTTAGCCGGAGAGCGATATCTGCCGGGGTACCAGAAGCAGTAGGGTCAATCCTGCCACCTGGGATAATCTGAGGAAGATTTGCCATAGCGGGGTGAGAACGAGGCCCGGGCGGAACGATGTTCTGCTGCACTGAGCGATTGCTATATGCGCTTGATGAGTGTTGAAGTGCTGGTCTGGTAGGTACACCTGCTCGTGGACCTGTTGGGATGCCGCCTGATGGGCCTGTAGGAATTGATGAGGCAGCGGGGCCAGAAGGAATAGATGGGGAGGCTGGCTGTGATGGGCGGCTTGAAATTGAACTACTTCGTTGAACTGAATCTTGGGCTGGCACGGTACGGCTAAGTGGTGCAGCACCCCAGGAACCAGAATCAGGTCGAGTCTGACGATCACTTCCAAATGAACCCCTGCCACCTCTCATGAACCCACCACGAGCCGATGCTACGAAACCACGGGGTCCAGAAGGGGGTACTATTGGGCCACTATTCTCTGGTCTGTTATGAGCGGACATCGACATAGGTGCACTAGGAGTTGTAGGGGCAGTAAAATTCCTGCTACTACTGGGTCCAGTTGGTGCCCTGAAGTTGGCTGGACCCCGTGGCGGTGACCTTGCAGGGCCACGAGGGGGGGATTTTGGAGCAACAGATCGAGCAGGTGAGCGTTCTCTGGGAGTTGATCTCGCAGACTCTGCCCCTCTTTCTCTATAAGCAAGCTGTTGAGATGGAGGAGACCGTGCACGAGGAGGTGATCGAGCTCTAGAATCGCGTGAATTTGACTGTGTGAGTACTGTTCTGTCGGGAGGGGCATGTGGTGAGGAGCGGCGAGAAGTACTGGTTGAAGTTCGCCCAGATGATCGTCCTGATTCGCGAGGTGCTGGCGAAGGACTCCGCCGCCGCCAATTCGAAGAAGATGGACCATTAGATCTATCGTCTCTACGATCTGGACTTCGCGAACGAGGTCGATATCCTCCTCTTGGACCAGCTGGAGGCGATCTTCTCGAGAAAGGTGACCTATTCCGTGGTGGTGGACGATCGCGATCATATGGGGAACGTGATCTTCTTCTATTATTGTTGTTAGGGAAAATTAGATCATTCTGTCGTGATACCAACCTGTCATCTCTGCGTGGTGGCGATCGTGCTCTGCGATCATCATCTCTTCTAGGAGAGAATCTTCTTGGGGGGCTTCTTGCGCGTGGAGGACTTCTAGCTCGAGGCGGTGATCTTGCGCGTTGAGGAGATCTTCTTGGTGGGGAGCGCGCACGTGGTGGACTCCTAGCACGCGGGGGACTTCTCGCTCTTGGTGGAGATCTCGCACGAGGAGGTGATCTTGCGCGTGGCGGAGATCTAGCTCTCGAGCGCCAATTATCCCGAAGAGGTGAACGATCTCTTCGTGGAGGGGTTCTTGATCGGCGCCGTGGCGAGCGGTCTCGATTACCTGGGTTCCACCTGTCACTTTGAGGTGGTGTCCTTCGATCTCTATCGCCGCGATATGAATCACCTCTTGGTGGTGGCGACGCGCGGAATCTAGGTGGAGTTCGACCAGCTGGCGTGTACGATTCACCACCTCCCATTTTGGTAACAGTACCGTCACCTCTGTTACAATATTTGTTAGCAAAGTGTGCGACTGTTGATGTTGACTGTAAGGAAAATAAATAATGAAAGACGCTAATCCGTTATGTGGATAAATTTTTCGCTTAAAATGAACGCTAGTGCAGACAACATAGGAGCAGCAGTATTTCCCTGTGTAACAGAGTGAATAACAATAACTTCTTCAGCCTCCTTCTTTTCAAATGAAACTATGAGCTTGCATCCTTTGCTCCTCCCTTTCCTGATCCGCAAAGGAGTCTGAGTCGTAACTCTCTCTCGTCGATGATTGTTCCTCCGCTCTTTCTTCCTCTGTAGAGAAGGGATCATTGGTGAAGGGGTTGCCCTCTGTGCTTTCCCCACTCGAAGATTGGTCCTCTCCTTTCAATGTGTCCGAACTCTCGTGAGCAAGGATGGGCTGAGGTTTTCTGGCCTCTTTCGCCATCAGAAGATGTTTTCCCTTCTCTAGCCATAACTTTCTTCGAAGCCCAGGTCTTAAATTTGGCTTGGGGGTAGGCCTGTCAGATAGGGGTGGCAAAGTTGAGAAATAGCGTCGTGGACGGAGTTGATCGACATTTCGAAGTTGCTCTGGAAACTTAACATCCTTGAGGGTTTCGGGATCGACCTCTATCTGTCCAGTTGGATGCTCGTAGACTCGGAGGAGGTCCTTATCTTGGGAGAAATATATTTCCTGCGCAGAGTCGGGCTGATATTCTGGGATAGAGCTTTGATTCTGAGCAAGCTCTTCATCTGAACCGCTGAGCCTCCGGTATTTCTTCGTATTGTTCTTGTTCGTTCGCGAACGCTTCTCAGACTTGACCCCACTTGGTTTTGATCGTATATTACCGCCACCTCGCATCCCGATTCCGGTTTCATCGTTTGATAGGCGGAGGTTTTGATTGACTTCGGCAAAAGCTTTTGCGGGTTTTTGCTGAGGGGTTGCGGTTTCTCTTAACCAATCATTTATCCCTATCTCTCCAAAACACCCATTGGTAATTTCACCCTTTTGGGTAGAGATTAAGGAATGCTCGTCAGAGAGTTCAGAGGCTAACTCAGCTGATGGCTTGCCACACTTCTCGATTTCAGAAACTAGCTCTGCCAATATGTGTGTATCTCGGGCAGTAGCTCGACCTTTGAGAAGCTCAGATTGCTTCACATTTGACATGCTCTGGACCTGCTTAGAGGCCCCAATGGCATGTTTACTCCGCACTCTTGCGCTTCCAGAATTCGATTCCATACCATTATCTGCAAGATCCACCTCCATTCGAGAGCTAGCTTTTTGTGCAGGGGACGGCCTATGAATGGCAAGAGATAGGGATAAGCCATAAGATGATTCAGCTCCTCCATTAGGAGGACAGTATTCACCCTCTGTGCATTCTTCTTCTCGTGGGAGTGTTCCGTTACGAAACGAAGACCTGAATGAGTAAAATGGTACTTCGACCTCGAGCATTTCTTCACCATGCATCCTTTTGATTCCGGAGTTCGCGTTCATGCTGATATTCGCATAGTCCTTTACTTTTCTGGAGCTAAGAATAGGCCCGAGAGATGATATACAACTGAGCGAGGATGTAATCAAGATAGGAGATGGTCCGACCTCTTGTGTAAGCTTCTCCTGGGCAGGAGGATAACCATCCCTGGAACTGTCTTCCTCTCGAGCAGGACACAGTCTGACACCATATGTAGGTTCCTTTTTGATGAGAAATCCAAGTAAAGGCCACATGTGGCTTATGTCGTGTCCGGCATCTACCCCATTTTCTTGTCCCCCGGGTGAGGCCACGCCCACAGAGGTGCCCAAGGGTCGGCTGTAAGGTGGTATGCCATTAGCAACCGGGGATGGATGTGATAGGGACTTTTTGTGTTCTGTTTCCTCCCTAGAATGCTCGCCATAACCCACAGTTCTACCGGTAGCGGCTTGGATATGCCGCTGCCTTGTATTCTTGCCCTCTGCGTATACCCTATTGGCACCAGATATCTCATCGTCAGGACTAAAAGTCTTAAGATATTCTTCCTGTTGTTGCTCATCGCCGGAATTATCTTCGATTAAGGGTAGAGTATTATCCGCATAATGCTGGAGGTTATGCCGGGCTCCGTTGCCAGCTTTCCATTCTACGGAAGCAGGGGCTGCCATTGTGATCGTGCTTTGGTTTCGCTGGGAGGGACAGTAGTGTCTCGTAGCTTTTTGAATCTGCTCCTTCACTTGTTCCTATTCTCAAATATCCCACTAGAGAAACGGTGCTGATTTGTGTCGAAGAATTCCGAGCTTATACCACTCTGTAATTTGTGGCACACCAGTGTCTTTCTCACAGCTTTCCCTACACTCCCAGGCCACCTCCAAGCTCGATTTCGTTTCCTTATCTGCAGTTTGCCCTCCCCTTTTATCATCTCTAGCTCTCTGCCTTTCTTCCAGCACACAGCGCTCCAAATCTATACAATACCTCTACTCAAAAGGCTGCACAAGTAGAAGTTGAAACGAATATACAGATACCAAAACGAATGCATGCTTCCAAAACGAACGAATTTGTGTAGAGGAAAGGTTATGTATGAACGCACCTTCTATCAACCCTCCTATGATCCCTATCCCTATCTCTGTCGCGATCCCGATCCATCTTTCCTTGTCCTATTGTTCCTTCCCTATTTCACTTTCTCTCTCCTTACAATCTTGTACGGAAAGTGCAAGAGAATGTAGCCGCTATTACCGTGCGCGAAGTGTTAAGAGGGAGAACAAAGAGTGAAGGGATAATACAAGTGGAGGCAGGAGCGGTGTACTGACTGGTTGCGGGAGTGAAGCTTGGATACCATGAGAGAATCGTGATTCTTTTTGGGAAGAGGCGGCCGCTAGTTCCCGACAAGCTTACAGGGGGGTTCCACACGTGTTGAGGAATGAAAACATGAGCGAAGTGTAAACGCGCTCTAACAATGTAAGTGAAATGAAATGGCTTGAGATTTCTCACTTTGGGTGGTTTGCTCCCGCATCTATTATCCAAGATTCCCCATACTTCAATTGTGTATCCTTAGTAAGTGCCACAGCCGACATCATGTAGTTTTATATAATTTTATAAGCTAAGAACTAAAATCACTTCTAAATGAATGGATTTTTCAAAGAAGCTCTGTCTTTGAATAGCTTGAACTCATCTAGAGTAACTTAGTCACATTAAGACTTTTTTAGTTTAGAAATGAGGCTTGTTTCTTTCTTGAAGAAAAACATAGTATCGAATCCAGTAAAGTCGCTGGCACTTCTGTCAGAACGCGAATTCAATTTATGCTATGAGAAATTGGAGGTCATCTAAGTGTACCCCGATGAATGATTTGGGTTCTCCTCTAGACCCTTTTGGCTTGTGGCTTCCTAGGAAGGGCTTATGGAGGTGTAGCATCTTGTCTCAGTTGAATAGGTAGCCATAATCTCAAGGAACCCATCCGCCCTCATAAGTGATAGTAAAAATACAGGGCTTAACTTAAGCTGTTTCATTTTAGGTCAAGGCCGTAAATTAAAAATTCGAATAGTACAATAGGCTCAAAGAGTAGTCTCATGCTTGGCGATATAGTGCTTTTGTTCTCTTAGTCTTGCTATATTATACAACCAAAAGTACAGTGCAAGAAATGCCAATTTTGCGTCCATCTAAACGCCTAACCATGCCGTATCATATCAAACCTTGCACTACCATCTCCAAACGGAGCTCAAAATCTATAACTCCTCTCCCTCTTCTCCCCACCACCCCGTTTCTCCTCATCCCTCTTCTGCCTTTTCCTACTCTCCTGCGCAATCATGTCACTCAAATCCTCCTCAAATGCCCAATTTCCTTTTTCTTCTTTTTTTTGTGCCTCGAACCTCCTCCTCACCTCCTCCTTGCTGATGCCATCCTCATTCTGCAAAGAATCGGGATCAAGTGCTACATCAACATCGCCTGGCTTCTTCCTTTTCCTACTATCATCTTCCTGTCCTAGCACAGGTAAATGAGCGTTCTGAGCACCACGAACATCATACGCGCGTTCACCACCAAAAAAGCCCTCAGCGCGGATTTGACGTTCAGGTATAACGGTATATGCTGATCTTGGACCGGTCGACTCTTCCGTTTCTGTGCCGCGCTTTTGTTTCCTTAGGTCAAAATCACCGCCAACGGACATCTCGCCTGGATATTCTGAAGGAACAGTAGATGCTAATCCACCAGGTGTTTCCAGGCCACTTGGAGTTTGTAAACCTGCGCCGATATCTTCCTCATCTTCTTCTTCTTCGTCACTCTCTTCTTCTTCTTCAGATTCTTCTTCCGGTGCTTGGAGTTCACCCCAGATAGTTTTCTCCACTGGTTCGCCTAGTTGGTTGTTGACCTGTGGTTGTAACACGCCGAAGATGTCTCCACCAAATAGAGGCCTGTTGAATTCATCCACTGGGGGCTTTCCATATCCACCAGGATGGAAACCCCAAGCTCCTCCAGGTGGTGGTGGCGCATTAAGACCGGGAATCTTGAGTGAGGGATACGATGGAGGAGGCCCAAATCGTTGCTGGTTAATGAGCCAAGGGGGCGGAGCTCCCGGCGGAATATTCAAGGCCTCCTTTAGCTCATCACTAAGCTCTCCAGGCCTAAGATGCTTCAAATTTGTCTCATACTCCTTCCCCTCATAATAGACTTCCCCAAACCTCGTCAATTCTGGCTTCGTCTGAAACCTAAAGAAAGCCTCATAGAGCTTTTGATAATCAATATCCAGCTTCCCCATCTTCGGTTGAACCCTCTCTCTTTGCTTTTGCTTCAAACTGGCCTCATTCTGCTTCTCCAACACCGCATCCCTCATTTCCGCAATCCCCGTCTCCTGTATAAACTTCGGTAGCGCAAAAGGCGGTTTCTCTACTCCTCTCTTACTACTTAAGTATTCCCTCTTCAGTGACCAATGACTCGGTACTGGTACAACATTCCTATAACTCTTAATGTGCACCAGCAACCTTGGATCACTAGCGGACGTATCCGTCCAATCCACTAACTCTGGCTTCCTAACCAACGCCTTCAGCTCCGCAACACTCAACTTATCCCTTTCCTTCCTCTTCTTCTTACTTAGCTTATGCTCTTTCTCCGCTTCTTCATCCTCATCAGGTATCTCATCATCATCATCATAAAATACCTCTCCTTTCTCGCCGTTCCTTGCCTCCTCCCCTTCTTCATCTTGGCCTGTGGCACCGAATCGCTCGAGGATTTCTTTAAACATGGCGAAGTTGGGATCATCTTCGCTGATGTCGAGGGCTGCTATATCAATGTCGTCTTTTTTAGACTCAGAGGTGCGTTGTGAGGAGGGTTCTAGTTTTGGTGCTCTCTCTGGCTCTTTTACGCCCTCGTCTTTAGTCACAGTATCCGGCTCGGGAGTTGACGTGACCTAATATTTGAGTGAGCAACTTATTAGAGTTATAATACTTGGGAAAACGCAAACCTGTGCTTTCTTCTTCTCTTCCTTCTTCTTCGCGCGCCGCATTTGATTCTTCGTCATTTTTGGCGCCATCTTGACGAATTAGGCTTGATGCCTAGTGCTATTTCTCAAGAAATTTCGCGCTCAAGAGATTTGCAGATGTTTGCGCAAAGATTTCAAGTCTTAAGAGGTTGCAATCAATGGCGGGCGAGTTGAGTACTGAACTGTAGTGGACGTTAGGTTGATGAATTTCCAGCCTTGCGACACGGCCAAATTTTGGCTAGCGTGGTTTTGGGTCGCGTTGATTGGTAGATGCATAAATTGAGTCACGTGCATAGTTTAACTTCTCGCAAACATCTAGGTTTGAATGGCCTCACCTGCGTAGACACAAAAAGGTGGACCTCGTCTGCCTTTCAAAAATAAACTCTAATGTGATATAGGGCAGGAAACTAGACACGGAAATAGGACAAAACATCGTTGAAAGGAGCCATGGTAGTATCGCTATGTATACCATCGTGACATAATCGTTATTCGTGTCATCTTATGACTGAACATCAAGTTCACTGCTATATATCCACCGCGAGCATCAGTATCGTAACAAGAGCTGCTGTGGTGTTGTAGAAGTATATGGCACAGCACAAAAGCACAAGAGATCGGCATAAGAGGAAAATGAACTTCTGTTACAAGCTAAAGGAGATGCGTTACCAGAGGAGGAGTTTGGCGTCCATGTCTTTTTCTTTCCCGACCATCTGTACACGATGCAAGCCATGGAACAATGCGACCTACCCACGGCATTAATTCAACGCTGCAAAAACTATACACATTTCCCCCATCTTCATCTATCCATCATCTATCATGCCTGCCCGTTTATTCCTTCTCGAGGTCAGCCAAGATCTTCTCACCCTTCGCCCGCGCAGCATCAATATCTCCAACCCTAGTGAAAAGTTAGCAAGTGGGTTGTGACAAAGGGATTGTGAAGCATTACATGTAAAAAGCGCCTTCTGGCAAGTCATCACCCTCTCCGTTCATGATAGCCTTGAAGGATCGAATAGTGTCCTTCAGGTCCACCAAAACACCCTGGATACCAGTGAAAACCTCAGCGACAGCGAATGGCTGCGACAAGAATCTTTGCAGTTTTCGTGCACGCTCGACAGTCAATTTGTCGGCTTCTGACAATTCATCCATACCCAAAATGGCAATGATATCTTGCAGCGACTTGTACTCTTGCAACATCTGTTGGACCTTGGTGGCAGTATCGTAATGATCCTGTCCGATGATACGAGGGTCCAACATACGAGACTTGGAATCAAGAGGATCGACAGCTGGGTAGATACCCAACTCAGAAATACCACGAGACAACACAGTTGTAGCGTCCAAATGGGCGAAGGTGGTCGCCGGAGCAGGATCAGTCAAATCATCAGCAGGTACGTAGACGGCCTGGACAGAAGTAATTGATCCCTTGTTAGTGGTTGTAATACGCTCTTGCATGAGACCCATATCAACAGCGAGTGTTGGTTGATAACCGACGGCAGATGGAATACGACCTAGAAGAGCAGACACTTCGGAACCAGCTTGTGTGAAACGGAAAATGTTGTCAATGAAGAGCAACACTAAATCAATTAGCATATGTAGGATCTTTCAGGCACATGGAACTTACCATCCTGACCTTCCTCATCACGGAAGTACTCAGCAACAGTCAAGCCAGTAAGAGCAACACGAGCACGGGCTCCCGGAGGCTCGTTCATTTGACCAAACACCAGGGCGACCTTAGACTCGCCATCGAGTTGAATGACTTGAGTCTCCTGCATCTCATGGTACAGATCGTTACCCTCACGAGTACGCTCTCCGACACCAGTGAATACAGAGTAACCACCGTGAGCCTTGGCAATGTTGTTGATCAGCTCTTGAATGAACACAGTCTTTCCGACACCAGCTCCTCCGAAAAGACCAATCTTTCCTCCACGAGCGTATGGGGCGAGGAGATCGACGACCTTGATACCAGTAACCAAGACCTCAGCAGCAGTAGATTGGTCAGTGAAGGGAGGGGCGTCGGCGTGAATTGGGAGCTTCTTAGTGTGCTTGATAGGTCCACGCTCATCAATTGGGTCACCAGTGACATTCATGATACGACCAAGCGTTCCTGGACCGACTGGCACCATAATTGGGTTTCCAGTATCGGTTGCCCGGTGGCCACGTACAAGACCTTCCGTACCTGTAGCGCATCGCGTCAACATCCGTAGATGAGCTCAATCAAGTGAAAATTCTTACCATCCATAGCAATTGTCCGGACAACATTCTCTCCCAAATGTTGCTATTATGCCAATCAGTATCAATGCGACGATCGTTATGCTCGAAGGTGTATTGACGTACCGCGACTTCGAGAATGAGCTTTTGACCACCGTTGTCTGTCTCAAGGGCGTTCAGAATAGGAGGAAGCTTTTCTGTGTCGAATTTGACTATAGTATCCTATTAGCATGATACCCCATCGATGGTAAAGCTCCACAACCAATTTTCGGTTGTTCTGAAGCTTGGTGTCGTCGCTGGGAAGAATTTTCAAAGGCACTCACCATCCACAACGGCACCGATGACTTGATGAATCTTGCCATGGATGGCGCTATCGCTCGCAAACCGAGCAGCTCCGGCTCTTAATCCAGTAGAGACTGCTGGTCTGAAAGCGCTTCTCGAGGCCCGAACGGCCGATTTTTGAAGAGCACTGTGCCGACACCCCGTGTCAGCTCAATCGAACCATTGCGATCCATTGAAGGATCAGAAGCTGCTGGAGATGGGTAATACATACCTCCTGAACATCTTGAAGGATGAAGAAGAGTGTTGGAGATGGGAGTGGAGATATGAAAGTCGATGGGGGTAGGGAGTCTTGCAAAATGAGGTTCATCGGCAAGAAGCTCTGAAGGAAGGAGAAGCGCTAGTTTAGCACTCACGTGATGCTGTCAACAACTACAACCCGAGCTCTCCCGCGAAAAAGCGGCAAGGGGGCGGAGAAATGCAACCAAAGCCTACATTTTAATAAAAATTTCACTTTGTGACATCCTATCACGATCATGAGCTTCACGGTTACTGATGCAGATGACACTAGATTTCACCTGCTTTATTACTCCACAGTTGACTCAATTGAAAACATTTTCCAGATGTGTTGAAGCTCGGCTTCCGTCCCCGCTGCTTTTATGACAAGATAATGCACGGCAAACTGTTTTTATCCCTCATGGATGTTCCATGAATATGTAAGATTTCACAACACAAAAATCCTAGCAGTGATGTAAATATTGCAAAGGTTAAGCCTCAAAATAATTTATTTACAGCAAAAGTAATGCTTATATGACTACGAAGCTAGGTTTAAAACGCTCATCTAATGTGTCCCATTACCAAATTCCTCTCATGAAATGTATAGTTATCCCATCGCATCATATCTCAGAGTGTGGATTCGAGAGCGAGAACCTAGAAGTCATTAATTAAGGATGCAATCATATGAGAAAGCGGCTTACAGTGACAGTTCTCGTTGGCATATAGATCTGTGTAAAATTCTTTCTTCCATTCCATTCAAGTGGTGTCGTGAAGAATCTCGTCTGGGAGTCGATGCGCTCAAAGCCACCGTATGCTTTACTGTCCGAGTTAAGAACAACGCGGTATGTTCCAGCCGTCTCAACGCCAATTCTGTAGTCAGGGAAGCTTTGAGTGGGGTGGAAGTTGAAAGCAAACACCAGCCCAGCACGCTCAAAGACCATAACCTTGTCGGATTCGTTCTTCAAGCTGATGTATGCCTGTGGTGAATGAAGCCATCCGTACTTCTCTTCCGTGGCATTCATCCCAGCATCGAATTCATTCAGGAACTGATACCGGAGAAGGTGGTCCTCCGTGAGGTTGAATTGACGTCGAGCATACCAAAAACTGTTGTCATTTCCAACACGGGGGAAATCAAGCCATTCCGGATGTCCGAACTCATTGCCTTCGAAGTTGAGGTATCCCTCACCACCAAGAGCGTGTGTCAACAATCGAATCATCTTATGAAGGGCCATGCCACGCTCAATAATAGGTGTGAATTCTGTCAGGGTAGACATGTTGGTATACATTTCTGCGTCACAGAGATGCATCATGATAGATTTGTCGCCAACCAACCTACACAAATTAGCTGGCAATACACAGAGGGAAAAACAGTTGGAGACCTACGCTTGATCATGACTTTCGCAATAAGCAATTGTCTTCTCACCATGGCGACGATTAGTTAGAGTAAAAGCAATATTTGCCATATCCCATTCATCATCTTTCTTCTCCTTAAGAATCTTGATCCACATATCTGGAATTGCCATTGCCAGTCGATAATCAAACCCAACTCCTCCCAGCGATAATGAAAGGCAGAGGGCTGGCATGCCAGAGACGTCTTCCGCGATTGTAATACATCCTGGATAGATCTGATGAAGCATCTCATTGGCAAGCATGAGATAGATAATGCCTCCATCATCAACAGCAGGGCCAAAGTATTCATGATAACCTCCCGAAAACCCCCTACATCATGGTTAGCGAAGAATTGAGGATTAATTTCTTCTACTCACGTTCCAATTCCATGATGAGTATAAAGCATGCTCGTAACGCCGTCAAACCGGAATCCATCAAACTGATACTCGTCCATCCAGAAACGCAAGTTACTTAAAAGAAACCTCAATACTTCATGGCTTTCGTAATTAAACAGTCTGCTATCCCACAGGTCGTGGTTACCCTTGGGGCCACCATGGAAGTAACAGCTGTCAGTGCCATCGAACTCATTCAGACCGTCAAGGACATTCTTGGAGGCGTGACTGTGGACAACGTCTAGTAGGACCGTCAATCCCATACCATGAGCTGTATCAATCAGCTCCCTCAAATCATCGGGTGTACCATATCGACTGCTCGCAGCAAAGAAACTATTGATTTGGTAACCGAAGCTAGCATAGTAGGCGTGCTCCATGATAGCCATAAGCTGGATGACATTGTATCCCAAATGCTTTATTCTTGGTAGCATATTCTTTGTAAACTCTTTGTATGTAGCCACTCTCAACTCGGGAGATGATATTCCAATATGTGCTTCGTATACTCTAGCGCTCTCAGGTTTCTTGGGTCTTGGGTGTTTGAATTGGTATCTTTCATTCGCAGGAGGGTTCCAGAATCGGGCATCGTAAACAGGAGAAATGGCAAGCTCTTGTGTGACATATTTTATCCATGCTGGGACTCGTTCAATTCGTTCGCCGGAAGCAGTGACCATGGATATCTGCGCGATCAGCATGTGAAGGGAGTAGGCTTGGAGCTTATCTTACCTTGATCTTTGAATTGTGTGCAATTGCTGGCTTTCCATCTTTGGCAGGAATGACAACTTCGAAAACTCCAAACAGATCCTTCTTCATAGGATGGGATTCTCGACTCCAGTCATCTACATAGTATTAGCCTACCTCCGTGGAGGAACACTAAGGGGAGGGGGCGGAGGGGAGAATTACTGAATTCACCAATGAGGAATGCTTGTGTTGCACTAGGTGCCCATTCTCTATAGGTGATATTGTTGTTCTTGTCAACATTGAAGCCAAACTTCTCAGTTCCCTAATCTCATCAGTCCCAGCGATTGGGCTACAACAGGTTTACGAACTCTGCTAAATTTCTCCAATCCTCCCTCTGTCTCATTTATGGTATTGATCCACTTCTGTACTTTGCTGTATCGGTCTCGAAGGGAGTCTTTGAATGGAGCGAGCCATGGATCGAGTTGCACAACACCTGGGTTTCAAATTAGCTATCTGCTAGTATTGAGAACTGCGTAAACATGCCTGTGCCATCCTTTGGAAAGCCATTGGCCGCTCCTCCGTTCACGACAGAGTTGGAGGAGTTTTCGTTCATGGTACCCATGTTGAAAGAATCTTCGTACTTTTTTTGGCGGAGGTTTTCTATACCTTCACAAAGAAACTTCTACAGTCAGGAAGTAATGTCTCACTGCGTATTTACTAGCTCGAAAACCAGCTTGATTGTGTTTGAAGGCAAGTGAAGAAATATCGCAGGTAAAGAAAGGTGAACGGGTGCAGTCTCTCTTTAGATCAATAAAGCGAGATAAATTGCGGGGTCCGTAAGGTTTGGCAGCCTTCAGCCCAAAGTCGAGCTTCGCGCAGGTGTTTCGCGCCTTCTCTCGGTCGCCTTCTATCGGACGAGCATGAGCTGTTGGTTGGGCTCCCGCCAAATGACGTCGACCCCTGTTCCAGCAGCCATCACCTCCAGCGCGAAGCCAGATACGGCGACAATCTCTCAACATTACTATCTAATTTTGCCGACACGTGACATTTAATTACAGTCTCAGAATTGCCAATTGAGTTGAAGCCATATTAATATTTAAATAGTACTTTTAAAAGATTATATTAACTGTTTATATGTGAGGGTTTGCCAGAAGCTCCACCCTGAGCTTCACCCTTCCCCACGTCTCTAGGGTCGCTTAGTGAGACTCAGCTCCCCGCAATCCTTTGAGAAGCTCCTTGACTCACTCACGTGCACCCCTCTTCCTCGGAGAGCGAGCATACAAGAGCCTGCTGTCGTTGAAGCAATATGAAACCTTGATATTCAACAACACCATGCCGGCCATCAACCGGTCTTTCATTCTCACCACTTCCCCCAAGACCTTGCTTGCTTTTCCGCAGTCGCCTCATAATCGCCACCACCTATCAACCTCGGCGCCTCTCGCACTAGACTCGCAGTTTCACCGCTCTGACTTTTCAACTCAGGGTTACAGCGGTGTATATGAACCCGGAAGGCCTACGGAGGGTCCTCTGTCGCAGGCTTCACGACATGGAGCTCCCCGAATCACCCCGAAGCGGCTGAAAGAACATCTGGACAAGTTTGTTGTTGGGCAAGACAAGGCAAAGAAAGTTACAAGCGTTGCCATATACAACCATTATCAACGAATTCGAGAAATACGGAGACAAGAGGCTGAAGAGCAAGGGAGGAAGAGCCAGTGGGAAAGATGGGAATTATCAGAACGAGAGCGAGACTCTCATCCCGTTGAGAGTAAGCTTCGGTGAATTGATACATGTCACATGATGCTAATTCCTTTTTGATAGATGAGTTTCCTGGCCATGTACAGTCGGTCGATCTCAATCGGGCTCCAGAACCTGAGCCAGAGTTAGGATCAAAGCCACTAGAAGACAATCCAGCAACGATCATTGAGAAGTCAAATTTAATGCTGCTGGGACCCTCGGGTGTCGGTAAGACATATATCCTTCAGACGCTTGCAAGAGTTCTTGAAGTACCTTTTGCTACTGTCGACTGTTCAGCTCTCACACAAGCTGGGTACATTGGCACAGATATTGAGTCATCAATTGAACGACTTCTTCTTGCCTCATCTCATGAACCCAAGAAATGTGAGACAGGTATTATTTTTTTCGATGAAGTCGACAAGCTGGCTAAACCAGCTATTATGACACATGGTCGAGATGTCTCGGGGGAAGGTGTTCAGCAAGGTCTTCTCAAAATGATAGAAGGAACTACTGTCACAGTCAATGCCAAGTCAGACCGCAATTCTAAGACTGATCAACACAACTCTCGGGGGAGTGATCGATTAGAGAGAGGAGGTCGAGAAGGTGGCATTGGGAATCAAGGTCCAAAATCTGAACAATATACTATCGACACCTCCAATATTTTATTCGTATTTGCAGGGGCATTCGTCGGTCTCGAGAAAATAATTAACAAGCGTCTCTCATCCGGGTCATCCATCGGTTTTGGCGCCCCAATACGAAGCCCCCCTCCTCCTCTTCCATCATCATCCACGTCAAAGCCAAAGGGTAAATCTCTCGATGCACCACCACCATCTAATCCTCTTGCAAAGGTGACACCTACCGATCTCCAAACCTATGGCCTCATCCCCGAACTTCTTGGAAGAATTCCTATTACTGTATCGTTATCCCCATTATCTCTCACCCAGCTCGTATCCATCCTTACTGAGCCCAAAAACTCCTTGATTAAACAATACATTGCACTCTTCAACACCTATGGAATACAGCTCCGCTTCACTACCGCTGCACTCCATGCCATAGCTGAGCGTGCTCTCGGAATCTCATCCGGAAAATCCAAAAATGCTTCACCTTCACCCTCAAATCCTGAGGAGAAAAGTGGTGGCATAGGAGCAAGAGGTCTGAGAGCAATAATGGAAGACATACTGCAAGAAGCAATGTTCGTTGGTCCAGGCTCTGGATTCCGCTTCTGTCTTGTTGACGAACTATTCGTGCGGAGCAGTGAAAGTAAGGATGGCGAAAGCCATCACGAGGAAGAGCGAGTCAGACTACCGCGGACGTGGTCAAGAGGGCAGAGTACGCTTTTTGAGCAAGCGTATGAGAAAGAGGAATTGGAGTGGGATGCTAGGGTTAATGGTGATGTGATGGAGAGTAGGGAGGAAGAAAATAATGCGGGGAGTTTTGAGAGGTTGAGAGAAGTTGGGAGCTCGGGGATGTAGTGGAATGATTTTAGGTTTGGAAATTAACATAGGCTAGGCGTTCGAGATTGGTATATACGTTACTGAGGCGAGTGGAGGCATGTAAATATGACGAAGACGATGAATCGATGACTTAGCTAAGAAATACATGAAATACACAATACGTTCTCAGTTACTGTGGAAATCCACGATTCCAGAAAATCCTTCTTCTAGAATCGGAGAAAAGGTTCCGTTACTATTATCAGCAGAAATCCGCGTCTATGTATCTCTATTCCCTCCTCTAATTCCAAGACCCTGAGGTTGATAATGTTGGATCAGAGGGTTCTTCTACAATTGATGCAATTGATGCAATTGGACCTTGTGCCAGTACTGAATATATTGGAATAACTGATTAATTAATTATAAGGAGTGGTGTTGAGAGATGGTAATCTCTCCAGCTGTTCTACGCTAAACTACAATAGGTAAGGCGTCATGCCCTGAACTGACAGATAACTATAAGCTGGGCATCTCAACTTTTTCCCACAAGGCAAAACGAAGTCCATACCCATCTATACGCGGAAAGAAATAAAAATTACCCTTCCAGCAAATACGGTAGGCTTGTCTTAAGCCTCTGCCCTTGTTTGCTAGAGCTTTGGGTGCAGGTTAGATATTTGTATATGCCAACGCAATCACATTTTAGCCCTGCTAATAAATTGAGCCGATGGAAAAATAGCTTGAAATTAAAGAGTGTTGTTGTTCATAGGTTTCTTAGGAAATTCAGGGATCTAGATGAACACGAAGATGTATCCTGCTTCTAACGCCTAATAAATTTGCTCCACTGCTCCTCTTATAGAATACGGGGAAATCCTATACTTAGAATCCCTCAGTTCTCAATTTTCGCTCTATGACATTCCCGATTTTCTGACGTGGTCAAAAATTCGTCAAAATACTTTACGCCATTCCCCTATGTACTATTAGTATGAATCTTCTGCAATCATTAAAATTTCTTCTCTCTAATGCTGACAATCCTTACCTTCGTACTAGTAGTACAGCAATGTTCCACACCAAATGACTTCCATTTTCTCAAACCGCACCACGAGAGCCACTGGGTGAGTAAACGCGGATGCTTTGGAACAAAATTTTGATCTAAAAAGTATAGATTTTATTGTCTTTCCGTCTAGTTGGTGTTGTGCATTAATGTTAGGATGATGAGGAAGATATTTGGAGGGCCACAAAATTCCGAAGAGGAACGTTAAAATCAAAATCGAAAAGTGTGGTGTAAGCATATGAATAGGGAATATTTTCTTAATTTCTTGCTTTCAATTATCTTGAATTAGGGCAGATTTTTGAGAAGTCCATTGCCGTGAAAATTTTATTTAAATCTGTCTCGCTCAGAAAACATCTTACTCAAGTTACGGTTTTGGGCGAACAAGCAAAATAGACAGGTGCGGTTTTTGTGATTCTTTAGAGACTAAGTTGAGTGCATTGTCTCCAAATTTAAGCCCCTTGGTATAAACTGAAGATTATGAGGAAAGCCTCGTGTCATACCATACTAGAAAGTATCGAGGTGAACACACGGTAAGGACATCCGTTTCTTTCCCAGCTTCGTAAGACATATTTTATATTCGTAATCATTTTCTAAGCCACTGCATTATTGTGAGAAGCTCTTCTAAATGCAGGTTAGCTTGCTGGCGGTCCGGAGGAGTGCTATCATCAACCCTGTCATTAAAGTCACTTGCAAAATAGCCATACTAATTCTGGCCTACTATATTGAACACCACAAATTACCTCACCTCACTCCTGTTCTATGGATACGGGGATATTCGAAAGCCGGAGCTCTATAAGTGTTTGATTGTAATAGCATAAACCTTCCATTTTCCTCTTAGTGGCAGTGTGTGCTCAGTAAAGTGAAGTACTGATGAGTGTAGCTGTGTGTGGGTTGAAAACTAGATGAAGGACTAAGTGATGTGTTGGTGATTGGGTTCTTTAAGTGACTAGGGAACTGGGATAGGGTTATGTGTTTAATTGATGTGAGGAAATGAAAAGCGTGCTTCTAGGGCATAAATTCTCCCTTGAGTTTGAGGAACATTCTTCAACAACCTCCACAACCGGCCGCGTATTTAGCTAATGTTTCTGTCATTGAACATTATCGATGTGCTATAAACCTCTCGATCCGGTGACCTTTCCGCAAAATGATTGCTGAGAAGACGCCTAGTAAAATTCTTGGCTCCTTTCATTGTGAGCACGTCTTGTTCTTGTTAAATCAACCGGAAAGGTGCCGTCGTGAATATTACCGGATGGTTTTGTACATGCTGACAGTGGCACTGCTTGAGCTAAGAATTACTAGAATTGTATGAGCTTTGAGGTATATATGTGCATAGTACCCTTGTAGAGAGATCGAAGTGGAGCACGAAAATGATTTCCAGGGGAATAAGATTCCACGGTCCCTGCTAGCATGCATCTCGATCGTCTTACCCAAACCTGTAATGATGCTCAAGATGATCAAGCTTCGAACAGTGACGAAGGTATTAGACTTGGTCATAGGTGATATAGTCGGTTATGGCCAGATTATACCATAACTATCGTACTTGAAACCAACGGTAGATCGCACATAGGATAGAAACTAGAGTAAAGTTGATTGTAAAATCAATTCTCTAATCAAATTGGAACGGAAACGGACACGCAAACGAGCCTATCTTTGTACAAGTCTCCTCCCCTCCCTTACACTATCTTCCCCCCCTCACCCCCATCTACACATCCATTCCATTCAATCCCAACACCATCTAATCCATGCCTCAAAACTACCACCAGTGTCTGACCACTTTTATGCACAACGTACGACAAAGGAAAGGGGGTTCGAGTACACAGTTGTGTCGGAAGAATTTGAACTTGGGGAGTTGGCATTTAGTTCTTCTTGGGCGCGCTTTGTACCATTCCCTTGCCAGTATAGCCTTCGGATGAGAGGCCGGAGATGGGTTCGGAGTTTTGTGCCTATAGGAATGAGATGTTAGTCTTGGTCGTATGCTGTGTTTGTCTGTCCCATTTTCTAGCCAACTACCCATCATGCCACATGGCAATCACCATTGTTGCCAATCGCCACCTCCCATGCTCGTCTACCATCCGCATCCCGACTTGCCAAACACTAGAACACAAGGGAGAAATTGTAAACATACCCTCAAGTACTCGTTCGTCGCCTCCTGGTATTCCTTGTTCATGGTGCCCGGTGAAGGACCGGCGAACATTCTGATGACGACAAAGAAAGCAAGCGAAACCCCGACACCGATTGCTGTATATGCCGCGACTTTCCAGCCTTCACCTGGTGGAGGAAGTGCACGAGGACCGTGGGCGCCGAAGGCGATGTAGTATGCTGTTCAATTGGAGTCAGCTGTGGCCCCTAATGCTTTTTGACGTGCCAATTGAGCCACTCCCCCATTCCTCTCACTCCTATCCAGCTCCTGATATGATTTGAAGCTTGTTGTAATTATTTGCAAACCGGATGACAGGAGAAAAATTTTGTTCCAGGACAACATACCGGCTTTCTTTTCTTGCAACGTCAACTCGGCCCAATTAGCCTTCATGCGATCCCTCAATGCCATCCACAACTCGGCCTGCTCCTGTGGTGGCATACCCTCCCATCTCTTCTCGATATTCACCAGCGTTGGGTTCGAGATCGCGTGAGCCTGTCGTCGCTGAACCTGCGCTGCGATTCCTGAAGCACGCCCAAGAGCCGCGGGTCGAACGGCGCGGGTCAACGAGGTGCGGAACATTGTGTGTGCGAGTGAGGGATGGGTCAATTGGGTTGTGAGGGTATGTAAGAGGTTGAGGTCGGATGAATTGGGAACCCTTGAATCGCAGGTTGCAGTTGCTGGGTTGAGGGAGGTGAGTTATTGAGCTGCTGGAAGGGGGATCGGATCATTGCGTTGGAAGTCGTAAGTTTTGCTTAAGCGAGGTGGAGCTTGAGGTACCTAGGTCACGTGGATTTTGATGATTAACTGCTTGGAGTTGGTGAAGATCGACAACGTATACAATGTATTTTGTGACTTTAAATTGCTTCAATTTCATATTTTTATGAGGTTGAGCTACTTGAATTTTTATCTATTCCTACCGCTGCAGACAAGGCGCTCTTTGACAGCTCTGGGTTGCATCATCTACCTGCTCAATAATGCTCAAGCCTCGGATCGTTCCGCTGCAGCACCACTGAACCCCGGCTATTTGCTGACTGGTATAAAGTATTCTATTTCTCTTCACAACATAATCCATCTTTAACTGTACGGCAATGTGATGACGATTCTAGGCACGTTTGAAATTAAGGTGCACTTTCATATTGCGTAACCAAAGTAGTTTCTCACACAGGTTTGTTGCGTCTATATATTAGGTTTTGCATCTCGTGACTGACGATTCGTGATTGTAGCTCTAATGATCTATTAAGAAGGGAATTCCACATTGACGTGGAGATTCGGGAACTCTCCATGCGAGGCGCAGTATTGGCACGAGTAGACAGAGTACTATATAATGTAAGTATCTGAGTTGAGTTGAAATAATTTGGCGAAGTGCTTTTACGTATCTGGAGAAAAAGTTGCCGAAAGCATATTCATATTTATTTTATAATTGATAGCATGAATTGAGCAATCATACCTCTGTAAAGATCTTTCAAGTTAATTTGATAGTTTTTATTCCCAGGGCAACTTGAAAGAGAATTGAGAGCCTAACAGGTTGGTAGAGAAGATTTTGTGTAACAGACGAACATGAGTAATAAAACAGCATTTTGGGTTCTAGGCCCGTGTAAATAGTGTGAAGTGATGTGTATAGTCAACTTGGTAGCACCGGGCAATTTGCGGGACAAAGCTTAGTGTTAAAGCTAAACAAGGCGAGACTTCGAGATAAAACATAAAAGAGGTACCTACTCCACTAAATATGAAGCGAGAGATTTCGAGTGCGGATGAGGAGAGGATAAATTAGAGTTGATAAAGTCAGACTTCATTTGTGGAAAAGTTGGCAAGCTGGTAGTGCAGCAGATAGTCCCGATGTGAAATAGATTGAAAAGTACTGACAAACATAAACATTTCTAACAATCTCTCGAGCCTGAATGAGTGATCTCATTCCCTCTATTTTCTGCTCTTTAGTGACTCCGGTGGGAATCTTGAGATGTACAATCGGCCCGTGTTCCGTTGTTTGGCGCGGCAAAGTTGAAATTTCTTAAGCAATAGATATTACAAACAAAGTCTGCCAAATTGTGAGCACGTTCCTCGTATTAGAGTTGCTGACTATCGTTGCGGCGAGTCTTTCATCAAACGTAATAATTGAGCAAGTATCAATGACTCCTCACTGAGCAATTGTTGAGGCAACGCCGTCTTATAGTCACTTGACGAGCAAATGAGCAATACAACGTAGGTAAGCAGGACTTTAGCCGTTTATAGAAATCAACAAGCACAACTTCTACGCTAAACCTTGAAGATGATACCCTGACAGTGAAGACAGTCATAGAAGTGTGTTCTAATCAACATGCATCCCACGTGATACTTCAACCACGCCCATTCCAGCCAGTGATGAGAGCTACAACGGGGAGCTTCCTTTGAGCTTGAGGGACATTCGCCACGATCTATCTTGCACCCATCTAGCATCTGCAGGGCGTGGCTCCGAACTCTGAGCGTGGGGCGTTATCAAGAAAAAGAAAACCCCGACGATTTCGCCGGTCACCACAAAAAATTTGTCAAGACATTCAGAAAAGCAACGGCATCAGAGCTGTAAGCATCATGGTTGCGACAGAAAATGCGCTTCAATATGAGGTGATAAAACTTGGAGTCTTGGAGTGTTCATGCATTAGGAAAAATTGAAAAACACGTGTGTCGTACCTGTGGAGTGGCGCCAGTCAAGGCAAGATTGGCATGTTGCGCTGACGCAGCAGTAAGTGTGAGAGGAGTGGACCTGGAGGATGAGTTGCGCCGGGAACGATGTTGTTGATCCCCGGGGTAAAAGTTGATCCTCTTATACTCGGCCATACTGCTCGGTCCAGAATGGCATGATATGGCATGGTCGAAAGGAATCACGATAATTCGGATGGCGAAGGGCTATTGTATATCCGAATTATCGTGATTCTTTGCTCTGGGGGACCGAAACATTCCGACCAAGCGAGTCGTGATGGAGAAGCCCCTCTATAGCTGTGAGGCCGGGACATTTAGCTGTGGCTGAAGTGTCAGATAGTGATCTACAGCCTTGTGAAGAAACTGCTGTGAGTTATTTAAAATCCGAATAAATACGCAGCTCGATCATCTGGAACGCAGAAAAAACTGTGTTTGTAAGACGGGAGAGGCTTTGGTGCGATAAGCTGGCAGCTTGGTGGCAGGAACCAAGCAATCAGAAACAGCCGCTGTGTCTGTCCTCCCAATTTGCTGCTGTAGCCTCGCCATAGAATGGCTGCCCTCCCAACTGGCCCATGCACTTTAGTGGTCGTTTAGCGTAGCGACATCATTCAACGAATAACCACCCCACCACAAACCATTTTCCTTCTCCGACTCTTCCTTCCTCTTAAATCTCGCAACAACACTTCGCACACCTTCAAACCACAGAAAACTCACTCTTGTAAGTATATAATCTTGCCTTCAGCTCTTCCTTCATCCCTTTTTACCCTCCGCATCGCTTTTCGAAGCTGTTGACCAAGCTCTTGCTGCTATCAACCCCGCGATCTTCGGAAACATCCGTCTGCTCAGCTCTAACACTCTGAATAGCATCATGGCACCAATCAAGGTCGGTATCAACGGTTTCGGTCGTATTGGCCGTATCGTCTTCCGCAATGCTGTTGAGCATGATGACATTGAGATTGTTGCTGTCAACGATCCTTTCATTGAACCCCACTACGCAGTAAGTTGCCCCGCTATCGGTCTTGAATATTTTGCAATTGAAACTAACCAACTCCTCCACCACAGGCATACATGCTGAAGTATGACTCGACCCACGGTCAGTTCAAGGGTACCGTCGAGGCTCTCGAGGATGGCTTGAAGGTCAATGGCAAGACTGTCAAATTTTACACCGAGAGAGACCCCGCCAACATCCCATGGAAAGACACTGGTGCATACTACATCGTTGAGTCTACTGGTGTTTTCACCACCACTGAGAAGGCCAAGGCTCACTTGAAGGGTGGTGCCAAGAAGGTTGTCATCTCTGCTCCTTCCGCTGATGCTCCTATGTACGTTATGGGTGTCAACGAGAAGACCTACAAGCCTGATGTTGAGGTCATCTCCAACGCATCATGCACAACAAACTGCCTGGCTCCCCTTGCCAAGGTCATCAATGACAAGTTCACTATCATTGAGGGTCTCATGACCACTATCCACTCCTACACTGCTACACAAAAGACTGTTGATGGTCCATCCGCCAAGGATTGGCGTGGAGGACGAACTGCTGCCCAGAACATCATTCCTTCCAGCACTGGAGCCGCAAAGGCTGTCGGAAAGGTCATCCCAGAGCTCAATGGCAAGCTTACTGGAATGTCCATGCGTGTCCCAACATCCAATGTTTCCGTTGTTGACTTGACCTGCCGTATTGAGAAGGGTGCATCTTACGATGCCATCAAGGCCGCCATCAAGGAGGCTTCCGAGGGTGAACTCAAGGGTAAGTTACACCGTCCTTACTGCGCAACCATTACTAACCAAAATTCCAGGCATTCTCGGTTACACCGAGGACGACATCGTCTCCACTGACTTGAACGGCGACAACCGATCTTCTATCTTCGATGCCAAGGCTGGTATCTCCCTCAACGACAACTTCGTCAAGCTGGTTTCTTGGTACGATAACGAGTGGGGTTACTCTCGTCGTGTTTTGGACCTCCTCGCATACATCGCGAAGGTCGATGGTTCCCAGTAGGAGTTTAATCTCTCTTACTCGTGTCCATAAGCAAATGGTTTCTGATGCTGTTTTCCTTGGCAGAGATGTATTGAAAGGCAGGCTTTGATGGGAAAAGAGGGGCAGAGGCCGGGGTTTTTTATTATACACGCGAATGATGGGACGTCCATGAATGCATTATGATAGTATGAATAGAAGTCCTTCCAATGAATAACTTCAAGTGCAGTTCTCTCAAATTAGTGCCTGTGTTCAGATCAGAGATCAGCGGTCAAGGATGTAAGCCACCAGGTTCGAGGCTAGTTCTTGCAATTCCAGTGACATCTTTGATTTGTGCTCAAATAAGCCCAGTTTAATTTTTATCGATTTTTTCGGTGCCCGATTTATTTCTTGATTGCTTCATGGACGTGGAATTCTGATGGTCTTCGCGGTGCAGAGAAAGGTGTAAGCCGGGTATTCGATCGAAGGTGGATTTTAATGTGTCATACTGCGATCTATCTTTTAATTCCTGTAAAGAAATCTACATTTTTGGTTCATCACGAGCGAACTTGTGGTATGTTAAATACCAAGACTGGCCAGTTTCTATAGAATGGTTGTACTCTTTTTGCCTTTAAAACGACGGCATTTTCTATCATTTCAGAAGGAATTTCGGTGGCTTTTCTTCATTCTATTCGATCCTCTTATAATAACATCTAGTGAGCTAGCTTTTTAAAACTTTCAAGGGTAAGCTAGCAACTATTGCAGCTTCATCGCCGCCCTAACGCCTATCACTGAATCAATAAAGCGGCACCATTCGACTAAACTACCTTCACGAATCGCGTCTTCCTTAATCCTCTTTACTCTCGCCCCTTACATCTATCTCGACACTAACTTTCAACAAATCTCCGTCGCGTAGAAAGTGCGCCTAATCATGTCGCTTTTATGAAACGAGCCGAATTTGGATTTTACCTTAATATCGAGGACCTACGCTGGGCGTGCGGAAAGCTATCGAGGGAGTTTAAGCTTCGAGATTGATCTAGAGGCATGTTTTTTACGCTTCCTTATTTACATCGCTTCTCACGTCACACACCTTTTCTAACCATTCATTTCCCTCACTAAAAACGTCTATCATTCGAATACTCATCCGAAAACTGGCTGCCTCTGCAACTGTTAAACATGCTCGAAAGTCGCAGGTATTGTTTGCGACGATGCATCACATGACCCTCAACGGTCAAGCTACTTCTTCTCGTTTTCACTTAAGATATTTTTACCTGTTACTAAAGTCTTTCTTTCATTATCAAGACCTAGAATGGCTTATTTAGTTGTTTTGAGGTTTACTGCTCTAGTAGAGTGTGAACCTGCTCTAGACTAACCTCCTTCTACATTAAATACTTGCCCTTCCCACGCCCCTTACCTCACCCAGAGCCTCCAACTAATACGCCGTAATAGCCTATTAATATACACGCTAGCTTAAACTAAGGCTTGGATCTAAAGCTTATTCCCTCAAGTTCTCAGGGTATCGAACTCAGACTATAGATTACAACGGTGAGAGAGGTGTTAAGAACGATCCCATTTGACTCTCTCACCACGTCTCCGTTGTCGCCCCGTCCTTCTCCTCAAACCGTTGCCCAAGCTCTAGATGTCGGAAATGGACCCAACCATGTCTGCAACAATATTACAGAGTGGTGAAGTTGACGTTGTTATGCAGGATGACCATGAGCTGTATCCCACAAATGGTCACATGCAAAATGGCTTCGCACCTTCAGTTGGCTTTATGGACCCTCGAGAGCTGCACCTTGAGAATAATGTTGAAGTTGAGGAACCTTCATCAATATCAGATGAAAGTCCAGATCAGTCTCAACGATCGCATGGATCAAACCAGTCCTCTGAAGCTGAAATCGCTACCCAATTCGATACACGAGTATCATCTCTACCAACAGGATTATGCTATGACGATAGGATGAAGTTCCACGCAAATGCAGACTTTACTGACAGTCCCCATCACCCAGAAGACCCGCGCCGAATACAGGCAATAATGAAAGAGTTTGTCAATGCTGATTTAGTGTACAAAGGTAGCGAACTTGAGCTTGCTGAGATCCTGAAGAAATCCCCTGCAAAATATATGTGGCGGATAGCAGCGAGACGAGCCAACCCAGAAGAGATATGTCTGGTACATACAGCGAGTCACTTCGAATGGGTTCGTTCTCTTAAGGATAAGAGTTCTAGAGAGCTCCGCGAGATGACAAAGACGTTTGACAATGGCCGGAAATCTTTATATGTTGGCAATCTTACATATTACGCTGCATTAATATCTGCTGGCGGTGCCATCGAGACTTGCAAGAATGTCGTTGAAGGCAAGGTCAGGAATGCTATTGCTGTCATTCGGCCTCCAGGTCACCACGCAGAACACAACGAGTCGATGGGCTTCTGTATCTTTAATAACGTCCCTATAGCTGTCAGGACATGTCAGAGAGATTATGGAGACATTTGTCGAAAGGTTCTCATTCTTGACTGGGATGTCCATCATGGAAATGGCATTCAGAACATGTTCTACAACGATCCGAATGTCCTGTACATCTCATTGCATGTCTACCAAGATGGTTTGTTTTATCCCGGACAACCAGAAGAGGAGGATTTACCAGATGGTGGGCCAAATAATATTGGTGCAGGTATGGGAGTTGGGAAGAATGTCAACATTGCCTGGCATGATCAGGGAATGGGAGATGGAGAATATATGGCAGCTTTCCAGCGAATCGTTATGCCTATTGCAACTGAGTTCGACCCAGATCTGGTCGTCATTTCAGCAGGCTTCGACGCTGCAGCTGGTGATGAACTTGGTGGTTGCTATGTCTCCCCAGGTTGTTATTCGCAAATGACATTCATGTTGATGTCGCTGGCAAAAGGCAAAGTAGCTGTCTGCCTTGAAGGAGGTTATAACCTCAACGCCATCTCGCACTCAGCACTTGCAGTAGCAAGAACACTTATGGGTGAACCACCTGAGAGAATGGAACTGCCACCGCTCAACGTAAAAGCCCACAAAGATCTCCAACACGTCAAGAACTACCACGCTCCATACTGGGCCTGCATGCGACCTGGCGTTGTACCCATCAAGGAACTCCAAGTCCAAAATGGCATCCGAATCAGTGATGTAGCACGAGAATACCAGCGCAGCATCTTGAGCAGGAAGTTCAATATGATTGCGATGCCTATTATGCGAAATAAAATCACCAAGACGTTCGAGAATCAGGTTCTAGTTACGCCAGGTATTCAGAGGGCGAGGAAGATCTTGCTTATTATTCATGATCCGTAAGTTCTTTTGACCGAGCGTGGGCATGATGCTAAAGTACATAGACCAGAGGTCGTCGCCCAAGCAGATACATTCGACACCTCCGTCGACTCTCATAATGCCTGGATGGTTTGTTTCCCTACCCCCACCCTCCTCATCTCCCAAAGCTTACTAGCAACCCACCAAACAGACCGACCCCGTCCTCCCCTACATCCGCTGGGCAACCCAAAACTCCTATGGTATAATCGACGTCAACATTCCTTCACACCTCTCCTCCCTCCCACCCGATCAAGCTCTCACGCCAAAGGACGAAGAGCAGCAGATCCAGTTACAGTCAAAGGAGTTGCTGGCGTATTTATGGGATAATTACCTGCAGTTGAATGTTGGAGCGCCGATTACAATTCTCGGTGTTGGTGATGCTTACTTGGGGATCAAGTTGTTGTTGACCAGTCGAAGTATTTTTTCCAATCTCCTTTCACCTCATATTTTTCTATCCATCCCACTTCCAATTATTACAAAATCAGGAAGCTAAAGTTTAATGTGTGAAAAGATGTCAAGCAACGCATCCCAACAATCCTCTCCTTCGTAACCGGCTCCCTTCGCCCTGTCAAATCAGAAACGGACCCCTCCCTCTCCGGCTGGTACAAATCCCATTCTCTTATCTTTGTTTCCTCCAACCATTCCTGCTGGAATGATGAAGAGAACAATAAACGCGTTCGCAAACAGAGATTTGGTTTTGTGAAGAAAAGTGAAATCGGTGGGGTGGGAAATAGTGGCGGTGAGAGTGCACAGGGACCAAGTTTGAGTGCTATGCTTGAGAGGCATTTGGAAGAAGCTTGTCGGTGGATCGAGGATAAGGGGGCTGAGTGGGACCAATTGTGGGGAGAGGGGGAGGAAAGTGATGGAATGGGTGGTGGGGACGGGGAGGGCATGGAGGGTGAGCTTCTTGGTGTGAGTAGCTCACGTGTCCCCGCCGGCTCAATACAGGGTGTTCTCGGACAGAGTGCTATGGCTACTTGAGTTTGTTTCCTTTGTAAGGCCTTTTATTTACCTGTCTGTTCGTGGGTTCATTTACTTAACGGGATGGCGGTGGTTTGGATGGTAAGGGAACTGATGAAAGAGGTTCTAAAGCTGGGGAAGAGATTTTATGCTTAAGTGGAGAAATGAGAGTGGGTGATGAGAAAACTATACAGAATCTAGCACAAACAAACAACCACAGCGATAGACGTCCTTTTCCTTAAATGAATGACATGGAGTCTAAACCATGTTTCCGGGCCGAAGCCAGAAACTTGCACTTCCAAAAGCCTTCGATTTCGATCTATACACCCTACGTAATACTGGCAACCTTCCGGCCACCACCTAGTATGTGTAAACACCATATAGCTTATAGTTCCTACCCTAGGCCTCGATCTAACCCTGGACAACTAATAGTCCACAACGCTAACACGCAACAGAGACTAACTCCCAACACAGAACCAAGGAAGACGAATGCAACGCGTGTAGTTCAGAGGCATATTTATTTGCAGAACCTAACTTCGGAAATCCATTGATATGTTGATCTCCCTCTCACGGGAAGCGGGAATTTTCTGCTCTAATCCTCTGGCGCCAACAGATCCGACCGCGTTTACACCCAGCAACAGATAACACATATCCACTCTCAAGTGTTCAATTTTCCAGACAAAAAGAGCATAATGATCTACAGCAATAGGGCCATCTAAAATCTCAGCCTGAAAGCCCTGAATAAAATGCAATCCTTTTGGCTTTGGACGGATTTGGATTTCCAGGTGGCAGGCAAAGTATTTGACATTTACTCGAGTTATTACCTTTTCACTCACTCCATTTTCAAGTCCCCCCCAAAAGAAAAAAAGAGGGGGGGGGAGGGGAATCTGAACGTTTTAAGTGTGTATATTATCTATTCCATGGATACAAGTCATAATGGCCGTCAACTTCTCGCCGGAAGCCTCTCTTGCCCCACTTGCACTGTCTCGCAAGTTCATATTCTCTGTTGGTACATATAAATCCACTGTCAACCCCTTCCTTTCTATTATCCGCAGGCATACTTTGCCGCAAAATATTGAAACATAAAAACTGGGTATAGTGCGCCCACCCATTATTCCCCTCTCACGAACTCATAAATACACAACCCCAATATCGGAAAGCCGCATCAAGAACGCCATACTGTAGGGACCGCTGTATCGTTTCGTAAAATTTCGTATCGTAGTGTATTGCACCGTGCTGCCATATGTACTCTCCACTTCCTCCTCCATGCCTTCATCACCTGGCAAAATTTAACCTCAGCCATCTCTCTTCCACCCAACCTTCTCCTTCCTCGCGAACGCCCCCAGATACTCCATCGCAAACTCCGTCGCCCCTGACACACTTGTCCAAGGCCCCAGTATATCATTAACACCCAATTCCCCTACCACCCCCCTACTCGCGTTGCACCGTCCCCAGAGCTTATCTCTCTCCTTCGTATTCCCCTTTAACAAATCTAATGTCTTTTGGTCCTTGTTGAGAAATTCTTTAGTCTCAGGTAACAATCTCCCAAGTTCTTCTCTACATAGGGCGCCAAGACGAAGAGAGAGCGCATGGAGTGCTGGAAATGTGTGGACCTGACCATCCATAAAACCCCAAAGTTTAAGGAGCTGATCCCAGGATTGGAACATAGGCATTGATTTTGAGAGCTGAGAGATCCGATCTTTGGTCGAAAAAGCATTCATATAAACAACGATACACTCCAATCCATAGCAAAGACCTAGTTTACGCTGAATATCTGGTATTTTCTCAACATTTCTAGGGTCTGTTTTTAGTTTCAGGACTTCGTCCATTTTGTGTTTGAGTTTGGTGGCTTGGGTTGTCAGGCGTTTCTCTTCGGCCTTGAGGCGTTCGATGTCGGGGTGGACGCGGACTTCACCATTTACACGGGGCTTTTCCGCGCTGGCTGGGGTACTGATGGGGGCGGTCTGGGGTGTTCGAGCATTGCCGTCATTGGAGTCGACTCTGCGCATTGCAACGGTCTTCATCGCGTCTCCTTTTCGAGGTGTAGCAAGTAATGTCTTCTCGCTTGGACTGATATGAGCTGGGGATTTTAGTGCTGGCTTGGCGGGAGTGGCCATCTTTGAAGATTCCCCATTTTCTGCAACCTTGACCCGTTTTGGAGCAGGCTCTGGGGCACGGGATTCAGACATGTCTGTGGGCCGTTTTCGAGCCGGAGGTGGAGGTGGTTTTGGTAACGCTGCTAGAGGTGTGTCCTCCTCAGAGTCTGAATGATCAATTGGTGGGGGAGCTGGTCGTTTTTGCGCTGTTTGAGGGGCTTGGGATGTAGTTTTCTCTGCCTCAAGACGCAGGAACTGTTTCGATGGCCTTGCTTTCATTGCTAGTATTCGTTCAATCATCCTTTTTTGTTTCCTATAGGGAATTTTTACGATTAGACTAGGCTTAGAGTTCTCAGGTGCCAATTTATCATTGTCATGTGTCCTGCTCGATTCGTCCTTGGGCTTCTTTGGTGGATGTCCAACCTTTGACTTTGGCATTTTTCGAGCCACGCCTGGTGCGTCTGGCTGTCGAGCTTTCTCATGTCGTGCCTCGACAGTATTCGTATTTAGTACGGCTGATTTTTGTTGTAGCCGGAGCAATTCTTGCTCCACAATATCAGGCAGCCCAGGTGACAAGAGTGGTGGGAGTACGAATGGAGAAGTCATAGAGGATGTCGGAGGGGTCAAACGAGGCGAAGATTCTAGTGGTGGTTTTGTCTTTACCACAATAGTATCTGTACTAGTATTCTTCTTAGACGGGGTATTCGATGAAGAATTTCTGCCAGCTTCTGACTTTTTGATAGTTGGAAAACCAGAAGGCTGTGAAGTTGGTCCATTGTCCAAATCGGCTGGTAGTGGCGATAGGAGGGGGGGGAGGTCTAAAGGCTTTTCAGAGGTCTTTCGTTTATCTGTAGATTTCGAGGTGAGGATCTTTTTCGGAAGAGGTGAAGACTGTGAGGTGTGAGTTTGTGATTTTTGAGAGTTCTGCGATTTCGTTGGTGAAGGTTTAGTTTCGCGCGCTTCTGGTTTCTTAGGAAGAGCTTGTTGTGAGGTTCTCGTGGGTTCAATTTTCGTACGTTTCTCTGCCGGGTTACTCGAGGTGTCTAAATGCCTCTTGAGAGAATTCTTTGTTATTTCTGGTTTTTCGCGCCTTGGGGACGGAGGTCGCGGAGGTAATCCATGTTTCGGTAGTGGAGTGAGTCGTTGGGAATCGGATTTATTTAGCTTTGTATTCGGGTCTTTGTTCTGTGCTGGATCTCGAGGGCGATCAACGTTGCCATTTGTTCTTGGTAGAGGGCTTCCTTTTGCATTAGAGCGATTTGAAGTTATATTCAACCTAATAATCTCAAGTTAGCATAGAATGCGCGCTATTTGGTTGTAGAGTCGCACCTGTCTTCTTTGCGAGGGAACCTTTCCACATTGACTGAATTATTGGAAGCGGCAACACCATTCGTCCGCTTCTCTGAAGTAGGAGTCGGTCCTTCCATCGAAGACACACGAGACATGGGTGTATCTAAAGACATCGCACTTGTATTTCTGGTATGGCCCGGCTTGCGCTCCGCTTCTGCAACTGATCTTGGGGATGGTTTGACCCCGGTTTGCTTCATATTTTTGTAGTCCTTTATCGAGTATTTGACGGAAGGCTTCTTGGTGTCTTTGTTGAAAGGATTTGGCGTCGTCGTACTGCTGCGTGCATCTGCACTGGTAGCTGGGGGCCCAGAATATTCATCTTCCCAATCACCCTTAGCAAGAGCGATCCCTCGATCACCATCAGCCACCAGAGTCATATATTGCAAAGCCTTAACCTCCCACCACTCGAAAGGCGTATTCTGGTTCTCGTGCGGGAATTCGCGTGGTAAGGGTTCGTTGATGTTTACATGGAGAAGGTGGGGAATCTGGGTTATTTTTTTTTAGAGACGCGAGCTTAAGAGGAAGGGTAGTCTACATACGTGGGGAAGCTGGCTCTCTTTCAACTGCGCAATGTTCTTGTCTAGTTGGCTCAGGTCTACGGTATCTTTTGATGCGCCCGCTTTGGCCTTCTTGCCCTCCATCGCGGACTGGTGTGTGTCAGGTCCAAGCAATAGCTCTGCTTATTCTGCTGTCGGGGGAAAAGATACGGCTCTGAAATTCGACTTCGAAGTCGCTGCAAAAAGTGGTGAGATCCAGAAGAGATCACACATTCGTGAAGCAAATGCTAGGATTGTGCGCGGGTCGCGGTGTTGGGGTCTGGGTGAATAGAAGCTCGTCGTATTGTGCTTTCGATACCGTCGCTATTGTCTTCAGATCAAGGGCTATTCATGGTCGCCTTGCGCTCCAACCCCATCAAGCACTCAGCGTGCCTTCATACGAGCTCCAAGGCTGGGTTAGCCCCAATTGCAGTCGCTGGTGGTGGCATCAATCGTCGTCGCCAATGTGTGGTGTTGTCGTTGCGCGGGGGGGCGGTCGCGGTGATGCTCCTTCGGATGGAGTTTCGAGTGTTGTGGCTGGGATTCTGTATCGATGTGGTGCTTGGGGTGCTTGGTAGGGGTTGAATTGGAGATATCGGCTCCGTCAGTGAGCGCTACGGAAGCCAACCGCTGTCTGCCAGACTGCCAGGGACCGCGAGACAAGTGAGAAATGGGCGTTCGTAGTGGTGCAGGCCAAACCTCAGAATGGCACAGTCTGAAGATGTGATATCGCAAAGTTGTATCTGCGGGTGTGATTGTGCGGTGCTTGTCTAACAACAAGCGGTGGCTCTCGGGGTCACAAGCAGTTGGGCAAGTACGGTATTACCAGGTAATAGCTGTACAACACATTCAAGCCTCTTCCACATTCACAGTATTGCAAATGCCCAAACCAAATCAAGCATCGCGCTGGGCTAGTCGTCGTAAGGCGGCCAATTGAAGACGAGCGGAGATAGTTTTTAATCACGTGATATGTGATTTAAACTCGGAGGAGAGCGAGGTTTGTGAACTTGAAGTTGATCATATAGGCTTATATATTTTAAGGGATGCTTCCCAAAAAACAAGAGAGTGGGTGTTAGAATTTTGTCTGTAAGGAAAAACTTGCTTGAATGAATCACAGCGAGGAGAGAGTTGACATGTTGCAGTTGTCTAGTACGGGATGAGAAAGGGCAGGAAACCGAGAGCAAAGATGTGCTTGAGAACCGTAGGACAAATATGGGAAATAAAGGACCAGAGCACCGAAAGGCGAAAAGATGGTAGGAATGATTAAAGATGTACTGTACAGGAGGATGGCTAGAGAAGATATTCACATTAAAGGAACAACACTGTTATAGGCGAAGTTATCATTAATCAACATTTAATTGCAAATGTCTTCATCGCTACTATGGGGCGACTAAGGTCGATAATCTCTCACGGAGAAACATATGGGATGATTTGCCCCTTGCTTTAGACCGCAAGCAAAATAAGGCCTGTTGGTTGGTAATTGGTTTTCTCGGATGCTCCCCCTAAACACTTTTGCCGTCCCAGTCGAATCGAAATTTCGCGAGGATCCAGTTACCGGTGCTTTTCGGCTCCTAGTCTGGCCCCTCATTTCCTATATTTTGTGATCCGGGCGAACGTATGTTTCTGTACAATACACTAACGTACATTATTTAACCAAGAAGCCCCAACGCCGTGCTAATGAATTCTGACTTCACTATGCAGTAGATTCCAAGGAAAAGCAATGATGGCATAGAAACTTTCCAAGTGAGAAATCACCCATGGCTTCGGCACAAGTTTTGTGGAAGAAGCGACCAGGGCAGTTCTGTAAATGCTAATTAGTTTGATATCCATAAATTCCTTGAGGAAAACATACATTCTCGAGCTTTCCACGACAGTGCACCCTATCTGGTGGTTGTGTAGATCTTCCACATATGCAGTCCAATCGACCGCGACTCGCAATAACTAGAGAGGGCTGTTTTTCTATTTCCTCAGCGTCGAGACCGGGCTCAATCCTCTGCCTTGTTGATTTCCCGGTTTTCGGAGGCCTCAGGATCGCCATACAGTCCGAAACAGTCTTTCGCTCAATAGATTTTCTCATTAGAAAAGCCTGACACTCAAACGTAAGCCGCCTGATCCGTGAATTCTTCTCTTTTAGCCAAGCTTTATTTTCTTCCACAAATCGTAAGAGAGCCTCTGGTAGATATTTTGTGCTCGTAAGCTGTAGGTTCATAATGAAAGGATTCCATTTCGTTATGAAGTCTTTCTCATCGTCAGTGAGATCAGTGAAGTCATTGATTGCATCCCGATGTTTTTGGTGAAGCCACGTCTCGTCCTTTTCATCGTCGCTAGAAGGCAGTTCCTCTCCAGGCTCAAGACGGCGCTTATTGATAGTGTCATAAAGCGGCCTAGGAGCTTTAGGGACTAGGAAAGTCTTCCTTGGACGTACTGGTAGCTTTACAATACTTAACCGTTTCGGCGAATCTAGATCCATGACATCATCTGTAGCATTTGATGTGTTTGGAGAGCTATGACGCGATTCATGAGGCGAGGATGATAATGAAGTTTGGTTGCTAATTAAATGCTTCGCCCACATGTTGTGCTCTGGTCCCTGACGAGTTCTGGTCCAAGAATCATCCCCACTGAGGAATTTCTCGAGATCAAATAAAGCCATGGGTTTGCCAAGTTGAAGGGTTCTTTCGCTTGGTGCTAAAGCAGGTCGGGATTTGGCAACCTCAACAAAGAATTGGAATCTCGGGGGATTTGGCCGTCGTAACGAGAACTTGAAGTTGATATGTTCATTCTGTAAGTGGAATCGTAAGTGTTCAACCGTTCTGTTGTGACACTTGCAAAATGGGCACTCTAAGCCGGCGACGACAGTTTGTTGTTTGACTCCGGACTCGACAGCATCAGCTCTTCCAAAACTGTATGTCACAGTGGTGCCGAGTTTGTCTGAATGATCAGACCTAGCCATAGAATCTCTAGATTTAGACTTCCTCGGAGAACGTCCTTGGGCCTGAGCACTCAGAGTCTTGAGATTGTAGGTAGTTACACTAGAGCGTTGCCTTTGAGAACGACTATTAGCCGGGCTGTCCGGGGTCAACATTTCCCCAGCCTTATCAACGAGAGGCGAAGACGGCAGTTCTTGAGTAGGTCCAAATTGTGTTGTTGATCGAGATATAGGTGATTCAAGTTTGATGGCTTTGGTCGCTAAAAGAGGAGCCATATTACTCGGGAGGGACCATTGGATTTTCGTATTGAGTCTATATCCCGAAGGTTGTTTATTTTGGCCAAGACATAGTTTCAATTCCACAGACTGATCTTGCCGAGCTGGATTGAATATGTTATTTACTGCGCAGTAGAGGACCAATTCACCTCTCTCCGCTTCTCCATCATCTAGCGCCCGGGACACACATGTGTCTGGTGGCGAAACCCCATTCGGAAGTTCAGATTCAGCTAGAAATGACGTATTTAAAGGGGGCCAAAGACCCTCTGGATCAGCACCGTGAGATTCAAGATAGATTTGAAGTCGATATTTGTCGGCAATGCCATATGTGGTCGAACATCGTCCTTTAGACGAGGGTCTTACCCTTTTATGAACCTCAAAGTCCTCGGGCGGGAAAATAAACGGCTGTTCAAACTCTAAATCTCTTGTAACGGTGCCATCTTTTTCGCGAGTAACAAACATTATGCCTAGCTTGACTTGACGGCAACTCTCCTGTAATAGTTGCTGTGAGACCCGTCTACCTGTGCCACTCTCCCCATTCACATAAAAAATGGCAACCGAACATTTGCACCAACTTTCGAAGAATCTCCCTTTAGGAAGATTCAGATCCGCCCCAGGACCAGGTGATCGATCGATAGATTTGACCTCGACCCGTAATGCTGGCCTGAAGTCCGTAAAGGGCTCTGGAGGTAGAATCTTTGTAATGGATTGGCCGCTGAGTTGTAAGGCCCAATCATTGAAATTTTTATCTGGCGGTCTAGGGCCTGGTGAAGACGGAGTCACCGGACGTGCTTTTCCTCTCGAATAAAATGACTCCGGCGGTATCTGTTTGTCCAGGCGTCGAGATCCAGTACTCTCGTTCATCACATGACTGAATGGCCTACGACTGTCCTTGGAATTCTCTTTTCGACCATCGTTGCTGTAAATACCGGTTTTCCTTCGCTTTGCAGGTCTCGCATCTTCATCGTCCTCTTCATCTGGAGGGTCATCTGAAAGCTCGGGTTCATCAACGGGCCTAGCACTGTTTGGAGCCATCATAGTCGATAAAGTAGAGCCCATTTTTTTGAAATGCTGTGTAACTACTCGAGCATTCCTTCGTAGGAAAGGTAATTTCCTCTCTAGCTGAATAGGACGAATGTTAAAAGGCTGCTTAGGTACTCCTTCGCGATTAGTCGACGATGACATCGCTCATTGTTAAGGCTGGCTAGCCTGTTTGCCCGGCGCATCCATGCAATCAAGAACAAAGGCTGTATTTATTTCAGACCGGTAGGTTGAGAAGGTGTGATATGTCGCGACAGCTTTGAGAGGCGGATTAAGACAGGGAGTGAGACGTGATGTGCTCAACTTCAGGAACGCGTCGAGGATGAACAGCACAATCTGATAGAGCGCAAATAAGAATTATCGATAAAGTGAATGAGTGTAAGAAGAAGGTGAAATCCATGCGCCAGGGCTACCGTCGTCGTCGGCGCTTCATGGGGATTTAGGTGTGCACCAACTTGTTGATGTTGTTGCAGATTCGGCGGTGTTTATGACCGCTTGTCACGCGATGAATGACCAGGGTTCAGATGAACCGTGAGAATGAATAAAGCGGCGAGCAGAAGTAAACAACTCAACATGAAATTCAAGAAACATTCTGAGGGTAGAGGATTGAACAAGATCATGAGTCGCTTTGCTAGAATAAGGGAATTGGTTATATACAATCATGTAGAAACTAGCTGTAAAAGCAAGCCAATCTGCCAGGATATCATATACTTTAAGGTCACTGAGTAAACTACTAGGACGATTTATCTACTTGGCATAATGCTTTGGCAACTTTCCCCTGGTAACTGACCTAAACGCCTACATATGAAGTGCTGAATACGTAAAAACGCGAGTATACACAAGTTACAGAGCAGGCTATATAATTACCATTTCGTACATGAACTCAAACTTTGTAACAAAGCCATTAAAGAGTGTTGAATTCTACCAAAACCTTATGGCAAATGACAAAGTTTGTTTGGTGCATAAAGCCGCGGAGCCGAGGTTCACCAACATGCTGATTTTAACAACAAATACTCCGTACTTGGGGTAATAAGTGTATGTCCCTATCTCTGAGTCAAAATAAATGAGGCAATATTTCCGTAAAGTTAAACAAGTCTATTGGTTAATAACCCTTGTTAGCGGCGAATATGCTATGATCGAACGAACTTCGTACTATTTCCCCGAGAACCAAAGTAACATGTTACAACTATATAAACACGAAGACTGCTTTCACCCGTTAACTGATACTTTAGTCTTAATTTTCCTATTTACCACCTACCTCGTATCATGCTAGGAGATGTTTTTAAGATATAAAGGCTAGCATTTTCATGTTTACCATGAGGTAAGTAAATCTCCGAATGCTGCTTTATTCAATGTTCCCCAGTCCCAGCCAATGCACAATGACCCGCTTTTGGAGCCTCCCCCTTGAAATCGCTTATTTGGGACTAGTGGTACATGTCCGATAAGACATCTAATCAGGCTGGTGGTTCATTTTTAAGCATTATCCTGACTTGATTTTCAAATATTCACCCATTCACCCTACCAACATCTCCAAGAGCTTGCGCCGACACCAGATCGTATGTGCGCATATAGCTATGGCAATATATCTCAAGAATTAACCCGCACTCTATCATCGTCTGTAACCATGGCTTCCCGACGCTCTTCTCGACCCGTTACTGCGACTCGCTCCACCAGATCCAAACCTTCAGTTTCCTACGCGGAGCCATCAACAGACGATTCATCTTTTGAGGACAACTCTGGGAGCGAAGCAAATACCCGTAGGCGCTCTTCTCGAAAGGCTGCCACCCATGAGTCTCGAACATTTCAGTACATGAACCCAACGCCGCAAACGTACGATCCATATACATCTGCCGATGATCGCCGAAAGCCTTTATCGAAAAAGCGCAAACGACCAACGACTCGATCATCGAGACCACACAAGGCAAAGAGAGCCGCCGCAGACGCTTCCGCCTCTCAAGTAGTCTACAATGGAATCATTCCTGCGTGGCAAAATCTTCCGTACCAAATCCTCAGTCAGATTTTCGAATACGCCTCGTATCCTATATACGATGAGAATACATTCCAACCTTCGCCTTCAGGGAAATGGCTCATACGCATGGCTTGTCTTTGTAGGGCATTTACGGAACCTGCGCTAACGGCTTTATACACAACCCCTCCTCTGGTCCCCATGGTTCAGGCGCATCAGTTAGTCGACCTATTAAAAACAGATCCGACTTCACTTGCGTTTGGATATAGGCAGAAGATACGGGCACTTAAAATCGATGTCGATCAAGTGGTTGCCTATCGTCTACATGGAAGTGGTTATCTAAATTTGTTTGATCTAATCAAATTCCTTCCTCGTCTGAATGATCTAGAATTGTATCACCAAAAGGATATGTCTCCTTATCGAGCGCTCGATGACCATATCAAGTGGACATACCCAGAGACAATGTTTGATGCATTGGAATATATCGATCCTGCTGCTGACCCATCAAAAGGCGATAAGACCAGTGTCTGTTGTTTGAGAAGCTGGCGTTGGTCCTCAAGGTTAGCAGGCAAGAAATTCTCAATCGACAAGATCCAGACAATCCATCTCCGGCCATCCTTTGTAGCTCTTCGCAAGATAGCCTTTGTCAACTATCAGATTCCTTCAACGCCCGCCGATGAAGAAGATCCAAAGCATGAGAAAATCCTTGCGGACTCCTTGCGAGTCCTCAATAATCTGCAGCACTTGATCTTCGAGTCTTCAACGCTTGTCAATGCTAAGTTGCTACCATTGCTGCCTAAATCTCTTCGCCATCTGGAGCTCATCAATTGCTGGGAAGTCATCGCTGATTACTTTGCGGGGTTTCTCTTGACTCATGGAAGTCAACTCAGAACCCTGACTCTGAATCATAACCAATCTCTAAGTCTGGGTTTTCTTCCTGTCCTAGGTGAAGCATGTCCGAGACTTCGGGTTCTCAAGATGAATCTCTCATATTATAATCTGCATGCGAGTTACCATGATTCAGAGCCCATGTATGAGCAGCTCTTGCTTCCCGAGCAGGCTCCGGTCTGGCCATCAACCTTACAGACAATCGAGCTGATCAAGTGCCGCAAATGGGAGACCCCAGCTGCGGAGATGTTTTTCCAAAGTCTACTTGATAGCGCACCATATCTTCCAGATTTGCGGAACATAAACATTCAAGCTATCTTAAATATCGGTTGGAGAGATAGAGCATCATTCCGTGATAAATGGATCGGATCCTTAGAACGTATCTTCAAGCGTGTGTCGCCACCTCCGAGATCACATTCATCTATCCTCCCGAAGGCACAACCCGAGGCCAAGGACGAAATTCCAGTAAGTGGCAAGGAGATCGTGTCAGCAATGAAGCAAGTAGAACTAGCTCCTAAGACGAAGAAGTCTTCGGAGGAGTCAAAGTCTTCGGCTCGTCGCTCCCAGCGTTTTTGCGCTAGTAAATCACAACAAGGCATGTATGCGGAGAGCTCCGATGGAGATGAAGAGGAAGAAATGGCGGCAATAGACATTAAACAGCCATCTCACAAATTGAGATCGCGCTCCCGCATGACTCGCGAGCTTGAAATCTTGAAGCAAACGGCTGGGGTTGATAGTCCTCTCACACCGGCCACCTCTTCCAATACCGGCTCAAGTTTCAACAGCTCTGATGATGACCAACTTCTCGTCAAATCCAAAGGCAAGGAGAAAGAGTTTATCCACGGCATGTGCGAGGTCGTCGAACTGCGCATCGACAATTTGAGACCCACTGAAAACCCATTCAATGAGAATGATTTTATGGACTCGGAAGTCTCTGGAGACGAGGACTGGAATGGAGATGATGGTGGGGATGATTGCATGTATGCTTGGTGAGTTGGCTTTATTGGACTTGTGTTATTATAATTTTATGGTTTTATTTTTGCGGCGGCGTTGCTTCGAGAGTGGTGGGCATTATGACAAGTATCAAACGAGGATAAATTGCACACAGGGCTTCAAAATAGATGCATGAAAACAGGAAAGGGGCTGGGCTGGTTTGTCGAATCATTCAGTCGGCGTTACTTTTTCAGGGAGCATTAGAGTAACTAAAGCATTATAGCTTCCTGGAACACTGTACAAAATCCAGTTTACGTTACATGCATGCAATAGTAATGGTAGTACAGTAACATGAACAAATCAATAAAATTCGCCAGAGGCAGACCCCTTCCCATCTATTAAATTTCATTAAGCTAGTTATTAGTAGAAAGCCCCACAAGGAGCGCCATTAAGTTTACAGAATCGACACTCACGTGACTAACCCCTGAATATCAAAATACTTGGAATGGTTAGCGTGAACTCTCAACCTTGAAACCATCACAATTACATACTTCGTTTACAACGTTCTAAGATAATCTCCCTTTTTCTACAAGTGATATGGTAATGGAGTTGTAGAAGACCTGAATTTCCAACATTGTACATGCTTTAGATCCATAGCTGAGGATGACATACACTGGGAAACCTAGTTGGGGATGCGAGACTTGTAGGTGAGCTGCGACCAAAAATACATCACTTTATTACTGTTGAAGGGTCCTTAGCTTATGGGCTGTACAGAAAAGTACATACAAAGGTACGCCCAAAACCTTGGTTGAGACAAAATCTACTAACATTTGCGACAGTGTGATGAAAAGCGCCCAGAGTGCTCACGTTGTGTGAGGCTAAAGAAGGTATGCCATGGTTACCGTGAGGAGGTTGATTTTATGTTTCGCACTGAGACCGGGGATCAAGACTCCAGGTCGACGCAAATTGGAAAGCGTCAAACGTCGAAAAGCCGCACCTCCCGAGGGGCTTATTCGCATGAACTACTTATTCAACATGGCAAGAACTGTCGATATCTCCTACCAAGTGTAGCAAAATCTCTCTTTCCTTCACATTATGATAAGGAGCTTTGCTATTTTTACGAATCTATGCTCGAGACTGTGGCTGAGTCTGACCACTCTCGATATCTTCATCTACAACTGCCAACTCTGTTCTCACGGACTCGGCATAACTCTGCGCTATATTTCGCAGCACAGGCAATATCCCATGCAGTGGTATGTTCTTTTTTATTACTTTGCACGGTCTCGATACCTTCCGAGTTGAATATCTCTGTCCTTAGTCATTCAGCCGGCTCTCTATCTTCCCATTCGCCTACAAGTAAGTGCTAATACCTTACTATGCAGTGGGCTAAGTCAAGAGGGAATCATGCTCGTACCATGGGGATATCGAGGAAACACTACGTACAGTCAATCTCCGCCCTAAAAGTTGCAATTCAAGATCCAGTTGAAGCCAAAAGCGATGAGAACTTATACGCAGTACTCCTTCTTTGTGGTTACGAGGTTAGTTCAAAATGTCTCTTCCCCAAATGACACCAGCTGGGGTCTCAAAACCACACCTTTGATCTAAGTCTGATAATCTACCTAGACCATCATGTTCGATTCGGAAGCGCTGCCGGCATGGGGTTCACATGTTGATGGAGCTACAGCACTTCTCAGAGCTCGTGGGAAGGGGCAACTATCTACGCCATTGCAATGCTACATGTTTCTCTTTATTCGAAGAAATGCTGTAAGACCAATCTCTCAATTAGAATATTCTTCTGACTACCCTATTCTAGGTTCACAGTCATGTTCAACTTTCTCGACCTGTCGACCCGATCTTCAACGAGCTTTCGGGGGCGGTATTGTCGTTTGAGAACGCCGAGGATCGGCTTATTTCGAGAACGATCAAAGTACCACAACTTCAGTCTTTAGCTAACGACATCCTTTCACAGCCACATTGTAATATTATGGAGAGCGTAGTTTGGGAGCTAATTCAGGCAGCCGAAGAGCTAGATCGTGAGCTTGTAGACTGGGCAAGCAATGTCCCTGCTGAATGGTCATACTCTGTCGCTCAAGACCTCAACTCCGTGTTTGGCCCAGAGACCTCAAATCCATGCTACATTCCGACCGAGATTCGCGGATACCCTGACTTTTATGTTGCACGTGTGTGGAATCTATACCATGTCTCACGACTAATTCTTCAATCAATCATTCTTCGAACCACTTCTTGGGTTTACCCACCACCCAAAATCACCAACATCGAGAAGGCCAGCGGTATGCTTGTCAACGGTATATGCGCTAGCGTTCCATTCCTTTTGGGTTATGACTTGTTGCAACTGAAAAAATCCATTACAAACATCGACACTCAGGGCACCAAGTCTATTTGGCCTCAAAGTTCGACAACAAAAGCCAGAAAATCTAAACATACGGGAAGATTCTCCCTCATATGGCCCCTTTATATATCCTGCAGCGTTTTATCGATTCCTGAGGCTCAACGGCAGTGGATGCGTGCGCAGCTACAATGGATCGCTGAGTGCGGAGAATCACAAGCAAAGATTGTTGCTGGGACTCAAAGTCAAACGCTGTTGGGACAGCCCGAGGATTTTAGATTTGACTGTGTATGAAATTGTCGGTTTCGCCGATATATAAGCGCACAGGTCTTTGCTTCCTCTATACACCATACTTAACTCACTTCAAGTCGTTGCTGGGGACCTAGAAGTGTAGATTCGTTCGTTCCGACAAAGCTGTATCTACACCAATAAAGCACGGAAGGTGATTCGAGATCAGACGAAAACAGGATTTAAAATAGGTAGAAGACCGTTCAATAGATTTTCCAGTGTAAGCCATCTTTCACTAGATGTTTGTTCATCTTGCAAAAGGCATTAGAGTTGTACGTCAATCCCCTTTACTTTTAGTGACCCACTTTTATGACCCGAATCGGGAAATAGTTGAGATGGCCAATCAGTGCTCGATATCCACGCAGTTATTAATAAAAGAGCTATTGACGGGTCTCACTCCTTCAATAATCACCGAGCCCAGAAGAGGCTGTTGTTGCGAGGACCAATTGGATATCGTGAGTCGTGCTGTTTGAGAGACTTCTCGAAGGAAGCAGCTTTGGATCTCACTCATTCATGTATAAAAGCAAGCAACTCGAAATCTAGGTTTGCCGTTATTGACTCGTTGGCTTCATTTGAATCACTTTACTATTGATATACACGAAACAGTCATGGCTATTATCAATGGCCGCCTTCAGACATTGAGTCTCGATGGAAAATCGAGTAAAGATCTAGTCTCCACCGAAGACTATGACATCCTTCCTAAACCTTCTGCAATACAAAAATTGTCACCACTCGATATGAATATGCCAAAGATATATGGAAGTCGCTGGATATTATGCTTTCCTTTGCCTTCCAGCGTGGACAAAGCTATTGTGTAAGACTGAAAACTCACACCTAATTTGTCTCGCTAACTTCTCAGATATGAACAATTGAGAGAGGGATTGGCTTACACTATTGCCTCTATTCCTTGGATTGCTGGAGATATAGTAGGCTCTAAAACCCTGCTCTACAATTTTGTGTGGAAATCCCACCACTAACACATTCCGATATAGGGGCCAGAGGAGGGAAGTGGGCCAGAAAACAACCGAATTCAAGTTGTAGAGGGGCCTGGTGGTGTTGAATTCCGGTTTGTCTCTACCCCTCTGGATACTTTGCAGTGTGTTAAATACTGATCATATATTGTGCAGATGCACGGATCTCACAAATACTCTCCCGTCCTTTGCCAAACTTAAGGAGGATAACTTCCCATTTTCAAAGTTTACGACCTCACTTATATCTCCCCTTCAGGTCATACAAGCATCTCAACCCGTCTTTGCTGCACAAGCAAACTTCATTCAAGGCGGGCTTCTTCTCACGGCCGGAGTTCACCACTCCATCTGCGATGCAACAGGACTAGATACCATTTTCGAAGCATGGGCTTTCAACACCAGCGTAGTGGCCACGTCCAAATCTTTCAGTCAACATGATCCCATCTCTAACGATCGTACGCCCTTGTTCCAAGGGCTGCCAGCCAATATTGCAGATTTCCCGGAATATGTACTCCATCCTACTCCACCCATGGTAGGATCTGAGATGGTACCACAAACCCTCGAAATGCCCCCAATGACGGCAAAAATCTTTTACTTCTCACCAGAACATCTTGCGGACCTCAAGACAGCAGCTAAGGCCTACTCGACCAATGATGCACTCTCTGCCTTCTTTTGGCACCACATCACCGCAGCACGAAATCCAAATGCTGCCGTCGGTGAGGGCAAAACATCTAATATATGTTTTGCAGTCAATATTCGCAGCCGCACGAGTCCACCACTTCCTCCAACCTACCTGGGTAACGCATCACTAGCAGCCATCACAAACCGCCTCTCAGTGTCAAGCCTTGCAGACCCCAACTCTGGGCTCACCACTGCAGCAGCCGCAATCCGAGCCGCAGTCAATAACACCAACAAGCCCAATCGCGTGCCGCTCACCATCGGCCTCCTCAGCTCCCGATCAGACCCTCAGGATTTCAAGTTCGCCTGTCATGGTTTCCTAGGACCAGACTTGACGGCCACATCTTGGGCAGACATCGGTGTGAGGAATCGGGAATGGGGTGCCCTGGGGAAACCGGATGGATTTCGGGTCCCGTTTGAGGAGGCGGATGGGAGTATTGTTGTTTTCCCGAGGTGTAATGGGGGAGGGCTGGAGGTTATGTGTGCGCTTGAGGAGGGGGCGATGCGGAGGATGGTGGGGAGAGAGGGTTTTAGGATGTTTGCTCAGGTGTGGGCTTGATGGGTGGGGTCAGGATGAGGATGAAGGGATGGGTTTTGTTTCTGGGGCTTTTGTGCAGAGTAATTTGCGTCATCTACTTCATCTTGTGTAGTGTTCGAGATTTCGCGGGGCATGTGTAGAGAGAATAGAAATGGATTCCGTTATGAGGATTGATATCGGGCTTTGATGTTTATCTAATTATGATTCATTTGACCCCTCGCCCGTTCCAACTTTCAACGAGAGGCGGTATGATAACGTGGTATCAATGGAGAGCGTGTGTGGAAAGCTTCTGAATGCTAGACATTGGGCTTCGATGCTTATGCCACTATGATTCATTCAGGCAGCCCCCATACCGATACCTAAGGAGAGGTGTATTAGTACCACTACGGCTCCAGGAGAATAAGCTATTTCCCATCTAGATCTTCACTAGGACGTTCATCAATATCTAAATATAGTAGTCTCAATGCGAGTTCTATTTCTATAAATATCATACAACAAAATCTTCATGACACCCTATAATCCAATCCAGATCACAAGATCAATCCCACCAGAAACGCCTCCAATGCCAATGCAATGCTGTTTATGCATGCCAAATTCCATCTCTATATCTCCCACGAATCCATACCAGACATACCCCAAAGCCCGTCTAATTTACAGTCACCCCATTCCCATTTGTCGAATTCCCGTTAGGCATCTCGCCTAACCGCCACGTATTCTCCTGTTTTGTCCCTGGCGGCAACCAAGATGCATTGCTCTGCCCTCGGGCCCTACCTCCCCTTGCCACCCCATTGGTCATCGGACCATCATCGTTTTTCTTATCCTCAGCAGCTAACGCATACCCGTTTGTAAATCCTCGGATTGGGCTCTCGAACACAGTTGTTGGGATTCCACCTCCGTTCAGGCTAGCAGGAGTGTTGGAGAGTGGGAGGATCGATTCAGGTTTTATATCCATCATTGCGGCTTTCCTATCCGCCTTTGAGGATTTGGTTCGGTCGTAGAGATAGAGGCCAAAGAACGTCAATGCAATGCCCAATCCTTGGATTTTGGTTGTTGGGTTCTGAAACCATATGATTGCTATTACGACGACAAAGACGCGTTTTATTAACGAGGCGACGGAATAGGTTACGGGTGAGACCATGGAGAGGAGAACAAATGCTATGATGTTTTGACCGAAGTGAAATGTTCCGTTGAATACGAATTCTACTGCTAGACGCCCGTGATCAAAAGCTGATGGATGTGTTTCCAGGTCTAACGAGCCATCGTGGAAGAAATCTGCTAGAAGAGCAAGACCCTCGGACCAGAACCAGATTGGCGAGGTGAGAAGGAATGCGAGGCCAGAAGAGTAGCAGAGGAGGTTTAACTTGTCGAGCTTGCGAGTTTGGTTTGTTGAGAGGCCGGATGCTTCTGCTGCGGCGGCTTCGTTGAAGAGGCGCTTGGAGAAGATATTTTGTGTTACGAAGATTATGGCTGCAAGGAAGGCGTAGAGGATTCCGAAGATGTTGCCACGAAATTCGGCAGAGCAAGCCAGCATAACGCCGAGAGTGAGGGGGATTAGGGAGAGGTAGGTGGCGATTGGGTAGCGGATGTCAAAGATGAGGCGATAGGCGAAGACGGTAAAGAGGGGGGAGAGGCCTTTGATAGTGTGGACGAGGGAGACGGGGATTTTGGCGGTTGCGGTTGAGGATAGGAGGTGTCCGCCGATTTGAAAGGCTGCGAGGGGGAGAGTCGTTATGATAACGTCGCGTGTAGGGTATCTTATGCCATGTCGGAGGGACGGTATTGCGTTCTTGAGGGCTGGAAATATATTCGCGAGCCAAGAAAAGAAGAAGCAGAATGAAGCCACAAATGCGAATTGGATCATGGTGAGTGTCGCTGGCTTAGGAAAAGCATTGAGAATAGATTTAGAGGATGTATTTGTGAGCGCACTCGACATATACCAGACAATGCAGAGGGTCTGAAGCAGAAGCTATCAGCAATAGGAATATATTCTGTCTGGGAGGATTACGAACAACTAATTTTGGAGACACGGGCGCTTTCAATGCATCTGATATCTCATGGACATTTGCGCTGACACTCCCTCTTCTCGTTCGTATCGTCCTAAAAGCATCACTTAAACTCTTTTGTCTGCCATGCCCTCTCCCTCCTGTGCTCACTCCGTTCCAAGCAGCCCCTCGCAATGTGCTGTCCCTTCGCGGTTGCCACCGATCAACGGATGCAGGGCCATTAGCAAAGCCGTTTGATCTCCCCACGGGGCTCGAAGGGTAATAGGATTGCCCGTCAAAGGAATCTACATGGTCTGGGAACTTCTCCATCGATGTTCTCGAATTGTTCATCTTATTCGTATCGACAGGGAATTGCAGTGTCGAAGCTCGACTGGCAGAAGATGCGCGCGTCGAGTGAGGCATAGCGAGATTATTCAACGAGTGTCGGGCCTAAATGGCAGCATTATTGTCGTGGTGGTTGTCTCAGCTCTTGGGGCTTAATTGTTATTGACACGGGAGACTTTCTGCTGAGGTTATTCAGATTTCAGATTACCACATGTCGGGTAATCCTCGCTGATACTATGGTTAGTCATCTACGCTAAACCGGAATAATGCTAGGTACTTTTGTCCAGTGCGAGATCTTGAAATTTCACGTCAAACTTACAAAAGCACCAGATAATACTTTACTCTTGTGAACCATTTTCCTATATCACTGGTGATTCTGCTCTATTCATAAACACATAAGATCGCACCTATCAAGCTCTCACGAAAACTCCGCGAAATCATAAAATGTTTCTCCATGTACATGGATGCTTGGCATACGCCACTATAGCCTGACCTTCATCTCTGTGTCCCAAGGGGAATTTGGTAGTTCTTTATCTTCTCTCTACCATAAACAGAACTGTACACGCTAGTTCTAAAGTTCTGCTTGAGAGTACAGCATCCAATGGATTCTACCTGTTGTGGTAGAAGCCAGCCGCCAAAAGCAAGAAATGAATTAGTTGGCGGCTAGAAGCTAAGACTACGCAATTGAGTCTCGACCCTCAATACGAGCTTCAAACTCCCGACTATTAGACCTTTCTACCAAGGATCACTTTATCAGTGTAGAGTCATTACAAGTTCCATCAATCATTAGTATGACAAGGAAATTGAAAGACTCTGGTACAGGAAAGCCTATATATAAACCAATTACTTCTACCAACGGTGGAATACGACCTCATAAGGGTTATCCTGGGGAAAGAGGCTTAAAAAATAGTGCAGACTATGAACAGAATCATTTTCGATCACATCCAACATCTCGAGTTATAAAGCGCTTTCCTGTGGGTTAGGCAAGCAGCCAGCCCATCCGACTTATCTAGATCAATGACAAGGTGTTGCTAATAACGGGGGATCTTGTTATCACTTTAGAAAATTTGCGTTTGCTGGATGCACCTAGAGTGATGTGGATTGTATCAACCAAGGTGGTTTGGTAGAGAGGTGTGGCCAGGTGCTGTTGATGAAGGACATATATCACAGGGTCGAGATGTGCTGGTTTAGCCTGGCAAATGGATACTGATCTCGCATTATGGTTGAGTCATCAGCCGGTAAAAATAGTCAGCCAGTTGAAATGGAGAAATACCATCACGGGGCAGGAAATGACAGCTTTGAAGAGAACTGTTTCGCAGCAAGCCTGGTAGAAAAGGATCCGGATTACTCAGAATGCCGTCGTTGCTGGAGAAGCAGAAATTGTCTGCGGTCATCGCTCATTCCCTTAAAAACTATTAGAAAAGTTCATGGATCTTCAGAGTCAGCAGAATACCGCACTGGAAAGTAACCGACCACAAACAGGCAAGAAACAAATATAGCATCAGTTATAGAAACTGTAAACATCACTACTCCGTAAATAGTTCAAGAGCAATCGGCGAGGTGAACATCGGAAGGGCAGTTCTCCATCTCACTATAATGGGGAGCTCCGACTGCCCTACAGGACCACGCCTGATAGTCTCATTGCATTATTCGGGAACAGCTGCCGTACCAACTCGCGAGACTCGATATATAGCCTCTTGAGCCTTGCAGATCGATGCTACAAGAGATTAAGCTAGATTACTCTAATACCCCACTCGTTGTATTTTAGGATGCGACCAGGCTGATCATGAGTCGGAGTAGTGGCTTGGATATACTCAGATGTGTCTACCGGTCACCGATCAGTGTCTCCGCAAATGACTGCCCTATCTGAGTGTAAAATCTCGCCACATTGGCGCCAATATCAATACCAATTTCTAACGGAACTTACTCTTGTTCGGGGAAGTACGGTCACATCCACGATATATTTCTAGAGCCATCAGACCACTAGATCGAAACTAGGGAAGGCAATTCCATTTCAAAAATTTGAACACTCTTGATACTAGGATCCTCAATTAGAAAAAGGTGGTTTGAGCATTTGAATTTTGGCGAATACCTTACTGGTCAAATAGATTTTGAGACTGCGCCAAACTGCTCCCGGCGTACTCTAATTCTTAATGTTACAATGCCCATGGCCTAGCCTATGCGACTCGGACATGAAAAGCAGGAGAATATAACTCTGTGTTTGGAAATTGGTCAAGGTGCAAGTCTTTGGTCAGGGCATCGGCATACCAGCCTTCATGCTCATCTAGCGGCCATCTACACTCTTGACACAATAATCCTTTAGCACAACTACAGTCCCTTAACTGATTCCCACCTCAGTTTTTCACCAGTTCAAATGGATGGATCATATTTCAACAATTGCCCGGAAATCATCATGGGCGGCCATTTTTTAAGATTGCACGAAGGACGGATCTCCGCTTCCGCTATGGAAGGGAACTTCGTTCATGCTGTGTGGCTGGACCTTCACCTCCGCTGATTTTTGCGCCCTTTTGATTCATCTCACCCACTTCAGCTTATAATCTGGTGATTGCAACTCTATCAACTTGTTGGAACATCCTTAAACCTACAGTATTCAGGATGGTAAGACTTTTTAAATTTGGGCAAGAGGTACATTTGTTCCGGAAGCTCACTTTGATCTAAGAATATTACGAAAATCCTAGCGTAACAGCGAGGAAGCAATAACGGACCAGAGAGACTTTACACCTAATCTCAAAGCAAAAATGTGGGCGACTTTAAAATCCTCAACGCTCCGCTCAACGATTATAGCTCTCTTGATATGGGCCATCATGTGAAACCCCAAAATATGTAGCCGTCGGGCGGAGCAATTGGGGATACATGCTTGTTCCGTATCCCATATTTGTTGAGCGGATAGATATCTACTGCTTGTTACCAAAGTCTCTCCTCTGAGGACAATTCTAAACCTCTTTGAGCGTAGCAAGGAAAAGATTATCGGTCTCCCAACTACCTGCCCTATTTAGAAGAGCATATCAAAAGGCCATGAAGCTATTCTCTCTCGGAGTCACTCCTCGTCAACCAGCCTTCAAAATTATCACTGGCAGCGTTCATCGGGAAATTTCGATGAGCAGATTGTCGTCTTCATGCAGGACCTTCAACTTCGGGAGAAACCCATGTGTCCTCCAGGTTGCTTGTGCTGCGCCGTGGTCTTGCAGGGTGTATTTCTGGATATCCCCGCCTCACCATGTGCCGGCTAATTTGTGAAGTTTCTCTCCACTACTGCCAGGATTACCGCAAACAAGACACCAAACTCGAAAATTTGTAACAAACCAACACTTACTTATTTTTTCACAAAACAAACCTCATCGTGGACAGAAGTACCGTAAGCAGCAACTCGTAACGTTAAAACATTGAGTAGCGCTGGGCTGACCTTTTGCGATGAGGTTTTTTATCGTGGTTTGGGAGTTACAATCGTGGTGGTATTGGAGGGGCTAAAGTTGGAAAGGATCAATGTGCATCTTATCCTTCTGCAAATTGAAGCGCACTCAACACTGCTGCATGAACCAAAACCTCGATGTTCAGCACTGGTCACAACATAATGTTGCATGCATTTGCAGCAAGAATTGAAAATATTCCAAGGATGCCATTGCTCATCCGGGCAGAGTTCTTCACCTGTTGTCCTTGTAAACACGTGTGCTGGCAGCACTGGTATGTTTGTTGAACTCACTACGTTTATTATTTCTTACGTTTATTCGATTTACATGCCTTCCCCCCCCCCTAGTCTGGTTCATAATTTTGTACCTACCTCAACATTTGAGATGCTTCTAGATCCTCTTTCATGCTCACCAGAGCGGTCATCGCAGTGCTGAAAAGGCCGTACCTGACAATCTCCCAGCAACCAAACCCCATGTTTGGTGAGACTGTTTGCAGAATGTTCCGAGGTTCATTGGCAAGTCAGTAAGCGGTATTTCTTCAGCGATCAATCAGCCCCCGGGACAGGGGTTCAATTGCCCTAAACCGTTGAGGAAGTCAGCGAGTCCCGAATGACGGCAGCAGACTGAATCCCTGGAAGGGCTTGGTGGCCTTCACTTGCAAGACTATTTCACCAAACTACAATCGTGGGGTTGCACAATCGAGTTAATTGGACGAGTCATCATTCAAAATTCGAGACAACCTTATCATGCACCGGTCCCAGGTCCGGCACTTGTAGCCCGTTACGAGAAAGCCAATGGTCATTTACCTCCCGCATAACGATCAAGTGAAGAACTCCTGTGGGCCAATGGGTCTATTCGAGCGACATAGGACGAGAAATTCATATCGCTTAAAGGGAAGAGGCTGAAGACCCCTCTCACACATTCAAATGCCCAGAGAGTGAGGTGACACAACGTTTGAACGGGGGTCAGAGACTACTTTTAGGTGTCAGAGTGCATGGACGACGGTAAAGTGTTGCCCCGGGTCGCGGGAAAAGGTGGACCTGCCCTACGAGACTTGTGCCTGAAGTGATGCTACCCCGTTTGAGTTTATAACTGTAACACTACGGCGCAGACCAGATATCAGATTTGGTTCTTATGGAATCTTGCGCTCGAGTGTTCCATGTGGCAGTAGCTAGGATCATGGAAAACTGATCCCTTGAAGCGACATGGTTGGGGAAATTCGGGAGAACAGACTCAAAGGTGGACCAGCGGCGAAGAGGTCCGCACTTGGAGGCAATTAAAAAAAAAAGCGCGGAGTGCGGAGCAAGGTATTAGAAGATGAAGATCGAGATCGATATGTCAAATTCGGTGAGCTTCCTGGCCCCTTTGATTTATGTTAGATTGCTGGACATGTTTCAAGAGAATATCAAGCGGTGTGGAAGTATCGTGGCAATTACGGGGTATTGTGGCAAGTTTACGAGATAGAAACTTCAGAATTCAATGATGCCTCAGTTATCCAACAACATCGAGAATCACATGAATGCTATCAAGCAATCCGCCTTGGCCAAAGCACATTGCATACCAAAAGTTTGGTATGTATAAATGACTGGATCGGGGATTTTAGGGAAGGTTTTCTAATGCTTGTTCCCTCATGGACCCCCTGAACCTCTCAGGATTGTACGAAATCTACGGGATGATATCAAGTCTCTGAATATCTCCAGATATCTAGGCATTTTCTAGAATATTCCACAAGGAGAAAGCCTTCCAGGTCATGGAGGTGGTGTGACCACCTGCAGTTTGAAACCGCTGTAAACGGCAAACCTCACTTCGCCGACTTCCCAGGCGCAGTATTGTTTTCCCATTTCGACTGTAAAATCTGAGGGAGGCCTTCTTGAAATATAATCTTCACTGGAACCGAAAAGCCTCCAAACCCTTCAACCAATAGGATTTCAATACTGGCACATTTCGGGGAGAGCTAAAGTTTTGGCCTGAACATGGGCTCCTGCTTGCAAGCGGCTAGGCAACAGTGCTTCAATGTGCTTGTCACCTTTATTCGTGAATGAATGCAAGCCCTCACGGACCTCACATGTATATGGGCTGATATTTTTAGGTCATAAGTAAACCTCGGATATATGGAGCTTTTACCCATGTGAGAGCATTCGCCAATCAGGAGACATTCTGGGAACTTCGCCGTTCACTTGAAAACCGTATTCAAACAGAAGTCTGGACTCCTATGTTACCTGCGTCCTTCACAGAACTCACCAATAAACACTTGTACATTGCACGCCTCACAAGATTGGCGCATAATCTAGATTGGAATATATTGTAAGTTTAACATACCTAGTGAAGTAGTGGGCTCAAGAAACAGGGTTCCTGCAGGTATTCATTGACTTTAATTGCCCTATACTGATTTACGCAGAGAATATGTGCGGTGCACATCAAGCATCCTTGCATGAATCATATGCACGGTAGTCTCCCACGCGAGCCACAGCTGCAGACCATCCTAGAGGCTAACAACGCCTTCACCTAGTTCAGACCTTGATGCAGTTAAACAACAGGACCTTCTCCTTTCCCCGTCTATGGCACAGAACCATATCTCGAAAACTACTCCAGGTTATAGCCTAGCAGATCCTGCGCAATCGTTACCATAAAACACGACAAACTACAGGCTGGAAGGGGCAACTTGACCAGGCAAGGTGACCCATATATTGCAGACAAGTCTGTGTTGGGATTGGAAGCATACAACGACTGCTCAAAAATGTGATATTTATTCGCGGGTACTGCACGTTCGAAATCATTGTCAAGATTCTCTATCGTATCGATGGCTTCTTCCTCCAGGCCCCCACCTGGGGCATGGAACGCTCACAAAGGCCAAAGAATTCTCACCGAGGCCCAAAGAGAACGAAAGCGCGAGAGGGACAGAATCACAAAACGTGAGGAGAAAGCGCGATTGCAGCAGCGGCTTCAGCAGCTCGAGCAAACAAAAGACTCCGCTTCAAAGAGGATTGAAGAACTCGAATCTCAGGTCAACTCTTTGAAGAAATTATGTGCTGGTCACAATCTGAGATCAGATGGCTTAGTGGCGGGTGAAAGCTCTCCCCCCCCAAGTGTGGATGTTCTAAACTCATCAAGTATAAGCAAATGCGTTCCAATCGGTAATAATCATCATTCCGTAGCCCTCATATCTAACCTCTGACATTTCCAAATAGGCCCGCTACCACTCCAGTCTCGAGGAAATCCAATTTCTGTCAAGCAACAGGAGACGGTATCAATGTTTGGCACCATGGGATCGCATATAGCAAATCATTATGAATTGCCCTATACCCAAGCCAACAGTCCGAGTGTCAATACGAATTACTTTTCCGCTGTCCCACAGCCGTCTTGCATCTTGACCTCATCTGCAGAAAATTACCACAGGCCGAGTAATGATATCCCGTCACCTAGTGTGAACGGTAGACATCCCTATCATGGAGCAAGCACACCTCAAAGCGCCACGCTCTCCCATCCCCCAACGCCTGCTCCAAGCATCACTATTCCCTCAATTCGAAATCTTATTGAGGTGCCGACTCCACATTCTCGGAACGTCAGTGTCATCAACCAGTTTCTCGATCCACAAGGATTTGACATCACTAATGATTTCAACACTTTGGCTCTCAGTCGAAAATACTTGAGGGATCACCCAGGCATAGTTACAGATCCTGTTGTAGCTGAGGACTTCATCATTAGAGCAGTCCTCGGCGGGTGGGAGAGGGCTTTTCGGGAACATCGCGGTCCGACATGTCCAATCTGGTCGATCCTGCAATTGGCTGACGAGTATATGTGGAACAATACTCCACATCCTGTGAGGTTTGCGTATCTGTTGCAACATCACCGTTTATTTTTGGTCAGTAAACATCCGACAAAAAGATCGCTCGGAGCTAACAGTACTCGCATCTAGTACTTTCTTGTGGGAAAGGAAATCCCGAAATGGTTAGTGCCAAGGTAATATTATATCCTTTCAATATTTCTTTGATAATGCTAACGTATGAACTCAGAGAATCGCAACGCATATACGCTCATGAGCCAATAATAGCATTTAATTCACAGTAAGTTTATATCATCCTCTATAATCGACAGGTCATAAAATTTGTAGTCCATATATTCGCGACCGTCTTGTCATGCTAGGGGAATCAGGGAAGCGACGAACTATGATCAACAAATCATGGATCATGTATAATCGTTGCGCCCAGTTCAATTTTCCAGCATCCCAAACGTTGCTTAGTTTCGACCCCTCACGGCGACTCTACCAATTTACCGATAATTTCCAAAACTCCTGGTTGGATATCAACAATTTCCAATTTGATCCTGAGTACTTCTACGAACATCCTTACCTGGTCGAAGATTGCACTTTGGATAATGAGATGCGCTGGCCACTGGTGGTATATGTTGAAGGCCAGGACGAGAATGGTCAGCAGATTGTGAGGACGGTAGCAGGTTACGACAGCGCGGGGACGAATATTATGACTGTCCGTGAAGGGGAACAAGGAAGGATTGAGGAAGTGGTGGACCATGAGCGTGATCAGCAACAAGGCCAGACGCATTTCCCGCTGAAAGTGCCGACAACGATGACCGCTGCAACGCTTCCGAGCTCGACACTAGCACCGATGATGTGGGACTCGAATACTGCTGTGACAACGGCGAGTTACGAGCCACCTTTTGCGTATGGAATTGCGCCTATGACTTTCGGTAACTTTTGAGCACGCTGCATTCGATACGCATAGAGCAACTGAGAACACCCCAGTACCACTTCGATCCGCGATTTTGAGGAGGGTTAAAAAAGGAATAGAAAGGAGCGCATTGATGCCTGCGATAGAATTTTTTATCCAACAAAGTGTGTAGAACGTCAGGCCCAGGCCTATATTTACCAAGAGCTCACCCTTCTCAGTACTTCTGGATCAGTGACGACACCTCCTAAGAGAGGCCATAGACAAGACACCAAGACACAGCATAAATCCTGGTCGAGATTATCTCTATCATAGTGGAGCATCCATAGCCCCCATATTTGGCATATTTAGGGTAATCCAAAATGGTAGAATTATTATGAGCTCACAGTTCTTGGCTTGATAGACAAGCTCAATGCTCATATTATAAACCTTTTCGGTATTTTGCTTCTTCATTCCACCCATCACTTCTGGTGTTGCGAACTTACCTGTATCACTTTCTATCCCATCTTAAAACCAGATTCCTAGGTGCTTATAAGTAATAAGTATGCCTTACCCAATCCAGAATTACTACAAGAAAGCCCTAGCATGTCTTACATCCTATCAGCACCTTTCTCCTTATCCGGATCTAACCTTTCCATTTATCCTGATTCTACCCCGCAGATTTGTTGCACGTCGCTGTCTCAGACAGAATTACGATTCCCTGAACTCCTTGCAGGTTCCCGTGTTTGCTTTGCCACAAAAGGCTTTTTGGGCTTCTCGTGGCGGAAACTTCACTTTACAACATTCCACTACACTGTCGATGCCTAGCACTTCATTGATGTTCAATAATCTCTTCGGTATTATGAACTCACCGGGAATATCGGACAAGCTTCATTTCCAAGCCGTGAAATCCGTGCCCCTGTCTCGGAGTTTCCTGCCTCAGCCGGCTGATCCGAAACGGATATCGGCATCCCAATTCGGAGATTCGGAGACTCGTCTACTTCTTGACGGCAAAACTGTCGCTCTAGTTCGCTCGGCCAGATAAATCAAATCTCTTGTTGCATATCGCACCACTACCCCGAATTTCCGGGTTTAGATTCAGTGATGTATTCGGGGTCTGGATGATCTCCTTTCGGAATTCGGAGGTAGTCTCGCTTAAGCGGGAGGAGGAGAGGTGGATGTTACGACTGACACAACTTTGAGTACACTTCATGACTAGAGCATCCAAAAGGAATGAAAGAGTAGAGACGGGCTCCCTGAATTCTGGGTTTTACCCGTCTTGTTCTCTTGTTGCACCTCGCACCATTATCCCTTAATTCCGTACTCGCTCAAAGCTCGGCTTATCCTTCCGAAATCCGCTGTTTCTCGCCTTCCACGCCTTTTCTCTCCTATTTTTCGGGCAGTTGGCTCTTCCTCCCATATTATACATCTCCGTAGAGTCGTACACTACCTGCTTTCGGATAACTTTGTTGCACGTCGCTCATTTTCGGAATTCCGTTTATTTCTTTTTAGAAGTCTAGATGCTTCCGAAATCCGGGATTCGGTGTTCTTTCACGCCCGCAGTCCGCCTTACCACATGCCTTCCGCCACGCCTCGGCCTCCCACGATCTTTACCACCAGCATCAATTTCAAATATTTCTATGTTAGTTCGTTCAAGCCGAGATGTGCCACGATATCTGAATGTTTGTTGAACATCGCAGTCTTACCCCGAAACTCCGGCTTCGACATGTAGGGATAAGCGAGTGATGCTATGGCCTCCTTTTGCCGTGTTTGCTTGGGCAATCGGCAGAATATGGCAATGTTGGTACACAGAAAGCTGTTTTGTTGCGTTTCGCAATTTTATGCGGAGTTCCGAGGTTTGTGACTCGGGGTACATAAAGCTCCGAGTTTATGTCTCAGTTTGAACGGTGGTATAGATTACTCCGGAACCAACTCGCTTCAGTATTTCGGATCCTGATGACAGCCTCAGAGTCCTCTCTCCTCCCCGGTTCACCTTCATCTTGCCACGCTTTTATTGTAACCTCACCACCGATATCTCACACGATCAGAAGAGCAGAATTCCAGCAACTTGGCTACTGTTGGACAAAATTCGAACTCGCTCACAGCAATTAAACAATGTTGGTGCGGGTACTGCTGCAATAACGTGCTGGCCATGATTCCACACCCTCATGACTCTAATGACTCGGAGTTCTGATTGTCCTTCGAAGAAGTAATCAGATAGACTTCAATAGATCGTACATGATGTGTGGCGGTGAAGTCTCGTGAAGTGAGACATGGTTTTAACACAGCTGGTAATACCGTGGTAAGGGAGTGGCAAAATGGTTAGTGAATCATGGAGGGATGGTACAAAATTGGAATTCGGTAGGATTGGCTGTGCTATACGAAAACTGAGACGCGATATGCAACGAAACAGAATTTTCACCTGAGCATCCGCACTGTCCAGATTGTGGTGTGTAAAAAGAGGTTTGTGGAGTAAGGGCACTCACAGAGTAGAATGTATCAACTCGGGAAGATCCTTCGAACTCCCTTCCCTCTCATCTCAAGGCTAGTGTATTAACGAATATATATCTTCAATTTCTTGAGATGTCAAAGGCTTAGCACCTCAGCCGAGACCGTGAAACGCAATGTCTACTGGTTCGAAAGTCCCCTCCTTTCATGCTCGCACTAGACAGAAAACTACGGAAATAACACATATTTCAATATCATCCCCTAGCATGTCGGAAAGCATCCAACAGAGAGAACCAGCAGAAGTCATGCTTAGAACCTTGATGAGGCAAAGGTGATCTAGATGTGAATCCCGTTATGAGATATTGTTCGTTGTTCATACCAACCCAACAGTGAGCTTCAGGCCCGCCTTTTTATGTCTAATGTATGCTGGATGGCACTTTCAATTCTTTGCCGGAACACAGACTCAAATGCCATCAAATTATGTTAACCCGTCTCAAAGGGAACGTTCGTGATATCTTCTGAGGTGTTGCCTTTATTGATCTTTTGTAAGGTATTTCAAAGCACATTTGCATCCAATCCCCTTCCACGTGATCTTACATGTTGTCTCATTCATACTAAGGCATGGTCGCACTGCTGCCCATCCGACCATCCCAGCTGTCATTCAAATTGCTCTATCAGAATATGATGGGGTGTGAAGATTACGGCTCGTCCTGACACTCCTCCCCCGAGTCGCATTGCGTCAGAGAGAGGCTGCCTCAACAACCTGAGAACACTACTTATTCGATAACATTTACAATAGGTGTTTGATGAACGCGAGTGACAGGAAATTTTTAGAAGCTTTTAAGCAAGTGGATCTAAGCACTACAGACGCTGTAGTCTTTATTCCTATAGCGATTTGCGGGATCACTTTATGCAAATTATCTCTAAACATAGTTGGTTCCGTATCGTAATTGAACTTCCACTCTATCGACCCCACATCATTTAGTATTTCTAGCCTTAACTGATTCCCAGTGATGGTTGACCTCCAACCGTAGCCCGATACCTAATGCAATGTGCAACAAATCTGGAGCGCTAATCTGCAGCAGAGTGGCGATCCCCAGTTCAGAATATCTAACTATTGCTAGTTTGCTAAAATCGCGATATGCAACGAACCAGAAAACTTCTATCTATTAATTCAGGAATCAAGTGCTTCGGGATGAAAGAAAAAGAAGAAAAAAACTTGCCACAAACGCCTCATGAGTGTGCATCTCGACGGCACAACACTTTGAACCACTCCTCTCTATGGTATCAGATCCTAATTAGCAGCGCCAAAGATTCTCAGAGTAAGGTGGTAAGTACATGATTTAAATAGCCAAATCTTGAACACTTACTCAATAATTCCTGTTAGCAAGTGTCAACGAAAAATGGAATCTCGAGGTGTGTAACCTCCGAAATTGAGCGACAAAAGATTCGTTTCAAAAGAAATTGTATTAATAGGCTTTGGTAGCAGGATAGAAAATTAACCTGTTATTTACTGTGCATCCAAGCATATATACCGGGTAAGCAGTATGTATGCCTAGGTGTCTATAATACACCAACACCCACGCCCGAAGCACTCATAGCGCCATCCTTTCCTACCCTTGCATAGCTATAGCAATGCGAAAAAAATCACTTGACACCTAGAAGATGGAACGCTTCATCCCATTTCGCGACAGTGATATGCTCCCATCCTCCACTACTTTCTTTCAGTTGTCGATACCAGTGGGATGTCGGCTCAAAGGTAATTTCTTTCCACTCTAAATCTGATTTCTCCTTCAGCGGTTCAGCGCCGACTTCCTTTTTTGGTTCAGTCATCATCTCTGGCACCTCTTCTAATTCTGGACTTGGCCCATGGGGAACAAATAAGCCCGGGGGAGGACCAAAATCCATATCCTCCGACATGTTAGAAGGACTAGTTGCATTACTGACGACTCTCGAGTTATCATTCACAGTTTGGGACCTTCCAGACGGGGCACGATAAATTTCCTTGTCGTCTAGAGCGATATAACTAAGTTTGATAGGTATCTCTTTTTCTGCTGTATCAGATGGATGCACAGGCCTTGGAACACATTGAGTGCTATTCTCATCTACTAAAATGCCAGCTCGGGATGTTCTACTGGAATCCGTGCCTGAAGATGCGGGTCGGGTATCTCCTGTTGCGTCGAAGCGAAAGGGTTCGGAGGCGCGATTGTAATCTGGAGATTGATATTGAAATGAGAAGGGTTGGTATAGCGTCGACGTAGACATGGCGTTGGAATTAGCTGCTGCAAGGTGCTCCGTGGTCAATTTCGGAAGCTGTTGGTTCCCCACAAGTGGGGAATTTATTGCCGGTTCAGATGTTCCTGTTTAGAAATTAGAATTAGCACACTGTGACAAAGTCAGATTTCATTAGCAACTTGCCCGATCCGTGGAGTGATTCTAGAGGCAGATGGCCCACGAGAAATGTTAAGTCTTCTCTTGAAGCTCCGGCGTATCTGTCAAGCCACCAATCTGAAAAGCGCTCGACGGTTTTCATTTGATGAAGCATATGTCCTCTACTCGTAACATGCTCGCAGATCTGGTCCATCGGGACTATCTCTCGTAGATTGTCAGACATAAGATCCTTCAAATACCATTTGGGCTTTTGGAAAAGCGTCCGGTCTTTAGTACCTTCAACGGGCTTCTGGCGAGTAGGCATGTTGCTCTTCAGAACCCACCTGTATTGTGCTGGCGATGCTTTACAACGGCCATTCCATTCAGCCTCGAGCTTCTTTAACGGTGTCAACTCATCTGAATCGGCAGCCGCGGGTGTCCCTGAAATCTCACTCACAATGAGCTCTCGATATTGAGCATCAAACCCGAGAGATTTTTTTACATCACAAGCCACAGATGCTGTCATTCGTTTGCCAGCAGTTGGTGGATTTTGTGAGGCTTGGGAACTATGAGCAGCATTTAGTTTCGCAGCTATTGCTAGTGCCTTCTGTTTCTCAGGACTCATAGTATTCGTTTGAGCCACGCCCGGATTTTCCTTCCATGCGTCATGCTGTGGCAAACACTGCTTGAGTCTTTGAAGGCTGGATTGACTGTGTGAGCCAGTCCCAATTGCAACAAGTCTTCGGAACTTATTTAATCTGTATAATGACCACCCTGCAAACCACTCAACAAGTGCTTTTTCGTTATCGCAATCAATGCATCTATCAGCGTAAATAATGGGACTCTCATTCTCGTCATAGATGCTCGAGTAGAAATCCACCCCGTCATTTATGGCATCTACTTGTCTCCACCTCCTTTCAACCTTGGTGAAAAATGCATGTAATGAATACCTTAGAGAGCACCTTTCAAACCCAAGGCCTTTCTGAGTTGCCTCAGCATCTTTTGAATCCTTGTCCTTATTTGCTTCGTTGAACTTCTGGCGCTCATATGCTTTCGAATTTGCCAAGTTGAGTAGATAATCTGAGAAGTTATAACAGCAGACGAGTTTCCAAGTACCCGGTGTAGCCGACTGAAGTTTTCCGTTGGTAAGTTCTTTACCGAAGAACCAGTTCAATATTAGGAGTGCTTTTTCTGGCTCGGCGACTACAAAGCTAGGTGTGAGTAAGAACACAGAGCCGTGTGGAAATAAGCGGGTTGCGGTTAATAGTCCTAATGTCGAACTCTCGGACTCCCCCTTTGTAAGGTACATGGGATATTTAGAGGTGGAATCTGAGATACACCAAAAGTCGACCCCCCTTTTTGATCTCATGATTATCTGATTAAGGCCAGGCAATCTAGATATCTCTGAGATGATTGACTCATGGATAAGGACAGCTCCAACCAAAGTCGTGTCGGATTTCATAAAGTAGTCCCAAGATCCACTCGTACTACCGAAGAACCTACAGCCTAAATATGATGCTCGTAGCCAAGATGTCAGGAACACTAGTGATTTGGTGGCGGCTGGTGGGAATAATAAGAAGTAGTTGTGAGGATTACCATCGTACTTCTTGTGGCTGTGAGGTAGAAAGCCGCTAGTTGGCAGCTTGTGTATAGCAAGAACGAGATCTTTTCGATACTGATGGGGCAGGTTGCTCGACAGTCTGTTGGCAGACTTGTCTTTGTAATTGCTCACCAAGATTGAGGCTAACTGGATCTTAGGTTCAAACACCAAATATCGCATATTAGATTCCTTCGATTGATCACATGGAATCTCAAGGCCATCGAGAAATGACCAAATTTTGTCGGATCTTGTTGGGTAGGTGACGATTACGAAATCAGCTAACACAGAAAATAGACCAGAGGACTGGTCCTGCAATTCCTCAGCAATGGTACTGAGGGTTTTTGCTACATGAGAGTCTGCTGTAGTAACCGGAAGGAAGTCACCCTTCCATAGTGCTTGGTCAACAAGAGTGTCAATCATCGCACAAAAATCCTGGGCCATACACATCTGGTCAAATTGTATACTGGAAAGAGAATTGAATCTTTGACCCCACGATCGGTCTAAGTCGCAGCCTAATTCACCAGTGTCAACTTCAATAGCTTGTCTGTTGGCCATTCCAAAGGTGATTAATTTAGCTCGACCTGTTTGCGATTTGATGGCACTCTTCCGTTTGTAATCATCCATGCTCAACTTAGCGCGTTTTGCCCTCGTGGGGTTGGTAACAGGTTCAACTTCATGATCGCTTGTTGGAAATGCTCGATGAGCATCGTGGCTGTTCTCAAACTCTCGTCGAGGAGGAGAATTTGAATAAGGATCAGGTGATATATTCCGAGGCTCTGAGACGAGAGTTATAGGCTCGTCAAAGGCAAAAGAAACACTCTTCTGTGGTCGTTCACGAGATTTGGTTGTCGCCATATCTATTGACGAGCGGGATTCTTTAGGGGCTGATTGTTCATGCATCAGCTGTCGAGGTCTGTCGCTGATTGGAGTGGTGTTTACATCTTTTGAGATGTGGCGCGCTTCCAAGGACGAGTCTGGATAATTATGAAGTTGGAAACAGTCGTTGCTAGTGAATTTACATGTACCCGCCAACCAAAACCTGCAAATATCCGCTGTGCGATGTTGCTTTACTAGGGATGACCTGAATTCACCTGGGGGTGGAGCTACGGCGAGTTTGGGATCATTCGTATGTAAGAAATCACAATCGACACCCTTTTTGCAGCCTTGTGGACGAGTTGCCCAAAAGCGACATATGGTATCAAAGTTTGCCCTGGTTGGTAGCGTTTTGATAACAGTGTGAACTGAAGTAGTTTCATGTCGATCGGATATGTTTCTGTCTTGTATAGGCTCATATTGACTGCTATTGCCTTGGAGAGATTCCCTTGATGGGTTTTGCGGTGGTTGCGCATGTCGTGGCGGCAGCTGCTTTGGTATAGGATCTGGCTCCGGATGATACCCAGGAGGCATTGAAGCCACGGGTTTTGAGCTATCGTCGGTATGTAGATATTCGCAACGAGTCCCTTTTGAGCAATCGTGTTTGGAGTGCCAAAAGAAACATATCTGCTCACCTTTTTCCAATGGATGAGAGACTTTCGAATGTCTTGTAGGTGCTATAAGTTTAGTGGAAGTGGAAGTAAAGTCTTGATCCAGAGAGGGTTCATAATCTTTATCTACCGTCAGCGGTTGCTGTTGTAGTTGTGAATCCCGTTGCGGGTTCGGCGCTACAGGCTTAGAAAGGTCATTTGTATGGAGGTATTGGCAATCTTCGCCCTTTTTACAGTGCTCGTCCCTAAACCAGAAGTAACAAATTACATCAATTTTATTGTTCGGATGTTCTCCAGCACTACGTTCTTCAGCTCTTCCTGTAGCATCACTATCGTAAAAAGGGTCATGCTGGCCACTGCTAGCCTGGTTGCTTGACGATATTTCCTGCATGATCACTTGTGGACGGGCTACATAACCTCTTGGTGGGTCAGCAACAGGAATTCCCGGTTCATTTGTATGCAGGAGTTCACAACCGCTCCCATGTTGACAATTCCGTTTAGAGTCCCAGAAGAAGCATATCTTGCGAACTCTGCCCATTGTTGGGAAGTGCTCAATTGGCATCTGGAATGTAGAATTATTTGCCGTACTGCTGCCATTCTTTTCTAACATAGAAAAATTGTCTTGTGTAGCATCAGTAGCTTGCTTTGGGGGTACAGACGCACTTAAAGAAGCTTTGCGAGGATTTGAAACTTTCAGATTCTGGAGATTCGAAGGATTTGAGGGGTTGTAGAGGCCCCCTATAGATTCAAGATCAGGGGGGCCATCCTCTAGGGCTCGTCCAGCCAGCTCTGCCTTTCTTCGTATGCGCATATTCCCATAGAGCTTTGAGCCTTTCGATGGATCCGTAGATGTTTGAAGCAGCGTTGGGCGTTTTTTAGCCGCCTTTCGAGTTGCAAAGATGTTCCGATTACTCCTTCCCCTGATTGCCCCTCTACCACGGCTGGCAGGTAGGGTATCTTTTGAAGAAAAGAGATCATTTGTAGATTCAGAAGCTGACGACCCAGGTCTTTTGGTGACTGATGGATCTGTCGCTTTTGAGATTGACTTTTTCTGAGCTGTGGCCTGTCGAGACTTGTTGGGTTGTGATGTAGAGGCCTTTGGTATAGGGGGATCTTGCAAAAAAGTGGCTAACGGCGTATCTGATGATGAGCTTGACGAGGTTCGTTGATTTTTAGATGCCTAGTAGAGTTAGCTTGAGCAATTACTAGAAGTACATGAGAACTTTACCCGATTTGAGGCTGTCCGTTTGGGCTCCGCTGAACTTTTCAAAGCACTCAACCTCTGCACTTTCTTTGGGTCATTGTCTACGGCGTCTTCCCATTCTGCCTCGCTGTCATCGAGAGACTGCATTCCGCTTCTTGGAACAAGTCTATTTCTTAGATTTTTAGGATCCACACCAGATCTCGCCGAACCTGGAATATCATCCACCTCATCAACTTCCGCCACCTCACCACCGCCTTCATCTTCAGAACTGGACACAATATATCCTAGTTGTTTCCTCTTGATTCTCCGCCGTTGATGACGTTCCGCTTTTCGCTCCTGAGCACGCTCCACCGCGGTGTTATAATCAGCCATATCAAATGGTTGATCCACACCCGTTGCTTCCCGCTTCTTCCTCTCCCCCCATGCCGACAAAATTACCGTAGGAAGATTTTTTCTTGGTTCCCAAGTTGCTTCTTCTAGTGGATATCCATCCCACAAGATTAGGTAGGACCGACCATACTTTCCGTTTTTCTCAGTCAAGATGCGATCCGCCTCATACAGCTGATCAGCATGCTCACTGGCTTCAGTTGAGTGTATAGATATATCGTCATCGTCACCGTCACTACTGACGGCTTCCCTTCTCCCGGTAGTGAGCATAATGGGCTATGAATAACACTTGTCTCAACCAAAATGATCGTGAGTGTTAGAATGGTGCTGAAGACGAAGTTACCAGACACGGGCTGTAGAGAAAGGAATAGGTGATATAGTAGTGGCGCGTGTTGACACGATGTGATGATTGGAGACTCTTGAAGAATCTGTTATCGACATAGTCAAAAAATTGTGCTCGCCAGATGAAGATTGCATTTCCAGAAAGTAACACCAAAGCAGGTATCGCCAAACAAGCTTCCTCTCCCGTTTGTCGTAGCTCTTTCCAATATAAAATTGACCAGCACGTGATCTCTAAAAACCGACCGAGCACCGCTACACCGTTGTTTCGAAACAGAGGCCTCCTTGATATGAGTCCTGGACGTTGCGTTGCCACAATAACTGGCCTCTCTTGTCCATCGATTGCGCAATTGACGTCAATAACTCCTGAACAGGATTCGTATTATCTACGGAGACTTTGTCCTCACATTCACGCCTATCCAGACCACTGAATCAACCCCCCTGCTACTTATCTGACGCGGTAAAGCCAAGCCACTCGCGCTTCTCGCCAACGAACAAAGGCGCCCGCATTGCATTCGTTGCGACAACAATTGATCTGAGCATCTGTCTTGTCTTTCAACCTCTACAACGATACCCACGGATAATCATGGCGAATGACGAATACGATGTGAGTATTGTTCTGTGAATCTTCTGCCATGCGTCTGTTAACATCTCCTGCAAATAGTTCCTTTTTAAGGGTAAGCTTCAACCCCACCGCCCGCTGCCTGCTCCCTATACCGCCATGGATAAGTACTGATAACCATCTGCAGTGGTGCTGATCGGAGACTCTGGTGTTGGTAAATCCAACCTTTTGAGTCGATTCACACGGAATGAGTTCAACCTAGACTCCAAATCCACTATCGGTGTCGAGTTCGCAACTCGATCCATCCAGGTAGATGCGAAGACCATTAAGGCGCAGATCTGGGATACAGCTGGGCAAGAGAGATATCGAGCAATCACATCCGCATATTACAGAGGCGCAGTCGGAGCTTTACTCGTCTATGATATCAGCAAACACCAAACATACGAGAATGTGACGAGGTGGTTGAAGGAGCTACGGGACCATGCAGACTCGAACATCGTAATTATGCTGGTGGGAAACAAGAGTGATTTGAGACATCTAAGGGCTGTCCCTACGGAAGAGGCAAAACAATTCGCAAGTATGATATTTTGAGATGTACTGGTTGCTGTTTCTAGGCTGACACAGTTTCTAGGCGAGAACAACCTTTCTTTCATTGAAACTTCCGCTCTCGATGCTAGCAACGTAGAGCTTGCATTCCAGAATATCCTTACAGGCATGTAGCTCCAACAGCCCTTAAATTATATAAATGCTGATCTATCCCCTTAGAAATCTATCGAATCGTCTCGAGCAAAGCCCTTGATAATGGTGACTCTGCACAAACTAATATCCAAGCCGGAACGGGAATCTCACTTAGCGAACCAGTAGATGGAGGTGCAGCTAAGGGCGGAAAATGCTGTTAGAGGACCTCTATTTGTTACGATGCTCCATGGACATATTCTGATCGGTCGAAGGTTGATACAAGGCGAGGCGTCTGTAACATGTTATGGGAGGAGCATATGCGGGTAGTCACGAAATTCAGGTTCGGTATTCGACTTTAATAAGCTGCGTCTAAGACACTTGCCGATTAGTCTCTTAAGGATCCGATACGACCGTTCTTCCTATACTCCTCAATCTCTCGGATCTCCTTTCGCTTTCCTTGCATCCCGTTTTCTCCTGGTTTGGGGTGTCTGTTGTCTTTGGGATGGGGTTTTACGATCGCACTCTCATTATGCATGCACCACTTCATACTGCAATGGATGTTATCTTAATACTTTCTTTAGATACTGTATTATGTGCTAGAATTTCCTCCTACCCATATCGCCGCTTGCTTGATTCTAACCCATTCTACGTATCTCCTCACTTTTCTTCACCCAAGTTGAGCTTGCATCTTTCGCCATTTTCGTCCCAAACTTATTTATGCAATCATCCGTCATCCTCTTTATCTCCTTCTCCAGCTTCACCAGATCTCCTCTCCTCCCACTCTCTTTAAACCTTTGTACCTTATCCAGAAACTGCCGACTCGCATCCTCTCCCCCTCCTCCCTCGCCCTTCTATCTTCTACCCCATGCTCTTTCTCCCCTGATTCCTCTTGTAAAACTCACACCCGCGCACATCACTATACCATATCAGCAGATCATCGTAATCACCCTCTATCCTATGCACGATCCAATGAGGTTACATTCCCTATAATGCTAGGGCGTATTGCGCGTATCAAACTAGGAAGTGGGCGGATGATAAGTCGAGGTTGAGTACATGGAGGGCGACTTCGAGGGTGGGGAGGAGGGAGTAGTCTGGTGGGAGATGTGCTGGGTGGGTGAAGAGTTTGGTGTGAACTATGTGATACGTTGACATTTAGAGATTGATGTTCAATGCGTTCGGTCAGAGGGATGTGAGATGTGAGCATCGGCTTGAGAGAAGAAGTCTGGTCATATTAGTAGCTAGATATCCATGATGGTAGCATCCTAAATCGAAGCGTTATTATATCTACACGTGTTTGATATACTCTTAAATAAGAAATTCGAATATGTTGCGATTGACACAGAATTTCCACAACTAACGTACATAAAATCAAATATCTAGGCTAATTGAAAGAAATTAAAAGTTGACAGCACTACGGGATCGCACAAACCTCACATGAACTACAAGGCTGATGCCTATGGCGGAATCGTCAAATTTAAGCTAGTCCCCGATCATCGCTAGCGCAGACGCTAAGATTAACATGCGCCCGCTGATATCGAGAAATAAAAAAGTTCGAGCTCTGAACCTCATTTTGCGACTTAGCATTTTCTCCTCTGCCAATCCCGCAACCACAATGGCAGCAGTTTATAAATCTCTATCGAAGACCAATGGCGTTGAGAAAGAAGGTCACGCAAGTGGCGTGAAGAAAAACAAGCAGAGGGTTTTGATATTGTCGTCGAGGGGGATAACTTATAGGTTAGTAAATTTATTGCGGGAAGATGAAGAATTACTTGGAAATATTTATTGACAGATAAGAACAGACATCGACATCTTCTAAACGATCTTGCCTCACTTTTACCACATAGTCGAAAAGATGCAAAGCTCGATACCAAATCTAAGCTCTACCAATTGAACGAACTCGCGGAACTGTACAACTGCAATAATGTATTTTTCTTCGAAGCTCGAAAGGGAAAGGATTTATATCTCTGGATGAGCAAGGCGCCAAACGGACCTACAGTTAAAATGCACATGCAAAACCGTACGAACTATATTCCTTTCTTAAACCCTCCGTCCTATTTTGAACTTCAAATTAACCTTATAAACAAATAGTACACACAATGGAAGAACTCCACTTCACAGGAAACTGCCTCAAAGGCTCCCGCCCCATCCTTTCTTTCGACGCCTCCTTCGACACCGCCCCGCACCTCCGCGTCATTAAAGAGCTCTTCCTGCATATCTTCGGTGTCCCCAAAGGTGCGCGGAAAGCAAAGCCTTTTGTAGATCACGTTATGGGCTTTACTCTCGCGGATGGAAAAATTTGGATTAGGAATTATCAGATTAACGAGACTGAAGTGTCAAAGTCTACAGCTGCCTCTGGTACAGATGGTGAAGAAAAGCTGAAAGTAAAGAAAAGTGCAAGTGGGAGAGAGACAGAAATTAAACTTGTAGAAATCGGTCCGAGATTTGTCCTAACTCCGATAGTCATCCAAGAGGGAAGTTTTGGTGGCCCGATTATCTACGAGAATAAGGAGTTTGTGAGCCCAAATCAAGTCAGAAGCGAGATAAGGATGAAGAAGGCCGGCAGGTATGGGAGGAGGGCAGACCAAGGGGTTGAGAGATTGGCGAAGAGGGGAGAGCTGGGTCTTAGGACTAATGGTGGACGGACGATGCCAGTTGATGAGTTGGATACTGGGATGTTATTTGCCTGAGAGTGTGGTTATAAGCAGGCTATGTGGATGGCGTTTTGTGGAGTTTGGGATAGAGAGAAGGCTGAGTTCAGATGCATGACATAGCTGGCAAGAAGAGATCTGTATGAAGCTAGGTATATTTCTCACAAATAAAGACCAATTCCGTCAAGCTTTGCGTCAAGATTCTCGTCAACCTTGCTCTCATAAATTTTGGCAAGATTACATATTAGAGTAGAGATCCTAGTGTTACTTTCACTGACACGTCAAAGATTCATTCACAGTGTTACTCAGTTCAAGACACAATGAGTGAGGTGTTGGAAAAGGGATGTGAGTAGGTAGAAGTGAAGTTGTCTTAAATATTGTCTTCTGCAATTAATGCATAGAAATGATGCCAGCAGAGCTCAGCAATGTTCTATTTCGTCCCGTTCCATTCCATTTTTACAAGAATGTAATAAATTTAACTTTAACATTTAATCCAAAGCTTATTCATAGCGCCATTGCTAGACCTCTTCAACCATCCTCTACAGAAATTCTCCTTCCTGAAATCGCTAATAGTGAACCTAACCCTCGACATCCCAAGCTCAAATCCGTACCAGAAAGTTTGTCTTGACCAACCCGACGACCAAGCACATCCTTTAACTCTGAGGCACTGACGTTCACAATTCCGTTCTCATGACCGCCCCAGAATTCAATGTCTTCCTGCGGGGTACTTCTTGCTCCAGAAACAGAAGCATAGAATGGTTGTTGAGAAGTTCCACGTGATGGATCTGTATAGAATTCGTTCAGCCGCTCGTAATAAAGAACACGAAGAGCTTCGTTTAAAGTCTCGGACGTTTCGGTAAAATAGGTGCCTTGAAGGTGGAGGAAGTCTGCTCGTTGCGTCTTGGTGGTTGTGTTTTCGACAAGGTGAAGAAGATCAATTGGGTTAAACTTGGTAACGACACGGATGAGATGCCAGTACTCATTTCCCCGCTCTCCCCAAGCAAGTTTCTCGAGTGCTTTCCATGGAAGATTGTGGGAATAGTGCTCAAGTACAACCTGATTTGAGGGATACAGGTCGAGTTCAATCAACTGCATAATGTGGAAGTGAAACTCACTCAGTTGAGCAAGTGACTCATTGGAGTATGTTCGAAGAAGACGTAGACGCGGATCATCTGGAGAAGATGGCAAAGGAGGATCAGGAGCAAATTGGGTGTATGTCCGATCATGAAATAGACTTGTGTAGATCCACTGCCGATAGATGCCACCTCGAAGTCGTTGTTTTTCTGTCGCTCGAAGAAGGCGACGATTGCTTGATCCATAACGCCAGCGAAGTCTAGGGTATACCTCTGCCCACTTCTCTGCGACCCTGCCATATTCCACCATTTTCTTGATAAGCTCAATTGTAAGCTTAGGATGCTCTGGGACTTGGATGATGCGATCTAGCATGTTGTTACGTCGAATTTCTGTGCCCATTGGTCTTCGACTCTTATCCTGTTCGTTACTGATGACAAGTTTTACTAGCTCTGGTAATGGCCCATAGGAATTGTGCATTGTTTGTTCGAGGATTGGCATTCGGCGACCAAGGAAGGTTCGATAGTTCTTTCTTGAGGTTTGTGCGAGGTGAAGCGCGTCTTGGACGTCGGTGTACTCGTAGATCTTTTGCAAGATCTCTGTGGAAAGAATTGTTATCGACATTGTGAGTATGAAGAAATGTTTCTAGAAGATTGTTAGCACAGCTAGGCTTATTTGCAATGAACCAGGAGTGATGACTTGCTTTTTGGGATTTTCCGAAATAATTTTTGCTTCACTTCTAGAAGCACTTTTCGTCAATGGTAATTAACCTCTTACCCCCTTCTCCTGGGATGTGTTCTTTCCTCCTACACCTAATATAACTCTAGAAACAAAATTTTGGTATCGATTTGAACGATTCAAGACGCGATTAAAGCGTAGACCGTGGTAATAGCTGAGTGACAACCACCAACGGCAAAGAGATCAAGAGACCTAACTCTCACACACCCCTCCATGGGGGCTATAAGAAAAACAGAAAACATCCTGCGATGCCCTGCTGCTTGCATGTGACAGTCCTGAAGGACTGAAAAGCGTTGATTGATTCATGGTTGTGCTGATGAAGAAGAGACGAGAGAAAGGAGAGGAAGTTCTGGCAGTGAGTAAGTTGATTTGATGGTCTGTGCACTCGCTAGACCTAGCCAAAACAAAATAACTGCCACTAATCACGACCACGATCATGATTCAAACCGTGATATAAAGTTCAAGTCATAAATTCTTGACCTATTCAAGAACATTCTTGTCCCACACTTGAGATGCACCGACGATGTGTGCATCAGCGCGTCCGTCGACCAAATTAAGCACAACCTGGCATCAATATGATCAAGAGGATTAATCCAAAGTCTGATTCACATAAGCGGTTCAGACCCTAGGGAGTAGAGATGTTATGTATGCCTTCCTCGTCCAATGGAGACTTATTTGAGCAGATTCATAAAGGGACCTCCATAAATTGTAGGGTTTGTTGCCACTATTGTCAAGCCGTTGGCTAAGGCATTACCCTATCAAACCAAAGATGCAGAAAACCGGCAGAGTAGAGCTATATTGAGGGAAATTATGATTTTGAAGATGATTACTCCTGAAATGGGTGACTATTTCGGTTTGAGGCACAAGTACCTCACCTCAGAGAAGGCTCTTCTTCAAGCAAAGAATTTCGGCCATTTGATTTCACGAGTTTGCTTTAATGCAACCCCATCAGCATTCCACTTTTCAACAATAGTTCCAATCTTGCGAGTATATGAGAGTACCCGGGAGCTGAACAGGGTTACATACAGGTGAATTTCAATACTCCGCCCTTGATCTCGCTATTTTTGCAGCAATTGCGTGCTCCTCGATTCTCAAAACCTATATATTTTCTCTATTCCCCTCCAGAAAAGATGAAAATTGAATAATTGTCCAAGTTGGGCCCGCTAATCTATGGGTTAGATTAGAAGAATATTGAGGGGACTTTGATGTCCGGATCAAACTGCAGAGTGCGAGGAGATGTTTTCACTAGGTGGCTACTACAAAGCATCAAAGGTCAGGGAACGCAGAATATGCTCTCCCATACCAAACCCAAACTCTCGCGATTAGACTTGGCATATCAAGCCATGGGAATTCGCCGCTTCGGAAACGGGTAGCCGCCGACAACTTGCATTGGATTTTTTTGTCCCGTGCAGCCTGGGCCACTACTTCCTTTTTGTTCAACATTCTGTGCTACTTGTTTACCTTGGCACTCGTATTTGCGCACCACGGCATGCCTTATTGCAAGTTGCAATATTATTACATAAATTGTTTCTAAATTAGGAGAACAATGTGATTCCTTTATACCTAACGAAAAGCAAAGCGCTATGCTCTGGTTAACTTGAAAAGTGTATCCTAAGTAATAGCCTTCTCTTGAGGGGCAGGATATGCTTCCTAGCATCAAAACTCTTAGTAATGTGGAAATCATTTAATTCGACAGACTTCCTTTTGGTAGCCCACAACTCAGTGTATTCATTAATTCACAGCGAGTTAATTCAAGATATTTTGTTACTTTCTGTGGTATTGAGCTCGGACGGGTTATTACGAGCCCATCACGATGTTTTTCAAGATAGATTTTTATTATCAAGAGCGAATGATTCTATTCCTGCAATTTGGTTCGAAAGAAAGAACTGTATACTGCTTGTTGAAATCTGCAAACATAGACAACATTTTTCACCACGTTTCCATTACTACTCCTCTTCCGAAGCATCCTTCTCGTTATGCTAGCTCATGCCATCACAAGTCAATGTTGATGTTGATCGTCACTGGACCATTAAAGTCGATCTCACCAGCGCAGATTTGCATCTATCATTCAAGTTAGACGTGATGTTACATATTTTGCCTTCTCAACTTACCCCATTCGTATTGATGCAGCAGATCGTAGTTGATGTGCATTTTGTTGTTGCAGAGGGCCCGCAAACTGCCCCTGCACCACTGCCACTGCAGCAGTATGGGGATCCAGAGGTGCAAAGATTCTGGCTTACTGGCTGTGTTGAAGGACAGTTGGGATTATGTGGAGGACGTTCAGGTTTATTTGCTCGGGGCGCGAGAAGGTCCTTGAAAGGACTCATGTGTGCCATTGGGTCGGGAACTGGTGCTGGTGCTGGAATCGGCTCAGCAACTGGAATTGCAGTTGCAATGCTGACACTGACACAGACAGATGTCAAGACGAGAAGAGACTTGATTTGGGAAAGCATCATGATGTTAATGTTGCAAATTTCTTGGCAGTTTCCAAAGGAAGCGAAAGACTTGGGAGAAAATTATCTGGACGATAATGGGTAGAGGAGATGCAAACACTAATAGGGAAACATGAGCTTCATCATTTCTCATCGCCGATCTAGATTTGAACACGAGAGGGAAGTTCCGTTGAACTTGAGGAGTTAACACAAATTCTTCCTCCGCATATTCCAAGGAAAGCCACTTCGCTACATCTCCTATTAATCAACAAAGCGTGTTTCTGACAGCTGCAAGAATGCTCCATTAGTTCCTTTTCACAGGCGTATGATCCCAACCACATATTTGTGTTACACAAAGAATTAAGCCTATGAATAGGGCTTGGCGAGATCTTGGCAGAGGTTTAGCGAAATCTAATCAGGTTCAATCTTCAGCCGCATCTAGGCTTATTGGCGTTGTTCCAGATAATAGCACCAAAGAAGAGCTGAGCTTTACCAATTGAGCGAAAACTCAATAACACACCGCATCAAATTATAGGAGAAGAATCGGTGTCTATTTGCCAAGCACAGCCCTATTTCTCCGCCCTGCGGCAATTAGGTTCCTAGGATACTACCTGGTCTAGGACTATAGTGTTTGCTTTATAACACATTCACGTGCGAGTGAAGCGCTACTTTGGGTGTTGTGGCTGGCAGCCACAAAGTTGGAGGAAACAGGGCCAGGAAATTTTCCCACAATGGCTGAATCTCCCTCACCTGACACGGTGGAATTCGCTACTGAATGTAAGGAACACTCATGTTTAAGTATGAAGCTCCCGATTGTCTCAACCGAAAATAAGCAAAGCATACGAAAACAATCACAAATCAGATATGAAAGTTCACGTTTTTGGATTGACTCTGATGTTTAGATGCTCCCATTTCTTCTCGCTAGTTCCCTAGGGTACTTGCATACGAGAGGCCTAAAAAATGTACCCCAACCTTGGAACCATGCATACCGGTAAGGAAACGTGAAATCCTTCACGCCAGGGTAGATCCCCCGCGTTATGGAACTAAGTGGTGCCAACACCTGGGTCGCGCTACCAAGTACCGTGTCTAAAAGTATCCGGAAAGCGTGGCGTCGGGTGTTTACCATGCTCTTCAATGCAAGTGTTTCTTGGCTCCTGTGATGCTGTGCTCTCCACCAACATCTACTTGCTCACCTTTGTTCGCTTGACCAACGAAGTCTGTCACGTCCCTTTTCTCAAGGACTTTGGTACTTACTTTTACATAACACTTTGCTTATTTTGCACGGAAAAAGTACCTCACTTCCGAGGAGAATAGGCTTAGGTGGTTCGCAAGCCTTAATGTACATCATTTATTAGATGGAAATGCACATGTCTTTCGATATAGTGTGCTTAATTCGGGTATCGAGAGCAACCGGGCCGGAAGGTATACCGTAGAAGTTGTAAAGAACCCGAGGTTTAATGCCAGCACCAAGGCTATTTTTGAGCCTAGTATATGAAGTCTAGAGATACCCCTGAATATTCTCTAATGAATAAGGAGTCATTCTCTCTGATGAAAGGGTGAGCTTGACGACGACCTAAGAAGTCAAAATAGATATACTACAGCACCTTAGTTGCCTTTGAATCATGGCCTACTTTCTGTCTCGCTTATTTGGGCTGAAAAGGGATGAGTAGGGAAAGTCAACTAAGGCTGTGGCCCCTTCAGATTCTGCAAGGCCAAGTTTTCCTCCCGTGTTCATAGGTTAGGCCAACACTGGCTTTGAATCCTTCAGACTCGATGGCAACTCCTAGGCTGAGTGCTCACTAATTTGGAATCACGAAAAAGGACTAATCACCACCATTAAGTATAGCGAAAGGAATGTGCTCCAATGACGTGACAGCAAGCTACGTTTAGGTGGCAGAAATGGCTCATTGAATACTTAGAGGCTTAGACCATGAGCTCAAGATAGTTTGAGAGGTCTGCAAAATGGTTGGATTGAGGACGCCATGTCTCGCTGACCTTTGGTTGTTGTCGACTTGGCTCGACATGATTTTCTTTTACCACGTCGAGATCACTTTCTTATGCCACGATTGCAAGTAATACCATAGCTGAAGGACGGGAAGATTTGACAACTCATGATCATGAATCCGACGGACTTCTCCTGACGCTATGGGTTGCAGGAATATTGCTTTGGCGTCAAGATGCACTCCACGAATGTAGTGTCAAAGTCAAATGGCAAACCCAGCGCTTTCAGCCCCTAAGAGAATACAGTATTGCCAATACAGCACTGCCTTCGTTTACTTGAGAAGTGTATATAAGGTCTCGTCTCCCTGCTCTGTCAAGTCCTTTCTTCATCATCACAACATCGCAACTTCCAAACATCAAAGCACACTCACTCTGCAAAAACCTTCCAACTAGACTTTCAGTCAAAAACAAACAACCGCAAACATGCAATTCACAACCGTGGCCACCATCTTGGCAGTCGCCATCGCCAGCGTTTCTGCTAACCCCACCCGTACACCACCAAAGGATCGCCCAGCTCCAGTTATTACACACAACGCCGTAAGACTTCCCCACCTACCTCACAATAGAAACATACCCCAGGCTTGGACACCAAACTCATATGAATATAGAACACCTGCTCTTCCGGAGACGCATTCTGCTGCTCTCCCAATGACAGCAACAGTGGAACCGTCTGCAAAAAGAGTGTAACTCAATGCAACACCATCTCCATCTGCTGCATCAACACCAACGTCGGTGACGGCACCGCTGTACGTCCCCTTTCTTCTTCCCCTTCAACTCTTATCTGGTGTATTCCACCAACAAGCCAACAAGACTTGCTCCACTTCTTATAATATCGCCACCACAATCTCCTTTGAAGATCAAAGTATAATTACAAGTATGGAAGCTAACTCTACCTCTTCAACATCTAGTCCCAAGGCTGCTTTGCCGCCGCCGCCCTCGTGCAGCCAGTCACCTATATCCTCTAAGCGTCGTACCATGCGCTTACGCCTCGCCATTCTGCTTTGCTTCTAGATAATTCTCCTCCCCTCACCCTAAATTGGAGCCAACACAGAAGTAATGGAATGAATGACGACCTAATGAATTCTGGCACAAAAGTCTCTCGGTTCTGGCACAAAGGTATTCATGAATATGGTTTGGAAAACGGTCTGGGATGCGATGAGTAATGAATAGGGTCGGTGAAGGAAAACATTCGTTTCGCACGGTAACTAGTTTGGATTTGGGTTTGAATTTTGGGTGTTGCGGTGGTATTTGTTTGGCTGTCTAAGGGATTAACTAACTGGTTGATCGTGCCTTTTGGAGAGGCTTGACTGGTCGATTAATTTCTAGGTAATGTGACAGTTGGATAGATTTAATATTATTATTTGGTGAGAATTTCAGGTGCCTTGATATGAGTGAGTTTTTGTTGCAGCTATGCCGAACCGAGCCGAGCTGGATAGTTGGCGGATACCACCCCTCGCTGAACACTTGCGAAATTAGTGACTTTAAAAACAACCCTGGCTCAGTTTAACTGCTTCTAACCCCACTTCATGGATTTTAAAGCTATATACAGTACACTATTGTTGTCTTATACTCACAGAACCTAAAACATAGAGGTATTTGCTAAGTTTAGCATTCATACTTTCATAACATATTCAGTGCATGCTAAATAACAGGAGTGAGCAGGGGGCAGGGAGTATTCATCGAGCCGAGACTTGAAATATGGTCGTATCTCATGGAATCTGTGCATAAATTGGAGGGAAGGTGTAAAACCGATTTCTTAGGTAAATAGAACCCAGCCGGAGAATTCAGTCGAAAAAATTCACCATAGCAAAAACAGTGGGCGACAAAAATTACGTAACTTGATTCTAACACAATTTTCCATGGACAATTATTTATCCTTGAGCTTGACTGTATCTTTTACCTTGAAGTTGTAAAATATCTTATGCATAGTGAAAGTGAAACTTCGTGCGAACCACTCTTTACCTCCGGGCATTTACTATGAGACTATGACGTTCCTTTCAGTATCACGCTATCTCAAGGTCACTCTATTACGTTGGTAAGAACTCTTGAGTAGTAGTCTTTTGTTTTTTTTTTTTTTTTTTGCGTATCACAACTTAAAAAATTAAGCTACAGTTAGAAGCCAAACATAAACCAAGAATTCCCTTCGTATACTAAAACCCTGTTCGATGTATCTAAGATTTTGTTGAACATTATATTTTAGAAATCTAACAAATGTTATAGAGATCGAGAATTTGCATCCATAAATCACAACACTGCTTGAAGCATGCCAAGTTTTGTTTACTCACCACGATTTGGAAATCTAGCGACGGATGGTGTTGAATTAGGGAGAATATGAGGCTGAATTGCTTGCCAATTGCACAGGTGAGTATGATTGGAAATATATTGATTGATCCTTTAGAAACAATATATGCGTTTTGCTATTTAAATAATGGCATGATGGTTGTGGGCGCTAGACAGGCTAAGACGGCGCTTGGAGCCATTACTTACTCAACAGATGGCAAGCAATTACAGTCGGAGCTCTGGAAGCCGCGATATAGTGCAACTCTAATGTAACCAGCGAGCACAGACTATACAATGAGCACCTCCTCGGATAATTCTCCCCCTAATCTTCCAATCAAAAAGGCAACAATCTCAAATTCTCCTCAATTCTTCCCCACGCTTCATCCCTCAAGGTACTAGTCAACCAATACGCGCCCTCTCCATCCTTCCCGTAAATCGGCCCCGCATTTCTTGTACTAAACTTGTTGTTGAATCCTTGGACAAAGATGTGACTTGGCTTTCCTTTCCTCCCTTCCTCTTCTATTCCAGCCTTGATGATGGCAGCGCTGAAATCGATCTCATAAAATTTTGCCTTCGACCAGTTACTAATCACCACCATCCTCGCGCTCGTATCCCCGAAGACAGGTGGAAGTGCTCCATTGGCAGCTTGGATGCGGTCTAATGCTTGAACCTGGGATAGTGTACCTTGTTCCACGATGCTTTTCCTCACTTGATATGCAGTCCAGGATAGTGGTTTATTGATTAGCTGATTCAGTGGTACTAGGGCGTAGACAGCGAAAACGGCGTTTGAGATGTATGCCTTTTCTTTTGGTAATAAGGAAGAGGAGAGGATTGAGCGGAGGCCGAATGCGTTAGCTACTGCTATTAGATTGTTGGAAGGGGGAAGATGGAGGGCGGCGAGGCGGGCCCAGAGGGCCGTTAGGATATCGCCGTCTGTTAGGAAAGGGCTCTTTCCTTTGTTTTCGGGCGCTGAAGCGAGTTCAACTAACGCGTCAGATTTCAGTTGTGAGAGGGTCGAGGCGGGTATGCAGATGGTTCGTGTTGACTCTTTCCGGTGCCAGAGGAGCTCGAACATGTAGTTGAAAATAAACATAACGAGCCTCAAGCCTTTCATCTGATGCTTAGCGAGGATGTATGGCTCCTCCTTGCTGCCTTGGATGGAGGAAATGTTTTCAAGGGGATCATAGTCATAGCCGATTAAATCAGGGACATCTTCTTCCCGGCCCTCGAGGACGGCGATCCAAGCATTGAATAAAGCAGCCCGGCCCATTGCGTCAAAGTATGTGTGTGGCCATGTTAAAGAGACGAGGGTTGCATCTGTGAAAGAAACGACGTGCAGTGAAAGTTGTGGTTTGTCAGAGTAAATCCAGTCTTCAATTTTGGTAGGTGTAGACTGATCCCGTGCGAGGGGCTGGAATATGGCCGGGTCAGGGAAGAGAGTCGGCTGTAAAGCTGTCTTGGGGATCCTGGAGGCGAGTGGATGTTCTGCAATGCTCATTTGGTATTGGGCATGGGAGTAGATGAAGGGTGGTCTTTTTTCATCAAAGATTGTAGGGATGTGGTATTCTAGTTTCCCGGATTTCTGAAAGTTTGTTAGTACTACTCAGCCATTTTGAGAAGATGACATCGCGGAAAATGTACATTTAGTCGAAGTCGTGCGCCTAGCTTTCTCCAGTGACCGATTTCGAGGAGCCGAGCGAGGGAGTTACGAAGTTTCGAAGGGTCAAGGACATCATCGAAGCGAAGAGTAAGGTCTAATACCATGGCACGATTTATTTGGGTGTCATCCTTTGAGTGCAGCGGGATGACGGCATCTGTGGGGACGGCTTCAAACTGGACGGGCTTGCTCTGGAAAATACCCATCTTGGAGAGGATGGCCAGAGGTTTCGACAAGCGTAAAGGTCGAGATACCAAGACAGATCTGTTACAGCAAGAACGCAAGAGACGAAAGTTGTTGGGATTTTGCTAATTGACTTGAAGATCTAGCTTCGGAGTCTAGGTGATAACTGAATATGGTGTCTAGGGAAAAAAGCACATCAGTACTAGTATGCTCAAGGTAGAAGGTCACACATTAATCGAAAATACCCTATGACGTACTTTGGGGTCACCAAGAAATATAGATCATAATACGATCAAATAAGTAAATGTGGAAATGTACGGAAACCGTCTGCTTCATATCGACCTAGGTTTGTGGCGCAGGCACTTAGCATGCCGACTTGGACACAGCGTTGAAACAAACGGCCTTTACCCCCACGTTAGCCTGCTAGAAGTGGTGTGGTGAGACATCTTGGCTAATCATGACTGGGCCTTCGTCCTTGACTTAGCTTTATGTCAGCACTTGCTGTTGCGCTACACCCTTGATGGCTGGATCTGACAGCCACGCAGGGCTACCCACCTTTCACCTGTCTGAATGCCTGAAGAAATACTCATAGGTCAAAAGCAGTTCCAAAGATGAAAGTTGCCTCGAAATGGCACACACGTAGGATATAACATGGAGATTGAAGAACAGTTATAGGTCCCTACGAGGTCCAACGACAACCTGTTTACGAGTGGTGCATGAGATGGTGATAAAAGGGGAAGGACAATTGTAAGCACTACTTGACTGTGCCTTAATACCCCTGAAAGCGGCCGGACCTGGGCTATTTAATAGCACAAACATCTCACTTCGGGTCTGGTAATCCTCCAGCTGCCAGTCATTCCATGGCCGTGATATGATACTTATGAATCTTGTTTCACCCACGAATATCATTCAGAGGAGAACATCATTTTGAGCATATTCCTAGTTAACGTCGTCAATCTACTTTTCGGAGTTTCTTGCACACAGTAACTCGGCCTTGGAAATTAGTTGCTGAAATTTTGAACTGTTGCATAGGTGGAAGGATAGTTTGTGTTGGTAAGGTTAGAGAGTGTCAAACTCGATGTCATCTCTTCGCTCTATTGATGGGCTCTCCACCAATCGGGTAGAATGGTTTTCGAAAAGCGGGTCCCACCCAACTCTGTTTGAACCTCACTTTATCAATTTGCCTCATCAATGTTAATTTATAACATTATTTATTACCGCTTTTACGATCTTGCTAGATTGTGTACTATCCGTGTCAACCCTAGCAGACAAGATTTTCACCTTTTTCAAGAGGGACAACTTTATACCTCAATTACAATCTCCGAGCATCAAATCAGACCTACAGTGGATAGCTACGAGGTGGGACTGTTAGGCGCAACACATAGTCTAGCAAAGGGTGAGGCGGGAAATCTGGTTGCAAATCTTGGTCGCCAGATGTCACAACTTTATATACAACATGGAGGTGGTCTGACCGCCGTTGGAGATGCTTTAGGAAGGTCGCACCTGCAATGAGCCTGAATTGGCTGTGCCTGTTTGTGCCATCCCCTTGCGTTTACCACGCCATGGTATATATTCTACAAATACCCATACCTCCCCCGCAATTTCCAATTCTTGCAGATGAAGCCTCTACAGCCAGAAATCGGGAGAAAAGTTTTTCCCGGACACCATATATGATGGAAATGCCACGCGTTCGCTCTGGCCTGGAATCTGCTGTTAATCGAAGATGCAATAAGTATATCCACTTTCGAATTTTTTCGTATTTCTGTGGAAATCTTAAATATGGTTAATTCTATAATTTGTGCTGCCATTGCAGCAGTCTTCGCAACTCTGACAACAGCGGTACCAACAGCGAACACGTATCACAAATGCCCTGTCATCATTGAAGGTCGAATACCACAGTCTACACCTCTTAGCACATTCGATACTACATCCTCACCATTCTCCTCTACTCACGTTAAAGGCTATAATCTCAATTGGTCCTCGATCCTACAATTCCCTCCGATCGTGCCCTCGAAATTCGACTATCCCTCCTCTAAAGCTGTTGAAGTAAGCATAACGAACAGCTCAGTATTCCTCTCCGGTGGAAAGAATATGCAGTATGGGTTTCGTCGTGCAGAATTGATCATGGGGAATGGCTCCGATGCAACAAATGTTGGGGTGAAGACGTTCCACTGGAGTGTGAAGCAGGATGAAGGGAGAAGCATGAACTTGAGCCATGAGTATATGAATGTTTGGCATGAGGCAAATGATTATGCTAGCAACCAGTTCTCAGTCAATGCTGGAGTTATATTGGAGCAAGATGCACCGAAGCAAGCAGGGAACGGGAGCGTAAGTGGCGTGGGAATGGACAGGAAGTTGTGGAAAGTACTTGATAGAAAGAATAACGTTATCTGGTCTACGGCGATCGTATCAGATGAATGGCAAAATTGGGGAATAAAGGTTGACTACATTAAAAAGTAAGTTTCACACCATCCATACAAGTCCCTTCAAGGTTAATATACTGATGCACTGATATAGCACCCTGCAAGTCTTTTATTCCGAAAGTTATGATCCTCTCGAAGCAGTTACTGAGCCGATCACCAATGACAATAGTGGAGGAGGACAGTTCCATGTTGGGATGTTGAAAAAGCCAACGAATACAACCAGCGTTGTCTGGGACGGATATCAAGAAAGCCCTATCCACGAAGGCCAAATATATGGCGGCATATTCGTTGAAGATAGTGCGAGAAATTGCTTGACAAAATGACTAATATATTTATCAACCTTTTAGTCAATTGCATACAGTAACATCAAATCAAGGCTCAGAGACGAGCATATCGGTATTCCTGAAGTTCTAGTTCCTTCGCTACTGTGGTGAGCTTAAGATAACTATGGCCGAATTAATGTTCAGACCACGGACAAATAACAGTCGAAATAGAGGATGTTCGGGTGTTCTATTACCCTCACAGATGAGGTATTAGTTGACACATAACCGGTAGCAATTCTGTCCAATTGCACGTGGCTAAATACCGCTTGTTCACTTTTTCAAGCATTCCTAAATAAATTTTCAATATAGGGTAACTGAGATTCATCACAAAATATCTCCATATGTATAAGATTTAACCAGCGACGTTAGAGCGCAGTTACGATCCAGTATCGCAAAGATACGTCGATTTGTACTCGCCTCTAAAGGGATTTTATGGTTATGTAAATTGTCACTAGCAACTTCGTACTATAGAACCTCAAGCATAGATCGTACTTGCTATAAAAATACGGTCAGCAATGTCGAATCTAGCAAGATCACTACCTCTTCCTTAAAAGAAACCTAAAAGGGTCTGAAATACCTTCACGAGATAGCTGCTTGCAATGGCACGGCGATTACCAACTGATGGAAGAAAAGAGCCTGAAAATCAGTGACTATTTTGCTCAAAGCTTTCCTTAGGATATTTCCTAAGTAGTAAAAGATGGCATGCATCAATTATGAGTATGGCGAGAAAGCCTGTAAGAGACCAAAAAGGTTATGGAAGCACAGTTCCTACCATATTTAAGCCTCAAAGTGCTGAGAGACGATTCAATCAATATGTTCTATCTACTTCACTTCCAGACAAAGTTTGATTCGGAGGTGTTGCAAGATTTTCTTTGAAGATACCAAACTCCAGTAACCCAAATACCCCGGTTACATCAGGAGGTCTAGCTATCTCACCTTGAATGCAGTCCTGTGGCCCGGCTCGTTGTTTCCGGAGCCTTTTGCGGCCTCTGAACTGGAGTTGGGATTATGAATGCCATGAGGGCGTTTCAGCTCTACCTCTTCACCAACGAGTTGTAGCAATACCTTAATGGCAAGATCAGCTGGATGTTTGGAGTCTGGAACTTTCTGGCCTATGCTTGTGGAATCACTGTTGGCCCATTGTTCGACTTATACGATACAAGATGGCTAATTGCCAATGGGCGCTCCAGCATGGGTTTGTAACTAGAAGTGCTGCTCTTATTCAGTTCTTCATCTTCTGCTATTCTTACTAGGGCATATCTTGCAGCAGCCTCTTCTTCTGAGATATATTGGCCCCAGAAGCAGATGGTTTTTGAGTATCTTCTTAGAGCAAACGATAAAGTATTGGAGGAGGATATTCATATGTCAACATTGTTCGGTGACTCTATCGCGAGGCTTCCCAACTACACGCAACTGCCACAACCCCTCCTAGCACGCCGCGCCAGAGTCAAGTTTAAAACTCTTAAGGTAGCGTTAAAAAAAAGTCCTCGGGGCCTGTTCGTAATATTAGCTAGCAGCATCCAGAGCGCTACCAGGGTCGTAAAATTATTCAGGTGTGCAAGACGTAATGTGATGGATCTTGAAAGGAATACTGGGCTTATCAGTATTTTATGGGTAGAGGTATCCCCAACGATGATGTTTCTAAGGCTCTCCTTAACTCCCTAGAAGCTATTGACCTAGGGAACTTGTCATTTCCTAAGCTACTCCTAGGGCATGGTGCTACCGTCAGCTATGAAATGGGAAAGCATTCTCCCTGGCCCTTCGCGCAAAGCCACTCGAAGCTGTGATGCTTTTGAGTCAATATGTCGCTGACGATAGCATAGCTTGTGCGGAAGACCGACCAGCTCAACATACATGAATGTGAGGAGATCTGTTGGTGCTTAGAACAATAGAATATTCACAAATCATCCCTTTTCCGTGGCCTCGTAGAATATGTCAGGAGTGGTCGCCCTCATCTTCCCTTTGTGCAATTACTTCTTGCAATGGGCGCGGATCTAAACAAAGATAAAGCTCAATGTTTTATCGAAGCCTCCAAGGGAGGATGATTACAAGCGGAATCCACGTTCCGAGCTCTCAGTAAGCATGCCAAGTTAGGAGAGGTGTTGAAAGCGCTCTGGAACCACTTTACAGATGAATAGAAAGTCGTATGGTGGTTCAGGATATGTCTTGGGGAGCAGCTCCGCTTGGTGAAAACTGATCAAGATGAACTGTTGTTTCAGTGCATGCGTAAATTCTCGCAGGGAGTCGCGCTCTTAAAACATCTGATTGACAAAGGCCTGTCTGCGTCAACCAAGGTAACTCACAGTCTCCGCGCAGGCTGGGAACCTGAGTTATGCACAAAAATGTTTGCATCCTTCCTCTGTTTACTAGACAAGAAGAGGACATTAACCCTAGAAGCTTTACTTAACCTATCTTAGGACCAAATACAGAACTACGTTATTCCGAGCCCTCGTTCAGTTACTTAGCCGCATACCCAAAGGTATCAAAAAAGGAACTAAGCAAAACAGCTCTAGCAAACGAGCTCACCCTCCCAGAATCTTCTCTTTACTTAGGAAATTTTGATGCCTTCCGTCTCATGCCATATAACGAAACTCCAAACGACAGAACACTTCACACTGCCGCATTTTTAGCTCTCCCCAAATTCGTGACCTAGTCCTTAAAGTCCCACGATCCAAATCACAAAGTCGAGGAATTTGACAACCTAATTCCGCTAACCGTTGCCTTCGTAACCAAGTTACAAACTGTGTGCAAGATCGCCAATGAGGAATCTGACTAGCAAACTCGGCAAAAAACAACGATACGACTTCTAGCCACAAAACAGACACCAAGTTGTGATAGAAAGGCCAAACGGTTCTACATATTACAATAGAGAATGGGTCGGATGCGACAAAGGCCTTAATTGAGGCGCTAGATATCCAGAATGACCTAGAGAGAGATCAGAAGTATCTTTATACGGATAAGGACGGAATACACTATTCTCCACACATATACATCAAAAAATCTTAGATGCTAAGCACCGGGAGAAGGAAGAGTTGATTGAATGCTTTGGATTGTGGGATGAAATCTTGTTACTTCAAAATAGTGTGACCGAATGCTGGAAGTCGACTAGAAGGTTATCATGGTTTGCCACCTGTTTATGCTGTATCGTGGGAATTTGATGAGGAAATCTGGCATCCACCACCAGCAGTACACAAAAAGACCTCCAAGTATATGCCACTATCCATCACTGGTGTCACCGCTAGTAGATCGATACTCATATGGGCGCGCAAGTGAAATATAAGCCAAAACGGGCGTGGCTACTCATGTATAAACAAATAAATTATAACAAAACAAATATCCCATCTTATTTTCTATTATCTACGATTAGTAAAGTAAACGACGCTTTGAGCAGAGGCACGATTCGCGAATACTAAGATGCGACCGCCCCAAGCCCCCCCATCTAACCCTTAACCCGTCTAAAAACACGAGCAAACTCCCCCTGACTTATACTATATGTTTACGCTAGGCGGAAAAGTAGTTGCGACCGCGTTATTGTCATTAAATGAAGTCGCTATAGCGGCTCTTGGGATCTGCTCAACATTCGTACCCCAATAGTATGACTAGGGGAGGGAGGGGTCGTTGATTTAAGGAGTCTAAAGTAGTCTTAGTCACTTAGTATACTCAGAGGTATACTCGTTATTATATCGCAGATAATAAATATTTATTTAACATAATAGCTGGAAGCTAATGTAACGACCGGCGTCTTAAGCAGGATAGCTATCCTTAAGAGGGTGTTGATTTGTTGTAAGTCTGAAGTAGTATAACAAAGAGGTGTTCACTGAGAAGTGAACTCATCACCAAGTAGCAAGAGTAAACTTATATTCAAGCTGGATAAAGTAATTGTCACGTAATATGGGATAGTTGTACTAACAGAGTGAACTCCTGCTAGGGCATTCAAGTCAGTGTAGTAGATTGATAAATAGGACGCTTGATTCTAGAAGAACTATATGAGCCTAGCTATTTATATGTACAGGATCACGAAGTGATTAGTCAGTACTTAATAACTACAGGAAAGCTTCTCCGGTATGCCTCAGGCGCGCCATTTTCCGTGACAAGTTATTTTACGGCGATGATATTCCGTTCATATTTTTGGCTAGAATCTTGCCACGGAAATGGCGCGCCAGAGGCACGTAAGAGAAGCTAGCTGACGTGATGAGGTACTTTCAGTGCGGCTTGGCGTGCATTAGCGTGCTTACGTGATCCAATTTTACTAAGTTATTTATTTACAAGCCATAATCCTTTCAGATTAACCTTCGGGACGACTCTGAACACCTCTACCTCGTCCTAGCCAAACTTCATAAATGTGACTCGGCCATCGCTGTGCTCTAGGGTTAGAAAATTGCCTCTCATATCTGAGCAGCTGCCCCGATATTTGTGAGAGAGCCAGTGAAGCTTTTCCGAATTCTGCTCAGCCCAATAACCGTGTAGAAATAGTTGAGGTTGAGGTAGAGCGAAGTACCGAGCGGATAGACACCTGCCAAGTCTTCCAAGGGCAAGAAGCTCCCCAGTCTTGAAAGATATCCTCAGTGTATCATGTCTACGGCAGCAGTTGAGCAGCTCGCTCCAAGGACCAATGTCCCTGCACTGAATAATCTTGGTGGGGCTGAAGGTGATGAAGGTATCTTCTCCTTAGAAGTACCACAACGAGTAAATAAGAGCTATGGTGACGACGACTTCCAGTCTGGCACCGCTTTATTCTAATGGCATCTATGTTTCGCTAATATCATGCAGATCACAGCTCTCCCACTTGCCTTACGAAGTGAGGCCAGATCAAATTGGCGACAAAGGCAATAATCCTCGCATGTGGCATGAAGTCCATCCCAACGCCCGATATCTCTCTAGCCGTGAATTTAAATCAGGCAAACAGATCGGCCAAAGACCCAAGCAGCAATTATACGGAAATCATCAAGTGCACCAACTCCAGGCTACTCCATACGTCGAAAAGGAGATTTGGAAACCCGACAAGCCAGCGCGAGCCAATGTTAATGAATATATTGACATCAACACCATACGGAATTGGATAAATGTCTGTGAAAATCTGCATGAGACTTGTTGCGGTCGACTCGATGTACAAAGCCATGGAGCCGCACAACCCCTTTTCCTTATCGACGTCGACAACCTGAAACTTGTCCCATCAGCACCTGGAATCAAATATGTTGCCCTAAGTTATGTATGGGGTCAAGAAAAGACCGACGAATCCCCAGGTTTAGCTGTTTGTATGAATTCGAGAAACCTGCCAGAACTTCTCGAAGACAATTCCTTGGTGTCGTCGAAAGTTTTTGTAGCACCAGTTGTTCGGCACGCCATGGACTTGGTTCGGAGTCTAAACGGAAAGTTTCTCTGGGTAGATAAATTTTGCATACCACAAGATAATGGGCCTGATAAGCAGTCACAACTCATTGCCATGCCCTCCATCTATGGCAATGCCTGGTTAACAATCATCGCCGCTCAAGACTTGGAACTTAATCAAGGTCCGTACGGAGATCGCAAAGTAAATCAAGGTTTGTACGGTGACCGCCCATTGGTCGACTCAGCAATGGAAGAGCCAAAGATAGATATTCGGAAACCGGAGTCGGATTTCGGGGATACAAGAGAACACCTTACCAACCAGCAGGTCGTTAACTACAATGCCAGGGCACTCATGTGTAGCCTGTGGTTCTCTAGAGGCTGGACCTTTCAAGAGTATCTATGTTCTGGACGCCGGCTCTTTTTCCATGATAACATCATCGGCTGGGAGTGTAAGGTATCATCGTGGCACGAATCTCAAGATATATCTGGCATGATACAAGCCCCCACCCCACTAACATCAGTTGCTTCAACTGGTTTACAAAATTTGATGGACTGTCCATGGCCCGATTTTTATTCCTACGCGCGCTTTATATGCATGTACAACCGACGAGCGCTGACGTATCCAGAAGATGCATTTGATGGCTTTGGCGGGATCCTTTCACAGCTTGCTCGCCCCTATATCGGTATGAATGTCTCCGGCTTGCCAGAGATGTTCTTCAATGCAGCCCTTCTCTGGCAACCATGGATGCCCATGGGGCGGCGCAAGGCCAAAAGATGCGATCAGGAAGATGCATGCCTTCCGAGCTGGTCCTGGATCGGCTGGTCCGGAGATGTCCACACGGAGAGCTGGGCGCTTGCCTATAGCTATTTAAAACCCGTACTAAAGCGAGGAATAGATCCGAACAAACCTTTACCTTGGAAAATCACAAAAACCGTGAACTGGTATTACTCCCAGTCGCTGAACAGCGAACGCCGAAAGATCACCGATAGCTCGCTGGAATATCAACTCAGTGGCGACGAGACACTGCAGCAAGATGGATGGACTGTCCAGAAAAACTACAGTGAATGGGCAGATTGGCGGCATCGATCCGATCCGACGCGTAGATTTTGGTACCCCATACCGATTGTTGAAAAGTCCCAACTAAACAGACAAGACTTGACGGTCACTGCGCGTTTTATCCACGGTAAAACACGAAGAGCTTTTTTCAAGTTGGGAAGTAAATTTGTACGCCACTCTGCATCGGGCTGCATGGTCGTGGACTTGATTAATCCTGTAAATAGCACCTGGGCTGGATTTCTTCGTCTGAATCTATTCTTCTCCGATGATTTTCCTCTGGCTTCAAGTTTGGATCAATGTGAGCTAGTTGAGCTATCGGCGGGCTCTTTCGAAGCAGGAATGAGTGGGAAATACCTCCTAGATGAGTGGAGGAGGCTAATTCCTTCGATACAGCATAGAGACTACAAGTTTTATAATGTCCTATGCATCAAATGGAAAAAACTAAGGGATGGTACCGCAGCCTATCGGAGAGCTTTGGGAAGAATTGAAAAATCCCAGTGGGATTCTCTAGCCACGGAATTTGACATCACCTTGGCATAGATGGTGCATATCAAGGCTGGCGAAGCAGGCAAATGAACACGTTGGCTAGCCAGTTATAGGCCTATCTTCTACGTATTCGCAGTTTAACATGATTTTCCGCATTAAGTTTATGATTCAAGGTATACACCGAAACTCACTAATCTCATCCATGATGTTCGCCGAATTTAAGCTAATTGATGTAAGCCGAAATGAAAGACTGTATTGATGCCGTTTCAGTCTTATCCTATCTACTACCAATCCGACTAATCAGACTAATCTGATGGGTTTATTGGGTTGATTGGCCACTTGCCCGCGTTGGTCTGATCGATTGGCCCTGAATCGATCAATCGGGTACGATTGAAAGGGCAACCATTAGCGTCCCCACTATTTCCTCTGTAGAGATAGCTAAGCGAGATTCACGTGTACACTTTCCTGCTTTTAGACTTTTGCCTTGCTGTCGTACTAAAGAAGATACACTAAACCCGATTCTGCCTGGAAATAGTCTTTTTCATTTTTAGGCGTGTCTCGTCACAAAGCATAAATAAAAATGGTATTAGAGTAATCAAGTTTAAATAGACTTATTAGATTCAAATAAATCAAGTTTGAATTTTTTCGTTGTTATTTAATATAGGTGTTGTGTTATAATGTTGCGCGAAATCGCGACACGATTTTCAACAAGTCTAGTGTGGGCGAAATAAAAGCGGCACGCCATGGATTTTGGTGTGTTGGCGCTAATGGTTGCCTTTTCAATCGTACCCGATCAATCACCAGGTTAGTCCTGACCGAGCTTTTGCCCGTAGAATGAGCCGAATGTTGCTATCATTGTCACACTCATCAAGCCCATCAATGACAATAATATATGGTGGCAGATATAGGCTGTCACTCAACTTCAACAACTGCTTCAGGATGTTGAATCGGGGAGAATATATGAGGTTGAATTTCTTGCAAATTGCACAGGTGAGTATGATTGGAAATATATCGATTGATTCTTCAGAAACTATATCTGTTTTGCTATTTATATCATGGAATGGTGGTTGTCAGCGCTAGACTGACTAAGGCGGCGCTTCAAGCCATGACTTATTTAACACAAGACCAGCTGGTGCCACTGGTCGTAGAAACACAGGTTCGCAATATTCTCATGCTCCTTGATAGCATCGGGATTTGCCGACAGAGTGTTGGGACGTGTCTCGTAACAATGATTGTGAAGAACTTGCCCGCATGGCCAACATCTCCACTGCCTCTTGAGAAGAAGCTGGCTGCGAGGCACTGCTCATTGAAGTTCTGCGGGCGACCGTACGCGCAATCGTTGACTTTCTCATTCCGGCTAGGCTGTTCAGCCAGAAGATATGTCGCTCATCTTGTCCGTCAGCCTAGTTATATATCATTAGTCTGAGAGATCGACTTGGGTGTCAGGAAGGCAAGACAAAGAATCCTGCTTTGCATACGAATTAGACGGCGCACCAGCAGCGTATGGTAAATAATTGAGCACTGACATGCTAGTTAGCGTTTCATTTATGTATCTGCTATGTCAAATGTCAATTCACATTTGCACACTCACTTTTTAGAGGTTTGTCAATTGCCATGCATTGTTTCTCCCTCGCTGTATCTAAGCGGCATGTAGACGTTAAATAAGCCTAATAATAAGTATGCCTTGTCTTCTTCGTGCATAGTTTGATGTTGTTTAGCTCACGACATTCGTTCATAGACTCCAAATTGGGATAAGTGGTTCCTCGAAGTGCTTCACTAGAGTTTCCTGTTATCTCGGAAATCAGCTGCTCTTAGACTCTATTGCCACCTAACAACTTCCATTGTGAAAAGAATTCAACCAAGCTCAGAGCGAGAAGCTCTTGCAGTGTTCAGTCTCGGGTGAACCACCTGCTCACTCGAAAAGCTGGTTCCCAAGTGTACTCGGAGGACTGATCTCTTGCTTTTCGCTTGGTCATCGAAACGTCTGATAGACGTAGCAACAGGTGTCCACCGAAAAGTATTATAAGCCACCGCACCCGGCTCGTTCTCCACAGGACTTAGTTTTCTCATACCCAGGCTTGTCTTTGCTAGTGTTGTTTGTCAGGTCTTCGAGGGTAACCTCTTTCCCCTCCACCCAGGTGTGTGAAAGTATCGCATAAAGCGGGACTTCGTCGTCAATAACATCCTTAGTTAGAATGATCTCGCTAGAGCTGCTGTGTTCCAGAAGGCGCATTTGCCAAATCGAAAATGAGAGAGAGGAGCGCTTGCTAAGCAAAATGCGGACCTGCCTATGGGGTTGGGGCCATATTGTGATGGGCAAAAGTGTGACGTGCGTTTTATGTGAGTATAGAAATGGGGAATGGTTGCGAGGAGCACGTATGTGCTCAAAACGTATTCCAAGTAGGTCACTGATGTGTCTTTAGCGGAGGTCTGGCGTGCTCCGCGCGGGTATAGAATAGCGAAAAGGGGTAACCAGAGGAAAGCATCGATTAGTTTTTACTTGTTATTAGCTGCTATTACTTTGAATATCAGTTGAGTTGTTCCGCATGCAGCTGCGTTGCACCCTGCTATTTGGGCTTCTGACAGTTTGCGCATGTTTTTAGACGGGGTCGAAATGCTGTTCTACAGATTACTTTCTTGTTGCAACTAGGTCTGGGACCTGTTTCAAGGGTACGCTTTGGCCTAGTGCCACACCTATATTATAGGCTCTGGGAGCCTACCTGTAAAAGAAGGGCTGGTCTTCTCCTTTATAGTGTGGTGGGGATCACGTGGAATCATGTGATATGCGCGTGGTATATCAGGTGTTGAAATCTCAGGTAGATGGGGTCAAAAGAGTGTATTCCATAAAGGAGAAGACCAGTTACTATTTTACAGGTGGGCTCCCAGAGCCTATAATATGGGTGTGGCACTAGGCCAAAGCGTACCCTTGAAACAGGTCCCAGACCTAGTTGCAACAGCCCCCTTACGCTGAAGGCCTAGAGCCTAGGGCCTACCAGTAGGACTCCCCAGTGTACTCCGTTGCTCTCTTTGCCCCCTCTTTTCGTGGAGATAAATTTCCCTTCGCTCCAGGCGTAGGTAGCGGTCCTGTACTTGCCTTTGGCTTCAACTCAGGGTGTAATATATAACACCTGTCCTGCTTGTGTCCAGGCTTCTGGCAGTGCCAGCAAACTGGACCACTCTGGGCCATATAGGCCCCCTCACGGTAGGCCGCCTCGCCCAGCTGGCCATTTAGCCCTCCCTTTGTCTCCTCATCAAGCAAGATAGCACTTAGCTTATCTAGAGTTGGCGGGTCACCATGAGTGACGACTGTAACCAGAGTCCCAAACCTATTGCCTAATCCTAGCAGAGTAATAGATACAATCAACTCCTCAGGAACGACTACTCCTGCCTCGCGCAGGGCTAGCTCAATCTCTCTAATCTTGTCCAAGTATTCAGACACTCCCTTCTCAAGTGCTACAGTGAAAAGACTCTTCCACAAGTTGTATCTAGCCGCGTATCCAGTGCTCTGACACACCTCTCTCAATCTCTTCCAAATTAAAACAGGATCCCGAAGGTCTCGTACATATCGCTCAGTATTGTCGTCCAGATACAGAAAAATCGTTGCCATCGCGCGTTCAGCGTCTTCCTCATAAGCCCCAAGTAGCTTTTTATCATCAGAATCAGGCCTTATTCGTCGCTCACATACTATCGACCATAGCTTCTCTCTTATCAAAACCATTTCCATTTTTGTCTTCCATAATCCATAATTCTCAGGTCCTCTCAAAGGCGGGCACAGCCACCTGTCCGTAACTCTACTCATAATTTCCGTAGCCTCTGGACGTGGATATACCGTCCGCAGCACAAGTCGTAGCCTCTGGACGTGGGTGTACCGTCCGCAGCTCAAGTCGTAGCCTCTGGACGTGGGTGTACCGTCCGCAGCTCAAGGGTCCATATATATATATTGCGTATCGCGCGCTCACCGGGCTCATAACCTGTTGAAATCTCAGGTAGATGGAGTCAAAAGAGTGTATTCCATAAAGGAGAAGACCAGTTACTATTTTACAGGTGGGCTCCCAGAGCCTATAATATGGGTGTGGCACTAGGCCAAAGCGTACCCTTGAAACAGGTCCCAGACCTAGTTGCAACATCAGGCCTTAATTTTTCCAGTACTACGCCCACCACAACAACATCAACACTTAACAAATCACACACTCATTTTTATATTAGAATTTAAGATTACTATTCTCCGATCTAACTATTGATCCAAATACAACACTTATCGTACTACTCTGAATGCCCTTCCTTGACGAGCCCTTTTTCTACGTATCAGATCCTGTTACTGTTCCTGCCCTCTTTGTGTAGTGTAGTTATTTCCCTCCCACAATAGAATACACTCTTTTGATCCCGTTTACCTGAGATTCCAACATTTCTTGAAGTACCAAATGGTCCCGTGACCTTGCACATAACCAATATCTGGGGCGTAACTTGCCTTGTGAGCACTGTATAAAATAGCTTAGTGACTTAGATTAATAAGCCCAAGACTAATTGTTATATATAAAGTTCTTTCTAGTCTATTTATTTCAACCTTTCTACCTGCCATAGTGCCCTTAGCTATACTTAAATAGGACTGTAATCCGCGTCTCTGGAGTCCTCTTGCCATGCGACCTTTGCCTCCTTCAGCCGAAACAGATCCTCGTCATCAGTAAGAAGTATCTCCTCAGGTGTCTGGTCACGCTTTCGCTTCATGATTTTTGTCTGTCGGACCTCTTTGTCACCACACCCTTCGACAGCAATGGAATCGTTTTCAGAACTCGTGAGAGCATCAGCCAGTTCCTCGAATGAAATGGACAGCTCTTCTTCAAGTTGTGCCTTGTCATATCGTCTGCAAAGGACGCTTTCTGGACCAAAATCTTTGATCTTCAATCGAAGGTGACCAGGAGAAGCTGTACCATCATTATTTCGGAATACCTGAAGCTGTTAGCAGGGCGTGTTAGAGCCTGGATATATCTGCCAACCTCATTTACAACAACTTGCGACGAAAGGTATTCAACACTTGCATCCGTTGCATCAGGAACATATTTGGGTTTCCAGACCTGGACCTCGCTCCTCTTCCCTTCTCCAACTGCAATCTTTAACCCAATTAGAGTACGTATATTTCCCCCCGATTCGACGAGGAAGTCATCTGCTACGACAGATAGATCGCGAGCCTTCTGTGCATTTGCGACTTCAAGAACAACACCGGGATACTGGAGGCCTCTGAGGATGAATTGTTCGTCTGGCTCCCGAAAGCTTCCGTCTTCGAGCTTGATTCGAGTACACTTCCCGCTGATGATGTTACCGATGAGTTCTTTCGTCGAATCGTTGCAGTGAGCGCGTTGCGTCAGCTTTCGTAGTTTAGATTGAATGATTGTCTTTACTCGTTCTGCCAAAAATTCGTGGATCGCTGCAGGCATACGAAGCACAATTTGGTTCCTACCTACATCATGTCTATTACAAGTATAAGTACCGGGAGCAGCGCTAACTGACACCCTCTATGTCGAAGGAGACGTACCTGACTTTGTCTGTTATGGAGCTGTAAAGAATGGGGTCATCTCGCTGTAGACGGTCTAAGGTGTCTTCGTACTTATTCCTTCGCAAGAAGCGCGGGATCCAAGTCGAAGTATCTAAGGGTTTCTCCAGATTCAGTTCTTCCAGGAGGCATAAGGCAGGAGACCTATTCAAACTGGAGCCTGTCCGTACTCCAACTTCAGGTTCTGTGCGTTCGTCAGTTGCAGGTCGGGACGGCGGAAACGTGATCGTGCGGCTTAGAGGAGTGATGTTGCGTGCTGAATTTGTGACTGTTCGGACTAGCATTTCATGTCGCTCTGTGTCCGATACGGTCACTGGACACATGGAGGGGGATGAAAGCGCGATATTGTGATGGAAAGAATAAAACAATGAATGATCTCTCCAAGCTCATTTCAGGTGTGAGGTTGTTACGACACTAATCCTATCAAGCAGGAGCCAGCTAGCTACCCTACTAGTTCTTGCTTAAAGCATGAATCTCGACCGCAACAGCTGGATCAAAACGAGCGCCGCAAGACGAAACTCGAGTTACGAGTTTCCTTCACTTGCAACTGCAGCTCTTGGGCAGCATTCGGACCTGTTGAGAATACTTGGTATGTAGCATTTTCCCATATGATCTTGCGTCATAGAGGTGGTGTTGGAATCTCAGGTAATTAGTGTCAAAAGAGTGTATTCCATTGGAGAAGACGACCACTAATTACAGGAGGGCTCCCAGAGCCTATAATATGGGTGTGGCACCAGGCCAAAGCCTACCCATGAAACGGGTCCCAGACCTAGTTGCAAAACGTGGTAGCCGGCGTTGGCTAGTAGGCATAGTACAGGTCGTATTTTGTGCTTCACACTTGCTGCCTTAATAACATACTGTCATGGAAAATGGCGTGCGTGAAGCAAATAGGAGACGCTCTCCTGCAGTTACTAAGTACTAATTAATCACTTAAAAACCCGCCTCACATAAGAGGTAGGATATATACGAGGATCATTACACCGGCCTCGCTTGGAGAGCATCTTCCAGTGTTTCCCCTCGAATTTCCACCGCACTAACATCACTTGTCCGAAAGAAACACCCTTCATTATGTCCATCCTTGCCCCGATTCCTAATGTCCTGCCAGGCTGCTAGACATTGCCAGCAGAATTCATGTCTACACCGTGAGCCTATCATAGTAACATTAGCTACAACACGTCCAAGTCACCTAGGGCGACAACTTACATGTCATGTGGAAACACTTTTCGCCCTTTTGGATGTTCACCTCGCATGTTGGATTAGGGCACTCCTTAGTGTTGGTCCTGATCCATGCTTGCGTTTTTGTAAAGTTGGGATCACCATGATCTCTTTGACTCTCATATTCGATGCAAGTCTGTTCTTCGTGCCAAGGCACTTGGTGCTTAAAGCACATCTCGAATTGGCATACCTCGCAAGAAATCTTGGGGTTATGTGGAATTTTTTGATAAATTTGGCCACTTGTGCAGGTCGGTCTAAGACACCACCGGAAATTCTCTTCCTTGGATAGGAAATTTTGGAGTAAGAATTTCTCGTACCTAACTCACTCATCAGAGTAGCCCTCGAGATATCAGCTGGACAACATGATATTACTTAGCAACTGTGCCTGCATCCGCAAGCTGGTGGATTTCTTGATGGTCAAATTTTCTACTGCACTGCGGACATGTGAGATTCTCACAGGCCGATGGCCCTCCCGAAACAAGGGTATTGCGAATATGCTCTGCTGTGCATACTCTGCATATCTCGAAGTCATGATCACAATGTTGGATCTCGCTAGTAGGGAAGACGAGGATGTTCCACATCCATGGGCCTCTGAAGCAGTCGCACATAGCTTTCCACGCTTCGATACTTCCGTAATCAATCTCAAACATGGCTTTGCTACATGCTATACATTCCTTTGGCGTTGCTTGACGGCGGAAGAATTTGAGGAAGAGTGGTATTGGCGATGAGTTGTTATCTGCTACGGCATTGTAGATTGTTCCTGGTTCAAACTCCGGCATGCAGCCAGTCTCGTCCACTAGTGCAACGTCGAATCTGGGATCGAAGGGGCTATACATCCGTTTAGCGTTTACTAAGTGCTGAGTGATTTCCGCCGCTCTCTTGAGTGTATCGTCGCTGGGATTAGGCTCGAGGGTCTGAAGAGCTTGTCGGAAAGCCACTGCCTTAACATACCTAGAATAATAATGAGAAGATTTTATAGTATTGGATGAAAGAGATAACCGAAAGACAAATGTAACGCGAACGTATAGCCAAGCGTTAAAATAGCTACAGCGATACTCACATCTTGATATACTCATCAGCCTCGATGCCGAGACTTCGCTCTACACAAATCTGTAGGTCTGCTTCACACCGTATACCAAGGGTCTCATCACACCCATTCCGTGGACAGGGAAACCACTGAAGCTTTCCAAGCTTATACCACCATCTGGACCTAAGCGCTTCAATCAGGTGTTTCTTGAAGCATTCTTTGCAAACCTTTTCCCGACAACAGGTGAAATACCGTGACTGATCGAGATACTCGTTAAGCCATTTAATAGGCTGATACCTCGGGTGTGCATCAAGTCTGATGCTTAATTTTGCCTTAGAACACACGCTACAGATATCAAGGCTGAGCATTCCATAGAACTGGTTGTAAACCTGCCCTTTCGGGAGCTGTCTAGCAAATTCCCGTATCTCCACCGGGCTGCATATCTCGTCTAGCTGTCTCTGAGGCAATCCAGTGGGAAACCAGTTCTGGACTCGGACGTCTGTTTCAGCTCCTTCGTCGTCTGATCGCACAGTTGAAGCCTGTTCAACGAGCCTCATAGTTAGCAGAGATCGAAGGGTCATTGGCTGACAGGCCTCGAGATCGGAGGATTTCTTCTGTAGTTCGTTGATGGTAGTTTTAAGACCGGCAACTTCTAAGTCCATTACCTGCATGACTTCTTGCAAACTCTGGCGTAAGTCTTCCTCCGCCTTTAGCTTTAGTCCGATCTCCTTGTGAGCCTTTTCTAACTCGGAGTACCGATCGAAAAACCTTTGTGGATTAATTCCTGTTTTCTGGCTAGCCATAGCAAGGATGTTTTCAAGGCCAGCTACCCTCGTTTGCAGTTTTTGGTTGTGACCACTAAGTACTAGGATCGTATTTGACCTTGACAATATCTCCTGTTCCTTCTCATTGCAAGAGTTGGTCAGACTCTCAAACCTCGAACGTTCTATATCAAGTTGCAAATTTAGGTCTTGAATTTGATCATCAAAAATTGTAGCGCGCGTGGCTAAGCTGTCCATCTCTCTCTTGGCATCGTTTAGTTGTTCAGAGATGGACATGTTCTGAGCTTGTAGCATTTGTTGCTCTTCCCGCATATCCTTAATCTCGCGTCGTTGCTCATCAATAGTGCGTTCACGATCACGAATTGCTCCCTCGTGGTCTTGAATTCCCTGTCGGGGATTATACAATGGATCCTGCTGGCATGATACCTCTTGTTGTATGTGTGCTGGTACATCCAACTGGTCACTTTTTCGCTCCTTACCATCCTTTCCGTTTTTGCTATCGTCTATCAAGGACAGCTTGATCAAGAAATCCTTCCAAAATGAACCCATCCTTGCCAAGCTGCGGGGATATGCGTGGTTCTTCCGTTACAAGGCTCGGCCTGATCTGTATATAGTTTTAGAGGTCGGACGAAGCGTCACATCTGCTATAGCTTTAGAACTTAGTTGATTTAACCCTATCGTTTTCCTAGTCGAAACTT